>CM076676.1:141625109-142225109 GCA_038501925.1 Xenopus petersii | reverse complement strand
GTTCAAATTTCCAAAACCTGCCACATTTTGTAAAATGAACATGGTAATTAGGGGGAGTGACCAAATCTTTTTGTCCCTCTTTATTTTTCCAAAATGTTGGAAGATATGGCATCATTGTTGCCTTCAAGATTATGGTTTGTCACTTGTCCTATATGTCTCATGTTCGAGTCTGATCTAGAGAACCGAAAGGGACAGACAAACCCTTAAAATGCAATTTACATTGACAACGTTAAAGTGGACCCGTCACCCAAAAAAATTATTCAAAATCCTATTTTATCACATTAGTCAAGCAAAATGAACTTTAATTACACTATATAAATTATTAGAATCTTGTTTCCTTCAGTCTGGTAATTCATAATTATAGCAAGCAGGCAGGAGCCATTTTGGGGACACTGTTATTAAGACAAGCCTTGTATCATCTCAGAATCTTGTTTGTGCACCAGAATAGGGGACCTGGAGTCCATCCCCATGCCCTGGCTACACAATTAAACGGTGAAGAGAATGGGAGAATGTGGGGAGAGCAGTGACATCTAGAAAGTGCTGAATGGAAAGTGAAAGCAGTTGTCTGCCCCGCCTCTATGCCTAGGCATAGAGGCGGGGCAGACAATATTTGATTGACAGCTGAGATTTTTAAATGAGTTTACAACAGTTATGAATGCTTTAATAAAAAATTTAAATTGGATTTCATGCTTAATTTGAAAAGGACTTTTATTATACAGATTTTTGTGTCTGCGTGACGGGTCCACTTTAATGTATATTTATGAACCATGAACAATGTTTAATAAGATTATGTATTTCTAAGTTGATTATTTTCTTTCATTATGCAAAGAAAAAAGGTTTTTTTTTGGCAGAAAATGCTCTGGATGCCACTTATTGTACAAAGTGTTCATCACCCGTAAGTCTATTAAAGGGATAGTTCGTGTTAGAATAGAAATAGTAGTATTTTCAGGTCAATATTGTGAGATGATTGAGATTGGTCTTCTAATTCCAAGCAGATTCATGTTACAGTTTAGGTTGTTTTGTAAGTAATTTTTTATTCCAATTAAAAATGTAACACAATATCATGGACAGTGGTGTAACTAGATGTTACTGGGCCACACAGCATTCATTTTAGGTACCCCAAACATATACAGTAGTTGTCCTGTTTTACAAATATATGTTGAAATTGCTCATTAATTTGTGCCTCGTGTTAGAGTCCTGCTTGGGTCCTGCAACCTGCAACCCGCATTCTTACCTGCTGGGACCTGCTACCTGACCAGCAAGTACCTTATCCGCAACCTGGACCCGTGACCCGCTGACCATCAAGAATCAGGAAGTGCTGTCATTGTAAACCGGAAGTGACATCATCGTAAGTAGCCGTGATCAGGAAAAAAGGAGTAAAACAGGAAGTGCTGCCATTATAACCCGGAAATGACGTCATCTGAAGTAGGCATGATCAGAAAAAAGAAGTAAAAATCGATATTGAGAAGACCTGCAGCCCGAGCTGCGACCCGCAGAACCGCGTCTATACCCACACCCAGAACGTCTACCCGCAGGTTTTTGCAGGTAACACGCGGTTAGTACCCGACCCGCTGCAGGACTCTACCTCCTGGGTCTCCCACAGCCGCATGGTCTGCTTCCTCTGTAGTTACTCCCCTGATCATGGAAAAAAAAGGAGAAAAACAGTTTAAGGATACAAATTCACATGCAATTAATTCATTTAATACATATCTTTTCAGTTCAGTGCATCTGACACTAAGGGGCATATTTATCAAGGGTCGACTTTTGAATTGAAAAAACTTTGAGATTCTAATTCAAATAGACCAACCGAACTTAAGTCAAAGGTTTTTTTTGGTCGAATAGGTCAGTTTTCGATCGAATAGGTCTGTATTCGGGCAAATTCGCATTCAATATTTTCAAAGTCCATCAATTGACTCCAAATTGGTTCTAGGAGGTCTCCCATAGCAATTCGGCGGGTTTTAGAAATGGTCAACGTTGAATTTTTAAAGAGATATCTCGAATTTATTTGAATTTGGACTATTCCCCAGTTGAAATACACAAAAAATAGCTCGAAATTCTAAATTTTTTCATTCAAAAATTCACCTAGACCTTTGCTAAAGCTTTTAGTATGACATAGAAAGAGATATTCTGAGACAATTTCTAATTGGTTTTCATTTTTTATTATGTGTGTTTTTTTTTTTTTTAGCTTTTTATTCAGCAGCTCTCCAGTTCCCAATTTCAGCAATCTGGTTGCTAAGGTCCAAACTAACCTAGCAACCATGCACTGATTTGAACAAGAGACTGGAATATGAGTAATAAAAAGTAGCAATAACAATACATGTGTAACCTTACAGAGTATTGGGTTTTGAGATGGGGTCAGTGACCCCCCCCATTTAAAAGCTCGAAAGAGTCAGAAGAAGGCAAATAATTTAAAAACTATAAAAAAAATAATAATGAAGACCAATTAAAAAGTTGCTTAGAATTGGCCTTTCTATAACATACCAAAATTTCACTTAAAGGTGAATCACACATTAAGCTCCTACAGCTGGGGATTTCAGGGACCCACTAATGTGGATCCACAGTTCCTTAAAGGAAAATCCAACCCTAACGTTAAAAACCCCTACCCCTCTACTCTACCCCTCTGAGGCAAATTGGAGAGGCTTCCGATGGGGCGCCATCTTCAGCCGCTTCTGTAATCTTTGGAATGAGACTAGCGCTTCGGCAAAGTTTCAGCACATGCGCAGTTGTCGCGAAACAGAAAATTGCTCTGACTGCGCATGTGCCATGTGCAGTCTCATTCCGAAGAGAAGAAGATGGCGCCCGTGAACTCCGATGCCTGAATCTGCACCGAGGGGTAAGTAAAACATTAGTGGCATTTGCACGGGGTAACACGTAGGGGCAAATTTACTAAAGGGCGAAGTGACTAACGTTAGAGAAAATTGTGACGTCATTTTGGTAGTTCACTGATTTACGGTCACTGGCGTAACTTCGCTAATGAAGGAGATAGACTCTAGCGGTACTTCGTTCCCTAACGCCTGATGAATTTTCCCTCTGGCGAATGGACATAACTACGCAAATTCACTAAGATGCGGATTTTACTGAACGTTCCACCAGAATTGCCTTCGCCACCTCAGACCAGGCGAAGTGCAATAGAGTAGATAGGCCTTCCTCAAAAAACGCTAGCCTCTTTTCCTTTTTCAGGGTGATAGGCTGAAAAATAGCGTAAATGTTTTTGAGGGTACCTGGGCTCCCCCCTACATTTCCTTACATATGGCACATAAACTATACACTGGGCTCATGTTTAGGGCAAAATATAGCCAACGCTATCGCAACTTTGCTTTGCTTGGTACAGTAACAGTAGCGCAACTTCGCCAGCATCCGGCGCCCTGGACACAACTTTGGAATTAGCATTGTCCTGGCGAATCTACACCTGGCAAAGTATTGCGCTATGATCGCAGCCATCGCTGGCGAATTTTCGGAGGTTAGTGAATTTGCCCCTTAGGCTGGAGGGAGGGGGGTCTATGTAGGGTTGCCATCTGGCCAGTATTTTACCGGCCTGGCAAAAATGCAGCTTGGTGACAATGTTATTAATAGGGAAAACCCATAAAAATATAGGATGGCCAGTATTTTTTTCCGGAAAGGTGGCAACCCTAGGTAGGGGTTTTTTAATGTTAGGGTTGAATTCTCCTTTAAAAGAGTATTTCATGTTCATTTTAAGTACATTCCAGAGAGTATATCCGATTATTATCAACTTTTTAATTGGGTTATTATTATTTATTATTAACATGTATTTATATAGCGCCAACATATTGCGCAGCACTGTAAAGTAAATGTGATTATACAACTACATCACACAAATTACATATATAGAATATATGGAGTAACAGACATCACAATCAATACAGGTACAAAAAGGTGAGGAAGGCCCTATGCATATGCATACAGTCTAAAGGGGAGGGAGTAATACACAAGGTGTGGGAGTGGGCAAGATCGAAGTAAGTAGGTGAGAAATGTGGTATTGTATGTGGTGTTGCGTTTGGTAGTTAAGCGGAGTGAGGGTAGGCTTCTCGAAAGAAGTGCGTTTTCAGAGATTTTTTGAAAGTAGAAAGGGTGGGAGAAAGTCGGACAGACCGTGGGAGAGCGTTCCAGAGGAGGGGTGCAGCCCTTGCAAAGTCTTGAATGCGAGCATGTGAAGAGGTTATGAGAGAAGAGTTGAGTAGGAGGTCAGTAGAGGAGCGTAGTAAGCGAGTGGGTGAGTATATAGAGATGAGTTCAGAGATGTAGGGTGGAGCAGAGTTGTGAAGTGCTTTGAAAGTCAGTGTCATTAATTTGAATTTGATTCTGAAAGGTAATGGAAGCCAGTGCAGGGATTGACAGAATGGCGAGGCAGAGGAGGAGCGGTTGCTGAGGTGTATGAGCCTCGCAGCAGTGTTCATTATGGACTGGAGAGGTGACAGTCTCTGGAGGGGGAGGCCAATTAAAAGCGAGTTACAGTAGTCTAGACGCGATATGATGAGAGAGTGAATAAGAATTTTGGCAGCGTCTTGGGTGATAAATGATCGTATTTTGGATATGTTCTTTAGGTGGAAGTGACATGATTTGATCAGTGACTGGATATGAGGAGTGAATGACAGGGCAGAATCTAGGATAACCCCAAGGCACCGGGCCTGGGGAGAGGGGGTGATAGTGGAATTGTTAACTATGATGGATACTTCGGGGATGCTACTGGTGTTATTTGGAGGAAAGAGAACCATTTCAGTTTTGGAGAGGTTTAATTTAAGGTAGCGTTGCGACATCCAGGTAGAGATAGCGGACAGGCAGGAGGAGACGCGAGTTAGGAGTTCTGGGTTGAGATCAGGAGATGAGAGATAGATCTGAGTATCGTCAGCATAGAGGTGGTAGTGGAAACCGTACGAATTTATTAATTTGCCAAGGGAGGAAGTGTAGAGGGAGAATAGTAATGGTCCTAGGACGGAGCCTTGAGGAACTCCAACAGAAAGAGGTAGGGGAGAAGATGATGCTCCATTGTAGGAGACACTGAAGGAACGATTGGTGATGTAAGAAGAGAACCAGGACAGGGCTGTGTCACGAAGGCCAAGCGACTGGAGGGACTGGAGGAGGAGAGGGTGATCTACAGTGTCAAATGCGGCTGAGAGATCAAACAGTATTAGTAGTGAGAAATGATTGTTGGCTTTTGCGGTTAAAAGGTCATTAGTTAGTCGAGTCAGGGCAGTTTCCGTGGAGTGTTGTGGCTTAAAACCAGATTGTAGGGGGTCTAGCAGGTTATTGTCAGAGAGGAATGAGTTAAGTCGGTTGTAGACTAGGCGCTCAAGTAGTTTAGAGATGAAAGGTAGCAGAGAGATAGGTCGGAGGTTGTCAAGATTGGAGGGATCAAGAGAGGGTTTTTTCAGAATGGGGGTGACAAGAGCATGTTTTAGTTGAGAAGGAAACAGTCCAGTTGAGAGCGAAAGATTAAATAGGTGAGTTAAGGCTTTGATTAGACCAGGATTGGTATTGCGGAGAAGTTTTGAGGGAATTGGATCAAGCGGGCAGGTGGTAAGGTGAGAAGAGGCCAGAAGCTTTGAGACTTCCTCATCAGTGACAGGGGTGAAGGAGCACAGGAGAGACTGGGGAGTGTGAAGGGAGGGTGGTGGAAGTCTAGGGGGGTTGAGTAGTGTAATGTCCCTTCTAATAGTGTCAATTTTGTTTTTGAAGTGCTCAGCAATATCTTGAGCAGAGACAGATGTGCATGGGGGGGGTGGAGAAGGGGAAAGGAGAGTGTTAAAGGTGGAGAAAAGTTGTGCTGGTTTTTTAGAAAGGGAGTTAATGAGTGAAGTAAAGTATGTTTGTTTGGCTTGGAAGAGGCTGGTGTTAAAGGAGCGCAGGGCAGATTTGTAGCTCCAAAAGTCTGATTCTGAACGGGATTTGCGCCAGCGACGCTCAAGTGCACGTGAGTGTCTTTGGAGCGCTTTTGTATGAGCAGTATGCCAAGGTTGAAGTGGTTTGGGTCTAGAACGTTTCGTTTTTATAGGAGCAAGCTCATTTAGGGCAGTGGTGAGAGTACTATAGTAGACAGAGGTAGCCACATTAGGACAAGAGATGGCTGAGATATTAGAGTGAAGAGAGTCAAAGGAAGAAGAGAGATGTGACACGTCTACAGCTTGCAAGTCACGGTAAGTACGTGTTTGGGGAATAGCAGGGGTTGAGGAGGGAGTTAGTGAGAGTTGAAATGTGAGCATATTGTGATCAGAGAGGGGAAATGGTGAGTTAGTAAAATTGGAGGTTGAACAGAGTCTGGTAAATATGAGATCCAGAGTGTTACCACTGGAGTGAGAGGGGGAGTCTGAGCACAAAGATAAGCCTAGGGAGGAAGTTAGTGAAAGAAGTTTAGAGACAGAAGAGTTGTTAATGTTGTTAACAGGTATATTAAAGTCACCTAATATGATGGATGGGATGTTAGATGAAAGAAAGTAAGGAAGCCAGGCAGCAAAGTTGTCCAGAAATTGTGCAGTTGGTCCTGGTGGTCGATATATAACAGCAATGCAGAGTGAAACAGGGTTTTTTGAATCCTTCTTGTTCCGGCTCTTTCCAGCCTTGGTTGGGGCTGAGGGGGGTGTCACAGACTCCAGCAGCCCAAATACTACAATTTTATTGTTACTACTACTTCTCATCCTATTCAGACCCTCTTCTATAAGTGTTCCAGCCTCTCATTCAATCCACTGCCTGGTTACTACCTTAAATCTGACCCTAGCAACCGGATACAGGCTAAACAAACAAAATACAACTTGAAACAGTTCTGGACTGAGAGTCAAAATAGGCCCTGGCATTTCAGTTACACAGAGGCCTTATCAGCCACCAATAAACGACTAAATAGTGACTTTTTATGGCAATTTATAGCAGCCCCTGTGGCATTTGCCAGAAACTACAGATTGCCAGCCCGGGCCTGCTTTAAAATCTGCCTCTCCTCTTTCCCAAGGGAGTGTCACAGAGCTGCTGGGCTACTGGTAATGTACGTGAATTCTCAAAGAAAACGTCCCTCCTCAGCAGCAGCAGCCGTGAGAATCAGTAGGCGTGGCCCTCACTGAGTGATTTAACTTCCGACCAATCATCCCTTGAGGGGCGTTGCTTAGTTTGAAGCTAGCGAAACGCCTTGGCGTCTTAACGACAGTCTCCTTTATTTATTGGTCATAACAGTCACCCTTAACAACCAACCTATTCTCTGATTGGTCGGCTTCGGGATGGGCGGGCAGGTGTTGTTTCCAGAGTACGGAAGAAAAATCTGGAAGGTTCTGGAGGTGGAGCTGCGCCTACAAGAGAGGGGCCGAGTATTTACGGGAGCAGCATACGGACAAGCGATTGGTGCAAAGGTAAGTACTGCTGGACGCTGCTAGAGATGGGAGTCTTCCTGCCTATGGCTCTGTCTTGTTTATGTCACATCTGCGTTTGTAGCACTTTCCGGCTATCTGGGAATGTTCCATTTCCTGGTGTATAATAGGGGTGCCACTGATCCTTATAGAATACTAATAACAAGAAATGTGTCCATAGAGGGATAGTGGTGTTTCTGTTTTATTGTGATTAGGGGTCCTCCTGCCTCCCTACAGTTCACTCCCATAATTCTTTGCTAAAAGCGAATTCCCTTTAATTCATGTTAAAATGACGAGCAGTAAGACCCAGTATAGATGCAGCTGTGGGGGGAATGGCAGTGTGACAGGTTCTAAAGCAAAACCTATATTAGACATATGGGGGGGAGGGCAGCTGACCCAGTGTGTAGTATTGCTTATTAAGTACTAGTGGGAGCCCATTGGGATTATTCCTTTAATTACGGGAACTGGCATAATAATCCGTATTGTATTATTATTCATTGTCCCCAGTCTGTCGCTCGGTTGCCTTTTGGCCATAGATGTTACAATTACGATCTTTCCTGGAAAAGATGTTTCCAGGAAAGCTTGTTTGTTTCAATACACACGTGTAGAATTGTCAGATATACAGGAAGAAACAATGGAATTCTACCTGTATCTGACGATTCAGCTCTGACAATGGCCGATGTTCTTCAAAACTTTCCGTCCGGCCTGATCGACGAGCCGACCGATATCTAAGTCTTCTGCTGATATCGGTCAGCTTGTCTCCCACCGGGTCCGGACTGAGAATTAAAATAGGCCCTGGCATTTCAGGTACACAGAGGCCCAATCAGCCCACACCGAGGCCCAAACGGCCCCCACCAGCCCACTAAATAGTGACTTTCTATGGAACCTTATAGCAGCCCCTCTGGCATTTGCCAGAACCCACAGGTTGCAAGTCCGGGCCTGTGTCCCACCATACATACACCGTAGTGATGTGCGTGTCGGGTTTTTCCCTGACTCTAACCCACCCTCCCTCAGCCCGCACCCGACTACGGGTTCCTTTTATAGATCCGTGCTGACCCCACCGATGATGTCACAAAAGGGGCGGGGCGAGTAGGCGCGCAGCTATAAAGTTGTAAGCTGGCATTTGAAGGGCACATCACTAACGCACTGAATATTGTATGAAAATTCGTTTTTATACAATATTATTGGTTGGTCTGTGGTCAATACAGTATTACTGAGGGCAGCCCTGGTGCAACTTGGCACAATACCATTCCATTCATTGGCTGCGGTTTATGGATATCAAAGCTCAGCAACAATTGGTTGGAAATCCCTGTGTAGCCATAAATAATGTTTATATCTAAAGAGCCTGTGTGCTGGGTCATAGTAGGATTGTCAAAAAATCTATTGCCCTGTCCTTTCCACTAATCATTATGCACCATATAAAAGTTTGGTAGATATAGGGGCCCCACCCTAACAGAAGCGTGACGCCCTATAGGGAGATACTGTATGTGCTGTGCCAAATTGGGAGTGCCCAGGCTGGTGTGTTCCTTACACTAAAAAGCTTCAAATGTGCTTATTCTGGAAGTATGTGAGTATAAAATCAGAATCTCAGACTATTCCAGAGCATATGCCTAATCTAGAACCAATACCGTATATACTTGAGTATAAGCCGAGTTTTTCAGCCCCCAAAATATGCTGAAAAACTCTACCTCGGCTTATACTAGGGTCAAGCGCAAAAACGGTCGCCGGTGCCTTAGAATAGTAGCCGGCTCCTAAGAATATTCGCCGGCGCCTTTGAATAGTAGCCATCGCCTAAGAATATTCGCCGGCGGCTTAGAATAGTAGCCGGAGCCTAAGAATATTCGCCGGCGCCTTAGAATAGTAGCCGGCGCCTAAGAATAGTCATCCAAAAACGAGATTGAAACTTACCAGAAGCTGCTGCATTTCTCACCCTCGGCTTATACTCGAGTCAATAAGCTTTCCCAGTTTTTGGAGGTAAAATTAGGTACCTCGGCTTATACTCGGGACGGCTTATACTCGAGTATATACGGTACATATATATTGTAGGAGAATCCCCCTTTCCTTCGTGTTGCTTATTATAAATGTGGGGCAGGGAGGGTGGTTTAGCTTTGACACATAGGCACAGATTTCCGTGAATGAATATATGCATTAAGGGGATTGTTAACATTAACCAATGAGAAATGATCTAGAGGTGCTTAAAACTAAGGTACATGGGTGCAGTGGTAAGAGCCTAAGCATGTCAGTATAATATAACCCATTGCTGGAGGGAGGCAGAAACTGATTTAAACTGATGGTAATTTTTTATTTTTTTTGGGTGGCTGATTAGAATTGCTATTGCAGACCATAGGCCAGTGTTTAAAAGGGGTTGTTCAACTTTAGATTAACTTTTAGTATGACGTAGAGAGTGATATTCTGAGACAATTTGCGGTTTGTTTTAATTTTTATTATTTGTCGTTTTTCAGTTATTTAGCTTTTTATTCTGCGCTGCTCTCCAGTTTGCAGTTTCGGATAATCTGGTTGCTAGGGTCCAAATTACCCTAGCAACCGAGCAATAATTGGAACTAGAGACTGGAATATAAATAGGAGAAGCCCTGAATAGACGGATGAGTTATTATAAAGAGCAATAACAATACATTTGTAGCCTTACTTAATCTCCATTTAATGAAAGCTGGAAAGAGTCAGAAGAAAAAGGCAAATAATTCAGAAACTATCAAAAAGAAAAAATGAAGGCCAACGGAAACAGCCATTCTATAACATACTAAAAGTTAACTTAAAGGTGAACCACCCCTTTAATATCCCTTTGTCAGGAAATGCTGTAAAATAACCAAGCAGGAGTCACCCTTACTAGTAAGTTACTAGTCTTGTACTACAACTCAGCCAGAGGAATGAAAGTAAATATCTGGTTGCTATGGGTTACTGGGCCAGGGCAAACTTTGCCCAGGTAACTGCATAACCCTGTTAGTTTGCATTTCTCAACAGTGTGCGTCATGTCCACGTCCTTATATTTGTGTTCCATTTTCCTTCTTTTACTTTCATTTTGTTGGGTTGTTTGGTTCTTGTTATGGGTATGTATTCTGTTTCTAATTCTAAAGCATGGGTCTTACACAGGAGCTCCTGCAGCTTCATTTTCTTTTCTCTTGCACTGTCGATCTACTATCCACTGCAGACAAAGGCTGGGACAACGTACAAATGGGCACAAATAGAATGTGATCATGGGGCATATTGATATATGTTTATAACACACAAAATCGGTGAATGACTTGTAAATTATATAGTGAATAAAGTACCCCCTCTTGTAAATTATAAGGATATTATAAGTTACAGAGGCCGAAGGTCATGGAACTCCAAGGTTACTTCTAATATCCTCATATTTTACAACTGGGGGTACTTTATTTATTATAATACGCAAGTTTCAGTGAGGCATGTGACAGAAATGGCATCACTACTCACCGTTTGTAACTGATGACATCACTAGTCACCGTTTTACAAGATATTCATGGCTTTTGTGTATTATATCCTTATAAAAGATGACTAGTGATGTCATCAGTTATAAACGGTTAGTAGTGATGTCATTTTTGTCCCATGACTCACTAAAACTTCTGTATTCTAATAAATAAAGTACCCCTTGTTGGAAAATACGAGGATATTAGAAATCACTTTGGAGTTCCATGACCTGTATAAGACTCCTCAGGGACTTATAATATCCTTATATTTTACAATAGGGGTTACTTTATTCAATATTTAATCAGGACTGGAAAAATCGAGTGTGAATGCTGACAGATGTATGTTACCTCTTTATCTGCAGTTATCTCTGTAGGGCAATAGAATACCCACTAACATGGGCAAAGATTACTACAAAATTCTCGGGCTCTCCAAAGGAGCATCGGAGGAAGAAATTAAGAAGGCGTATAGGAAGCAAGCTCTCAAATATCACCCAGATAAAAACAAGGACCCGGGAGCCGAGGATCGATTCAAAGAGATTGCCGAGGCTTACGATGTGCTCAGTGACCCTAAGAAGAGGGAAGTATTTGACAAATATGGAGAAGAGGGTGAGTATTTGTAGGTGGCTGTTTGAACTTGACGTTTCTTTTTTATTGCTGTATAAGAAGTTGATCAAACTTGTAGAAAGCCGATTGGCTAATACAAGTCGCACGTGTATTCTTTCTGTATTTTCTTATGCAATGTAGGAGCTGTGTTTAATTACTCGAGTATCTTGTAGAGGTTGTGATTAGTGATGTGCGGGTCGGGTTTTTCCTGCCCAAAGACCAACGTCTCTCCACCCGCGCCCGTACCATCCTACCGGCTTCCTTTTATAGACCCGCCCCACCGATGATGTCACAAAAGGGGCGGAACGAGCAGGTGCGCGGCTATAAAGCCGGCAGTTGAAGGTGGCATTGAGAGCAGGAGAAGATCTCCACCCGCGAAGTGCGAGGTCGGCCCAAACCCACCCGAGTATCCGGCCGGCCCGCACATTACTAGTTGTGGTGCAGATCCTTGAGTTTATTTGCTAGACTGTAAATGTGTCTGTTTGCATAACGGGGATGCAACAAATGCATAATATTTCTATTCAACAGAGTCCTCCACGAAAGATCTGTTTGAATATCAAATTGAATCAAAATGCTAATTTGAATATTTAAATTTGAGATCAATCAAAAAAAACGTGCCTCAACTCTGAACCCAAAATTGTCACTGTCAAGAGCTTAAAGGGCAACTCAACGCAAACATTTGCCTAATAGAAAAAAACAACCCAAGCAACTTTCCAGTATACATTGATTAAATGTTGTCACTGCTTTTAAAGTTGTTTTGTAAAAATGATTGCTATTCAAAGCAGCATTCGCTTAACTCCTGGTTGTTACTTTTTAAACAATGTTGCAAAAGTCTTGCTTCCCCAAAAAAGACAGGTCTGTTAATCAGATGCCAATAACAGATTTTCCAGTTTAATCTACAGTTTGTTACAAATATTCCATTAGGCTCTGCCACAGTCGATAGAGTAGCCACCTCCAAATCTGTAATATATAATGAACAAGCCTTTTCAAGTCTTGGTGTAGTTTATTTGAGCACCCGAGGAAGGACCCGTGTGGTCCAAAACATGTAGTACTCAAATAAAATACACCAAGACTTGAAAAGGCTCTCCAGTTGCTTGTTCATTATATATGTTCATTATATATTTCTGTAAATCAGCTGCCTTGCCTTACATTGCAATGCAATAGCAATGCATATACAAATAACTTTAAACCCATACAAAAAAAAATGAATACATGTATATTGCAAATTTGCTTAGAATTGTGTTTTCTTTTATTAGGCAATTTTTTATTGTGGGGTTGACTTGCCCTTTAAAGTATCTTTTAGTAGACCAAATCCAGACCCTAAGCCAAATTCATGTCCTGCACACCGAGTACTTCATTCGTTCATCTCTAATTCATAACGAGGGGTTGCAGTATGTCACACAAGGTTGTTGAGAGGACTTTTCAGGGCTAAAGCCCTTTGCGAACTGACTTAACACCCAAAAGGAGTGGGGATTTATGAGTATCATCCGGAAATGCAGCTCATTGTGTGCCCACTTATAATGGCAGATATCAGATCTGTTTGCTCAGAATTGTTCTGATTGGCCAGTTATTATCTGTGATCAGCTAAAATTGTTCTGATTGGCCAGTATTAGCTGAGATCAGTTAAAACTGTTCTGATTGGCCCGTATTATCCCTGATCAGCTTCACAGTATTGTATACAAACTAAAACTCACGTTACATGAATGGGCAGAGCACTAAATTAAGTAGGATTTTCTGAATGGGGAGAGAAACTTCAAAAACTGTACCTGTCGGAGCCCTTACTCACGGGCATTTAAAGCTGCGCTCCCCTGCGTTCCGGTTTTATGCGTTCAGCTGCAAGGGACCGCAGGAGAAGATGCGATGAATTATTTTCAATGGGGCTGTACTCACGCAGACGCATGTAAGCGTCGAATGCAGGTTGGGACGCAGCATGTTGCATTTTTCCTGCGTCCGGCGCTTACATGCGTCTGTGTGAGTACAGCCCCATTGAAAAGAATTCATTGCGTCTACTCCTGTGCTCCCCTGCGGCTGAGCGCATAAAACCGGAACGCAGGGGAGCGCAGCTTCAAACGCCCGTGAGTAAGAGCCCTAAGGCATTTGTGCTTGGGTGTGCAAATCACTATAAAAGAACTCTCTTGTGCCCTGTGCAGATCAGACACAATGAGGCGACTTATCTCCCCCCGAACCGCTTCCTCTTCTCCTGCTTCGGCTGTTATGACACACGTGGCGATTCGTTTTCCGAAGTTTACTCGTGAGGCGACTTCGGAAAAAGAAGCGCCGCGTGTGTCATAATGCAGGCGACTCTCATTACAGCCGGCGCAGGAGAAGAGGAAGCGGTTCGGGGAGATTAGTCGTCTCAAAGAAGAGGTGATTAGTCGCCAGGCGCTAAATCTCCCCGAATCGCCTGGTGTGGACTAAGCCTTAACCCTGCCTTCTACAGATCTAAGCATGCCCTTATTATTCTTTTTTTTTTTTTTTTTTTTTTTTTTTGCAGCATGTGGTGTAGTACAGTATAGTGTATAGTGGGGATATAGCCTCTGGTACAGCAGAAAATATTGTATCATACAGCCACCATATAAATAGGGAATTCTGACTCTGGGAGTAGCTCCCATTCTAGCAATGTTGGGGTTATAATCAGTCAGTATGTTGGATTATGATAATGCTGTTTGATAAGCAAGTCCATCTGCTCAGCGTTCAAAAGCTGTTCTCTGAACATAAATTCCTATATCTTCCCATGCTTTACAGTATAGTTGATTAAAGGACATTAATCCCTGCTTATGAAAAGGTAGAATTCCCTTCCTCTGAAGGCTTGCATGTTCAGTCTTGTTCATTTATTTGTGTTCTGCAAATCCAAGCTTGTTTGTCTCCTGCATTCCTTCCTGGAACTTTCTTGAACCATATCCAGCTACCTTTGTATCTTTAAGAAGCGTATTCTGCACTTTCTTAAAGGAGAACTAAACCCTAAAAATTAATATGTCTAAAAATGGCAAATTTTATATACTGAATGTATTGCACGAGGCTAAAGTTTCAGCTTGTCAATAGCAGCAATGATCCAGGACTTCAAACTTGTCACAGGGGGTCACCATCTTGGAAAGTGTCTGTGACACTCACATGCTCAGTGGGCTCTGATTGGCTGTTGAGAAGCTAAGCTTAGGGCTCGTCACTAATTATCCAGCAGAAAATGAGCTTCCCCTGTAATATAAGCTGATGCTACAGGTTTGCTGATTATTAAATTCTGATGCTAATTGCACTGGTTTCTGTGCTGCCATGTAGTAATTATCTGTATTAATTACTAATCAGCCTTATATTGTGACATTTCTATTCTATATGTACTGTATATTGTGAGTGGCTCCCTAAGCTCAGTAAGTGACAGCAGCACAGAGCATGTGCAGTGAATCAGCAGAAAAGAAGATGGGGAGCTACTGGGACATCTTTGGAGACACATATCTTTACTGCTAAAGGGCTATGGTTGCCTTGGGCTGGTACAGAAGCACAAAACATGATGTACAACATTTCTAGCTACTTCTTTAGTTAAGCTTTAGTTCTCCTTTAAAAGAGAACTAAAGTGCCCACAGTCTGAGCTCCCTTGGCTGAAGCAGAGCACTGTGGGTAGGGACTAAATATAATGAAATCTGGAGGTGCCGTCTTTTATTCCTACATTGCCATCTCACCAGATTCTTTTTATTGCCTCTAAATGATCTTATTTTATTCTCCAATCAGGCCTGAAAGGAACTCCTGGTGGGGGTGGAGGAAGCAGCTGTCCCAATGGTAACTATAGCTACACTTTCCACGGTGACCCTCACGCTGTCTTTTCTGAATTCTTCGGTGGTCGAAACCCATTCGACAGCTTCTTTGGCCGCACCGATGATGATATGGAAACGGATGATCCCTTTGCTGGCTTTGGAGGCTTCGGAGGGATGGGAGGCATGGGGGGGATGGGAGGCTTTCCTCGGTCTGCACCAGGTCGACGGGAGAATATCCCCAAAAAGCAGGATCCTCCAATTACACGTGAACTCCCGGTATCCCTTGAGGAAGTGTTTAATGGTTGCACAAAGAAAATGAAAATCTCGCACAAGAGACTGGGGCCGGACGGCAGAAGTGTGCGTAACGAGGACAAGATCCTCACCATTCAGGTGAAGAAAGGTTGGAAAGAAGGCACGAAGATCACCTTCCCTAAAGAAGGCGACGAGACTCCCAGCAACATTCCCGCAGATATTGTCTTTGTGCTGAAGGACAAGTCCCATCCTGTGTTCAGAAGAGAAGGATCTGATGTGGTGTATACAGCCAAGATCAGCCTGCGAGAGGTAAGATGGATGCCGAGGGCTAATTCCAGCTACACTTTGCATTAAAGTCACTTATACTGCTAATATTTTCATACAAAATAAAATCCCTGACACCATGAGAACTGAACAAATTCTGCCATATACATAAAGATCTGCTCGTTTTGGCTAGGCCATTAAAGGGTCATCTTTAAAGGGGAAGGAAAGGCTAAAATTAAGTAAGCTTTATCAGAAAGGTCTATATAAATGCACCAGTAAACCCTCAAAGTAATGCTGCTCTGAGTCCTCTGTCAAAAGAAACACGGCATTTTTTTCCTTCTATTGTGTAATCATGGGCTTCTGTATCAGACTTCCTGTTTTCAGCTTAAACCTCCAGGGCTAGGGCTTGAGCATGCTCAGTTTGCTCTTCCCCTCCCTTTTCCCCTCTTCCTCCTCCCCTCCCTGCTGTAATCTAAGCCCAGAGCTATGAGTGAACAGGAAGTGATGTCACACCAAGCTAATATGGCAGCTGCTATCCTAAACACACAGCTTCTAGAGTTTTCACAGCAGCTTGTTTATATAAACTATATTAGTACTTATCTGTTATCTACTGTGTATCCTGTGCTTGAATGGCTGCCCCCATGGCTACACAGCAGCTTATTTATATAAACTATAGTAGTGTTTCTGAAGCAAACACACCAGTTTTACCATTGTAGAACAACAGTAACATGGTGTTACTGTTCCTTTAATTGGCCAGTTTTGCTGATTATTGCTATATTGTTCCATCTATTTCATATGTTTTATACCCATTCTCCCAACAGGCTCTGTGTGGCTGTTCAGTCAATATCCCCACCGTGGATAACCGCACAATCCCGCTCACATTTACTGACATCATCCGTCCCGGAACCAAAAGGCGAATAACTAGCGAAGGACTTCCCTTACCAAAATCTCCTGACCAGCGCGGTGACTTAATTGTAGATTTCGACATTCGTTTTCCCGAAAGGCTTACGGCCAGTACCCGTGAAATGTTGGAAAGAGTCCTTCCTGCATAAGGACCAAGCCTTTGCCTAAGGCACCGCGACCAAAGCAAACTGGTTCATTTTACCCTATCTGCTCAAGGGGGCATGGGGGAAGGGGGGGATGATGGTTGGGGTGCCATATCTCAATTGGTAACCTTAATAGTGATCACATATTCATTTTCCCACCCCCATTTATATGTTTATTCCATGAATCTAATGTTAAACTGCACTTTGTTATATTAATGGACTTGGGAAAAGTTTTAGGAGTGGCAATGCTGATCATTTGCATTAAAGGAGAACTAAAGCCTAACTAAAGAAGTAGCTAGAAATCTTGTAAATTATGTTTTGTGCTTCTGTACCAGCCCAAGGCAACCACAGACCTTTAGCAGTAAAGATCTGTGTCTCCAAAGATGCCCCGGTAGCTCCCCATCTTCTTTTCTTCTGATTCACTGCACATGCTCTGTGCTGCTGTCACTTACTGAGCTTAGGGACCCACTCACAATATACAGTACACATAGAATAGAAATGTCACAATATAAGGCTGATTAGTAACTAATACAGATAATTACTACATGGCAGCACAGAAACCAGTGCAATTAGCATCAGAATTTAATAATCAGCAAACCTGTAGCATCAGCTTATATTACAGGGGAAGCTCATTTTCTGCTGGATAATTAGTGACGAGCCCTAAGCTTAGCTTCTCAACAGCCAATCAGAGCCCACTGAGCATGTGAGTGTCACAGACATTTTCCAAGATGGTGACCCCCTGTGACAAGTTTGAAGCCCTGGATCATTGCTGCTATTGACAAGCTGAAACTTTTTAAGTTGGTGCAATAAGTTCAGTATATAAAATATGGCATTTTTAACCATATACATTTGTAGGGTTTAGTTCTCCTTTAAGCCACAAATAATACTCCTTTTGGGTCCAGGGATCTATTCAGTCCACTCTCACTCCTAAAACACCTCATTTTTGAGTGTAGCGACTGTAGTTGCCTTTTGTTTAGTGCTGAGATATTGTGCCTCAATGTTGAACTGGAAACGGCCACAGTATTAAGGTGACAGATCAAATGGCAGTACCATTGTGGTATCCACACGTTTGCCTCTTTCATCTTGTTAAAGGGGCAGGTCAGACAACATGTCTACATTCACTAAAGCTGCCCATACATGCCAAGATTTGGTTGGGCAGTTTGGCCAATTTGACAATACGGTCTGATCATCCGGGCACCACCTTTAGACTCTTCAGAAGTCCATTTACTTTGTTACCCTTTCTGGAAATAACTGTCGGGAGATATAAACTGGATACGCGTAGCCGCAAAATCCCTTTATGCGGGCGGCTGAAAACAATTTCTGCTTCAATTTTTCACTTTCATATATTCCACTCCTTTGTGCTGCATCGCTGACGCGCCGGATGGTTCACGTTATGGAAAGTCCTGATAGACAAAAGGGCTATCTTGTGTGGTGCCGTACAAAGTTGTTATATTTGCGTAATGTGTATATGTATGCAACATGTGATTTATTATTTACAGGACTTGATTTTTTCCGTTTTCTGTGTATATATGGATATACTGGGGATGCACCGAATCCACTATTTTGGATTTGGCCAAATCCCCGAATCTTTTGTGAAAGATTCGGCCCTAGTACCGAACCGAAATCCTAATTTAAATATGCAAAAAGGGGCGGGAAGTGGAAACGTATTGTTTTACTTCCTTGTTTTGTAATGAAAAATCACATGATTTCCCTTCCCTCCTCTACTTTACTAATCTGGCTTTATTAATATCAAAGGTACATCCGTGGGTAAAAACTAACGCGTTTCGTGCCTATTACTTTGAAGAATGGATCAATGAAAACAGCAGCACTCCGGTATTATTGAAAAAGTGAAGAACTTTACTTAAAGTGCCTTAGGCAACGTTTCGGGCTACTCAGGCCGAAAAAATCGTAGCCCGAAACGTTAACTTAGGCACTCAAAGTGCTTCACTTTTTCCTATAATACCGGAGTGCTGCTGTTTTCATTGATCCATGTAATTTTGCCCTGGCAGGGGGTACAGCTTGCACCTGGGGCTACAAAAAGCCTGTTGAAGCACACATGAATTGAATCCGTTAGTACTCTGAAGAAGTGCCTAGGTTAATCGGCACGAAACGCGTTCACTTTTACCCACTGATGTACCTTTGATATTAATAAAGCCAGATTAGATAATAGCACGATTTGTGTGTATTGATTGGCACTCAAAAGCGAGCGATATAAAGTCTTGCTGAAGCCGGAGCCAAGTAACTGGGATATGGCGAGAGCCGGATAAGCTCCGACATCTCCACTCCGCATTCTGTTTGATTCTCCTCAAATTTACACATGCAGATTCAGTTTGGCCAGGCACCATCTGAATCCGAATCCTGCTGAAAAAGGCCGAATCCCAAAGCAAATCCTGGATTAGGCGCATCCCTATTTTATCCGGATAGTTCCGTGACATATACATACAGAATATAACGGCAACTAATTCTCTTCTCAGAAACAGAAAAAGTGTATTTTGTTGTTGTAAAAAAATGATACCTTGTAGTTCTTAAAATGTTTATTTTTTAATAATGCAGTGCAGTAATAACCACAAAGTCAATGGGAAGCTTTTTTTTTTGTAACAGAAATATGGGGTTTTTATACTGAAATTGTTGTGGAAGTATTGGGTGAAACTGAAGATGCCGGTTGCATGGCCTTTATGTTGCAGCCTAAGCCTCGTTGGTGTGGGTGACAAACTGAATCCATGTATTTATATGTTATGCATATCTGTACTATGTTTTGTAAAGTTTTTTTGTATATAAGTGATGTCAGGAAGATGCCATTGTGGCATGGATGTAAAAACCTGTGATGTTGGAGGGCTTATAAAGCTGGTAAGTGACAACAGAAGTCGCTATTACACAAACAAAGGGCAGGTGATACTCCACATAAGTTATACTACTAAAAGAATCTAAGGGTGTAACTGTTGTACATCTCTAAGCCCAGGAAATTGCTTCTGATGCTCCTGGCCGTAAATAAAAAACATTATTTTGATTCACATTTCTGTGTCTTTTTTTTTTTTTCTTGTGACTAGCATTCATTTAAAGGGCATGTAAAGTCAAAAAAATAAAATCCCATTTTTACTTTCTTTAATGAAAAAGAAACATATCTTCAATATACTTTAATTAAAAAAAGTTTACAGTTTTTATAAGAAACCTGACTGTATGCAGTGAAATTCTCCCTTCATTTACTGCTGTGGATAGGAATTGTCAGATGGTCCCTAACTGCTGAGCAGGGAAACAATCATACTTATGAACAGCAGGGGGAGCCCCCGCCTTACTTCCCAGCCATGCAGAACTCAAGCAGCTTTGTTTATGATGATCCCTAAGCAGCCCAGACCAAACTGAGCATGTGCACAGTCTTAGTCTTGCAAAGATGTTTAACAAAGTTACAAGATGGTGACCCCCTGTGGCCAACTTTGAAAGCATAAATCATTTGTTTGATTAGGCTTGTGGTGCAGTAAGTTCATGTTTATATTTAGTATACAAAATACAGCATTTCTAGCCTTATTCTATTTTAGACTTTACATGCCCTTTAATGTGGAACCGCGGCCTGGTTCGGGCCCTCATGAGTCGGGTGGGGGACGAGAATTTCTCACTAATCAACAGGTTCTTAACTTCATTTTGGTCTGGAATGGTAGAGCCTGATGCCTTGTAATGTCATTGTCCTTTCTCTGGTTATGTTTCAATGCATTCAGTAGCCATGTGCAGTAGTGATGTGCGGGTTGTGATTTCCCTGATCCGCACCCGCCCTCCCTCCCTCCACCCACACGAGTCTGGGTTCCTTTTATAGACCCGCCCCGCCGATGTCCCAAAAGGAGAGGGGTGAGCAGGCGCAACGTCTATAAAAGAAAAACCCGGATGTCAGAAGCCGGCTTTTGACTGTGACGAAGAAGAGTGCAAGGTCGGCCCGAACCCGTTGGTATCACTAATGTGCAGGCTCCCCTGCTCTGAGCCAGTGTGAAGTAGAGCAGATCTTGGGCTCAGAGGATTCCGCCTGGCTGCAAAATACAGCTTTTCCTGATCCTCACATGGCAGTGGTTACTAACTGGATTAACCCATTTGTGACCACTGCCATGTTACGTCTCGGGAAAAGAACATTTTGATAACTGGCATAAAGATTTTTTCTGATTCATACATGGCAGTGGTCACAAACTGGTTAATTCCCTGTTAGTGACCACTGTCTCCGGAAAATAAAATTTCAGGAAGTATTTGTCATATAAATTTTCTCTTATGTCAGATCGGTACCAATCCTGTAAACTCTGTGTATAAGACACAAAGACAGAACTTACTTTCATCACCACTGCCTAAGTCCAATACACTGCCTGTTGCACTCCTGCTGCTTCTTTCCAAGGAATACTTACCGGTCTGCAGATTCTAGCCGATGCCATGGCCAAGATGGCGGCGCCCAGTCCTCCCTCGTGGTCAGTTCTGACACCAGTGCGTCAAAACGTGCACAATGTCCGGATGCCAGCGCAACAAACATGTGCAGCGCCATGAAGCCGGTGCGTCAAAACGTGCAACGTTGATGCGTGACATGTGAGGTCATCACACTAGTTTGGCATGAAAACCACCCTATGTAAGACACCAGAATACTACAGACCTTGCCCAACAATAGGTTCTACTTCTTGTGTTCCTGGGTGTGATTTCTGAGATTGTTATTGCTTCCTGTGTTTGACCTCGGCCTGTTATATCGACTAAGAACTCGCTGCCTGTAATTGACCATTTGTCTGGACTTGACTATTCTTCTTCTTCAACCCCTTCGGATACATTGAACTGTGTTGAACTGTAGCTTCCTTCTAGGTCTGCAAATCCTAGTGGAGCCTTGGGACTCTGATACAAGGCTGGTCAGATACTGTTATATGGTAAGGTATGATAAGTCCTAATTTGATTGATATGCTTGAGCTATCAGCAAGGAGTAGGAGCTGGAATGGGCAAAACAATTCAGGGAGACTTATGGCAATTAATGCCAATGGGCAAGAATTTATGAGGGACCAAATTCTACTATAATTAGACTTCAGATTGGGACTCCCAACCTCTACCTCTATGACAGCCCCATTGCCCTACATATTGCTGCCATAGAGCTGTGCAATCTTGTCTTCTGGTTATTATGGGCTATTTGTATCAATATTCCCTAATATTTTGTTTAATAGTGCTTAGGAGGAGATTGCCTATGCTGCATAGCTCTTACTACTGTGCACAAGATGCTACAAAACTTAGGGAGCTGTATTTGCTATTGGGCAGTGATCCCCAAATAATGGCTCGTGAGCAGCATGTTGTTTACCGACCCCTTGGATGTTGCTCCCAATGGCCTCAAAGCAGGTGCTTATTTTTCAATTCCATGCTTGTTTTGGTTGCATAAAAACCAGGTGTACTGCCAAACAGAGCCTCCTGTAGGCTGCCAGTCCACATAGGGTCTACCAAATAACCAATCATAGCCCTTATTTGGCACCCCCATTTTGCTCCCCAACCAGGGCCCGATTTCACAGTTGGGTGCACCCCCTTAGCGCCCGCACGAGAAGCATGGAGGAGCCGCAGCACTGAGGAGTTGTGCATCCCCAGTGCTCCTGAGAAAGTTGCTGGGCAGCATGCCACCCCTAATACTTTGGGCCTATCCCCAACTCTTTTTACATTTGAATGTGACTCACAAGTAAAATAGTTGGGAAGCCCTGCTACAGGCATGGCCTATATAAAATAAAAATCTGCTGTGTAGTCATGGGAGCAGCCATTCAAGCACAGGATACACAGTAGATAACAGATAAGTACTACTATAGTTTATATAAACAAGCTGCTGTGTAGCCATGGGGGCAGCCATTCAAGCACAGGATACACAGTAGATAACAGATAAGTACCACTATAGTTTATATAAACAAGCTGCTGTGTAGCCATGGGGGCAGCCATTCAAGCACAGGATACACAGTAGATAACAGATAAGTACTACTATAGTTCATATAAACAAGCTGCTGTGTAGCCCAGGGGGCAGCCATTCAAGCACAGGATACACAGTAGATAACAGATAAGTACTACTATAGTTTATATAAACAAGCTGCTGTGTAGCCCAGGGGGCAGCCATTCAAGCACAGGATACACAGTAGATAACAGATAAGTACTACTATAGTTTATATAAACAAGCTGCTGTGTAGCCCAGGGGGCAGCCATTCAAGCACAGGATACACCGTAGATAACAGATAAGTACTACTATAGTTTATATAAACAAGCTGCTGTGTAGCCATGGGGGCAGCCATTCAAGCACAGGATACACAGTAGATAACAGATAAGTACTACTATAGTTTATATAAACAAGCTGCTGTTCGCATAGAGCGTAATTGCGCTCTCTGCACTAGAAAAGCCGAATTTCCAGTTTAAAAAACAAAAATTCGGCTCTTAAAGTTACAAGGAGCGGCTTTTTGCTGCCCCTTGTAACTTCTGGGGAGATGCCGTCTGAGGCAAAGTACTCACCTTGCCTCATGGCAGAAACGCCCCTGACTGGCGTGTTTGCTTCAGAAAATCTACTGTAGATTATATTAAAATAGTTGAGAAGCCCTGCTATAGGCCCCCATAGCTAGACAGGAGCTTGTTTAAATAAACTATAGTAGTACTTATCTGTTATCTATTCTGTATCCTTTGCTTGAATGGCTGCCCCCATGGCTACACAGCAGCTTGTTTATATAAACTATAGTAGTACTTATCTGTTATCTACTGTGTATCCTGTGCTTGAATGGCTGCCCCCATGGCTACACAGCAGATTTTTTTTCTATAGGCCATGCCTATAGCAGGGCTTCTCAACTATTTTAATATAATCTATAGTAGATTTTCTGAAGCAAACACGCCAGTCAGGGGCGTTTCTGCCATGAGGCAAGGTGAGTACTTTGCCTCAGACGGCATCTCCCCAGAAGTTACAAGGGGCAGCAAAAAGCCGCTCCTTGTAACTTTAAGAGCCGAATTTCCGTTTTTTAAACTGGAAATTCGGCTTTTCTAGTGCAGAGAGCGCAATTTCGCTCTCTGCGAACCCCGGGCCAATGCTCAGCAGAAAACGACACCGGCCCGGGGTTATACCAGTGAGCACCACGGAGTGATTCTCTTCCGTCTTCTTCTTTCTTCTCACGGCTGCTCATGTGCAGTAGAGTGAAAAGCTGAACTTTAACTAAAAAGTCAGCTATTTCGTTCTACTGCGCATGCGTCTGCCCCGGGAAATTTGAAGACAGAAGAATACGGAAGAGGATCGCTCCATGGTGCTCACTGGAAGAACCCCCCGGGCCGGTGCTCCTATCAGCAGAAAACTGATCGGGGTTTTAGGTAAGTGAATACAATCACTTGGGGGTTCCTAACATTTGGAAGTGGAAGAAGACTTTCCTTCTGCTTTAAAACACTTTCATTTATTTTAGTTACTGTTCCTTTAAAAGCCACCATAATATCCCTGTTAATGCAATGTGCTTATATCCCCCCATTCCCTTTATATTTAAAAATCAGTCCAAGCCATCCAACAGCTGCGTTGCCTCTCTGAAACTGCACTGACAGCAGCCGGCCCACTCTCATTAGTGCCTGACCCTTGAATTTCTTTCTCCTCCAGTGGAGCTGATTCCATAAATAATGGGTTTAACATGATTTATAAACAATATTACCACGGGAAAAATAAAAATGTCCAAATTTACAGAAAGCAGGAGTTGTTAATATTACTGATTCTTTCAAGTCGAGGGGAGCTGTCAAACAAAATATGAGATGATGATGATGTTCTGAGTCTAATAATGCGATTTCCGTGTCCATTCCCACAAAGCCTTTGGAAGAAAATGGGTTTGTTTTGATAATATACAAAATTAAGGCGCTCCAGCTTTTTCTCCGTTTTTATTCCTGTAAGATTCCTAAAGCGTGGATCCTTTTTTGGTGACTTTTGAGTTAAATTCATTCTTATTGTGGTATAAAAATGATGAGAATTGCAAATCAAACTAGGCAGTTATCAGGCAACACAACCGAACTTGTGTTGAGAGGACTGAACATTGTATAAATCTCATCTCTTCAACTCCAGCTTTAGCAGGGAACCTTATTAGTGTAGTGGATCAACACAGAGAAGTACACAATGTTATAAAAGAGCACTAGGACCATCAAAACAATAGGGGTGGGGGTGCAGAATTTTGAAGAAGGGTCCTATTATACGTATTCTGCAGAAATTACGATAGAAGTCCCAGTGGTGTGAAAACATACTTGTGGGTGGTGATGTTACATGTTAAAATGGCAAAGACATATGCAATCTACATGGAACACAGAGTGGGAGCTTAAGTCAGTGTGGTGAGGTTAGTGAGTGCCTATATACTCATGATCCCCAACCAATGGTTCATCTCCAACCAGTTGCTCATCTCCAACCAGTGGCTCATCCCCAACCAGTGGTTCATCCCCAACCAGTGGCTCATCTCCAACCAGTGGCTCATCCCCAACCAGTGGCTCTTCCTTAACCAGTGGCTCATCCCCAACCAGTGGCTCATCCCCAACCAGTGGCTCATCCACAACCAGTGGCTCATCCCCAACCAGTGGCTCATCCCCAACCAGTGGCTCATCTCCAACCAGTGGCTCATCCCCAACCAGTGGTTCATCCCCAACCAGTGGCTCTTCAATAACCAGTGGCTCATTTCCAACCAGTGGTTCATCCCCAAGCAGTGGCTCATCCCCAACCAGTGGCTCTTCCCTAACCAGTGACTCATCCCCAACCAGTGGTTCATCCCCAACCAGTGGCTCTTCCCTAACCAGTGGCTCATCCCCAACCAGTGGCTCATGAGTAACATGTTGCTCTCCAACCCCTTGAATGTTGCTTCCAGTGGCCTCAAAGCAGGTGCTTATTTTTGAATTCCAGGTTTGGAGGCAGGTTTTAGTTGCATAAAAACCAGCAGGACCTGCACAACATTTTATATATTCATGCTGGACATGCCCTGCCACCTTCTGTGACGCCAGGGCAAGCGTGGGTATATAAATGTAGGAGCCAGGTTAGGGTTGGGTGCAGGGGCTGCTGTGCTGGGTTAGGTCCAGTTTTAGTCGACTCACACATCGCTATTGTCCGGGTCAAAACTGCTTGTCCGGTTTTCCTAATTTGGAAAACCGGGCATTCACTAAGATTAACGCAGTGATTAGCCAGTCGCAGACCAACCCACCCTCACAACATCACTACATCACCCCTGTGACATCATCTCCCCGTCCGGAGTTACCGCAGGGAAAAGGTGGGAACCCTATGTTTGCATGAATGGTTACATTAAAAATAATGGCTAGTGTCTTACAAACCTTGTGCTCATTCTACTCAGTTTACAGCAGCTCATTAAGAAACATGCAGATTCCAAGAACGTGAGCTAAATCACATCCACCTAATTCCAGTTCAGAGCCTCAGACCAAGACTAAACTCTTGCACAGAAGCGATGCCCATGCCCTGCGAAGTCTGTCAGCACTGCAAAATAGAATTGAGTTGGGCAACACTCGCATCATCTGCGACCAGGAGACAGGTGCACATGCACACAACGAAATTAGTGACAATAGCGCTGACATATATATATGGAAACAATATGGCAGTCAGAAACTGCTCTGGGTGTCAATTCAGACAAAGAAAAAAAACATAGCAGTTCAGAAGAGGGTATGATGTCAATGATTCTGCAAAGTAAGAATAAGGGGGTTTCCTTATCCTTTAAATTCAGATATTTGCTGCCTTAAAGGAAAAGTAAACCTTTAAAATAAGTGAATGTAAAATTGATGAGGGTGCTATTCTAAGCACTTTTGTTATTTACATTCATTATTTATTATTTTTTCATTTTAAGATATTAAAGGATACTGTACTATTAACATGAATGAATTTTGTTACAACAGCGCCACCTGCTGGTCTTTTTCTGACCATTCTGACCACCAAGTAGTCAAGGAAGTTTTCAGGAGAAAAAGAAGCTGCTCTGATGTTCTTCTGCTTAGGAAAGATCTAAGAAAGGTTTCTATTTTTTTTTTTTTTTTGGTTGGTTGGAAACTGACCAGCAGGTGGCGCTGTTGTAAAAAAATACATTAATATTAACTGTTCATGTATCCTTTAATACCTTGAATTGAAAAAATAAAGTAAATGACAAAGTGCTCACCAATTCGACATTTACTTAATTTAAAGGTTTACTTATCCTTTAACACACTGAAAACTATAAAAGCAACCTATAATATTCTGGACTCGTTTAACTGAAGCTGTTTGTGAATTGCGCAGCATTCTCATTTTAAAATTAGAAAAGGCACAGTGCAGCTTCTTTGGAAAGTTGTGGCATTAAAATCATAAATCACAAAAGCGATACGTGTGTTAGACTGCTACATGCAGGGCCGCCATTAGAAATCACGGGGCCCCGTACAACAAAATTTTTGGGGCCCCCCTGGGCCCCGCCCACACTGACGACCAAGCTCCACCCCATATCCCGCCTACTCCACATCGCAGTTAAAAGACCACAGAAAAGTAACCCCCCCCCACACAAGTTGTAAAAAGCTATTGATGGTCAGGGCCCCCTTATAAAAAATTGGGGCCCCAAAAAAAAAATTAAATTTTTTTTTTTTTAAAAAAAACATTGGTGGCAGGGGCCCCCTTATAAGTTAAAACAAATTGGGGCCCCAAAAAAAAATTTTAAAAAAAATTAATTTTTTTTTGAAAAAAAAAAAAAACATTGGTGGCAGGGGCCCCCTTACAAGTTAAAAACAAATTGGGGCCCCAAAAAAAAATTTGAAAAAAAAATTTTTTTTTTGAAAAAAAAAAAAACATTGGTGGCAGGGGCCCCCTTACAAGTTAAAAACAAATTGGGGCCCCAAAAAAAAATTTGAAAAAAAAATTTTTTTTTTGAAAAAAAAAAAAACATTGGTGGCAGGGGCCCCCTTACAAGTTAAAAACAAATTGAGGCCCCAAAAAATAATTTGAAAAAAAAATTTTTTTTTTTGAAAAAAAAAAAAAAACATTGGCGGCAGGGGCCCCCTTATAAGTTAAAAACAAATTGGGGCCCCAAAAAAAAATTTGAAAAAAAATAATTTTTTTTTGAAAAAAAACAAAAAAAAACAAAAAAAAAACTGGTGGCAGGGGCCCCCTTACAAGTTAAAAAAATTTGGGGCCACCAAAAAGAAAATTAATTTTTTTTTAAAAAAAAAAACAAACAAAAAAATACAATGGTGGCAAGGGGCCCCTTACGAGTTAAAAAAAAAATTGGGGCCCCAAAAAAAAAGTTTTAAAAAAAAGATTGGTGGCAGGGGCCTATAGAATATTAAAATAATACATTGGTGGCCAGGGGATTAAAAAAAAAAAAAAACACAAACTGGTGTTCAGTAGAATTGAACTCACGGCTTCAGTACTTCAACTTCGCCTCCTTTCGTGACTTCGGGTCTTTTCACTGCTTCAGGACTTCAATTTCGGCTGTTTTCGTGACTTCGGGTCTTTGCGCTACTTCAGGACATCAGCTTCGGCTGTTTTCGTGACTTCGGGTCTTTTCGGCGCTTCGTGACTTCGGCTTTTTCCGTGACTTCGGGTCTTTTCGGCGCATCGGCTTCGGCTTTTCGGCACTTCCGCATTCGGCACGCAAGAGGCAAGACGTACGGCTCGGGCGCTCGTAAGGGGGGCCCGGATCTTCAAAAAATGCAGCGCTGCCGGGCCCCCCTTCATGCCCGGGCCCGGTACGCTTG
Source organism: Xenopus petersii (assembly GCA_038501925.1). Classification (NCBI taxonomy): domain Eukaryota; kingdom Metazoa; phylum Chordata; class Amphibia; order Anura; family Pipidae; genus Xenopus; species Xenopus petersii. The sequence goes on along the minus strand of CM076676.1, from coordinate 142,196,751 downwards.
TCCCCCCTGTCCCTCCCTGATGGCGGCCCTGGCTACATGCACAAACCTCCCAACATTTGGGAAATAAAGAGAGGAACAAAATAATTAGCCGCACGTAGGGCAGCTATTGTTTAACCACACCCCCTTTTTGTGGCCACACCCCCAATTACAATGTTCATTTTACAAAATTTGGCAGGTTATGAAAGTTTGAACATATTTCTGTGTTTTTTTTCAGTTATTACAGTTTTCCTAATGAAGGTAAATTGCTCTTTAAGCTAAAGGTGGCCATAGATGCAAAGATCCGCTCGTTTGGCGACATCGCCAAACGAGCGAATCTTTCCCCGATATGCCATTAACGAGCATGGCTATATCGGGGGGTAATCTGAACGTTCGGCCGTATGGTGGAACGATCCGATTATGATGCGCAATGGGCTCCGGCGGGATCGGTCGGATCAAAATCAAGCAACCAATCTCCGCCGGATGAAAAATGACGGCATACGCCACACACGATCCAAAAATCGGACGAATCCTCGATTAGTACGATAGGATCTTTGCGTCTATGGCCACTTTAACTTCTCCCAATGAACCTGTTATCTTATATTGTTACAATGACTGATTTGCTTATGTCAAAATTGTTACAAAAGTATCTTATCTGCAGCTGTGGCTGTTCTGGTCTCTCTCTGCCAAAAGCAAATTAAGTTAGAAACATTGGTTTTTTTTTCTGTTCAGTGCAGAGAAAGTTGTTTTTTTCCAGTACAAATGCAGGACTGCGGGTTGAGCTGTCAAAAAAGGGACCAGTGACGGACTGGCCCGGCGGGGCCAGAAGCCCTCTCTAAATTTTTATATTTGAAAAAAAAAAATTCCCGCCGCTGTGCAGCGCCGCCTGCGCATGCGCACCAAGCGCCGCTGTTGCGCATGTGCACCGAGCGGCTTCCTTGCTGAGCCGGCGCGTCACAGTGGGGGACGTGTGGCTGGAGGGGGGCCCTCGGCAGCAGTACCGGTGGGCCCCGGTCCCCCCAGTCCGACCCTGAAAGGGACTGTCCCTTTTGAAAACGGGACAGTTGGGAAGTATGCGTAGGGTCAAGGGAGATAATGTGGGACAGGCTTGTAGAGCTTGGTAAAGAGCCGTGACAGGCTGGAAACTTTGCTGTTACTGTTGGCCTGCTGATAAGAATAAAAGCTTTTTAATGAAAGTTTGGAGTGCTGCCCATTTTGGATTTCTAGAGTCGCGTCGAAGGTCATCTTGGAGTAACATCAAAATATGACTATTATTGTAGCAAAAACATCTTTCTGTTCCATGAACTTGAACTTGAATAGACCATTGTACAGACAAACAATTAGGAAGGTCTTTCCAGATCTCTGTGTTTTGATACCAGTCAGATACAAGACCCGGGTCACACCAAAACTGCAGCTCCATCCATTGTATATATATCTGAATATAAAGCAATGCAGTTACATTAGACTACTTTCTCTCCATTCAAGTAATTATTTTGGAGAACAGTAAGGGGCTTTTTTTTTATAGTCAAAACTGTTAAATTCGACTAGGGACTTATCCAAACTTGTTTTAAAAAAAATGTAATTTGATTTTCGACATTTATCATACTCTGGCCCTTTAAGGATTCGACTATTCTCCACCTAAAACTTGCCGAATTACTGTACAAGCCAATGGGAGAGCTGCAGCGACCGATTTGGAGTGGTTTGTAGCCTTCCTCACTTTCACATTTTTTTCAGGGAAAAAAACTTGAATTGAGTTTGGTCGAATTCAAGTATGTGTCGGTAAAATATGCTATTTTATTAATACAGTGTTTCGAATATTCGATTTTCGAGTGCAATCACATTCATGTGATAAATGTGCCTCTCAGTGTCCTAAATACATCACACTTTTACGCTTATCGGAACTGCCATTACATGTACCATGGACATCCCAAAGTCACGAAAGGATATGAAGTTGAATTTCTGAAGCCATGAGTTCAATTCTACTCCACACCAATTTGTGTTTTTCATTTTTTTTAATCCCCTGGCCACCAATGTATTATTTTAATACTCTAATAGCCCCTGCCACCAATGTTTTTTAAACAAATATTCTCTGGGGTCCCAATATTTTTAACTTGTTAGGGGGGCCCTAGCACCGATGTATTTTTTTAAAAAATATTCTTTGAGGCCCAATTCTTTTTTAACTTGTAAAGGGGGTCCTGGCACCAATGTTTTTTTTAACTTATATTGGAGCCCTGGTCACCAAATATTTTTTTATAAAACTTATAGGGCGGCCCTGGTAACCAATTATTTTTTTAACTTATAGGGCAGCCCTGGTCACCAATTATTTTTTTTTTAACTTATAGGGGAGCCCTGGTCACCAATTATTTTTTTTTTAACTTATAGGGGAGCCCTGGTCACCAATTATTTTTTTTTAACTTATAGGGGGGCCCTGGTCACCAATTATTTTTTTTAACTTGTAGGGGGGCCCTCACCAATTTGTTTAAAAAAATTTTAAGGGGGGCCCTGGCAACACAGTTATAAGGGGGCCCTGACCATCAATAGCTTTTTATAATTTGTGTGTGGGGGGGGTTACCTTTTTTAGCACTGATGTCTGTGTGGTCTTCTAACTGTTGTGTGGAGTGGGCGGGATCTGGGGTGGGGCTCGCTGGCTTGGTCTGCAGGGGCCCAGGGGCCCGATAATTTTGTTGTGCAGGGCCCTATGATTTCTAATGGCGCTCCTGCGCAGGGAACAGGGGGGCCTGGGGTCTGCTTCCTCTATAGCTAATAAGAAAAACCCTCCTCCCCACCCACTCTCTGTTATTGGCGAGGAAGGGGGAAGCAAGTCGGGCAGGAGTGGGCAGAGTCGGGATAGGATGTGGGTGGGATGTGGGTGGGGTGGCAAGTGGGCTGGTTGGGTAGGGATCCCTCTTAAGATTTTTTTTTGCAGGGGACCCGGTACACTGTAGTTACACCATGGAGGACTAGGTATATGGGTAGGGCTGCCACCTGTCTGTTTTTAAAGAGTTTGTTCACCTTTGAATTAACTTTTAGTATGTTGTAGAGAGCAATTAGTGATGGGCGAATTTGCGCCGCTTCGCTGGAAAATTTGCGAATTTCAACGCCGGTGAAAATTTTTGGCCAAATTTTCGCGGGCAAATTCGCGCCTGGCGAATAAATTCGTCCATCACTAAGAGCGATATTTTGAGACAATTTGCAATTGGTTGTTGTTTTTTATTATTTGTGATTTTTTAGTTATTTAGCTTTTTATTCGGCAGCTCTCCAGTTTGCAATTTCAGCCATCTACAACTCATTACCCTAGCAACCATGCAGTGATTTTAATAAGAGAAATGGAATGTTAATAGGAGAGGCCCTAAATGAGTAAAAGAAGTAGCACAGCTGATGTGTAGCTTTACAGAGCATTTGGTTTTCAGATGGGGTCAGAGACCCTTTTGTGAAAGTTGGAAATAGTCAAAAGAAGAAGGCAAATAACTCAAGAACTGTAAAAAAAATAAAAAATAAAGACCAGTTGAAAAATTGCTTAGACTTAACCATTGTATAACATACTAAAAGTAAACTTAAAGGTGAACCGCCCCTTAAAACCAGACAGTCCGGTTCCAAAATGCCTGTCTGGATTTCAGAAGTCTGAAAACCAGACAGGACTCTGCCCTGACTGACACGTAATTCAGCTAATCATGGGCAGCCACATCATAACCCGCCCTCTGGTGTCACTGCTTCACCCCGTGGTGTCACCTACATCACCACTCCACCGCTTATCTGGATGGTAATTGTTATAATATAGAAAACTAGGGTTGCCTTTCCTCCCAACTAACTCTGGTTGGGGAGGCGGGACCGTGACATAGCAGGAGCCTGGGCCGTGACATAGAGGGTGCAGGGTATCAAGGTAGCGGGGGCGGATGTGACATTGGTGGCGGGGCTATGATGTGGTGATCGGTGATTGGTAGGGTTGCCACCTTCTATGCAGTAGAACTTCGGGCAGTTTGTGTTGGGGACGGGACCACAACGTAATGGGGACGGGCCCGTAATGGGGGAGTGCCACAGCCTCAGGGGCAGGGCTATGATGTCGTGATTGCTAATTGGCCGATCTTCATGTCAATCCTATTGGAAAGCCCGGCAGGCAATTTTGACCTGGGCAGCCCTTCAAAAACCCAAAATTGGAGAAAAATATTGGAGTACAAAGATCAAACATTTCAGAGGTATCACGAGCCCTACATCAGTGATACTCTGAAAGTTTCATCTTTTGTACTCAGCACCAATAAAAGTTCGGAGGTACTTAGGGTTTCCACCTGACCCGGACAGCCTGGTATTTTGAGGGGCTGCCTGGGTCTACACTTCCAGCCCGGTTTTCCAAATAAGGAAAACGGGCGGGATTCCCTTGATTGACACGGCGATCGGCCAATCGCTGATCGCCGCGTCATAGCCCTGCCCACTGATGTCACAGGTCCTCCCACTGACATAACAGACACACCCACTGACATCACAGACCCTATCTATTGACTTCAAAAAACCCGGTTGTCCAGGTCAAAACCAGACAGGTGGCAACCCTAGCAACTGGACTAATTTGGAAAACCGTGCTGGTAGTTTTGACCCGGACAGACCTTCAAAAAACTGCCTGTCCGGATCAAAACCAGACAGATGGCAACCCTATATAAAACATAGGGTCATGTGACCTAACATGTATGTGTGCCCTTGCTTTGTTTGTGTGCACCGTGACTCGTAGGATCCCAGGGGGCGGCCCTTAGTTCTTTTTTGAATTTATGATTACCCAATGGCACATACTACTTTAAAAGCACATGATTATGAAAACGGTTGATTTACATAAAGCAGGCTTTTACGTATCATCTGTTTTATGAAATATTTTTTCATAGAGACCGAAATATTTGTATTTATTTTCTAGAAAACACCTATGCGTGAAAGAAACTGGTTCCTCTACTGGAGACAGTTTATTGCTATTTTAGGCCCTCCAGAGTCCAGACACTTAGGGGCAGGTTTATTAAAGGTCAAGTTGTATTTAACCTGAAAGATTCAAGTTTTTGAGGATATTTTTCAGTCAAAACTCGAATTTTGGGGTTAAAAAGCAACTCACATTTTTCAAACTGGAATTTTTTTGCGATTTCTTATACTCCGAAACCAGAAATAGCTCAAATCTGAAAATACATAATTTAAAACCTGTCGAGGTCATGTAGAAGTCAATGGCAGAGGTCACTTGAACCATTTGAAGATGTTAAAAGGGTTTTTTCTCTTTTGAATTAATTTTTAGTATGATGACGAGAGTGATTTTCTGAGACAATTTGCAATTGGTTTTCATTTTTTTATTATTTGTGGTTTTTGAGTTATTCAGCAGCTCTCCAGTTTGCAATTTCAGCAGTCTTGTTGCTAGGCTGCAAATTCCCCTAGCAACCATGCATTAATTTGAATTAGAGACTGGAATATGAATAGGAGATGCCTGAATAGAAAGATGAGGAATAAAAAGTATCAGTAACAATAAATGTACAGCCTTACAGAGCATTCGTTGTTTAAATGGGGTCAGTGACCCCCATTTGAAAGAATTAAAAGGCAAATAGTTAAAAAAACTATAAAAAAAAAGAAAAAATGAAGACCAATTGAAAAGTTGTTTAAAATAGGCCATTCTATTGCATACTAAAAGTTGAATTAAAGGTGAACAACTCCTTTGCAACGTTCAAGTTTTTTTTGGTGGGTTTCGCTCCAAAACTCAATCTAGTGGAGTTTTTGGGTTGTTCACCTCTAATTTAAGTTTTTCCCATTCTTTCTTTTTTGTTACTGTCATGGGTTTTCCACACTGCTGTCGAATTCAGCATAAACCACACTTTTCGCGCGCTCAGCCATCGCCATGGTAACTGTACTGCGTAAGACCACTCCGCTATCAAACCAACTTTATTGGCACACGCTCCTGTGAACAAACCACAGCGAGGCCGCGCCCTCGATTACTATTGGCCAATGAATGGTCGAGCTCACTCCGCGAGATCTGTGCGAAGACTGGTTAGTATTCTGCCCTATATCCACAGCGGCCACGCCCATTCGCGTTTGGAAAAAAAAGGAAGGGTCCCTGAAACCGGAAGCGGTACCGGGAATAGTGAGCGAAACCGGAAAGCCTTAGTGACTCACCGAAGAGAGTGGCGCATATCTCGATAGGGCTGAAAGTGTACGGGAAGGCGGACATGTCTGTGTGAGATTTGCTGTCCGTGGATGTGTATCTGCTACTGAGCTGCTGCAGCGGGAGGCTGAGGTGAGGGGTGACGGTACTTGTAGTTCAGCCGCATATGAAGTCTAATGACAACTGGACGTGTTGCATCAGGGTCGTGACGTGGGTTTGTTTTGTTGTACAGGTGTTTATAGGTTTCCCAGGCTGCTCCAATCTCTGTGCTCCCATTCACTTTACTGTTGTACAGTGGATACAAATAGTCTAGTACTGAAGTCATGTCCCCTGGGCCTTATATCTCCCCCCCTGATCCTCCATCTTTATATCCCTGAGCAACACACAGACTGACAGACTGGGACTCACTGTAGTGCTCGTTCCTTCTAGCAAGTCCTCGTTATTTGCTGCTTACACTTGTACTTTAGGTTGGGCAACTGTGTGATATACAGGGAATCATGTCATTCCTACTCCCAGAGACTATTATCCACTGTTACTATAGGCACCATCTCTCCCTACTATACCTGCTATCCCACAGTCACACTCCCTTCCCAGAGACTATTATCCCACTGTTACTATAGGCACCATCTCTCCCTACTATACCTGCTATCCCACAGTCACACTCCCTTCCCAGAGACTATTATCCACTGTTACTATAGGCACCATCTCTCCCTACTATACCTGCTATCCCACAGTCACACTCCCTTCCCAGAGACTATTATCCACTGTTACTATAGACACCATCTCTCCCTACTATACCTGCTATCCCACAGTCACACTCCCTTCCCAGAGACTATTATCCACTGTTACTATAGACACCATCTCTCCCTACTATACCTGCTATCCCACAGTCACACTCCCTTCCCAGAGACTTTTATCCCACTGTTACTATAGGCACCATCTCTCCCTACTATACCTGCTATCCCACAGTCACACTCCCTTCCCAGAGACTATTATCCACTGTTACTATAGGCACCATCTCTCCCTACTATACCTGCTATCCCACAGTCACACTCCCTTCCCAGAGACTATTATCCACTGTTACTATAGACACCATCTCTCCCTACTATACCTGCTATCCCACAGTCACACTCCCTTCCCAGAGACTTTTATCCCACTGTTACTATAGGCACCATCTCTCCCTACTATACCTGCTATCCCACAGTCACACTCCTTTCCCAGAGACTATTATCCACTGTTACTATAGGCACAATCTCTCCCTACTATACCTGCTATCCCACAGTTACACTCCCTTCCCAGAGACTATTATCCCACTGTTACTATAGACACCATCTCTCCCTACTATACCTGCTATCCCACAGTCACACTCCTTTCCCAGAGACTATTATCCACTGTTACTATAGACACCATCTCTCCCTACTATACCTGCTATCCCACAGTCACACTCCCTTCCCAGAGACTATTATCCCACTGTTACTATAGGCACCATCTCTCCCTACTATACCTGCTATCTCACAGTCACACTCCCTTCCCAGAGACTATTATCCACTGTTACTATAGACACCATCTCTCCCTACTATACCTGCTATCCCACAGTCACACTCCCTTCCCAGAGACTATTATCCCACTGTTACTATAGGCACCATCTCTCCCTACTATACCTGCTATCTCACAGTCACACTCCCTTCCCAGAGACTATTATCCACTGTTACTATAGGCACCATCTCTCCCTACTATACCTGCTATCCCACAGTCACACTCCCTTCACAGAGACTATTATCCCATTGTTGCTATAGGCACCATCTCTACTATACCCATTATACCTGCTGTATTCCCTGCCAAGTGGTAAATGCTAATAGATTGTACATGGGTCTAAATGTCTTTCTAAATAAGTCCATAGGGTGGAGCAAGGCAAAACCTTTTTGCCACTCATCTTGGTTTTTAAATTGGTTTTCCTTTTGCACACAATTTCAGAAATTTCAATGGCTATGATGATAACCCTTTGCATTCTCCTTTGTGCCCACAGCTTATTTTCCCCCCTGAAAGTGATACTGGACTGTTCCAATGCCTCTTGGTCTTGGCCGCAGAAAGAAGGCATCTCCTCTGATGGAGGATGAAGATGTGAGTGAGCGCAGTGCACTTGGTATTTCCCAGACAAGCAGCATTCCTGGAGGTTCTATATCTTCCATTCCTCCTGGATTACCCCCTCCTGCACCTGCGCTGCGCCCCAGACTGGTCTTCCACGCTCAGCTGGCACACGGAGTCCAACAGGCAGGATCGAGGGATTCAGTAATGTGAAGGAACTGTACGGGAAGATTGCAGAGGCATTCAATATTCCTGTTGGGGAGGTAAGATAATTGAGGAATCTTGGGGAACGGTAGTAATATAATTAGTTGTCCACTTTGACAAATGCATCTGTCTCAGCAGCATTACAAGAAGACAGTCAGCTTTGTGCCTTAGTGCATAAGCAATCTCACATTGTTTCTTTTATTTTATATTATTTTTTTTTTTTGAGTCAAGGCCAAGCTAATGGGAGGGGCTTTTCATATCTAGGTGTGTGTTCTTTTCATAGAGTGACTATTATTTGGCAAGCTCAAATAGAATGATTAATAAGCGGGTGGAGCCTGTAACAAGTGTGTGAAATTAAAATTGAGTGTTCTATTATGTGTCAGAGTTTATTTAAGGATCACAAGAGGTGGTTAATGCCTTCAGCAGATATTATGTGCTCCTACCCACCCAGGTTCTCTTTGTGTGTGTGTATCCCACCTAACCAGGTACTATGTATGTATGTGTGTGTGTGTCTGTATATCAATCGTTGTCTGTGACCCTTTTCAAGGTTTTTTTTGTCTTCTTCTGGCTTTTTTCAGCTTTCAAATGGGGGTCACTGACCCCCATCTAAAAAACAAATGCTCTGTAAGGCTACAAATGTATTGTTATTGCTACTTTTTATTACTCATCTTTCTATTCAGGCCTCTCGAATTCATATTCCAGTCTCTTATTTAAATCAGTACATGGTGGCAAAGGGAATTTGGAGCAGAGAGCTGCTGAATACAAAGCTAAATAACTCAAAAACCACAAATAATAAAAAATTAAGACCAATTGCAAATTGTCTCAGAAGATCACTCTCTACACCATACTAAAAGTTAACTCAAAGGTGAACCACTCCTTTAAAACAATCGCTGCAATTCACACTCCCCTGTTACACATGGTTCCCACAAAGCCTGTACCTTGCAAAGGGCATATTCCCCTAGCAACCATGCATCAATTTGAATAAGAGACTGGAATATAAATAGGAGAGACCTGAATAGAAAGATGAATAATAAAAAGTAGTAATAACAATAAATGTGCAGCCTTATAGAGCATTTATTTTTAAATGGGGTCGGTGACCCCCATCAGAAAGATGGAAAGAGTTAGAAGAAGAAGGAAAATAATTTAAAAAAGCAAGAAAATAAATAATGAAGACCAATTGAAATGTTGCTTCGGAATGATCATTCTATAACATGCTAAATTTAACTTAAAGGTGAACAACCCAGTGCAGGTATGGGACCTGTTATCCAGAATGCTCGGGACCTGGGGTTTTCCGGAGAATGAATCTTCTAGAAAATCATGTAAAAATGAAACGAACCCAATGGGCTGGGTTTACTTCCAATAAGGATTATCATCATCATTTATTTATATAGCACTGACAAGATATGCAGTGCTTTAAGATTATTTATGTATTAGTTGGGATCAAGTACAAGGTACTGTTTTATTATTACAGAGAAAAGGGAAATCATTGCTAAAACTTTTTTGGATAAATGGAGTCTATGGGAGAGGGCCTTTTGGTAATTTGGAGCTTTCTGGATGTTAGGTTTCTGTATAACAGATCTCGTACCTGTACTGTAAGATGGAACTAGGCGGAATAAATAGGCAAGCAATCATAAAAAAAAGCACCAACGGTAAAGTGTTACTGACAGAAACTTTACCTTTATCAAAGGTCGAATTTCGAATGCATGTGAGTTTTTAAAAACTCCCCTAATCTCCCACAAATTAGAAATTTATTAATTAAATCTAATTTTTTTAAACTCTGCTGAATTAAATCGTTCCGAAAACTCTAATCGAATTCGCTTCTAATTTTAAAAACTCAATTTGAGTTCTTAAAGGGATCCTGTCATCGGAAAACATGTTTTTTTCAAAACGCATCAGTTAAAGTGGACCTGTCACCTACACATAAAAAACTGCATAATGAAAGTCCTTTCCAAATTAAATATGGAACCCCAAAAAAAATTTTCATTAAAACATCCATACTTGTTATAAAGGTGTTTAAATATCTAAACTGTCAATCAAATATTACCTGGCCCGCCTCTATGCCCGTGGCATAGAGGAGGGGCAGTCAATTACTTTCACTTTCCATTCAGCACTTCATGGATGTCACTGCTCTTCTCACATTCCCCCTTCCCTCCTCAGGCTCTATAATTGTGTAGGGCACTGCACATGGACATTAGGTCCCTCATTCTGGTTGATATACAAGATTTTGGGGTGATACACAATTTCCCTTAATAACCATGTCCACAAAATGGCTGCTGCCTGCTTGCTTTGATTGTATAATTCCAAGACAGAAGGAAACAAAATTTAAATAATAAATACAGTGTAAGTAAAGTTTATTTTGCTCAACTAACATGATAGAAAAGAATTTGAAATGATATGTTAGGGTAACAGGTCCCCTTTAATAGTGCTACTCCAGCAGAATTCTGCACTGAAATCCATTTCTCAAAAGAGCAAACAGATTTTTTTATATTCAATTTTGAAATCTGACATGGGGCTAGACATTTTGTCAATTTCCCAGCTACCCCTAGTCATGTGACTTGTGCCTGCACTTTAGGAGAGAAATGCTTTTTGGCAGGCTGCAGTTTTTCCTTCTCAATGTAACTGAATGTGTCTCGGTGGGACATGGGTTTTTACTATTGAGTGTTGTTCTTATATCTACCAGGGGTGATATCCAACTTGCAGTACAGCAGTAAAGAGCGATTGAAGTTTATCAGAGCACAAGTCACATTACTTGGGGCAGCTGGGAAATTGACAATATGTCTAGCCCCATGTCAGATTTCAAAATTGAATATAAAAAAATCTGTTTGCTCTTTTGAGAAATGGATTTCAGTGCAGAATTCTGCTGGAGCAGCACTATTAACTGATTTTTTTTCCCATGTAAGTATCCCTTTAAAGAGCCAGAGTTTGACGAATCGCAAAAATCGAATTACATTTTTTTAAAAAAAAAATCAAATTAGTCGAATTTGGCAGTTTTGACTAGGGATACACCGAATCCACTATTTTGGATTTGGCCGAACCCCCAAATCCTTCACGAAGGATTCGGCCGAATACCGAACCGAATCCTAATTTGCATATGCAAATTAGGGATGGGAAGGGGAAACATTTTTTACTTCCTTGTTTTGTGACAAAAAGTCACGTGATTTCCCTCTCCGCCCCTAATGTGCACCGGCCGAATCCGAACCCTGCTGAAAAGGCCGAATCCCGAACCGAATCCTGGATTCGGTGCATCCCTAGTTTTGACCATAAACACATTTGAAAATTTGAATTCAGATTTTCAATTCCACCCTTAAAAAAATCTGCCCCTTAATGTTAAGTTAAATTTACCCTTTAACCCACCTCTTTTTCTTCTCTCAGGTGATGTTCTGCACTCTGAACACTCACAGGCTGGACATGGATAAGCTGCTGGGAGGACAGATTGGTCTGGAGGATTTTATATTTGCTCATGTGCGGGGACAGAAGAAGGAGCTGGAAGTCTATAAGTCCGAGGACTCTCTTGGGCTGACAATCACAGATAATGGAGCAGGCTTTCCCTTCATCAAGGTAGGTTGTTCTGTGTTTATTTTCTCCTTATTTTATTTGTCATCTACACTGGTGGGATGTGTACATACCTGTAAATGATGTAGTGTGATTTGTGTATCTTTAATTGTACCATATATTTAATTCATAATAAAAGGAGGGTCTTAAATTAACTTTTAGTATGATGCAGAGACTGATATTCTGAGACAATTTGCAATTGGTTTTCCTTTTTTGTTATTTGTGGTTTTTGAGATATTTTGCTTTTTATTCAGCAGCTCTCCAGTTTGCAATTTCAGCAGTCTGGTTGCTAGAGTTCAAATTCCCCTAGCAACCATGCATTGATTTGATTGAGAGACTGGAATCGGAATAGGGGTGGGTCTAAATATAAAGATGAGTAATAGAAATTAGCGATAACCATACATTTGTAACCTTACAGCGCATTTGTTTTTTAGATGGGGTCAGTGACCCCCATTTGAAAGCAGGAAAGAATCCAAAAAAAAAAAAAATTTAAAAAATAAACAGTGAAGACCAAATTAAAACTGGCCATTCTATAACTGACTAAAAGTTACCTTAAAGGTGAACCACCCCTTTAAATATTTAGGGCAGATGGAGCGAGTGCTCTTCCTATTACTCTTTCATACATTTCCTCCCCTAGCTTGTGTTTACAGATCTGATGATCTCAGATCCTAGGTTAAATAGTGGATAACAGATAACACCATTATGTTCTACAGAGCTTATCTGCTGTGTAACCTGAGTCTTTTCTCCTTTGAATGGCTGCCCCCATTGCTACACAGCAGCTTATTTATATAAACTATAGTAGTGTTTCTGAAACAAACTCACCGGTTTTACCAGTACAGGGCAACACTGCGCTATATTTTTATTACTTTAAAACAACACTTTTAGTTTTTGATATTACTGTTCCTTTAATACACATACAAAGAAATCCTGCCCAAAAGACTCAAGGTAGATCTCCGTAGATCATTCCGGTTCCATCATTGCATTTGCTCCTTTCCTTCTGTTCCAGAAGTGACCCCCTCTCTCCCTTTCTCACCAGCGCATTAAGGAGGGCAGTATCATTCACCGCACGCAGTTAATTGGAGTCGGAGATATGATCGAGGCTATCAACGGGAAGAATTTGATTGGCAGCCGTCACTTTGAGGTTGCCAGAATACTGAAAGAATTGCCCCGAGGGCGCAAGTTCACACTGAAATTATGTGAGCCCCTGAAGGCCTTTGGTACGTACATTAAAGTCTGATTTGGTTGTTTTATGATACGGGTATGGAACCTGTTATCCAGGCACCTGGGGTTTTCTGGATAACTGGTCTTTCCTTAATTTGGATCTTCATACCTTAAGTCTACTAAGTCATGTAAACATTAAATAAACCCAATAGGCTGGTTTTGCTTCCAATAAGGATTAATTGTATCTTAGTTTGGTTCAAGTATTAGGTACTAGGGTTGCACCGAGTCCAGGATTCGGTTCGGGATTTGGCCAGGATGCGGCCTTTTTCAGCAGGATTCGGATTCGGCCGAATCCTTCTGCCCGGCCGAACCAAATCCAAATCCTAATTTGCATATGCAAATTATGACCGGTAGTGAAATCGCTTGACTTTTTGTCAAGGAACAAGGAATTAAAAAATGGTTCCCCCTTCCCACCCTAATTTGCATATGCAAATTCGGCTTGGTATTCTGACAAATCTTTCTCAAAGAATTTGGGGGTTCGGCCGAATCCAAAATAGTGGATTCGGCACATCCCTATTAGGTACAGAGAAAAAGAAAATCATTTTATAAAAATGTGAATTAGTTGGATAAAGTGGAGTCCATGGGAGATGGACTTTCTGTAATTTGAAGCTTTCTGGATAACGTATTTCCAGATAATGGATCCCATACCTGTATATTATGTGTCTGATCTCCTGCTTAAAGGGATTCTGTCATGATTTTTATGGTGTAGTTTTTATTTTCTAACCCAAGTATATATATTTTTATTTGTAATATTGGTGTGTAGGTGCATCTCCGGTCATTTTACCTGGTCATGTGCTTTCAGAAAGAGCCAGCACTGGAACTGCTTTCTGGCAGGCTGTTGTTTCTCCTACTCAATGTAACTGAAGGAGTCACAGTGGGACCTGGATTTTACTATTGAGTGCTGTTCTTAGATCTACCAGGCAGCTGTTATGTGTTAGGGAGCTGTTATCTGGTTACCTTCCCATTGTTCTGTTGTTAGGCTGCTGGTGGTGGGAGGGAAGGGTTGATCTCACTCAAATTTACAGTACAACAGTAAAGAGCACAAGTCACATGGCTGAGGGCACCTGGGAGACTGACAATATGTCTAGCCCCATGTCTGATTTCAAAATTAAATATGAAAAAATCAGTTTGCTCTTTTGAGAAATGGATTTCAGTGCAGCATTCTGCTGGAGCAGCACTATCAACTGATGCGTTCTGGAAAAAAAATAATTCCCATGTCAGTATCCCTTTAGGGTTCTCATTTTTAAATGCACCACAACTTTATAGACACCAGGGGGAGACAGTGAGTATTAGAATACATAATCCAGATGCAATCTGTTTGTGTTCTTTATTTAAGAATGCTTATAAGTGCATTAAAAAATAGGCAAGTTGAAAGTTTTTGAGTTTTTGGTGAAGGCAAAAACCCTCTGCAAATGTCCCCCTATGTTAATTTTTGCATTTCATGAGAACAGAAGCTCTTACAATGAAATAAACCCAGATACAATGCAAGTTCCGGTAAACGACATAAAGCAATAGTAAATCCCATTAGAGTGGTGCAAAATCTATTGCCTGAGGAGGAATGCTTTTGGATGAAGCTGTTAAAGGAACAGTTCAGTGTAAAAATAAAAACTGGGTAAATAGATAGGCCGTGCAAAATAAATGTTTCTAATATAGTTAGTTAGCCAAAATGTAATGTATAAAGGCTGGAGTGACTGGATGTGTAACATAATAGCCAGAACGCTACTTTGTTTTCAGCTCTCTAACTCTGAGTTAGTCAGTGACTCTAAGGGGGGCACATGGGACATAACTGTTCAGTGAGTTTGTAATTGATCCTCAGCATTCAGCTCAGATTCATAAGCAACAGATATGACCCATGTGCCCCCCATCAAGTCACTGACTAACTCAGAGTTAGAGAGCTGCAAAGCAGGAAGTGTTATTCTGGCTATTATGTTACACATCCAGTCACTCCAGCCTTTATACATTACATTTTTGGCTAACTAACTATATTAGAAATATTTTTTATTTTGCACAGCCTATCTATTTACCCAGTTTTCATTTTTACACTGAACTGTTCCTTTAAAGTCTTCCAGGAACTTATTGTTGCTTCAGCCATGTCTTCTCTGTGATACACACATCAGACTCTGAAGTTGCTTTCTCTCCTCAGAAATGATTGCCCCACGTTCCGGCTTTTCTGGCGTCGGTTCTGGAGCATCTCCATCTGGCAGAGGAACACTGCGCCTCCGGTCTAAGGGTCCCCCTACTGTGGAGCAGCTGGTAAGAAAGTGTAACTGTCTATTACTTTCAGGCACTGAACTTTTTTTTGTTCAGTATAAAAATAAAAACTAGGTAAATAGGCTGTGCAAAATAAAAAATGTATCTAATATAGTTAGTAATCCGTGGAAACCAAGAGAGCTGAAAAGCAGGAAGTAGTGTTCTGGCTATTATGTTAAACATCCAGTCACTCCAGCCTTTATACATTACATTTTTGGCTAACTAACTATATTAGATACATTTTACCCAGTTAATATTTTTATCCCAAACAATTTGTTTAAAGGAGAACTAAAGCCTAACTAAAGAAGTAGCTAGAAATGTTGTACATGATGTTTTGTGCTTCTGTACCAGCCCAAGGCAACCACAGCCCTTTAGCAGTAAAGATCTGTCTCCAAAGATGCCCCAGTAGCTCCCCATCTCCTTTTCTGCTGATTCACTGCACATGCTCTGTGCTGCTGTCACTTACTGAGCTTAGGGACCCACTCACAATATACAGTACACATAGAATAGAAATGTCACAATATAAGGCTGATTAGTAATTAATACACATAATTACTACATGGCAGCACAGAAACCAGTGCAATTAGCATCAGAATTTAATAATCAGCAAACCTGTAGCATCAGCTTATATTACAGGGGAAGCTAATTTTCTGCTGGATAATTAGAGACGACTCCTAAGCTTAAAGGATAAGTAAATCTTTAAAATAAGTGAATGTAAAATTGATGATGGTGCCATTCTAAGCACTTTTACAATGTACACTCATTATTTATTATTTTTTAATTCCAAGATATTAAAGGATACATGTGCTGTTACTATGAATGAATTTGGTTACAACAGCGCCACCTGCTGGTCTTTTTCTGACCACCTAGTAGTCAAGGAAGTTGTCAGGAGGAAACCTTTCTGAAATCTTTCCTAAGCAGAAGAACATCAGAGCAGCCTCTTTCTTTCTCCTGACAACTTCCTTGACTTCCAGACTGGTGCGAAACTGACCAGCAGGTGGCGCTGTTGTAACTAAATTCATTCATAGTAACAGTACATGTATCCCTTAATATCTTGGAATTAAAAAATAATAAATAATGAGTGTACATTGCAAAAGTGCTTAGAATATCCCCCTCATCAATTTTACATTCGCTCATTTTAAAAGCTTACTTATCCTTTAAGCTTATTGGTGTAGGAAATAGGTGAATTATGGCATCGCATGTGTTTTACTTTTGTCTTTTCCTTGCAGGTGTCTGTTATTGAAGAGAAAGCTGTGCAGAAAGTGGATGATCTGCTGGAAAGTTACATGGGAATCAGAGACAACGAACTGGGTAATGTATCTGTGCTTATCCTTTAGTCGCTGGGAAATGCACATAATAAATAACCCTATTACATTTCTGCTCAGAGATACTGATCCAAGTAATGTATATCAGCCTGTCCTAGATTCTATGAGAAGTATCTGCTCACTGTGTTAGAAATCAACTGTGTAGAGCTACTAGACCCGCACTGTATTCCTCTGTTATCTTTTGTTATATACCGTACATATACGTTGGCACATATTGGAGAGCCTTGGTCTGGCTGAGGATGCTGGGAGATACAATTCAGAAGCCCACGGAGACACCTTTATAGAGGTTTTACTGACATCCAATCATAGAGATGTGCAGGTGCCTTTAAAGGAACAGTAACAGCACAAATAAGTGTTTTAAAGGAATGGCAATATAAAGTACTGTAGCTTTGCATTAATAAACAAATATATACTTCATATAAACAAGCTGCTGTGTAGCCATGGGGGCAGCCATTCAAGCACAGGATACACAGTAGATAACAGATAAGTACTACTATAGTTTATATAAACAAGCTGTTGTGTAGCCATGGGGGCATCCATTCAAGCACAGGATACACAGTAGATAACAGATAAGTTCTGAAGAATTCCATTGTATACTACAGAGCTTTTCTGTTAGCTACTGTGTATCCTGTGCTTGAATGGCTGCCCCCATGGCTACACAGCAGCTTGTTTATATAAACTATAGTAGTACTTATCTGTTATCTATGGTGTATCCTGTGCTTGAATGGCTGCCCCCATGGCTACACAGCAGCTTGTTTATATAAACTATAGTAGTACTTATCTGTTATCTACTGTGTATCCTGTGCTTGAATGGCTGCCCCCATGGCTACACAGCATTTGTTTATATAAACTATAGTAGTACTTATCTGTTATCTATGGTGTATCCTGTGCTTGAATGGCTGCTCCCATGACTACACAGCAGCTTGTTTATATAAACTATAGTAGTACTTATCTGTTATCTACTGTGTATCCTGTGCTTGAATGGCTGCCCCCATGGCTACACAGCATTTGTTTATATAAACTATAGTAGTACTTATCTGTTATCTATGGTGTATCCTGTGCTTGAATGGCTGCCCCCATGGCTACACAGCAGCTTGTTTATATAAACTATAGTAGTACTTATCTGTTATCTATGGTGTATCCTGTGCTTGAATGGCTGCTCCCATGACTACACAGCAGCTTGTTTATATAAACTATAGTAGTACTTATCTGTTATCTACTGTGTATCCTGTGCTTGAATGGCTGCCCCCATGGCTACACAGCAGCTTGTTTATATAAACTATAGTAGTACTTATCTGTTATCTACTGTGTATCCTGTGCTTGAATGGCTGCCCCCATGGCTACACAGCAGCTTGTTTATATAAACTCTAGTAGTACTTATCTGTTATCTACTGTGTATCCTGTGCTTGAATGGCTGCCCCCATGGCTACACGGCAGCTTGTTTATATAAACTATAGTAGTGTTTCTGAAGCAAGCACACTAGTTTTACCAGTGCAGGGCAACACTACATGATATTGTCATTACTTTAAAGGGATGGTTCACCTTTAACTTTTAGTATGTTATACAATGGTCAAATCTAGGAAACTTTTCAATTGGTCTTCATTGTTTATTTTTTATAGTTTCGAATTAACCTTTTTCTGCTGACTCTTTCCAGCTTTCAAAGAGTCACTGACCCCATCTAAAAACAAATGCTCTGTAAGGCTACACATTAATTTTTATTGCTGCTTTTTATTACTCATTTTTAGGGATGCACCAAATCAACTTTTTTTGGATTCGGCCGTACCCCCCGAATCCTTCGCAAAAGGTTCGGCCGAATACCGAACCAAATCCTAATTTGCATTTACAAATTAGGATTGGAAAGGGGAAAACATTTTTTACTTCCTTGTTTTGTGACAAAAAGTCACGCGATTTCCCCCCTCCGACCAATTTGGATTTGGTTGGGCCGGGCAGAAGGATTCAGCCGAAGACGAATCCTGCTGAGAGAGGCTAAATCCTGGCTTCGGTGCATCCTCACTCATTTTTCTATTCAGGCCTCTCCTATTCATATCCCAGTCTGTTTTTTAAATTAATTCATGGTTGCTAGGGTCATTTGTACCCTAGCAACCAGATAACTGAAATTGCAAACTGGAGAGCTGTTGAATAAAAAGCTTAATAACTCAAAAAACATATAATGAAAAATAAAAACCAATGCAAATGGTCTTAGAATGTCACTCTCTACATCATACTAAGGAATAAATTAAAGGTGAACAATCCCTTAAAGTCCACGGCCCTTGGTTCTGAGAAATATCAGGCTTGAACCTTACATCATACTAAAAGTTAAAGGGATACTGTCATGGGAGAAGGTTTTTTTCAAAACACATCAGTTAATAGTGCCGCTCCAGCAGAATTCTGCACTAAAATCCATCATTCAAAAGAGCAAACAGATTTTTTTTATATTCAATTTTGAAATTTGACATGGGGCTAGACATTTTGTCAATTTCCCAGCTGCCTCCAGTCATGTGACTTGTGCTCTGATAAACTTCAATCACTCTTTACTGCTGTACTGCAAGTTGGAGTGATATCACCCCCTCCCTTTCCTCCTCAGCAGACAAACAAAAGAACAATGGGAAGGTAACCAGATAACAGCTCCCTAACACAAGATAACAGCTGCCTGGTAGATCTAAAAACAACACTCAATAGTAAAAGCCAGGTCCCATTGAGACACATTCAGTTAATTAAGTAGGAGAAATAACAGCAGCCTGCCAGAATGTAGTTCCATCCTAAAGTGCAGGCACAAGTCACATGACTGGGGCGGCTGGGAAACTGACAATATATCTAGCCCCATGTCAGATTTCAAAATTGAATATAAAAAAATCAGTTTGCTCTTTTGAGAAATGGATTTCAGTGCAGAATTCTGCTGGAGCAGCACTATTAACTGATGTGTTTTGGGAAAAAAAACATTTTCCGATGACAGTATCCTTTTAACTCAACAACCCCTTTAATACACATTCATTTGTTGGTGTTCCTGTTCCTTTACTTGTCCTTTATTAATGTATTGAGCAGCTTCAGTTATTGTAGCATCGTAATGTCTGTCTCTAATAGTCTTGTCCAATCTTGCAGCTGGCACTATGGTGGAACTGGGTATGGATAAACAGAATCCGGATGATTTTTCTCAGGCTTTGGACCGAGCACTAGGAGACTTTGCCTTCCCAGACGAGTTTGTTTTCGACGTTTGGGGGGCGATAGGAGATGCCAAGGCTGGCCGCTATTAACCCGCGACATTCCCTTTAAAGAGAAACATTTGCTGCTGCCTCGGCCCCTTCTGCAACATCATGGAACGCTCCAGCGTGAAAAGACCGAGGTTGATTGGCTGACTGATTTTAAGAGACACTGCCATTGTATAAAGAGTGGAGAGACTGTTACATACACCTGCTATTATACGTATAGTAGACTATTCTCAGCTGACGGGAACTTGGACCTGATGCGTCTCTTGCTAAACAATTCTACTGGTCTTTAAAGGGATTCTGTCATGGGGAAAACACATCAGTTAATAGTGCTGCTCCAGTAGAATTCTGCACTGAAATCCTATTTTCAAAAGTACAAAGATTTTTTTATATTCAGTTTTGAAATCTGGCATGGGGCTAGACATATTGTCTCCCAGCTGCCCCCAGTCATGTGATTTGTGCTCTGATAAACTTCAGTCACTTTTTACTAGAGATGCACCGAATCCACTTTTTGGGATTCGGCCGATCCCCCGAATCCTCAGTGAAAGATTCAGACGAATACCGAACCGAATCTGAATCCTAATTTGCATATGCAAATTAGGGGCAGGAAAGGAAAAGGTGGGGAAAAATGTTTTTGCTTCCTTGTTTTGTGACAAAAAGTCACGTGATTTCCCTTCCCAAACCTAATTTACAAATGCAAATTCAGATTCGGTTGGGCCATGCACAAGGATTTGCCTGAATCTGGATCCAGGAAAAAGGCCGAACTGAATCCTGGATACGGTGAATCCCTACTTTTTAATGCTGTACTGCAAGTTGGAGTGATATCACCCAACAGAACAATGGGAAGGTAACCAGATAGCAGCTCCCTAGCACAAGATAACAGCTGCCTGGTAGATCTAAAAACAACACTCAATAGTAAAATCCAGGTCCCACTGAGACACATTCAGTTACATTGAGTAGGAGAAACAGCCTGCCAGAAAGCAGTTCCATCCTAAAGTGCTGGCTCTTTCTGAAATCACATGACCAGGCAAAATGACTTGCTGGTTCAGCAATAAAATTTTATATTGTAGAGTGAATTATTTGCAGTGTAAACAGTGTCATTTAGAAACAAAACACCATAAAAATTAGGGATGCACTGAATCCAGGATTCGGTTCGGGATTCCGACAGGATTCGGCCTTTTTCAGCAAGATTCAAATTTGGCCGAATCCTTCTGCCCGGCCGAACCAAATCTGAATCCTAATTTGCGTATGCAAATTAGGATTGGGGAGGGAAACCACGTGACTTTTTGTCACAAAACAAGGAAGTTAAAAATGTTTCACTTTGCATATGCAAATTAGGATTCAGTTCGATATTTGGCCGAATATTTCGCGATTCGGGGGTTCGGCCGAAGCCAAAATAGTGGATTCTGTGCATCCCTAATAAAAATCATGACAGAATCCCTTTAACCACTGTCCAAGCCCGTGAGGTGGAAGCCATAGTTTCTTAGATAGACTGTTAGCTCTCCGTCCTCATTTTTCCTCATAGCGAGGACTGTTACAGAGCTGCGTCAGGCCTAGACTTGGGCAGGACAACGTTTCATCATTAACGTAACTAACACTACACTCCAGCCATGTCATTGGTTACATTCCTCTTTGGATTTTGTGGACCAAGATAACCGGATCAGGTGAGATACAATGAAGTCTCATAGAATTAGATTTCCAGCTTGCAACCTCCAGCACAGACCCAGTTCAGCATTGCTGAGAGTTGTAGTTCACCAGCATTGAAAGTAGCACAGATTAGATATATCTAATAGGGGTTGTTCACATTTGATTTAACAGTAGTAGAGAGTCATATTCTGAGACAATTTGCAATTGGTTTTCATTATTTGTGGTTTTTGAGTTATTTAGCTTTTTATTCAGCAGCTCTCCAGTTTGCAATGGCCGCAATCTGGTTGCTAGGGTCCAAATGAACCTAGCAACCATGCATTGATTTGAATAAGAAACTGGTAAGCGTCTAAATAGAAAGAGGAGTAATAAAAAGTAGCAATAACAATACATTTGTAGCCTGACCGAGCGTTTGTTTTTTAGATGGGGTCAGTGACCCCCATTTTAAATCTGGAAAGAGTCAGAATAATTTAAAAAAACGATAATAAATAAAGACAACCAATTCAAAAGTTACTTAGAATTAGCCATTCAATAACATAACTTAAAGGTGAACCACCCCTTTAACACCTTATCCTAATTTGAGATGATGCAAGTTTAATCTAAATGGAGGTTTTGGAGTAAATACAGTGTAACATTGTCCCCAGTTTTAGTATCTTTAACTTGTATTGCTCTCCAGCTGTTACTGAGGCATGATGGGAGCAGTAGTTCAACTCTCACCGGTTGATGCCCCGCCTCCTCCTAATAGGCGTAAGGTATGTGTTGCGTGAGCACAGAGATCGTCTACCTGAGCCTTTCTCCAGGTGATCCTGAGCATGGGATTGTGGGAATTGTAGTTCAGCATGTGATGGAGAGAGTCCGAGTGATGATCAGTCCCATGTACATTCTGTAACTTCTCATCTCACAAAAGTGACTGACACTAATAACGTACGGGAGTCCTCTACTACTGCTTCTCTCTTTATGGACTCGCTTTTCTTTTCGTCTTGTTTTTTTTAATTTAATGCGGATTTGCCCATTTTATGACTGTAAGAGAAAATATTGAGTTTATTAAAATATTTTATACTTATTGACTCCGGTTGTGTGATTTTTTATCAGATCCAGGAATGTACAGTTATTCCTCGGCATCATTCTGCCATTGTCCAG
Source organism: Xenopus petersii (assembly GCA_038501925.1). NCBI lineage: Eukaryota > Metazoa > Chordata > Amphibia > Anura > Pipidae > Xenopus > Xenopus petersii. Next base: position 142,174,039 of record CM076676.1, on the reverse strand, counting down.
GGTGCTGACACCTACATTATGTACAACACATGGGTGCCCCTCTCCTCCACTAGTGTGCGGCACTTTAACTAACCCCCCTGTTATTTGCATGATTCTTGCTCTTTGCTGCACATTACTGCTTAGTACTGGGGGGAACTTCTACTTGGTGCTTCTTTCTGCTTCTATGGACATTACAAGACACATGAATTAGAATAGAAGGTTAATTCCTTAAAGGAGAACTAAACCCTAAAAATGAATATGGCTAAAAAAGCCATATTTTATATAGTGAACTTATTGCACGAGGCTAAAGTTTCAGCTTGTCAATAGCAGCAATGATCCAGGACTTCAAACTTGTCACAGGGGGGTCACCATCTTGGAAAGTGTCTGTGACACTCACATGCTCAGTGGGCTCTGATTGGCTGTTGAGAAGCTAAGCTTAGGGCTCGTCACTAATTATCCAGCAGAAAATGAGCTTCCCCTGTAATATAAGCTGATGCTACAGGTTTGCTGATTATTAAATTCTGATGCTAATTGCACTGGTTTCTGTGCTGCCATGTAGTAATTATCTGTATTAATTACTAATCAACCTTATATTGTGACATTTCTATTCTATGTGTACTGTATATTGTGAGTGGGTCCCTAAGCTCAGTAAGTGACAGCAGCACAGAGCATGTGCAGTGAATCAGCAGAAAAGAAGATGGGGAGCTACTGGGGCATCTTTGGAGACACAGATCTTTACTGCTAAAGGGCTGTGGTTGCCTTGGGCTGGTACAGAAGCACACAACATCATGTACATCATTTCTAGCTTTAGTTAGGCTTTAGTTCTCCTTTAAGACAATGGCAGCTTATGCAAGGCTGAAACTGCAATATGAAAGAATAAGTGTGAAGGCAACAAACAACCATTTTGACATAATTTTATCTTGTTGAGAAAAAGGGGGGTGCGCTCCAAATACTGTGCTCAAAAGTACTAGAACAGAATGGCCAATTCTAAACAACTTTTCAGATGGAGGTGTGGGGTCAGCCTGAACCTGCATGTCCCGTGGGTATCGGACCTACCTGCACATCACTAGTGGCAAGCCTCATTTTATGATGTGTAATTTAAAGGGGCAGTATTCAGCATGAGAACAAAAAATAGGGCTTGTGCTGAACATTCTTTTTGCTTATTCTTTTACTCCTGAAAAATTGATTTTTTTTATTATTATTATTTCTTGAGCTAAACAGGGCAAATATGGAAATGGAAGCTCCTCCATGTTTGTTCCTAGATTAGCAGAAGGCAAACCCACCCCTTGTTGTACCTTTTTTTTTTTTAAAATCGAATTATCTACCTCGCAAGCACCAAATATGGAGTCGCTTCAGTTTCCCTGTTCATTGTAGCTCAAGAAATTTCTACAAAATCATGTTTTTGCCTATTGCTTTAATCAGGAGAAATCAATGTTCAGCTCAAGCTGGGGTACAAGGGGTTATAGTAATTCTGTTTTATGAACACAAGGTGGTGCTGTTGCTCTTGTCGCTACCTGTTTTCTGTACATTTAAAGGGGATATAAAGCTTATTACTGAGTAATGAAAGATACAATGGGGAATAATTATCCTTTGGATTTTTTTCCTTTCACTGTATATTTAAATGAAGCACAGCCCTAAATGCCTTCCATTATGTGAATTCCACCAACGGCCCATGTTCAGCTTTCTGCATCAACCTGTAGAAAAACAAAGGGGCATCCGGGAACTAGAAAAAAAAAATTCCACAAGGGCCTCCAAAATGATCTTCGGTGAGTGTTGTCAAGTGTATGGTGGGAAAAGAGCTGAAGACTTGGATATCGATCGTCGGGCTGGACAGAAAATTTTGATTGGGCGCCAGATCATCGGCCATTGTTAGTGCTAAAACTAGGGATGCACAGAATCCAGGATTCGGTTCTGGATTCGGCCAGGATTTGGCCTTTTTCAGCAGGATTCAGATTCGGCCGAATCCTTCTGCCTGGCTGAACTGAATCCGAATCCAAATTTGCATATGCAAATTAGGGGTGGGGAGGGAAATCATGTGACTTTTTGGTCACAAAACAAGGAAGTAAAATAGTTTTCCCCTTCCCACCCCCAATTTGCATATGCAAATTAGGGTTCGGATTCGGTTCGGTATTCGGCCAAATCCTTCACAAAGGATTCGGGGGTTCGGCCGAATCCAAAATAGTTGATTCGGTGCATCCCTAGCTAAAACGTTAGATACAGGTAGTATTGTATTGTTTCTACTGTATTTCTGACGATTCAGCTCTACACGTGTGCATTGAAACGAACGATCTTTCTTGGAAACATCTTTTCCAAGAAAGATCGTAATTGTTACATCTATGGCCACCTTTAGTCATACTGGCAGTAAGTAAGTCCCATACTGGCAGTTAGTAAGTCCCATACTGGCAGTTGTGCATTGGGCATCCTGCACTTGCCTTGGGTTAGGCCTGTCATTACTCCAAGGGGCAGATTTATCAAGGGTCGAATAGTAAATTAGAATTTTCGAGTGTCAAAGTCATTTGAATTTTAATCCCCCAGATGTGAAATTTGAATGTGAGATTTATCACACCTTGACCATGGAAACAGTCCTAATTCGAATATTCGCCGCCTAAAACCTGCCGAGTTCATGTACAAGTCAGCGGCAGAGGTCCGTTGAGCCATTTATAGATGTTAATAGCCTTTCTGACTCCATTCGTACGAAAAGGATATGATTCGAATTTTCGGGTCGGAACCATTCGGTCGAATATTAGACATTCAAATTTTTCTTAAGTAACCTCCCAGTTGAATTGTGAGTATATTTGAATTAAATATAATTCACATGAATTCGAAATTCGACCTTTGATAAATGGGCCTCCCATTGTCTGAGGGACGGCCTCATACCTGCCGGTTGGTTCGGGCCGACCTCGCACTCCTCTTTGCGGGTGGCAGGCGGGTGTGGGCGCCATGTTGCAGTGCCAGCTTCCGACTTCTGAGTTCTTCTTTTAGAGACACTACAGCTGCTTGCCCCGCCCCTTTTGGGATGTCATCAGCAGGGCGGGTCTATAAAAGGAACCCAGGGTGGTTTAGCGTTAGACTGGCGGGAAAAAACCCGGTGGGCCCTGGCCCTCATAGGCCCCTGCCGGCCCAGACCCCCTCCCACGATCTCTGGGCCCCCAAATAAAATTGAATCGATGCGCCAGTAGAGGAGAATAGTAACCCTGTGGGCCCCTCATGTCCACGACCCTGCGGGCGGGTGCGGGGCGGGGAAATCCAGACCTGCACATCACTAGTGCGCCCCAGTCTGTTCTTCTATAGATTCGGAAACTGTCCTGACCCCGCCCCCTGTATCCTGCTCTGAATTATTCTGTTCCTAGTTAAAGGGATACTGTCATGGGAAAAAAAAAATTCAAAATGAATCAGTTAATAGTGCTGCTCCAGCAGAATTCTGCACTGAAATCCATTTCTCAAAAGAGCAAACAGATTTCTTTATATTCAATTTTGAAATCTGACATGGGGCTAGACATATTGTCAATTTCCCAGCTGCCCCAAGTCATGTGACTTGTGCTCTGATAAACTTCGATCACTCTTTACTGCTGTACTGCAAGTTGGAGTGATATCACCCCCCTACCTTTTCCCCCCCAGCAGCCATGTCCCACTGAGACACATTCAGTTACATTGAGAAGGAAAAACAGCAACCTGCCAGAAAGCATTTCTCTCCTAAAGTGCAGGCACAAGTCACATGACAAGGGGCAGCTGGGAAATTGACAATATGTCTAGCCCCATGTCAGATTTCAAAATTGAATATAAAAAAATCTGTTTGCTCTTTTGAGAAATGGATTTCAGTGCAGAATTCTGCTGGAGCAGCACTATTAACTGATGCTTTTTGAAAAAATTTAATTTTCCCATGCGTTTTGAAAAACATGTTTTCCGATGACAGGATCCCTTTAAGGAAGGTTCTGTATCTGCTGTTCTTTGGAAATTCTGCTGTAATTTTTTTAACCCTGTCTCCAACTTTGTACCGTGTGGATGAATGTTTAAGTTGGGCGCGGCTCTCTCTCAACATTTCTTATTCATTCCCCGTGGGACCTGTCTCTGTGCAGTACACGCGATAATGGCACCCATCACACATAAAGTGACTGCAGAGCCCACAAGAGACACAGCTAGTGATGGGCGAATTTGGGACGTTTTGCTTCACCGACAAATTTGCGAATATCCAGCTAAAAATTTGCAAAACGGCGTCTCGTTTTTGACCGCGTCCGTTTTTTGTACGCCGGCGTCCGTTTTTGGCGAAATTGCGCCGGCGTCCATTTTTTTGACACGGGAGAATTTTCGCTGCGGTTTTGCGAATTTATTCTAATTGTGGGAATTCGACACGAATTCGCGACTGGCGAATAAATTCGCCCATCACTAGACACAGCCACTACTAACCACGGCTGGAGTTACAGAGAAAAGAACTTCTCTCCATGGAGCCTGTCTTTATATTACAGCTCTCTGTCGATGGGAATGTTGTAAAATGACTTATGCTTATTCTTTGACTTGGTCGTTGCTAGGGTCCCTCAGCATAGTGACTAGCAAAGGTTAGATTTGTAGAGATATGGGACCTGTTATCCAGAATGGAGGCCTGGGGTTTTCTGGATAATGGGCATTTCTGTAATTTGGATTTCCATACTGTAAGTCTACTTAAAAGCCATTTAATTAAGCCCCAATAGGTTTTGCTTCCAATTAGGATTAATTATATCTTAGTTGGGATCAAGTACAAGCTACTGTTTTATTATTACACAGAAAAAGGAAATAGTTTCTAAAAAATTTGCATTATTAGATTAAAATGGAGTCTATGGGAGACGGCATTCCTGTAATTCTGAGCTTTCTACATTACAGGTTTTTCAGATAATGGATCCTACACCTGCATTTTTAAAGTGATACTAGCATGTCCCAGCTTTGTGCAAGAATAAGTTTGTATTACAAGTACAGGATCTGTTATCCGTAAAACCATTATCCATAAAGCTCCAAAGTACGGAAAAGCCGTCTCCCATAGACTCAATTTTATCCAAATAATCCGAATTTTTGAAAACGATTTCCTTTTTCTCTGTAATAATAAAACAGTAGCTTGTACTTGATCCCAACTAAGATATAATTAATCCTTATTGGAAGCAAAAACCAGCCTATTGGGTTTATTTAATGTTTACATGATTTTCTAGTAGACTTAAAGGAGAAGGAAAGGTAAAAACTAAGTAAGCCTTATCAGAAAGGCCCATCTAAATATACCAGTAAACCCCCAAAGTAGTGCTGCTCTGAGTCCTCTGTCAAAAGAAACACTGCATTTCTTTCCCTCTATTGTGTACTCATGGGCTTCTGTATCAGACTTCCTGCCTTCATCTTAAACCTCATTGCCCTGGGCAAGAGCATGCTCAGTTCCCTTCTCTACTGTAATCTGAGCCCAGAGCAGGGAAAGACTCAGGCAGGAAGTGATGTCACACCACATTAATACTGCAGCTCCTATCCTAAACAAACAGAGAGCTTCTAGACCTTTTTACTCAGGTATGGTAAAACATTTTACAGAATAAATATAGCATTCTAGCTTACACTATTGCAGCTAATCTATTGGCAATAAAATGCCTTCTTAGCTTTCCTTCTCCTTTAAATGGCATGTAAAGTCTAAAATAGAATAAGGCTAGAAATGCTGTATTTTGTATGCTAAATATAAACATGAACTTACTGCACCACAAGCCTAATCAAACAAATAATTTATGCTTTCAAAGTTGGCTACAGGGGGTCACCATCTTGTAACTTTGTTATACATCTTTGCAAGACTAAGACTGTGCACATGCTCAGTGTGGTCTGGGCTGCTTAGGGATCGTCATAAACAAAGCTGCTTGAGTTCTGCATGGCTGGGAAGTAAGGCGGGGGCTCCCCCTGCTGTTCATAAGTATGATTGTTTCCCTGCTCAGCAGTTAGGGACCGTCTGACAATTCCTATCCACAGCAGTAAATGAAGGGAAAATTTCACTGCATACAGTCAGGTTTCTTATAAAAACAGTAAACATTTTTTAATTAACGTACTGTATATTGGAGATATGTTTCTTTTTCATTAAAGAAAGTAAAAATGGGATTTTATTTTTTTGCCTTTACATGCCCTTTAAGGTATGAAGATCTAAATTACAAACAGACCCCTTATCCGGAGCATTCTGGATAACAGGTCCCATACCAATACTTTAATAAGCCTCTATTTAAAATGTTTATAAAGAAGACCCCCTTGCCTCTTATTTTCCCCAGGCCACTGGAGCAAAAACTGAAAAGGCTGAAGCATCGGTGTAACCAAGTCTCCAGCCTATCGGCTCTTCGTCTCAGTCCCAATGTCACATGACACCCCAGCTACTTTCTTGTTGCCATGAGCTACGATCATATTTACCAAATATACCAAATAAAGCTTAACTAAAGAAGTAGGTAGAAATGTTGCACATGATGTTTTGTGCTTCTGTACCAGCCCAAGGCAACCACAGCCCTTTAGCAGTAAAGATCTGTGTCTCCAAAGATGCCCCAGTAGCTCCCCATCTTCTTTTCTGCTGATTCACTGCACATGCTCTGTGCTGCTGTCACTTACTGAGCTTAGGGACCCACTCACAATATACAGTACACATAGAATAGAAATGTCACAATATAAGGCTGATTAGTAATTAATACAGATAATTACTACATGGCAGCACAGAAACCAGTGCAATTAGCATCAGAATGTAATAATCAGCAAACCTGTAGCATCAGCTTATATTACAGGGGAAGCTCATTTTCTGCTGGATAATTAGTGACGAGCCCTAAGCTTAGCTTCTCAACAGCCAATCAGAGCCCACTGAGCATGTGAGTGTCACAGACACTTTCCAAGATGGTGACCCCCTGTGACAAGTTTGAAGTCCTGGATCATTGCTGCTATTGACAAGCTGAAACTTTAGCCTCGTGCAATAAGTTCACTATATAAAATATGCCATTTTAGCCATATTTATTTTCTAGGGTTTAGTTCTCCTTTAAATCCTAAACTGCCTTTAAAAGCAATGTTTTCATGAAGTTCCCCTTGAAGTGCGGGTTAGAAACATAAAAATAATTGTGTTATATGTTTAATATGTGTGTAGGAGTGTCTGTGTGTGTTTGTGGGATTTATTCGCTGGCTCAGTGAGAAGATTAACAGTTCCCTAAACAGTGACAGCCCTAAATCCTCTGAGTTTCCCTCCATTAACCCCTAATAGTGATCCCTAGAGGGTCTGGGTTGTGACCTCTGGAGACAAACATCCATTTTTACCCTCTCAGTTCCAGGGATGATTATAGTTCAGGCTGATTATACTACACAGTTGTCCCAGGCCATGTCTCATGAGTTTCTATTGAAGGTCACCCGAGTAACTTATTTAGGGTGTTCCTAATAGTAATTGTCTTCTCCTGATTCCCTTCCCTGGGGCTCTGCATACTGGTGGGATTCTTGGGGTTACCTGGGTTCACATTATAGGACACTTGTCCCCGAGGACTGGCTCTGCTTCATGTCAGCCTGTGACTACAATGGATTCTCTGGGTCACTCAGGATTAGTCACAGCCGTCAGCCAATAAAATGGGCGTAGAATGATGAAAGGGGGTTAATGTAATGTGACCTGTCTGAGCGGCTTGGCTTCCTCCATTGTTCCTGTAATTTATATGTATCACTGCTCATTCTGTCCCGATGTACTTACACATCACTATCATTACTTCCTCCTATACACCTCCAATAACTACTCATGTGGGTTTTTGTATTATTCATTTTGTGTCAGTCCTGACATCCTTTCTTCTGCAGTACCTGTACCAACTCTTACTACTACTCCTCTAATAAACCCACCTGTACCAACTCTTACTACTACTCCTCTAATAAACCCACCTGTACCAACTCTTACTCCTACTCCTCTAATAAACCCACCTGTACCAACTCTTACTACTACTCCTCTAATATACCCACCTGTACCAACTCTTACTCCTACTCCTCTAATATACCCATCTGTACCAACTCTTACTCCTACTCCTCTAATAAACCCACATGTACCAACTCTTACTCCTACTCCTCTAATATACCCATCTGTACCAACTCTTACAGAGAAGTTCACTGGATTTTCCAAAACAGGTGGTAATTTGCCCCCATATAGGTTCCTCACTCTCAAGTCTGTGGCAAATGTTGCAACCTACAGTCTCTATTGAATTAGAATTCCAGGGGAAAACACTGCATTGTGGGTAGAAAAGCATAGCAATTTAGCCAATATCTCCAGGATACAAGCCAATGTTACATTATATATATATATATATATTAAACTCAAACACATCATTATCTCTGTAATGCAGATCTATTGCTGTTGCTATAAAGTGCTGCTATGTCTGCACAATGCTGCTCCTCTGATGGTGTCCTGTCTCTGCTCTGCCTATAACTCTTACTCTTCTCTGTAACTCATCTGTTAATACTAATCCTATAATATCTCTCCCAGCCTACTGTAATTCCTGTAACAATCACTCTCTATCGCTACCTCTTTCACTCTCTATCTCTACCTCTTTCACTCTCTATCTCTACCTCTATCACTCTCTCTCTCTCCACCCCTATCACTCTCTATCTCTACCTCTATCACTCTCTCTCCGCCCCTATCACTCTCTATCTCTACCTCTATCACTCTCTATCTATACTTTTATCACTCTCTCTCTCTACCTCTATCACTCTCTATCTCCACCTCTATCACTCTCTATCTCTACCTCTATCACTATCTCTACCTCTATCACTCTCTCTCTCTCTACCTCTATCACTCTCTATCTCTACCTCTATCACTCTCTCTCTACCTCTATCACTCTCTATCTCTACCTATATCACTCTCTATCTCTTCCTTTATCACTCTCTCTCTCTCTACCTCTATCACTCTCTATCTCTACCTCTATCACGCTCTCTCTACCTCTATCACTCTCTATCTCTACCTATATCACTTTCTATCTCTACCTCTATCACTCTCTCTCTCTCTACCTCTATCACTCTCTATATCTACCTCTATCACTCTCTATCTCCACCTCTATCACTCTCTATCTCCACCTCTATCACTCTCTATCTCTACCTCTATCACTCTCTATCATTACCTCTATCACTCTCTCTCTCTACCTCTATCATTCTTTAGCTCTACCTCTATCACTCTATATCTCCACCTCTATCACTCTCTATCTCTACCTCTATCACTCTCTATCTCCACCTCTATCACTCTTTCTTATAGTTCCTATAATAGAACTGAGTTTGCCCATCCTCATGTGTCAGGTGCTATAGGTCAGTGCACTTACTACTGTGCGTCTGCCTTCAGCCACTGCAGCCCATGTACTTGCTTTTTATTTCCTCTGCGTCCCTCTGCTTCTGCTACAAAGTTGCATTGGAAAGAATGAAGATTTCCAGAGTCCTGGAATTTGGGGCTGTCCAGGGCTTCAATTCCTTATTAGGAATGTCACCCGCTGAATGTGCTGAGGAGTGTGTGTCTGTGTGAGGGGCGGGTGGGGGGAATAAGGTTTGATATCAGACAATGGGCCTGGAGTCATGATAAACAGTAGATCACTGCCAGACTAAAAAGGGATGGGGGGCCGGGGCTCCGAATAAGTCACAGCTACAAACATGGACATATACTGAACAAAACACTGACAGAGAAGAATAGAAATGTAGAGAAATCTCAATTTGTGACACTAATTTGTAGTTAGCGTTAGTGTTGTCTAATGCAACATCGAAAATTAATGTAAACTTGGTTAAAGTGCTCATCCAAGAACTTTTGCTGTTTTCGTTTTCAGTGGATTGTGAGATATTAGCAGTTTTAGACTGCCAAGGTTATTGGTGAGATCTGAGCATTATGGGACATGGCCAAGATGATACAAATTAGTGATTTGCGGGTTGAGTAATAAGTACCCTATCCCGCCCCTCCACCTCCTGCACGTGACCCTAACTCCGCGCACCTTTGTATTTATAGACCCACGCTCTCCCCGCCATGATTTCACTGAAGGGGCGGGGCCACACAGAACTAAATCTATAAAAATCGCTCAGTGGGGTCGGAAGCCAGCAATAGCATAGTAAGGTCAGGGGTTGGGAGATTGGAAGGAAGAGCTCAACGCAGCAATCTTTTGCAGAAGTTGGCCCGATCCCGCCCGACCCACGGTTCTGAATATTACTAATACAAATGGAAAGATACAGAGAAAACTGGAATAATAATAATTCAAATATTCTCAAACATGAATTTAGTCGACAACTAATCATATGGTAAATACGTTCATATAAGAAACAAAGTTCATGCATTCAACCTGCCTAGGGCCCGCCTAGCGCTAGGGGCCCGGCCCTGGATCCTGCTCTGCTCTTCTCGCCACCCTCACCCAGGTAACCTGGTGCACACGCTCAAATGGTTAGTGATGGGCGAATCTGTCCTGTTTCACTTCGCCGGAAAAATTTGCGAAGTGGCAAAAATAATTTGCGTAACGGGGAAAAAATGAGCAAAACAGCGAAAAAATTAGCAAAACGCATTGAAGTCAATGGCGTCATTTTGACGCGAGCGTAAATTTGTATACGTGCGACTAATTTGTCCAAATGCATTAAAGTCAATGGGCGTCCGAATAATTTTGACGCGTGACAATTTTTATGTGCGCGACAATTTTGATTGGGGTGAGGGAGGGGAGCAGCCAGGCAGAACCAAGCAAAAAATAAAAACCACAAAAAACAGAAGGAATATCTTCTTTCAGTTTCCCAACAGTGTTGCTAATACAACTGTCCATATTAGGTATAAAGGTACATAACAGCGCTACTTTTACTGCTCATTTTTGGAGGTTGGAGTTGGTTGGGCCCCAAAATTACTACCCTGCCTAGGGCCCTGTTTAGTCTTTATCCGGCTCTGAACTCCACGTTCTGACTGTATGATACTGTATATAGAGCCAGGCCGGGAAAGGAATCATGTTGAATGTATGAACTTGTTTCAATATGCACGTATTTACCATATGATTAATTGTCGACTATATTTATGATTGACTATATTCCAATGCTTTTATTGGCTCCACTGTGTAAAGGGCAGTATAATCAGATTGGCTGCAGGTTGGTTCCATCCCCGTCCACTTCAATATGAGCCACGGACACAGACAACCAAATTGCCACATATGATCCCACGCTAGAGACAAGCCTATAAGAAGGGAGCTGGTCCAACTCATGTAGATGATGCCCTTTCCTTTGTGTGAGACGGAATGAGCAGTCCCTATGGTGAGTCTAGTCATTGGTCTGTCTCTGTCATACTGTAGATGTGAGCAGATTCCTCTGCCTGGTCACTGGTTCCTAGTTAGTTACATACGTTTCTCCCGTCAAGTGAAGTTTGTCTAATAAATCATAGCAGCTGAAGTTTGGGATGAGAGTGCAGGTCACTGGATGAGCAATTTATTTATCCTTTTACCATCCAACACATGATATTTATTTCATTTCTAGTTCCTGTGATGCCTCTCTCCTTATTTACACTTCCCTGTGTCTAAATTCCCAGCTCGCCTCCTCTCCTGCATTTTCCCAGCCCAATCTGTCAGTTTTCCTTCCTCTCAGCGTCTCTGGTCCTAAAGGAGGAGCCACCATCCAGGGGTAGATGAGAGATACACGAGGGGGATGCACACACCAGGAACAGGCTGAGAGAGACGGGCACATGAGAAGGAGAAGTGCAGAAAGGGAGAAGAGACAGAAAAGGCAGTTATAAGAGAATGTAAGAGAGAATGCCATAGATGGGTAACTAATGAGAAGAATAAGGACTTTATGGCACAAACATGACTACACTTCATGACATCCTTGAACAGAAGCAAGAAATCCCACATTATGGATTGTGGATGATTCCCAGACCTATGACATTAATCATATGCATGGGAAGAGAGAGAATTAGAGCGTTGAAGCATTACTGAGGTGAGTGCTTGTATAAGTGTGAGTGGAGGAAAAGTGAAGCGTTGTGTGTGTGAGTCTGATAGTAGGTGTGGACATTGCACTATATCAGTATGTGTCAGGGTCATTTAAACAGGGTATTAAGCCTGGACCCCTGGCCTCAGAAGGTGCCCTAACTCTGTGTCTGAGAATGGAGCTGTGCATGAGCAGTGGAAGGGTGGAAGAGCAGTGTGTGAGTTGATATCGCTCAGATGTTAAAGTATTAATAGTGCTGCAAAAGCAAAAGATTGACAATCATTTCTCTATTGTTTCCCTTTCTCCCTTACTTATATCTCCCTTACTCTGATTCCTTCATATTTCTGGTCATTCTCCTTGCCCTTTCATATCTAAATTTTGGTTTTCCATCAACGTCTCCAAACAAATCACCTTCTCATGATTCCTCTACCCCCAAGGTTACCCTGCTCTTCCATGTTCCCCTATCACCGATATAACTCATCCCTTCCCTCTGTCCTCTCAACCTTGCCTCCCACTTCTCCTTCACCACCATACCCTTCCCCCCGTCCTCCTTCCTCTGTCCCTCTCCTTCCCTCACTTTCTATGGCATTTGGGATCACCTCCAATGCACTAGGTTTGTGGATTTTGGCTCGAGCCTACTCCTTATCTCGCCGCCAGCGTCGATCCAGGGCACAGTTTCTTCTCTTGGCCTCAGGACTCCTCTTGACTGATTTTGCTGGACACCTCATTGCTGGCTCATTTGTATTGTGGCTGTATTCTCATGGAGGACTTCCAGTAGCCGGCTGCCAGTTTCTTGGAGGTTGCATGGTCTTTTTTGGTCTTTCTCCTCTACTAATTGGACTTCTCATGGCATGTGAACGGTGTCTAGGCCTAACTAGACCACTTTGGCATTCACAGATGGTCACACAAAATCGAGCTCGCTTGAGTCTTGCCATTGCTTGGTCTGTGGCCCTTCTTGTGTCCGTTCTCCCATTTCTGGGCTATGGTGCATATGACCTTCAGCCTTCAGGGACTTGGTGTTTTCTCAAGGGACCCCCAGGGTTCTGCTTACTGTTCTCTGGTTTGGGACTAGGATGCCTGGGAGCCGCACTTGTGTGCAATGTACTAGTTGGAGCAACTTTGGTAAGGGCCCGGCTTCAAAGACCCCCAAAGGAGGAGAGAAGAAGAAGACAGAGTCGTTCACATACTCATGACCTAGAGATGGTGGTGCAACTGCTGGCAATTACATTCGTATCATGTGTGTCCTGGACCCCCTTGTTGGTAAGTAACAGATACAGATGCATAGCAGTCGTGCCATAATGGTCACTATTTTTAGCTGTATTTAGTCACTGGTGAAGTGTTGTGTCTTGTGTCACAAAGTCCTAAGCTTCCTGTTGTCTATGTCTGATTTCCCCAGAATGTCCTTCTCCTGCCAAGTTTATCCAAATTTTTTGGACACACTTGGTGGGACATTTATCACAGATTCACAGATCCTTAAAGGGGAACTCCAAAACACAAAATAGAAAAATAAAAAAATACAAAGTTTCAATAATTTTAAAGCTAATTGTAAATTTGAGTATCTTCATCTACACTGCTCTTCATCTCTACTTGAACCCTTGACACCATAGACCCTTCCACTCCATGAACACACACAGACAAGGTTCTTTTTGTTTTAGAGTGGAGGATGGACCTGGTCTTCTCAGTAACTGCATTCGGCAGGGCTGTATTCAGGACGGGTATAGTCATTGAGATGAAGAAGTTATGGAGTGCTGGTGGGTGCATCATGGTGCTAAAGAGCTTTAGGTACAGAACTGCCATACACTTGTGCTTTGCACTTTGCATTGGATTTCTATTTTGGATCCAGATTCAATGTCTTAGATGTAAGTGCTGGGAATATGAGAATATTTGGGAAGATTTTGAGCCTCTTCAAGCTTTTGAGCTCTTCAGGAGAAGCATCGGAGAGCATAGCAAGAAGCATATACTGATTTTATTAGTAATTACATTTACAAATTATAGAAACATTAATAATAGTATAATTTGGGAACTTGCTTAGAATTTAATTTCCTTTCATCTACTGTGGCAGTTATCAAGGATTACATTACGAACGTGGAGACAAAATTGTAAATGAATTCAGCTAAACTGCCCCCTACTCCCTAAGGATTTCATTTCCCGTTCTTGGAATAAAAAGTGACAGCAGCGGTTGATATAGTCTATTCTGACTGTCGGCACATAACTGCCCTTTCCAAGAATAATTCGATTGATGTGTTTTTGGCTCTGTAGAATAGTCATTGTTTTCCATAAAACCATGTATATGGCAGAGTTGTGGGTTTGCTTTGCTCCTGTAGAGTAAATATTATCATCCCTCTGGCTTTTGTTATGGTCTGCCCAGGTTGCAGTGATGTAAACAACAGAAATCCCGAGAGACAGATTTGCTCTGTTGTGGCAAGTCACATAGTTATGTATTGTATATAGTTACGCAATAGGAGAGGCTGAATAACGACTCCCGTCCATCAAGTTTTTAGCAAATTTACGAATACTTTTTGAAGCTATCTACTGCAGCTGCCGTACGACCAGAGAGCGTCTTTGTCCTCACTGCAATTATTTCATAATTTTGGTATTGAAATTCCCTAGTTTGGACATGTATTCTTCAGAATCCACTGAATTTGACGTCACGTTTTTTTTTTCACGCCTAAAAAGTTTTTGGCACATGGAATATACTTGGTACTTGCTTGGCTTTCCTATCTATGACTCTTTCATGACTCACTTTCTTCAATAAAAATAGTCTACCATCCCACTCATTAAGCACGATTGCGAGTCTGTTTTTCGTTACGAATCGGAAGGAATGTAGGTACAGTCACACGACTACAGCAGGCCAAAAATAACCAGAACACCTTCAGAATTACGGCAGATTGATTTTTTTCCAACTGTATTTGACTTAAAATGCTATTTGACCTGTTAATTAACTAAAACCTACACCATTAGTAGATAGGAATATTTTAAAGCATTTTGCTATTAGTCTTAATTTTTTGGTTTTTGTGGTTTTTAAAATGTTTATATGTTTTTGTACTGCAACTTTCATGCAAGATATATCAACTGCAATATGATTGCTAGGTCTGCATTACTCTAGCAACCACTTGTTTGGAGGGATTGAACTTGATGGATTTTTTCTTTTGTTTTTTCAAACCAACTTAGTTATGTATTTATGTAACCAAGCAGCTGTTTGGTGGTCAGAATAGATGGTGCAGGATCTGAAAAGTAAGATAATCAGTAGAAAAAAAGGTCTTTTAATCTGTCAGTGTCAGACTGGGGTATCCGGGGGATCTGGTAGTGATGTGCAGGTGGACAAAAATTCGACTTGCACCCAACCCTAACCTGCCCGCTCCCAACCCGCGCCTGAAATTCCATTTATAGACCCACGATCGACCTGCCCGATCTGCCCATCTCTGATAGTTACATATTTCTATAGTTACATAGTTAAATTGGGTTGAAAAAAGACCCAAGTCCATCAAGTTCAACCCCTCCAAATGAAAACCCAGCATCCATACATACACCCCTCCCTACTTTTAATTAAATTCTATATACCCATACCTATACTAACTATAGAGCTTAGTATCACAATAGCCTTTGATATTATGTCTGTCCAAAAAAATCATCCAAGCCATTCTTATAGTCATTAACTGAATCAGCATCACAACATCACCCGGCAGTGCATTCCACAACCTCACTGTCCTCACTGTGAAGAACCCCCTACGTTGCTTCAAATGAAAGTTCTTTTCTTCTAGTCTAAACGGGTGGCCTCTGGTACGGTGATCCACTTTATGGGTAAAAAGGTCCCCTGCTATTTGTCTATAATGTCCTCTAATGTACTTGTAAAGTGTAATCATGTCCCCTCGCAAGTGTCTTTTTTCCAGAGAAAACAACCCCAACCTTGACAGTCTCCCCTCATAATTTAAGTCTTCCCTCCCTCTAACCAGTTTAGTTGCACTTAGTCTCTGCACTCTCTCCAGCTCATTTATATCCCTCTTAAGGACTGGAGTCCAAAACTGCACTGCATACTCCAGATGAGGCCTCACCAGGGACCTATAAAGAGGCAGAATTATGTTTTCATTCCTTGAGTTAATGCCCTTTTTTATACAAGACAGAACTTTATTTGCTTTAGTAGCCACAGAATGACACTGCCCAGAATTAGACAACTTGTTATCTACAAAAACCCCAAGATCCTTCTCATTTAAAGAAAATCCCAACATACTGCCATTTAGTGTATAACTTGCATTTATATTATTTTTGCATAACCTGCATTTATCAACATTGAACCTCATTTTCCAGTTTGCTGGCCGTTTTTCCAATTTGATGCCACAAAAAGGAGTGGGGCTGGCATGCGCCTATAAATGGGGGCTGCCAGAGATGAAAGCCATCGCACAACCTAAAAAATGTGGGAAGTCAGCCCGGCCGATCCCGCATTCTATTTGTTTTTTGAATGCTGGGGTTAATGACTCTGACAACCAGAAAGATTTTCAGCTGCAGGCAAAGTAAAAACATAACAACCAATTCAGTCTACAGTAACGCAAATAAAAAGAAAATTCCGGATGCTTTGGTTTGTTCCTCTGTTGTTCCAGTTATTGTGTATGTTTCCCCCTTTGCCTTTTCCGGGGCAGCAGCAGACACTGCTTCATGGCTGTACCTACTGTCATCAGAATAACTTAAAGGGGTTTCTAGAGCTCCCTGTTAGGAGCAGTGTGTTTGAATATAAGTATATATACAGATATACAGTAAATAAAAACTGCTGCTGTATGAAAGATTTTAGCCAG
Organism: Xenopus petersii; assembly: GCA_038501925.1. Taxonomy (NCBI): domain Eukaryota; kingdom Metazoa; phylum Chordata; class Amphibia; order Anura; family Pipidae; genus Xenopus; species Xenopus petersii. Next base: position 142,157,387 of record CM076676.1, on the reverse strand, counting down.
TGGTGCAAGTTAGTTGTTTATTTACAAGAATGTGAGATACAGAGCAGTGATGTCAAGCAGTGATGTCACAACTCTTCTCTTGCTGAACTGCAATGTGGAGCAACTGTTCCCCAATAAAGTAGATCTCATGTGCCGCAGCATCCCAAATCAAAAGTCTCCATGGTAACTGGTTTCACATTTTGTAATAGGCAACAACAAAGCCGATCAAAACTATATTTGATATATTTTAGATGCTTCTTCCCACAATGCAGTTCTTTTGTTGCTGTGAAAATGTTGTGCCATTTAGTAAAGTTTGTTTATTGGCTCAAGCAAACTGTCTCCACTTTGCTCAGTATCTTTATCAGTATAAGTTCAATTTGTTTGTACTTCCTCTCACTTCATGGTAGCCTTCAATTTACTGGTCCAATCCCTTTCTATTTCCTCTCACTTCAAGGTAGTCATCACTTGATTGTCCTGAACTATCTAAACTTCCTCTCACTGCATTGTTGTCTTCAGATTATTGACCTAAACACTTTCTATTTCATCTCACTTCATGGTATCCTTCACTTGATCGGTCCAGACCCTCTCTACTTCCTCTCACACTTAATGATAGTTTTCACTTGATCGGTCCAAACCCTCTTCACTTCCTCTCACTTCATGGTAGTTCTACACTTGATCGATCCAAACCCTCTCTACCTTCTCTTACTTCATGGTAGTCTTCACTTGATTGGTCCAAACACTCTCTACTTTCTCTCACTTTATGGTAGTCTATTATTTATCCACCCAAAACACGTTCTATTTAATCTAACTTCATGGTAGTCTTCACTTGATCGGTCCAAACCCTTCTTACTTCCTCTCGCTTCACCATAGTCTTCACTTGATTGGCCCAAACCCTCTCTACTTTCTCCCACTTTATGGTAGTCTTCACTTGATTGGCCTAAACTCTTTCTTCTTTATCTCAAATCCCATTTTGTCTACTTACTCACTGAAAATCTTTTCTGTATATAGTGCAGTTTAATTCTCTCCTTCATCAGCTCAATTATTTCCCTCTTTTTTCCCTTCATTATCTCTTTTTTCTACAGTATATCCCCTCTCTATCTCTGGTTCTGTCTACAACACTCTTTATTTTCAATGTCATACCAATAATTAATTCCTTGCATATTCTATATTCTCTCTCTGCAGCCCTGTTAGTATCTGCTCTAGCTCTTGCTACTTGCTCTGGTTCTCAGCTTTCTTTCCCTGAAACCTTTTATCTAGTCTTCTGATGCATTTTCTTTCTGAAGTTCTCTTATTACTCTAGTATTTCCTCTCCAAATCTGGGCTGCTCTTTAAATCTGCCTTTTGCCAAAGGACTTTACCCACTCCAACACCCCTCTGTTTATATCCACACTCTGATCTGAAACTGTCATTCTTCTTTTCATTTACTCTCAGAGTTATGCAGAAATTCTGGAAAATCTTGGTAGTTTGTCCATAAACTAGGGATGCACCGAATCCAGGATTCGGTTCGGGATTCGGCCAGGATTCGGCCTTTTTCAGCAAGATTCGGATTCGGCCGAATCCTTCTGCCCAGCCGAACCAAATCCGAATCCTAATTTGCATATGCAAATTAGGGGCGGGGAGGGAAATTATGTGACTTTTTGTCAGAAAACAAGGAATTAAAAAATGTTTTCCCCTTCCCACCCCTAATTTGCATATGCAAATTCGGTTCGGTATTCGGCCGAATCCAAAAAAGTGGATTTGTTGCATCCCTACCATAAACCTATAGTTCATGGGTTCCCATTTCAAAAGAATCCCTTTCCTCTTGAATTAGTAAGTCTTAAGGTCTAATTTTTTACTCTGCTGGCTCTGAGGACCATGTTCTGAATTGTAAAGGATTTTTTATCCATTTTTCATTACTCTCATATGTTTTATTTCTTTGAATTCTTCCTACTAGGTCTCCGTTGTGATGTTGCACACTGGTATACCCCTACCTCGTCCTGACTGGTTGCTCTTCACAGTGCGGTTGGCTTCACTGAACCAGATCTTAGATCCATGGGTGTACATCCTACTGAGGCGGTCGGTGCTCTTCCGCCTATACAGCATCTTTGTGCGGGCTACCCGTGTGCGAAATGGAAAGCTGAGTCGTTGGGATGCTGGAGAGTTCCAGAGCTCTGAGCGGAGTGAGGTTAGCCATGTGTAGCCTGGCATGCAAATAAGGGGGAGAAGTCATATCTACTAGAGATTCAGTTCTAAAAGAGAAACGGACCACCATGCAGGGGAAGAATATAGAGTACAATACTGATTTTTGTCCATGCAACAATTTATGTTTGTTGAGTGACCCTCATTACAAAAAAATGTCCTGAGGTCTATTTTCTTTTTTTTTTTTAAGGGGACCCAGGTGTTAAAAATCCTAAGAGTGCTGCAAAATGAGGGCCTGTTCGTTAAATCAAACCTTTCGAGAAGTACCCAACTCACTAAGAACACCACTGAAGCTGAGAGTCTTCCTCAAAAAGTGTGACTCTTACAACACCCTTGGTCAGTAATAAAATGTATGAAACCCCTACCAACAAACTGGTAGAAGAAGACGACTACAGTGGATAATTCATGGCTGCAGTTAAAGCTCTGACCCAATGACTTCTACTCAAGATGGACTCGGCACTTTAGAAACCTCAGATGTTTTTACAGTAAACATCACATGGGCAGAGGCTTAATTATACTATATAAGTCCTCACAAAATGTTATATCTATGTAACAGTTTAATATACTAGTACCTCAGAATTTGTTTTACCAAGTCTTCTCTTTAATGTTGTACAAATATTTCTTATATATATAGTTCTGGAAGGGGGAACTGATATCTGGAAGCATAAGCCTACATATATACCGCTATGGTGTCTTGGGTCCAATGCCATGTATAACGCCCAAGAACACATGGGGAAAACACTGTCTATAGTCCATAATTCATCTATAATAACCCCAGAATACATTGTAGGATAAATGTTGTGCCAGTTTTACCCCCCACAGGTTCCATGTATATTCTGTTGATATAGAGGTAAGTGGCAGTAATGTGAGATACCCACTATCAGGATTTGCAGTAGTGAAACATGGCAGCATGGGGGGCATTATTCTTATAAAATAAGAAGTAGTAAGCTCATAATACGCTCATAACATGTCTCAGAAACTACTAAACATTCAGAATTAAAAATACCCACAAATTTGCATATCATTTCTCTAAGGGCAGAGACACACGTGGAGATCCTGGGGAGGTTTCGTTTCCCGGCGACAAATCCCCTCTTCTTCTCCCCAAAGTGCCTTCCTCCTGGCTAGAATTTAAAACGCTGGCGGGATGGCACTTGGAGCGATTCGTTTTCCGAAGTCGCATAAATTTGTCTCACGATGAAACTTCAGGCGACTTCGGAAAACAAAGTGATCCAAGTGCCATCCCGCTGGCGTTTTAGATTCTAGCCAGGAGGAAGGCACTTCGGGGAGAAGAAGAGGCGATTTGTCGCCGGGAAACTAAATCTCCCCGAATCTCCACGTCTCTGTCCTAAAGGTTGTCCAAGTGACATAACCTGCCTGGATAGCAGAAACCCAACCGTGAGACTGATAAGGCCGGGGTAACAATAAAAATGCACAGCAAAAGGAAAACAAAATCTGATGGCTTATCTTTTTTGCATAAAAGCTATAAAATGCATTTTTGATAAATGTTTCAGCCTTTATAGGAAGTAGCTACCACGTTGGGGGTCATTTACAAAGACCTGCTGGTTATAGATAGGGACAGAGTTGTGTCTATTTGTGATTTATGTAGATTTATGACCCACCAGCAATGGGTGGAGGAGTCAAGAGCAGCCATGATGTTTTCATTGCATTGAAGGTCTTCCCACTGACTTCATGTGACTATTACCACCTTCTTCTCCACCATTAGACAACGTGCTGAGTGCAGACATCTTACACACATGCCACTTCCATCATTGCCAACCATTCAATAAAGACTTAAGTTAGAGGTGCTCAAGTCACCATTATACCAAACTGGACCTCAACCAAATGTCAACTGCAATGATACTCTTTCATACTTGTAAACTCAGGTGCAGGTAGGCAATACCCCGGGCAGTGCACTTAGGTCTGAACAACACAAGCGCATATAATATAATATATTATTCTTTGAATAATGAACATATTCAACTTGTATAAAGTTATTTTTAAAGGAGACTACGACTGAAAGCCACTTTCTGTCTGTCTGTTGGTATTGTCTTCTCAGTTTGCCAGACTACAGCAACAATGGATCCGAAATCAACTCCCCTCCAGCCAAGACTCAGGTCCCACAATGCCCTGCACCTTTTTGTTATTCTCCTTCTCAGGAGTTACTCTGTTACTCACAGAACACATGGCACTTTGGGACTGGTCTTAGCTGAAGGGGAACCAACTATTGATACATTATTTGGATGGTGTGAGTGTTCAGGAAACAATTGCAAAGTAACATACACACTTTTTGGGGCACATCCCCTTTAAAGAGCATGTAAAGTCTAAAATAGAATAGAAATGCTGTATTATCATAATGTGCCTTATCATTTGTCAGGTGCAAACCAACGTGACCTGCATTGGACCCTGTACCTTCCAGCTGACTTTAAGTCATACTACATTTGTGCCCCAGGTAAATGTGGAAATGGAAAGCAGACATTGGTGCTCCATTAATCTGACTTAAAAAAAACTCAATCACAAATTTCAGGTCTAGGGCAAACGTTGCAATTTGTTAGTGTTTGATGGAAGAGGATTGATGATTTGAGTGGCTAAGTTTAAAGGGCATGTAAAGTGTAAAATAGAATAAGGCTAGAAATGCTGTATTTTGTATACTAAATATAAATATGAACTTACTGCACCACAAGCCTAATCAAACTAATAATTTATGCTTTCAAAGTTGGCTACAGGGAGTCACCATCCTGTAACTTAGTTAAACATCTTTGCAAGACTAAGACTGTGCACATGCTCAGTGTGGTCTGGGCTGCTTAGGGATCATCATAAACAAAGCTGCTTGAGTTCTGCATGGCTGGGAAGTAAGGCGGGGGCTCCCCCTGCTGTTCATAAGTATGATTGTTTCCCTGCTCAGCAGTTAGGGACCATCTGACAATTCCTATCCACAGCAGTAAATGAAGGGAGAATTTCACTGCATACAGTCAGGTTTCTTATAAAAATAGTACACATTTTTTAATTAAAGTATATTGGAGATATTTTTCTTTTTCATTAAAGAAAGTAAAAATGGGATTTTATTTTTTGCCTTTACATGCCCTTTAAGGCCTATGTGACAGAAATCACCTGCCACTTATTTCCATATCAGTGTATGGGAAATGCTTTTCCTATGGGAGACTCAAGCTTTTTTAAGCAACGTTTATCAGTCACCACTTGCCTCTGACATAGTGTTTCGTATACTCTGCTCTTGGGAAAAAATTAGAGTTGCCACCTTTTCCGGAATAAAATACCCAGTTTTCTGTATTTTTATCTTTCTGCCCTATTAATAGCATCAAGCATCATTTTTAAACACCAGGTTGGTAAAATACCATTGAGAAGGCAACCCAACTTCTAAGTTGGAAGTTTTTACTGCTATTCACCACAGGAGCAATGCACGAGTCAGAAACAGATTTGCAAAGTATATAAACAGCCAGATAGTATTGGGGTGGAGTACCCCTTTAATAGTCATATACTATTTCTGTTTTAAGACTAAATAGAAATGCAAGCTCTAGCACTTGCATCCCTGAGAAAAGTAAATGAGTAAGTGCCCATTTAGCACAAACGCATTAGGCTACACGCCCTAATAAAGATTTTTTAATTTTTATAATTACATTGGCTGCTGCATTACTACTTTTGGGTCTCTTCTAATTTATAGTGTAATTTCCAAAAGTAAATGACCCCTACAGAGGGATAGGAATTTCCCAAAATAGGCTGCCACATACAGGGTCGCCATTAGAAATCACAGGGCCCCATACAACAACATTTTTGGGACCCCCTGGGCCCCTTCCATCCCAGGGCCCCCACCCCCACCCCAGATCCCACCCCACACAAACATAATTGCTAAAAAACGGTAAACCCCCCACACACAAGCAGTAAAAAGCCATAGTCAGTGCCCCCTTTAAGTTAAAAAAAATAATTGGTGACAGGGCCCCCTATAAGTGAAAAAAACATTGGTGCCAGGGCCACCCATAAAAGATTTAAAAAAAAAAAAAAAACATTTGTGTCAGGGCCCCCCATAAAAGTTTTATTTAAAAATCATTCGTGGCCAGGGCTTCCCATAAGTTAAAAAAAATGTTGGCTCCAGGGCTCCCTTTACAAGTTAAAAAAAAACATTGGGGCCCCAAAGAATATTTCTTAGAAAAAACTTTGGTAGCAGGGGCCTATAAAGTTTTAAAAAAACACATTGGTGGCTAAAAAAACATAAAATAACACACATTGGTGTTCAGTAGAATTGAACTCATGGCTTCAGGACTTCAACTTCAGCTCCTTTCGTGAGTTTGGGTCTTTTTCGCTGCTTCAGAACTACAAGTTTGGCTCTTTTCATGACTTCGGATCTTTTTGCGGCTTCGGGACTTCAACTTCGTCTCATTTCATGACTTCGGGTCTTTTCTCTGCTTCAGGACTACAAGTTTGGCTCTTTTCGTGACTTTGGGTCTTTATGTGGCTTCAGGACTACAAGTTTGGCTCTTTTCGTGACTTTGGGTCTTTTCTCGGCATTCGGGATTTTGCCTGTTTGGGACTTCGGCTCTTCGGGACTTCAACGGTTCAGGAAGAGGTGGCATGCTTTGGCGCTGTCAAGGGGAGTCCGGCTATTTCAAAAAGTGCAGCACAGCTGGGCCCCCCCCTTTAGGCCTGGGCCCAGTACAGGAATACCCCCTGTGCATGGCCCTGGCCACATATAAGTGGTAATTTACAGCTGCAAATCGGACGCAATTGTGTTGTGGTCTGCCTGGCACCATATCTGGCGCTTGGCGGGCCAGTGACTTTTGTGTCTGATTCTTTACCTATTGATGTTGGGCAAGAAGGGAACCCTGGAAATACAGCCTGGTCAGGAGGTGGCAGTAGCTCCAGAATTCCCCTGGGTCAATAAGTAGAGCAGAGCTCGATTTGGAAATAGCGCAACTATAGAGAAGTGCAAGGAGCCTGCTATTCTATCAGTCAGCTGCTATGGACATGAGTGGTCATTTCCAAATAAAGAGCACGTGGAGAGCAAATTTTGATGCAGTTCATTAAGTTACAATGAAACATGCTCCTGCACTGCCTCTTTGATTAATGGGTGGCAACTGGTGCAAGTTCTTGCCACCCCCAGAAGGGTTCTCCAGTGTTTCCACAGCTGCTTGTGTGACCAGGCACACCAGACTTGCACAACGAAGGCATTATGGTAGAAAACACTGCATTATGGGTAACAATTTGCAGCAATTTGCACATGCGTTCACAAATGACCCTTAAAGTCTCCTGTTGTTGGCACCAGGCTGAAGGGTTGTGCCCGCCCTGAGTTAATAAGGATTCTTTGTCCACCTTCATGTAAAATAATAGGAGAAGATAAGGATAGTAAACAAAATGTACTTTCATTGTTCTCAATCCCATATGGCTCATTATTAAAACCATCTGCATAAGCCATCAATTTGTTTCATATGCAGCTCCGAACGTGTCAACTATTTCAGCAGGAAATTCTTCTGCTATTCCAGAGATATGATTTCTTCCAATACAAATATGGAACATATCCAAGCAACCCCTACATAGGTCTTCCTCGCAGCTGAAACTATTCCTGCTGAATCCTCTGCCTCAAGGTGGGATCTACATACACTGTCAGTGGGTCAGGAGTAGGCGGATATGAGACCTCAGAAATTTAGGAGCAACTTGAACTCATGTAACCCAGATGTTTATTGGCCATTGGGAGCCATAATTATAGCTGTCATATCTCTTACATACATTATTAGGGACCTTATAAGTGTCTGACACCCATTAGGAACCATATATGTATCTGCAATGTCTCCCAATCAGTAGGAACCATATTGATGCCTGTCATGTCTCCCAAGGATTATGAATTATATTTGTGTCTGCCATATTTTACAACCATTAGGAACCAAAATGGCATCTATTGTGACCACCGGAAATCACAGCCATTGCCATTTGTCCCTTTCATTCCAAACTTGATCTCCTGCCAATTTATTTATTTTGGAAGCCACATGTGTTGCTTTGTACTTCAACGTGTTCCTTCTGTACCTGCTTTACTTTCCAATAACATATTGAAAGTGAGAAGTTTCTGAATCTGTTGCCGCATTTCACCCAATGGTTGGAACATTGGCTGCCATGTAACTCAGGTCCACATAGATTATTCACTTCTTGTGTGTTTCATAAATGTCCCAAGAAGAAGAGCAGGCAATAGTATATGACCCAAAAGGACAATGGTTGGCAATGAAAATGTTCTTCATAGGAATTACAGATACATGTTTTGGTTGTGGAATTTGGAATTTGTTACTCCCTCCCAACTTGCTAACTGTTGTGATAAGTCTCTTCCAAGGAAATACCACTGCTGTGCTAAATACATATCTTCATGGCCACCCAATAAGTACTGTTATTTTACTTCTGCTCATTTATAACACAACACCACATCGGTCAGTTATATACAGTAAACGAAGTAAAAAGGCAAACAACTCTGTAACAGCCGGCTGCAAATCAAAGGATCTGATGCTCGGAACAGCAGAGTTGTATAGGCTAAGATGGAAGCTGGCCAGGGGGGTTTTTAAGACAGAGTCAATTAGGCCGATGTCCATCACCCTCTTGCCTACTTTGCATGCAGAACTGTCACCTACAATGTGTAAATGAAGTGGACACACACAGTACAGTCAAAAGGCAAGAAGAATTTTTGGAGTAGTTTTCTGAGATATTAGCAGTTTTAACAGCTGATACCAAGCTTTTGCCTCAACAGATCCTTCTTAACGTCTTATGGGCTTATTGATCAAAAAAATCTAAATTTATGAGGTTTTAGAGGTTTTTTTTCTACCTCGAATAAACTCACAATTTAAAAAAAACTAAAACATTTGCCTATTTATCAAAGAGTCCAAACATAATAAAAACTTTGATTGAATACAACAAAAAACTCAAATACCCCAAATTTGTGAGTCTACAAGTTCACAAAATCGAAAAACTTTGAACTAAAAAAATAAATGGCTTGAATTTTGCCTAGGGCAACTCCCTTTGGCTTCTGCATGAACTCCCAAGCTTTTAAATGCTGACGTTTTACATTTATGTTTTTGTGCTTATTAAATACCAAACTATTTTGAAAATATATGAATTTGTGAGTTTTGTGCAAAAATATTCAAATTGTGGCAATAATTTGAATGTTGATTAATCACCCATTAGTGTCTACCCCATATACTGTATGTTTATAGAAGATTTTATTCTTTTTGAGCACCAGGTTTACTCTATTCCAAGTTTTTTTTAAAAATGGTGGCACATCACCGAAGTGGAAACGGCTGTTGATTAGAGGAGTTTCACCACGTTGCCTTGTGACGGTGAAACAATAAGAAGGTGTTTGTTTGGCCTCTGGATACAGTGGGATTTCCTGATGCTCTTCCGTGTAAGAGCCAACACCCAGGCTAATAACAGCCGCTGCTATTTCAGATTGTTTTGTAAATCAGAATTTTTCTTTGCTTACATTAAAGCAAAACATAGTTAAACCCAGCAGAATCTTTAGCCTCTTCCTTTCATCTGCTGCTTCTGTCCAACTGTCATCACAATTGTTTTTGTTTTATTTTCTGTCTCACGAACATTTGATTTTCATGACCAGATTTATTTTTAAACCTTGGCAGTTTTCCTTGCTCTAGTCAAAGCTCCAGAAACCCATGAAATGTGAAAAACATTTTTACACATTTAAAGGTCTGATCTATCTACTATATATTACCCTGTACACCATATTAGCAAAAGTCTCCAGACACCTGCCAGACATTTAATTTCAAATACATTGATATTTACTGGTCTCTACTGTTCTTGGAAGGTCTCCACTAGGTAGTGGAACATTGCTGGTGGGATTTGCTTCCAATCAGGAACAAGAACATTAGTGATGTTGGACACTTATGTTGGGCTTCACTCCTGACAATTAGGTTGTTGGTTGAGTTCAGGACTCCCTGCAGGTATTGATATAAATACACTCCTCCCTTTGGTGTTATAATGATCTCTACTGTTCCGGGAAGGTCTCTACTAGGTGGTGGAACATTGCTGGTGGGATTTGTTTCCATTCAGCCACAAGAGCATTAGTGAGATTGGAAACTTCTGTTGGGCATCAGGCCTGACTCACAATCAGGTTGTTGGTTGAGATCAGGACCCATTGCAGGTAGTGATGTGCTCATCCATTTGGTGCTATAATGGTCTCTACTGTTCTGGGAAGGTTTCCAATAGATGGTGGAACATTGTTGGTGGGATTTGATCCATTCAGGTACAAGACCATTGGTAAGGTTGGTGATCAGGCCTGGCTCACAGTCATGTTGTGGGTTGAGGTCAGGACCCCGTGCAGTAGTGATGTGTTTTACACCACTCGCATCCGATCTGAACCCTCCCTCCACTCGTGCCTGCCCACACCTGACTTCCAGGTTCCTTTTATAGACCCCTGCAGCCCCACCAATGACATCACAAAAGGAGCGGGCGAGCAGGCGCGTGGCTATAAAGCTGAAAACCAGCAGTGCAAGGTGGTGGGCGGGAGAGCAGGAAGAAGAGCTTGACCCTGCATCCGCAAATGGGGGGAGGGTCCTGTGGGTATTGGGCTGGCCCACACATCACTACCAATTAATTCTGCTCCAACCACAGCATATCAATTGTCTTCAGATCTCGTTTTGTACATGGGGGCATTTTGGTGTTGAAACCAGAAAGGACCACAAAGAAGTAGGCATAGGATTATTAGGAATCTAATTGAGTGGTGTAGAGGCTTTCATAGGAACCAGGTACTCAAAAAACATGAAAAACAGCCCCAGACCCAGTGGTGACTTTGTTCCAGACAGTAAGAAACTCATCAATGAGTGTTTTAACAAAAAAACAATAATTGTGAGTCCCTCCAAAAAAACAATCAAGGGTAAGTAAAAGTACAAAAACATTTATTAGGACATAATGAATCAGTAGGACTATGAGTAAGTGCCCTAATAGGCACGAAACGCGTTAGGCTTCTATTCATTATGTCCTAATATATGTTTTTTTACTTTTAATTACCCTTGATAGATTTTTTTAGAGGAACTCACAATTATTGTTTTTTTCATGGATATGCACCCGTGGACTGAGGTGAACTGTCAGTATATCCTCCTTCCCATGTAATATTTTGTTTGCATTTACTAATGATACATTACTTACCGGGTAATGCCTATATTGGCTCTTGGCACCTATCTTTTTTGTTAATGAGTGTTTTAAAGAGAAAGAGAAAGGCGTCTGGATACTTCTAATCAAATAGTTTAAATCAGATGCATCATTTGGTCCTACTTATTGCCATTAAAGTGCTATAATGATTGTGTTTTAAATATTTAATGAGTTGCTATTGAGTTGAGCCCTAGAGACCAGCAGAATCCTATATAATAGTCTGACAGCTACACAAGGAAGCTTTTTCCTTTTAAGGCTTTCTGTTTATAAAAAAAGGTTAATCCAGAATATTTTTCACTTTAAGGAGACATTATCCCAAAGAAGTCATCATCCCGAAGGAAATAACTGAAGCTGAAGAGTGAGAAACACATATTACTGAACTGCTCTTCAACTTCCCAGAATGTTTTCATTGGCCGCTGGTTACGTCCCTTATATAAACTTTCTAGAGTAAAATCTCTATTCCCTAAGGAGGCGTTGCAGGTGGACGGGGTCAACACATATTTGGTGCATTTGATAATTCCCACTGTCATATCACACTAAATTTTCTTTTATTTGGCACTGGATCCTGTTGTGATTCAGGCTTGAAGGGATACAAGTTGAGCTGGACAAGGATTGTGAATTTACTTGGGCCTTGGCATATTTATTTTCATTTACTATTTGTCATATATGACCACAGTTGTACAAAAATGGATAAAGTCGGCCTTTTATAAGGCCCTTTAAATGGTGGAACAATGCCTTTGGAAATGGGTGTTGGTCTGGGCAGTTTCTCTCTCTTAAAAGCCGCAAGCAGGGGAGGATTAATCTCATGGAACCAATGCTGGGGTCTAGGTTATCTCTCCCCATTGAAAGTTAATGGACTAAGCCCTATGATGAAAACCAATGCCCAGGAGACCTTTATTTCAGGTAATGCTCTTATTCTGGGAGGCTTTAGCATTTGAAATTATGACCAGAGGTTAATGGTTAGGGACCACCGTATGGGTTTTACCTTGATGTGGTATGGTGGCTTATCAATCTTATGATCATAATTTTGTAACTAAAAAACCCCTGTATTTGTAAATACATGCATCTGCATAGATTACTGATATGACAGGGGACTAGGGAATGTACATTCATCAATTTTTCTTTTTTTTCTCTATGTCTGTAGTTAATTTGACCAGATCTGTAGCACCATTGTATTTTAGTACATTTTTATTAAGCCATGGAGTGCTCCCACAACCTTTCCTTTTTGCCTTTTATAAAAGGTACTTGTGTCCAAAGCTGCTCTATGCAATTCCATATAGTTGAGTTTGGTGCCCTTGTGTCTGTCCTGCCTTCTATTCAGAAAGTATAAATATTGATGCAGAAGAACAATGGATCCGCCACCACCATCAAGGTAGACGTAGGTCAATGGGTTCCCACAGTGACAAGTGGTAATATGTGCCTAAAGAATCATGCACAGAGATCAGTTGGATGGTGATCACCAGAAAATATGCCATCTGGACTTGTGCCAGTCATCTTCTACTCTCATTGTCTACTCATTGTCATAGTCATTGTCTACTCATCATCTACTCATTGTCATAGTCATCGTCTACTCATAGTCTACTCATTGTCATAGTCCTTGTCTTCTCATCGTCTACTCATTGTCATAGTCATCGTCTACTCATCGTCTACTCATTGTCATAGTCATTGTCTACTCATCGTCATAGTAATCATCACCACTCTGCATAAAACATTATTCTTACTTACTTGGGCATAATTCCTTTTTGAGAAAAGCTACACGTCTTTTTTTATAATGAGATCTATATACTAAGATGGAGTAAGGCTTACAGTGTTTATGCTTTATAGCACATATTAGTTTATTAGCTTCAATAGGCTCATGAAGATCTGTCTAGAGAGGGTTGTTACAATATGGATATTTCAGTCCTGGCATTATATTGGCAGGGGTAGTAGCGTGGAAGATGCCATGTAAAATGCCAAGAGAAGAACAAGATAACAAGACAATGCAGGAATTTTAGCTATGACGGTGCAAGAATAGGTCACACCTATCCTGACTAATTTTGCCAAATGAGCAGATTCCTCCCCGATATGCCCACATTAAGCAATATCGGCCTGATCCAATCGTGGGCCCTAGGGCAACACGGGTGGTCAGATCGCAGAACTTTATTAATGAACAGATGCGGCTGCAATCCGACTGGATTTTTAACTATGTTCGATTGACATCTGCCCGATTTTCACTAGATATCGATCAGGGAAGCCAGTTGGAGGGCCCCCGAGCACGGGCCAATAAGCTGCCGACTTGGTGTGTCTCAACCTGCAGTTCATACGCCGCCTGAAGTCTGAGATTCTATGGCTTATTTGATTGTGGTTGAGACTTTGTTTTTTAAGAAATATGAAGCTCATCTACTGATTCCAAAGCAGGTGCCTTTCCTTTCTCTCCCTCAGCCAAACATAATTATACAAACAGAGGAAAAGAATGTGACGATCCTGTCCCTTCATAACTGAATAGGCTGTTTCCTCCGGCCACCCCCCTTGTATCCTGCTCTGGGCAATGTCAGCAGCATCTTCCCAATTCTCCCATCAGCCAAGCACGGCAGGGGCTTCAGTCAGTGGTGTAACTAGATATAACTGGGCCCCACAGCAAATTACTTTTAAGGCCCCCAAAATGTCTAGAGTTTGACCTTTTTTACCAATATTCATTGAAACTGCCCCCCTGCAGCCACAGGGTCTACTTCCTCTGTAGTTACGTCCCTGACTTCTGTGCTTTTCAGAACTTTCCCTTGAGCTATGCATTAAAGGGACCCTATATTCAAAATAATGTCATGTGTAATGTTTACTAGAGCAGAGAGAAAAGACAGCTCGGCAATGCAAAGGAAATATCTCCACTGCCATTTTAAAACATGTCAATTTATATTAGTAGTACAGGTGTGGGATACGCTATCCGGAAACCCATTATCCAGCAAGCTCTGAATTATCGAGAGGCCGTCTCCCATAGACTCCATTTTATCTAAATAATCCACATTTTTAAAAAGTATTTCCTTTCTCTCTGTAATAATAAAACAGTAGGTTGTACTTGATCCCAACTAAGATATAATTAATATTTAATAGAAGAAAAACCAGCCTATTGGGTTTATTTAATGTTTACAGGATTTTCTAGTAGACTTAAAGGGGGACCTGTCTGCCAAAAATATTATTCCAAATCCTATTTTATCACGTTAGTCAAACAAAAGAAGTTTTAATTACACTATATACATTTTTTGAATCTTGTTTCCTTCCATCTGGGAACTCATAATTATAACAAGCAGGCAGGAGCCATTTTGTGGACACTGTTATTAAGACAAGCCTTGTATCATCTCAGAATCTTGTTTGTGCACCAGAATGGGGGACCTGATGTCCATCCCCATGTCCTGGCTACACAATTAAATGGTGAAGAGAACTGGGGAATGTGGGGAGAGCAGTGACATCTAGGAAGTGCTGAATGGAAAGTGAAAGTAAATGCTTGCCCCACCTCTATGCCTAAGGCATAGAGGAAGGGCAGACAATATTTGATTGACAGCTGAGATTATAAATGAGTTTACAACAGCTAGGAATGCTTTAATAAAAAAAATAATTCGGATTTCATGTTTCATTTGGAAAGGACTTTTATTATACAGCTTTTTGTGACTGGGTGACAGGTCCATTTTAAGGTATGAAGATCCAAATTACAGAAAGTTCCGTTACCCAAAAAACTCCTGGTCCCGAGCATTCTGGATAACAGGTCCCATACCTGTAGGAGAAATATTTAAAACAGGGAAACATAGGACTGTAAATGCACTTGCCGTCAGTGTTATCTCATTCCTGTTTGCCTATAATATACTTGTGTGAACCTTCAGCATTTTGTATCCAGGTGAAAACATTTGTGGTTTTTCAGTAACACTGGCAAAATGTCCCCCTGGTACAATATCCTATAGTAACCAGTGAGCAGTTTGTGGCTACTGGTGCAGTTACAATTTTAAAAGCATTAGTTTCTATGGTTTTCTGAGCAGCAAGTTGTCTTGTATTTCTACATTAAAGGGCATGTAAAGTCTAAAATAGAATAAGGCTAGAAATGCTGTATTTTGTATACTAAATATAAACATGAACTTACTGCACCACAAGCCTAATCAAACAAATAATTTATGCTTTCAAAGTTGGCTACAGGGGGTCACCATCTTGTAACTTTGTTATACATCTTTGCAAGACTAAGACTGTGCACATGCTCAGTGTGGTCTGGGCTGCTTAGGGATCATCATAAACAAAGCTGCTTGAGTTCTGCATGGCTGGGAAGTAAGGCGGGGGCTCCCCCTGCTGTTCATAAGTATGATTGTTTCCCTGCTCAGCAGTTAGGGACCATCTGACAATTCCTATCCACAGCAGTAAATGAAGGGAAAATTTCACTGCATACAGTCAGGTTTCTTATAAAAAAGTACACATTTTTTAATTAAAGTATATTGGAGATAGGGTTATTTTTCATTATAGAAAGTAAAAATGGGATTTTATTTTTTTGCCTTTACATGCCCTTTAACAATGGCGGATGCTCTCCAGCAGAGCTTTTCCGACTCATTTTAGGTCCAAGATTTGGTCTGCTTTCCCCTTAGTTCATAACAAATGTCTGAAATATTATGGTAACATACATCTAGCAATAGTTTCAAGGAAAATTAGGACTTCTAAAGGTCTTCTAATTTCAATTAGCCTTTCCGATGGGCTTCGAGAAAATCAAATAGTCAACCCAAATGGCCTTCAGGTTGGGTGCCCTGCAAGAACTGCTTGAGCCCCCCCTAATAGATCCACTCCACAGTTGATGAACCACTGCTCTACAGCCCATCAACCCACAGGCCAAAGCCATGTAAACTGCTTGAGTGGTCATTGACAACATGGCTAACTTCTTATTGTCCCGTTGTTTTACCCGACAATCTGAACAATAAGAAATTTTGTATTATTCATTCTCATTAGTCCCTGTCCCAGTGAAGTTTACAGTCTAAGGCAGTGATCCCCAACCAGTAGCTCATGAGCGACATGTTTCTCACCAACCCATTAGATGTTGCTCCCAGTGGTCTCAAAGCAGGTGCTTATTTTTTAATTTTAGACTTGGAGGCAAGTTTTGGTTGTATAAAAAACAGTTGTACTGCCAAAGTGTCAGGAAAGCCCTGGGTTAGAACCTTGAGCCACAGGAGGCAGTGTGGAAACTGGCCAATACCAAAATATCATCTTTGACTCTACCTCCAAGTCAATCTTCCCTCATTCCCCCTGTCCAGCTGCGAGCAAACTCCCCAATGCTGGATCATTGGACATTCTGCAGACTCCAAGCTCTGAGTTCCTGTAGATCTTGTTCCTGATTATGTGACTGTGTTCCTGGTGCAGTGACCATGTCCCTGTTCCCGTCCCTGCCCTGTACTCTGGTTCTTACTCTCTGGTTTGACCTCTGCCTGTTTCTTGACTCTGCTAGTCCTCTGCCTGTCCTGACCCTGTTTCCTGGATTTTGTTTGTTTGCAACCTGCCCTTGCCCTTCAGACTGTTTCAAGGACTGGTTTTACTGTCTGCCATCATTTGTGCTCATCTGCAGAGTTTTATAATAGCCCACAGAGGCTCCTGTAGACTGCCAGTCCACATAAAGGATACCAACACTCAATCATAGCCTTTATTTTGCACCACCCAGGAACATTTTTATTCTTATGTTGCTCCCAAACTCTTTTTGCATCTGAATGGGTAAAAAAAAGTTGGGGACTTCCAGTTACTATGGTCAATATTATTAGGAGCCAGTTACCTACCTAAATGTTTTTGGAGTGTGGAGGGAAAGGGAAGTACCTGGAGGAAACCCACGTCATCTGCAATGATCACTGGATGATCCGTGGAATCAGCCCAGACTTGGCATACATGTTCAGTCAATAACTGCAGGACCAAAGCCGGGCATGTACTGTTTGAAGTTCTTCTTTACTACTATTTAATGTGTGTTTTTGGAGTATGAAGATAACCTTAGAAGTTCTTTTTAAGGAATTCACAGAATATTCCCAAGAGGACAATTTTTTGGTGATTAATATTTTTTGAAAGTTGAATATCTTTGTGCTTTATCAGAGGCCAACATTCCATACAAAAAAAAAGAACACTTCAAAGACAGGCGGCATAAATACAACACGTGCGTGCCAGAGGCATCCGATCATAAAATGTTCTTTGTAGATCCCGAGTTCTGTTTTATCTGCTGCATCTTTAAGAGACGGCATTCTATTCCACACTAGAGATGGCGCGAACTGTTCGCCGGCGAACTTGTTCGCGCGAACATCGGGTGTTCGCGCTCGCCGGAAGTTCGCGAACGTCGCGCGACGTTCGCCATTTTGGGTTCGCCATTGTTGGCGCTTTTTTTTGCCCTCTCACCCCAGACCAGCAGGTACTTGGCAGCCAATCAGGAAGCTCTCCCCTGGACCACTCCCCTTCCCTATAAAAACCGAAGCCCTGCAGCGTTTTTTCACTCTGCCTGTGTGTGCTGAAGAGATAGTGTAGGGAGAGAGCTGCTGCCTGTTAGTGATTTCAGGGACAGTTGAAAGTTTGCTGGCTAGTAATCGTGTTGATACTGCTCTGTTATTGGAGGGACAGAAGTCTGCAGGGGTTTGAGGGACATTTAAGCTTAGGTAGCTTTGCTGGCTAGTAATCTACCTTCTACTGCAGTGCTCTGTATGTAGCTGCAGTGGGCAGCTGTCCTGCTTCTGATCTCATCTGCTGACTGCTGCAATAACAGTAGTCCTTGTAAGGACTGCTTTTATTTATTTTTTTGTTCCAATACAGAGCAGTATCAAGCAGATTACTAGCCAGCAAACTTACTATCATCTGTCCCTGAAATCACTAACAGCTCTCCCCCTACACTATCTCTTCCAAGCACACACAGGCAGATTTTTCAGATACATTTTTGCCCTTGATCCCCCTCTGGCATGCCACTGTCCAGGTCGTTGCACCCTTTAAACAACTTTAAAATCATTTTTCTGGCCAGAAATGTCTTTTTTACATGTTAAAGTTCGCCTTCCCATTGAAGTCTATGGGGTTCGCGAACCGTTCGCGAACCGCTCGCATTTTTGCGCAAGTTCGCGAATATGTTCGCAAACTTTTTTTCCGACGTTCGCTACATCCCTATTCCACACTATTTATTTTTCTCTTTTCCCTTTTCCAAGGAGGAGGCACTGGCTCAGTTTCTTGCCTAAGCTGCCATGTTCTTCCAGGCTGGTTGGCCATAAGCTTCATTGTCATGTCCTATAAGTCTATTTTTTTTAGTGCTGTTACAAGAAGCCAACGATAAAAGGTGTAGCCTAGGGATAATATGGGTGTGGTCTGACATTCCCCAATAAGCTCAATGTCTTAGTCACGGGGGGAAGAACAAGACAAGTGGCTGGTTCTAATGGAACGTGATTGAGCCATGATGAAGTGTAAGGTCATGTTATAGGCATTACCAAAGTCAGCATTTATAAGCAAATGGGAAGGGTAATTTCTATATCATATGCGCATAGAGAATCCATTAATAATGACATTGTAATTAATGTAGTCGTTAATGCACTCAACATGTTTCACATACCAAGAGTAATGCATCTTTATTAATATAACTGCTGTATATCAGCGTTGTCCTATAAGTGACACTTCAGCAGTTGTTGGACTATAGCCTAAAGTATTTTGGGAGTAGAGGTGCAGCAGCTAGAAGACTATTGGATGACCACTGCTGCTTTGCACACAAAAGGTATTCACACATTATTCACTTTGCCCATGTACTGACTATTCTCTCAGATCCTGCCTTGTACTGTGATACTGGTGTTTTTGACTTGGCCTGTGACCTTGACTACACTTGTCTCTTGAATCCGTACTGCTTCTCCTGGTTTTCGACCTGGCCTGTACCTTGACCACGTTCCTTGTTCTCTGTTCCATTAATCACGTTTGGTTCTCTTGCCTGCCTAGAACTCTCTCCCTGGTCCTCTCACATTAAAGGGCATGTAAAGTCTAAAATAGAATAAGGCTAGAAATGCTGTATTTTGTATACTAAATATAAACATGAATTACTGCACCACAAGCCTAATCAAACAAATAATTTATGCTTTCAAAGTTGGCTACAGGGGTTCACCATCTTGTAACTTTGTTAAACATCTTTGCAAGACTAAGACTGTGCACATGCTCAGTGTGGTCTGGGCTGCTTAGGGATCTTCATAAACAAAGCTGCTTGAGTTCTGCATGGCTGGGAAGTAAGGCGGGGGCTCCCCCTGCTGTTCATAAGTATGATTGTTTCCCTGCTCAGCAGTTAGGGACCGTCTGACAATTCCTATCCACAGCAGTAAATGAAGGGAGAATTTCACTGCATACAGTCAGGTTTCTTATAAAAACGGTACACATGTTTTAATTAAAGTATATTGGAGATAGGTTTCTTTTTCATTAAAGAAAGTAAAAATGGGATTTTATTTTTTTACCTTTACATGCCCGTTAAGACCTTGCGGCATCCGAGTAGTGCAGGACTTTTCCTGAAGCAAAAGGTGGTTGTTATAGGCGGAAGAGTGAGCCGCGACCGGGTCCTTAGTGCTAGTTCTGGGTTTGGGACTCTGTTCGTACATAATTCATACATAATTCCCCTTTGCCCAGGCCTTTCAACAGTTTTTTTTCCCTTCTTTGGATAAAAGTATTACTTTAAAGGAATTGTTTAGTATAAAAATAAAAACTGGGTAAATAGACTGTGCAAAATAAATAATGTATCTAATATAGTTAGTTAGTCAAAAATGTAATGTATAAAGACTGGAGTGACTGGATGTGTAACATAATAGCCAGAACACAACTTCCAGCTCTCTTGGTTGGCACTCTAAAAATACTGTACATGTTATTAAAATTAATAATAATTAGCACTATAATACACCTATAAAAACACAGGTATGGTTGTGCCCTATGATTTGTGTTTATTAAAGAGGGAAAGTAATGTATTTTTATAGGCAGGAACAAGTTGTTCAGTATAAAAACAAAAACTGGGTAAATAGATAGGCTTCAATATAGTTAGTTATCCAAAAGTGGAATGTATAAAGGCTGGAGTGACTGGATGTCTACTTCTACTTTTTACTTTGCAGCTACTAAATGTACTAAATCTCCCGAATCTGCCCCTGTGCTAGCTCCCTAAAAGGGTCGGTACAAGCCACTTAGAACCTCTTAATGAAGGGACGTGTATCCTAGAACCTGTGGTCAGAACCTTTAAAGAAAGTCCCATCAGGGCAAGGGTGCCCCACAAATAAGGATTAGCAAGACGATAGTTACACCCAAGTGTGGAGCCCTCAAAAGTTAATACTGTAACAATGGCGCTACTGATTCTATTTGTCCTGTTCTTATAAATATTTTTGTTAATTCTACAAAAATCACTGGCTCCCATGTCTGTATATATATTTTGGCCCATTTTGAACACACACACAGCACTCCTCCAAATTACACAAAGGCTCATTCTTAAGAGCTCTTCCCCGAGAAGAGATTTGAAAAGAGCTTTACAAGAAATGGCACTTATATATTTATATATAAAGTCAATTAGACAAGAAGATTCAGCAGAACTGTAAAACAAACTGGGAAATACAATATATTATTTATTGATGGTTCCAAGGCAAATTAGATCATAACAGCAGTCGCCCCCCTTTTAAAGGATATCCCTGGGGTGATATTTGCGAGTGATAACCAATTATCGGCAGATAATAACAAATAATATCCAATTAGAGGGATATAAAACAAGCAGTTCAGAAGACAGCTCCTGTCACTGGAGGAAAGCCAAATATGTTGTAACTCAACGTGATATACAGTCAGTGAGCGGATCTTAATGACTGCTAAATGCCTAATCTTGCGAATGCGACATTTGGTCTTTGCTGCCACATCTAGATTTGTGCAGAATAAATGACATAAATGTTTTGTGTCTGGGTGAGATGAACCATTAAAATGAGATTGGAGACATTCTATACAGACAATAGGGATCATTAGCTGTCACTTGTGCTAAGTCTAAGTGTCGTCCTTGACTGCTGCCATGTCTGCTGGTGTAGTTGGTGCTAGAAAAATGATGAGGAATTATGTTTAAATCTCCACTTATGATACTATTATATACTCAAATATACTTGTTTTGATGTCTCCTGCGCTCCTGCCAGAGTTGTATTCACTCAGCTTTCAATTTTTTCCATGAAAAGCTTTCTGGTCAAAACCATCCTATCCCTACCCCTATCCACTAAACAGACCTCTTACAATCCGGATTTAGGCAAGAACACTACACTGAGACTGCCCTAACCCAACTAACGAATTACCTTATAAGAGCAAAAGCCAAAAACGACTTCTCACTACTAATACTTCTTGATCTCTCAGCCGCATTTAACACTGTGGATCACCCTCTCCTCCTCCAGTCCCTCCATTCACTTGGCCTTCGTGACACAGCCCTGTCCTGGTTCTCTTCTTACCTCACTAATAATTCCTTCAGTATCTTCTACAATGGAGTAGCATCTTCTCCCTACGTCTTTCTGTTGGAGTTCCTCAAGGCTCTGTCAATTCAAGGACCTATGTTGGGATGACTAATATGTTCTTATACATCTAAAACTCAATGGGGCAAATTCACTAACCTCCAAAAATTCGTCAGCGACGGCTTCACTCACAGTGCAACACTTCGCCAGGCGTAGATTCGCCAGGACAACACTAATTCACTAAAATGCGAAGTTGCGTCCAGGGCACCCAACGGTGGCGCAGTTGCACAAGCGTTACTACGCCAAGTGAAGTGAAGTTGCACTAGTGTTGCCTAATTTGCATACGGCGGGAAGTTAAAGTTGAATGGACGTATATGTTGCAGCAAATACATTACACTACACAAGTCCAGGGAACCTTAATAAAATAAAATAAAGTTGTTATATTGCCCTACACATGAGCCCAGTGTATAGTTTATGTGCCATATGTTAGGAAATGTAAGGGGGAAGATGGTTACCCCAAAAAAATGTTACACTGTTTTGCAGCCTATCACCCTGAAAAAAAGGAAAAGACGCCAGCGTTTTTTTCAACTATTTTTTTAGGAATTCCTATCTACTCTATTGCACTTCGACTGGTCTGAGGTGGCGAAGGCAAGTCTGGCGCAAGAGGTAACGTTCAGTAAAATTCACATCTTAGTGAATTTGCGTAGTTACGTCCATTCGCAAGACGTTAGGGATCAAAGTACCGCTAGAGTCTATCTCCTTCGCTAGTGAAGTTACGCCAGCGACCGTGAATCGGTGAAGTTCCGAAATGACGTCACGCTGGCAATTTTCGCTAACATTAGTCACTTCACCATTTAGTAAATTTGCCTCAATGCCTCTGAAAAGCAATGATGGGTACTGTATTAGGGTTCATACTCCTACATTGCTGGTTGGGAAATAAAACATATATATATATAGGAGCCCAGGTCTATGACATAAACACATTCAAATACAATACAGCAAAAGTACATAAAACGTTACAAAAAAATTTATTTACACGGCTTTCACTGAGGGGGCAGGAGGCACAGAAGGGCAGGGAAGAGTGAATAAAGGGAAGAAGAATGCACATCCAACTCTTTTCAGGTACTGGCCGATTATCCACTAGACCTAATATTTGTGGGTTGGATTAAAATAAAATTATGTTGTACAGAGAAGAAAGTTGAAGCTTTGGACAAGGCCACATAAATCTATTGGAGGGGTAGATCTGGCCCACAGACCTCCAGCTTGAGCTAGAGAATGATACGGAGAACATGAGAAGAGGGGAAAGGAAGAACACAAAGAACTGCATTCATTCATTAGCTTTACTCCTTTATGCACCCTCCCTCACATAGTCAAATCCATGGAAAGATTCTTGCTCCTCAGGCTTCAGAAGACGAGGCTCCCGTGGAGGAGTCAGTTCTGGTCCCTCACATGTAAATTCAGGGTCAAAGTTACTGATGTCGTGTGGTCCCTTGACGCATGGGGTAAAAGGAGGCGGTAATCGACGGGAGAGGAGGGCTTCAAAATCCATGTCCTTGAGGAGAGGTAAATAGAAATGTTTGTGGATAAATTACACGTGACCTTATTATATGCTAGGACAGATGCACTGAGCAACTCTATGGTACAAATGCATCTTTCTACTCCAATTCATCAGAGTGCTCAGTTCCATCAGGCTATAGAACTGGGGCTGATACCAATAAGTTTTATTGCTGACCTTGAAAAACGGTTGCTTTTTCACATCTTCAGCATCTCTCTCTCCTGCGCCTAGCCGTCTTTCAGGATTCCTGCGCAGGAGCTGCAAGAAGAGAAACGTAGAAAGGCAGGTGATGCATGGCTCCCAAGGGAGAGCAGGCAAGTGTGGAGAGAGGAGACAGTATGCTCACCCGTCTCATGATGGCAATAGCTTCAGCAGTTAGGAAACGTGGGTAACGAACTTCATCATTCACAATGCTGTCAAACACTTCCTCCTCCTCGTCACCAGGGAATGGAGACTAAAACAATGAAGGCATTAATTATTGAAAAGATTGAGAGAAACAAGGAAGAAAGGAATTGTTGGATGGTGGAGATGTGAATGGTAGATATCTGTAGAGGTTATTCTAAGATTATTACAAGATGCACCACATATTGCACCATGGTGTGAGAAAATGACCTGGCAGGGACGCCTGCCACCCCCCTACAGGGACACCCGTCATTTCCTCCTGTGTGATCCGTGCGCTGCGTCGATTCTGCTGATTCCAGGTTGTGCGGCACTCGGGTATCTTCGCACTTATTTGGAGCACCACGTGACGTCATCACGCATTGGTGTGAAGTTCAGATATTTAAAGGGCTCTTAGCCTAATGTTGATTGCCCAACGTAAAGGTTCCTTCGAAAGTTCCTGGGGGTGTTTCTAAGTCTGATATTCATTTTTTGATCCTTACCTGTCTGCTGGCAGACTTGACTCCTGCCCATGTTTGACTACTCATCTGATCTGTGTATGACCTTGGCCTGTGAACTCGACCTTGTTCCTGCTCTCTGATTTGGTACCACTTAGACAAATTGTTTTGACCCGGCCTGTTCTTGTCTATGCTGACTGCGCCCCCCGTCCCTAGACGCTCGGTTCCTGTGCTCGCTCAGAACTCTCTCCTTGGTTCTCCCACAATAAGAACTGGAGGCATCTGAGTAGCAGAGGGCTCCACCCACAGCCAAAGGCAGCTGCTATAGGCAAAAGAGTGGGAAGTGACGGGAACCTTGGCATTTGTTCTTGGTTTGGGATACCCTACTTTACAGATGGTTGGCAAAATACAACCTACAGAAATGTACAATGGGTACAAAGTACTCCATGGCTACCTCCATGACAACAACCATGTGCTCGTCCCTTACCTCTCCAACCATCATCTCATAGATCAGGACCCCAAATCCCCACCAGTCTACGGCTCGAGTGTAAGAGGCATCCGTGAGGACCTCAGGGGCAAGGAACTCCGGTGTGCCGCAGAATGTAGACGTGCGATCAGATGGGCCCATACCTAATGCACATAGTCACAAGAAGAAACAATGAGATATCCCATAAGGACAGTGTGTGGGGCTGTGGGTAGAAGTGAAAGAATGCTGTTATGTGAGAATAACTGGAGAGAAGTGGGAATACAGAACTTGTCCTCGCAGGAATGTGACAGAAGATTTAATCCAGAGATAGCAAGGTTAATAAACTGTGAACACTAAGATGACTTAGCTCTATACATAGACGTAAAACTTGCACTATATGAGATACAGTTCAGATTCAGAAAAAGGGAACCAGCTGTGACAGTCAAGACTTCAGCAGGAAGAATGTATAGGAGACGCGGAGTATAAGCCATGTGAGGAGGCGCAAGCACAACCCAGCCAATCATCTCTCTGAACCTTAGAGCCTTTACTGACCCTCTTTGCAGAGTCCATAATCAGCCAGTTTCACATATCCTTCTGAATCCAGCAGTAGATTATCCAGCTTCAGATCCCTGTGAGAGGAGCCAACAATCTGTTATTCTCCAGTCTCCCACAACTGCTTGATGTCTCCGTACAGCAGGGTGGGAAACTTGTTTCCCTACAAATGGCTTACAAGCTGCGTGTCTTTGCTTTACAGAGTTCTATTTACCACACCCTCCTCCCATAGCCTACATTGTATGTTATTTATATCTATATTTTATATTCAGCATCACACCCATGAACAAAAAGTCAAGTTTAGCTGAAAAAGCAGCCTAAATCTGCTCACGCCTGGGCTTAAAATGATCCTTTCCCAATTCACATTCATTAAAGCTTGGTGAGTAGGATGGCCATGGGCAACACTGGGGCATCAATGCACCCTGGGATCAACAATTCTACATAGACCTTCTAGTTAATCCAACAATCTGCTTAGTTTAATGCTGACTGCTAAACTCACCTGTACACAATGTTCCTGCTGTGCAGAAACTGTAAGCCCAAGAGGACACAAGCAGCGTAGAACCTGAGGAAGAGTACATGTACAGGTAAATATATATATATATATATATATATATATATATAACACACAAAAGCCCTGAATATCTGGTAAATTACTGTATATCCTTATAAATGCTGCCTAGTGATATCATCAGTTATAAACAGTGAGTAGTGATGTCATTATTGTCACATGAATCCATAAAATGTGTGTATTATAATAAATAAAGTACCCCTTGCTGTAAAATATGAGGATATTAGAAAAAAAACCTCGGAGTTCCATGACCTTTTATATAGTCATGGGACTTCTTGGTGACTTATAATATACACAATGTACATATATCATACCCAAGGGAAAGGCAACCATTTGAGCTTGTGCTCCAGCATTCCCTTACAAATGAAGCTGGCACTTAAACAGCTGGGGTGCTTAAAGCTGCCTGTCCTGGCTCCAAGTGATTGTTGCACCAACACATTGACATTATCCACTCACATGGCACGTGGTTGGCTGAACACCTCGCTGTGGATATGTGTCATGAGGTCTCCCCCTGCCATATAGTCCATGACAAAGCAGACATGCTCCGCAGTCTGGAAACATCCCAGGAGGCTAAGCAGGAACGGGTGCGAGGCATCACTTACTGCAACAAAGACGCGCTTCTCACAAAGAAGACTGGGGGTAGAGAGGAGACAACTGTCAGCTAGAAATGGAACATATTCTGAAAACTGTGCAGCAGCCCCTCATGAAAGGGATAACTAGAAGAAGAGTGACCTGCAGTGCACCTAGTGATCCCACTTGGAGGTACTAATTTGCACTCTGCTGCCCACTGGCAAGTTCCTATGACATTATAGATTGGCTCTGCGTGCCAGTGTTTATCCGATGCATCTCCATAGAAATTAATCGAGTTGAAAAATCTATTACAACAGTAGACTTCGGATGAATCTCATCATACTTTGATGAACCATACTCATCTAGGCCACTCAGACCTGCTGTTGATGAGATCCATCCAATTCTGTAGTGTTAAATGGACTATTACTCATGCAGGAAAGAATCATTTGGTACAGGGCCACATTGTTTCCTTTTATCCCATTTGCATCTGCTGTTAAAAGATCTAAGATCTTGGAAGATCCACTGTAGACATCAACAATTGTCTGACCATCACAGGCCACCATCTTGAAACAGATTGGCTTCAGATACTTCTGAAGAAGCAGCTGAGGGTTTCTCTTTCACTGGTTGGTATTGAGTCAGAGTAAACCATAGTAAGGTGTGAGCTTCCTCTATTCTGATTGCACAAGACCAGTAAAAGCTAACTCATGATTGGTTGGTATTGAGTCAGAGTAAACCACAGTCAGATGTGAGCTTCCTCTATTCTGATTGCTTAAGTAAAAGCTAAATCATGATTGGTTGTTACGCTAGGCAAAATGTAGCAGGTCATGAAACAATTCCTTGGTTACTAGTTATGTGCTGGCATACAAGAAGTAAGGACAAGAACAGATATATATATATATATATATATATATATATTTTTTTTTTTTTTTTTTTTTTTTCTTAAGCCCTTTTGTGCTGCCTCACCTCTCCACTTCATCCCTAGCGATGATGTCCCCTTTCTTCAAGGCTTTGACAGCAAACAATTCCCCAGTCTCCTTGTACTCAGACAGCAGGACCTGATATAAAAAGCTAGTGAGCAGGTCAATGAATTAAAGACATTGGATCTAAAGAGACAGAATTAAAAGGTTTTATTGTGCTAAAACATATTTTTTTTTTATTTACATGACAAATAGCATGTGCAACTGAACTGTAATTGTTATCAGAGTAGCACTAAACAAATGAGTCGTTTGGAACCCTATTTCAGAAAACCTACTTTTTTCCTTTGTTTTGGAACCCTATTTCAGAAAACCTACTTTTTTCCTTTTTTAGAGATTCTCGTTACTGTCAGTTTTGTCATGTGAAATCCCCAGCATGCTGTATGGCTGTTGGAGTGTGTCCAAATGCTATACACTTCCCCTTAATGCAACAAATCCTATTCCTTTAACACTGTAAACTTTTTAAAAGTCACACATGTATTTATGGTCTGTTTTGAAATGATTGTTGCTGCTTGTTTCCTATTAGGAACATATACAGAACCACAGTATCTAAAGGCAGGGGGCCAGACCATAATACATGAATAATAAAATAAAGATATCCAACCTGAGGCCTTGAGCTCATCTTGAACTACCTGCATGTGATAAGCCGGTGTGATATAGGAAGGGACAGGCCTGGACTGGGAGTCAAAATAGGCCCTACCATTCCAATTACACAGAGGCCCAAAAAGCCCCCCACCAGCCCAAACAGCCCCCTACCAGACCACTATATGGTATCTTTCTATTGAACTATACAGCAGCCCCTCTGGCATTTGCCAGAACCCACAGATTGCCAGTCCGGGCCTGGGAAGGGAAAACTAATTCCATTCCCACCCCCAAAAACAGGGCAGTTAAAAAAGTCCTACATACACAACCCAACCACAGTATCAGACAGAGAGTGAGATAAAAGTGAATATACAGAGAGAGACTGCGATGAATGAGAGAGATGGCCCTGACCCTGAATAAACAACATGAGAGCTAACCAGATAAAAACTAAGGTCTGGATGAAAGCCAGCCCAAAAAAACTGAAATAGAAATAAACATGGTTATATAACAATGGCCAATATATCAGGGTCACTGCAAGCCTGAATTCAAGGTCTGTTCTGAGGATACTCACCTTCCCAAAATGACCCCTTCCCAGCACCGCTAACAGCCGGAAATTGTCTAAAGACAGCTGAGAGACATTCTGCGTTCTATGTAACAAAGAGACACCAGGATACAGAGTTAATTCTATAACTGAGAGGCATATGAACATCTGCATCAATGCCGGTTCCTTTATTAGAGACTTTCAGGAAGGGTTTAGATGCCTGTAGAAAGGCTGCAGGGCTTGAAATAGAGGCCCACAAGGTTAGTAGGCTGTGATTGTTTGGTC
The DNA here is from genome assembly GCA_038501925.1 of Xenopus petersii. Lineage (NCBI taxonomy): Eukaryota > Metazoa > Chordata > Amphibia > Anura > Pipidae > Xenopus > Xenopus petersii. The sequence goes on along the minus strand of CM076676.1, from coordinate 142,128,739 downwards.
AGACTTGGGGAAACCTGTGGTATGAACCACCATGGGGCGTACAGAGAAGAAGAAAACAAAAGAAGGCTGTCTTGTTGTTGATGACATCTAAATGTTCCTCAAATCGTGTTTTACAAAGAAGATCCAGGGACTGGTATTATTGCCTTATTGGTGTCACAAACAACTTGTTTTCACCTCTGAGGAAGGCTTCCCCTGGTTTAAAGGAACAGTTCAGTGTAAAAATAAAAACTGGATAAATCGATAGGCTGTGCAAAATATAGTTAGTTAGCCAAAAATGTAATGTATAAAGGCTGGAGTGACTGGATGTGTAACATAATAGCCAGAACACTACTTCCTGCTTTTCAGCTCTCTTGGTTTCCACTGATTGGTTAACAGGCAGACATGGGTCATAACCGTTGCTTTTGAATCTGAGCTGAATGCTGAGGGTCAATTTAAAACTCACTGAACAGTTATGTCCCATGTGGCCTCCCTTCAAGTCACTGACTAACTCAGAGTTAGAGAGCTGAAAAGCAGGAAGTAGTGTTCTGGCTATTATGTTACACATCCAGTCACTCCAGCCTTTATACATTACATTTTTGGGTAACTAATTATATTAGAAACATTTTTTTTTATTTTGCACAGCCTATCTATTCAAGCAGTTTTTATATTTACACTGAACTGTTCCTTTAAGTAGAAGTTAGGCAAGTCTGTGCATATAACAGATATTTATATAATAAAGCATAAACCTGACTTAAAGGGGTTGTTCACCTTTGAGTTAACTTTAAGAATGATGAGATTTAGAGATTCTGCGACAATTTGTAATTGCTTTGTGGTTTTTGCGTTATTTAGCTTTTTATTCAGCAGCTCACTGTTTTGCAGTTCCAGCAATCTGGTTGCTAGGGTCCAAATTATCCTAGCAACCATGCATTGATTTGAATAAGAAACTGGAATATTAATAGGAGAGGCCTGAATTGAAAGATGAGTAATAACAAGTAGCAATAATAATTACTTGTCGCTTATTTATGCCTGCTTTGCTTTCATTCCGCCTACACAAAGAGGGATCCGTTGCATTCGATAGGCTCCTGCATAGACTCTAAAGAGTATTTCCTATTTTACCCTTAAACCGAATTTTAATTTGAGTTGAACGTATCAAAAATGCAGAGGGCTAGCCTTCTTTGGAAAGAGTCATGTGAAGGGAATCGGCAGCCAACATACCGAGATGCAATGGCAAAGACAAATCTCTTTCAGTGAAACTTGATTTTTTTTTCTAATGCCCCTCTAAATGTTTTTGTGCAGAATAATTGAATATCTTAAACGGTTATGGCGCAGTTACAAAGCAATCTGTCTACTTGCACAGACAATCAGGTTCCAGGATTCCTTTCAGACTTTTCCTGCAGAATGTTTTCGATCATTAATCACATGTTCATCTCTTACTGAAGCTGGAACAGTAAAATAACCTCCGAATACAACCCTTTATTCCCTTGTGAGAATTCTCCCTTGAGCAGAAACCTGGCAGGGACTTTGGTTGGTTGCACAGCCTGTCCATCTCTGAATCAGCGCCGATCCACGCCTTTATGCCGCCTGAGGCGGCCTTCCGTTGCCGCCCCGACCCCTCCTCACGGCGCTCACATTTTCTGCGCAGGAGGGGGTCGGGGCGCTGCACGACGCTAGTGCAGAGAGCGCTGAATTTCCGGGTTGAAAACCGGAAATTCGGCTCTTAGTTACCAGGAGTGGCATTTTTGCCGACCCTGGTAACCAGGGGGCCGCTGCCGTCTGAGGCGAGTGTCTCAACTCGCCTCATTGGTGGAGCGCCCCTGCTCTGAATGTAAATCCAGCTTTTCCTGTAGGCTGAGCCTTCTGGTATCGCTAGAGAGTCACCAGTGTAATGCAAATTATCAGTATTCAGGAACTCCACCAGGAGGGGCCTACCAATAATTAGGGTTCAAAGGCCTATGGTCAGGGTTGGACTGGGCCGGCGGGACACCGGGAAAAAACCCGGTGGGCCCAGCTGGCCCAGATCCATGACCTCTTCCTGCAGTTAGTTCTCACTTAGGGGCATCTTTACTAACATTGGAGATAAATATCTGGAGAGATTTCTGGAGATGTTGCCCATAGCAACCGATCAGATCTTTGCTTTTGTTTTCTAACTTGGCTGTGGCTGTTTAAATCTAATTGCTGATTGGTTGCCATGGGCAACATCTCCAGAAATCTCTCCAGATATTTATCTCCAATGTTAGTAAACATGCCCCTTAGAATTCCATGGACCATTTTATAGACTGTCGTCTTCTGATAAACTTATTGTTTGTCCCCCCACCCATTCCAGTTTGATGGTGAATATCTTATTGGTTGCTGTGGGACAAAGGCCAAGGGCAAATGTTGCCAGTTTGCATTTCTCCAGGGTCAGGCTGGCTTGCTAGAACACCACGGAATACACTGGTGGGCTCATGCCCTTTAGCAGTGATCCCCATCCAGTTGCTCATGAGTAACTTGTTGCTCCCTAACCCCTTGGATGTTGCTCCCAGTGGCCTCAATGCAGGTGCTTATTTTTGAATTCCTGGTTTGGAGGCAAGTTTTGGTTGTATAAAAACTAGTTGTACTGCCAAACAGAACCTCCTGTAAGCTGCCAGCCCACCTCCAGCCAATCACAGCTCATATTTGGCACTTTTGCATGCTTGTTTTATATTTAAATACAGCTCCCAGGTAAAAAGGGTTGTGGATCCCTGTCCTGTAGTAGCAACATTTTCCATTAAAGGAAAACTATACCCCCCAAACAATGTAGGTCTCTATTAAAAGATACTGAGTAAAGCAGCTCATGTGTAAAACCCTGCTTCATGTAAATGAACCATTATCATAATAATATACTTTTTTAGTAGTATGTGCCATTGGGTAATCATAAATAGAAAATTGCCATTTTAAAAAATAAGGGCCGCCCCCTGAGATCGTAAGATTCACTGTGCACACATACAAACCACATGTAAGGTCACATGAGCCAATTAACAGACAGAGTTCTGCCTTTTGCTTCCTCACTTCTTCCTGTTACAGTTAGGGGCCGATTCACTATGGGTCGAATATCGAGGGTTAATTAACCCTCGATATTCGACTAGGAATTTAAATCCTTCGACTTCGAATATCGAAGTCGAAGGATTTAGCGCTGAAAATGCGATCGATCGATCGAAGGATTTTTCATTCGATCGAACGATTAAATCCTTCGATTTAATCCAACGATCGAATGAATATCCTTCGATCAAAAAAACTTGGGCAAGCCTATGGGGACCTTCCCCACAGGCTAACATTGACTTCGGTAGCTTTTAGCTGCCGAACTAGGGGGTCGAATTTTTTTTTAAAGAGACAGTACTTCGACTATCGAATGGTCGAATGGTCGAATAGTCGAACGATTTTTAGTTTGAATCGTTCGATAGTCGTAGTCGAAGGTCGAAGTAGCCCATTCGATGGTCAAAGTAGCCCAAAAAACACTTCGAAATTCGAAGTTTTTTTAATTCGAACCCTTCACTCGAATTTAGTAAATCTGCCCCTTAGTGTTGTAGTATTTCTGGTCAGGTGATCTCTGAGGCAGCACAGATTGAGTCACGAAATGGTGGTTCAAGGCAAGAGATGTAAAAGGGCAATATTTATGTAAATATATATTCCAGTTTGGTAAGATTCTTTAATATGTCATTCAATTTGATATAAACTGTTGCTTAAGTATTCATTTTGGGGGTATAGTTTTCCTTTAAACCTTTCTTATTTCTACCATAGGCCTATACAAATATATAGAGTAATTCCCCGACATGGTTGCTAAATTGCACCAGTTGTCGTTTCCACGAGTGACATTGGCCTTACTCTCACTGCGCATTCCGCTTCTCTCACAACTCTGATTTGGACTATAGGGATGGTACAAGCTTCAAACTCTTAGGGCAGAGAAACACGCTCAGATTTGGGGCGACTAATCTCCCCAAACTGCCTCCCGCTGGCTAGAATGTAAATCGCCGTCAGGATGGCATGCGCTGCACTTCTTTTTCCGAAGTCGACAGAAGTTGCCTCACGAGAAAAGGCGATTTATCGCCGGGCAACTGAAGCTCCCCGAATCTTAGGGGCCGATTCACTAAGGGTCGAATATCGAGGGTTAATTAACCCTCGATATTCGACTAGGAACTAAAATCCTTCGAATTCGAATATCGAAGTCGAAGGATTTAGCGCAGATAGTACGATTGAACGATCGAAGGATTATTCCTTCGATCGAACGAAAAAATCCTTCGAATCTAACGATTCGAAGGATTTAAATCCAACAATCGAAGGAATATCCTTAGATCGAAAAAAGTTAGCCAAGCCTATGGGGGCCTTCCCCATAGGCTAACATTGACTTCGGTAGCTTTTAGATGCCGAACTAGGGGGTCGAAGTTTTTTTTAAAGAGACAGTACTTCGACTATCGAATGGTCGAATAGTCAAACGATTTTTAGTTCGAATCCTTCGATTCGAAGTCGTAGTCATAGTCGAAGTAGCCCATTCGATGGTCGAAGTAGCCCAAAAAAACTTTGAAATTTTAAGTTTTTTTACTTCGAATCCTTCACTCGAAGTTAGTGAATCGGCCCCTTAGTGTGTGTGCCCTTACCCTTACATCCACAGAAATGTATCCTACTGTCGGTTATCTTGTAGTATTGAACTTAAGTGCATTTCTGTCGCCTCGGCTGCAGAATAACAAAGGTAACGATTATAAACAGTTAGCTCCCCCTTGAGGAGAACCAAAGAAATCTCGTTTAACACTTTATCCTCATACACATTTGAACTTTTGGGGCCTTATTTATCAAAATCTGAATTTTTTAAGATAAAAAAGTCTAACCAAACTAGAATCCACGATGGGACCTTATTTAAAAAAAGCACGATTTAATTGGATCGGGGACAAACCCGATAAAATCGAGCGAAAACCCGAATAGTGCCATTTTTTTGGTCTCTTTTTTCGAAAAAGCCAGAATTTTTTTTTGTCCAAAATATTCGGATTTTCGGCCTAATTAGAGAGCAGACCACAGAAACTTTCAAATAGGAGAGGGACCTCTCCCATTGACTTATATACAACCTTGGTAGGTCTGAGATGGCAGATTTTCGGATTCTGACTTTTTCCATCCACAGGGTACAATAAATCCTGAAAAACTCAAATTTTTCGAGTTTTTGCCATTTGGACTTTAATAAACAACCCCCTTGATGTATGTATACAGTACTGCAATTTATCCTTTATTTATATATAGTGCTGAAATACTCGCTTTACAAAGAACAGACTTCTGCCTGCAGTGAATAGGGTGGTTACCCCATTTATTAAAGCAACAAAAAAAAAAAATAGAAGTCTCCCCAAACCATGTTAATCTTCCCCCTCACCCCAAATACTGAACAGACTGGATTTGTGTCTGTGTTTCTCTGGAGAACAGAGAGCAGCTCTCAATACAGTTCTGCCTGCATTCACACCACTAAAATCTTTATGGGCAGATTTTTTTGTTTGGCACATGATGTCTCCCATAGAATGTCTCCCTAGCTTACACATCCTTCAGACATACAGTGTAGGGAATGCAATGGATAGCCCTGTAGTTTGGCAGGCATTAGGTGTAAGGCTGCTTTGTGGCCAAACAGTGTCGCTTGTTTTGGAGTTTTAATCCGGCACAATGTGCAAAGTAAAAACACTGCTCTGGATGCAGTAATAGAAAGTTTTTTGGACTTTCTGTCAGAGAGGCCTCAGTCTGTTCGTATCGGCAACAAGGTTTCCAGCACCATCAGATTGAGCACAGGAGCTCCTCAAAGATGTGTTCTCAGCACGTTGTTGTACACATTGCTGACACATGACTGCATAGTGAGACACAGCTCGAACCACATTATCATGTTCGCCGATGACACAACTGTGGTGGGGCTCATCAATCACAACGACGAGTCGGCGTACAGAGATGAGGTTCAGCAGCTGGCTGTCTGGTGCAATGAGAACAACCTGTCACTGAATGTGGATAAAACGAAAGAGATAATCGTCGACTTCAGGAGAACTCGCCCTGCTCACACACCACCCAACATCAACAGCTCCACAGTAGAGACAGTAAAGGACACCAAATTCCTGGGAGTCCACATCTCTGATGACCTCACCTGGACCACCAACGCTGCCTCCATTACCAAAAAGGCTCAGCAGCGTCTTCATTTCCTAAGACGACTGAAACGGGCCAGCCTTCCGCCTCCCACCCTCACAATGTTCTATAGGGGCACCATAGAGAGTGTCCTGACGAGCTGCATCTCCATCTGGTACAGTAGTGCCAGCGCTGCTGACCGGAAAAGTCTAGAGCGGACTGTCAGAGCAGCTGGCAACATCATTGGAGTGGCTCTTCCATCACTGCAGGACATCTTCCACAAGCGCTGTGTAAGAAAGGCCTCCTGCATTGCACTGGACTCCATACACCCCTCACATGGACTGTTCACGCGGCTCCCATCCGGCAGACGCTTTCGCAGTATTAAAGCCCGAACAACCAGGCTGCGCGAAAGCTTTTTTCCACAAGCGATCAGACTCCTCAACTCACTGCCTGCCCTCCCACTACATTCCAGACACACCTGAACTGTGAACTTAACTTTGTGAACTGTTAATTTATTTGCACAATTCTAAAGGTTTACACATGTATATATCCAATTCCTGCCAATATATTGCACATTTCATGTTTACATATTTATTGTGTATTTTTAAGTGCCTTTTTGTGATATGTAATAGCTGGAGCCACGTCGTCTCGTCTGTATATTTGTATACTGCTGAGATGACAATAAAGTTTACTTTGACTTTGACTAATAGATGAGACATATAAAATATATACACAGAACAGGCAGGATTCTCTCAATCATTGGCTGTTTGCCCCTAATACCTGGCCAAAACTTTTATCCAGCTGCTACACTACAATTCCCAGCATGCTACACCATGATAATGCGTCAGACAATGTGCTGAGAGTTAATCGCTATTTAGGTGAGCAGTGGCTGAGCAACTGCATTTACATTCCTTTTGAAATGAGTCAAAAGAACATTCTGAGAGCGCAATTCATCAGAGATCCAGGAACCGTGCGTCACGAGAGGTGAGGAGAGGGAATACAATGTCGATAAGCAATAGGAAAGATATAAAAAGCTGTGTGCCTGCATTATCTGTAGTTATAACATAACATAGCATAAATACATTTCCTAGGAAGAGGAGAACATAAATAATGAGCCGGTGGGATGCATAAGGGAATAGTAACATATTAATTAGGTTGAAAAAAGACACACGTCCATCAAGTTCAACCTGCCTAACAGCTAGATACTACCACAAATAGAAAGGTTATATAGCTAAGGGGGTTATTCACTAAACTCCGAATGCAAAAATCAAGAAAAATTTGTGATTTTTTTTTTTTTTTTATAAAATCAGACTAATTTTTTGGCATTTATGAAACCCCGAGGATAGAAAAGTCAGAATCTGAAAATCCGGCATCTCAGACCTGTCGAGGCTGCATATAAGTCAATAGGGAGAGGTCCCAATGATCTTTTGATGTGCGCTGGGTTTCGTGCAATATCGGGGAAAAATCCGAAAAATCCGAAAAAATTTGATTTGTTCCTGCAAAGCAAATTTTCGGAAAAATGTTGTAATAAATAATCGCAAAAAACCCGAGCGGATTTGATCGGAGTTCGTAGCAGAAAATATATCAATAAATTCAGACTTTGATAAATAACCCCCTAAGAGTTGCTTTATAAGAATTAAACCATGCAAGTGGAGCTTTTAACCCATGAAAAACACCTTATTTAAATATTACATGGCATCTCTATCAAGGAAGGATAAGAGAGTGGAAACAGCATAGAAAAACAGACAGGAAAATGGATGTGAGATTCCCAACTCAATGTAAGTGACGGGTTTAGAAAGATACTGTATGCACCACTGGTAAAACACAAGCTGAGTAGTGATGGGCGAATTTATTCGGCAGGGGCGAATTCACAGCATATTTGTGCGTTTCGCTGCCGGCCGAATAACTTTGTGACTTTGCGACACTGGCCTCAAAGTTTTCGACGCCGGCAACAATTTTGCCAGCCTCAGAATCGCCGTTCTGTGGATTTTTCACCAGTTTTCGTGCCGAAGTGAAACGGGACAAATTCGGCCATCACTTAAGCTGAGGCCAGGGCTGATACTACTTCCATTCCTTTAGCTGCGCAGAATTCCCAATGGGCCAGTCTCAAATCCAGTTCCAGAAAAGATTTCGGGGCTTAACAGATAGTGGACAAGGCTTGGGCAAATCAGTGGGGTAGTTGTGCAGGGTATGCCCTACAATGTTTGGCCAAACACTCTTAGGAACCATAAACAATTAAGTCTATGAAGATTTCTATTCATCCAGGTCATGATATACAGTATCTAGTAGAATGAAGTCGAAAGCAAATGGATTTTTCTGAGTTTTCTTGAAAAAACATCCCAACATCTTCAGTTCAGCTGAGATGAGCAAGAAAAGTCCAGTTGCTTTTGACATAATTCCACTAGATACCATACACAATTAAATAACCCATCATTGTGTTTCGGCTTACCTCCTTTGGCTTTCTCTTCTTATTACTGGGACTTGCTTCTCCTCTGCAACAGGAACCTGCTAAAAGAAGTATAGGGCAGTCATTCACCTGCCAGAAATACACCCTTTAAATAAATATATATATATTTGCCTAGCTATTCAAATCATGTGCCTTTGGACTGGGGTCTAACAAATAAACAGGGTGCAGACTGGAGGGCCGGATGGCACTGAATTTGGATGATTGGCACCAGTGGCTAGGCAAGAAATAATAACTATAGTCATTAGTGACCTCAAACGCCTGCACCTTGACTGAGGTGGATGGGTTAAAAATCTCTTGTGCTGAAGGTAATGATCTATACTTTTAATTGGGATTTAGTCCTCAATTCCATTTTAGTTCATGTGAATTAAAGGTGCAAAGCGGAGTAACAAACAGAACTTGTCTGACTTGGCTCTCACCTCTTTCTTATTTTCCTTAACATCTTCTTTTATCCCCAGGGTAAGGGATTCCAGCTGCAACTCTCTAATAAGAAAAAAACACCAAGACAAGATAATGAGCATCAGTGGATCAGTGAAGCGGTACATGGGAAAAGACTATAGTCAATAAAAAACGAACTAAACACATTGCAACAGCCCGTTAAAGGAGAAGGAAAGGCTAAAACTAAAGTAAGCTTTATCAGAAAGGTCTATATAAATTCACCCGTAAACCCTCAAAGTAATGCTGCTCTGAATCCTCTGTCAAAAAAAACGCAGCATTTCTTTCCTTCTATTGTGTACACATGGGCTTCTGTATCAGACTACCTGTTTTCATCTTAAACCTCCAGGGCTAGGGCTTGAGCATGCTCAGTTTGCTCCTCTCTTCCTTTTACCCCTCCCTCCTCCCCTCCCTGCTGTAATCTGAGCCCAGAGCTATGAGTGAGCAGAGAGAGACTCAGACATGAATTGATGTCACGCCAAGCTAATATGGCAGCTGCTATCCTAAACAAACTAAAGCTGTTTACTCAGGTATGCTAAAGCATTCTGCAGAATAAATATAGTCTTATAGCGTGCACTATTGTGGCTAATCTATTGGCAATAAACTGCCTCAATAGCTTTCCTTCTCCTTTAAAGAGCAAAGAAATCATAAAACAAATCACATTGCGACCCAGAAAAGGAGAATTGGAACTCACGCTCCTCGATCTGCAGGGCTGTCGGCTCCACTGCTGGTATTGACTCCTCTGCGCAGAAGGCGGAGCCATGTTAATGGGTCAATATTCATCTGCCGTGCACGAAGAAATGCCCTTCCTGGGTGAGATATAGCATTGAGGAATTACTTTAAATTAAGGTTTATGCTATGTTTCTTGGGCTCTGTCCATAGACAATACTCTGTAATATTATTATTATTATTATTATTATAGTATTTGTGTTACACGCACAGCTATAATAGAGGAGGAACCAAGAAGCAGCTGAGGACAGAGCATGAGACCGAGCAGAGTCATTATGAATATTGTTTTCTAGTGCAGAAAACTGCATATTTGCTAGAGAGAGAGAGAGAGGAAAAGAGAGAGAGAGGAAGAGAGAGACAGAGAGAGAGGAAGAGAGAGCGCAATGTATAATACAAATATGCACAGTGTTCTGATGTTTGAGCTTTGGATTTAAAAGGGAACTTGAAAATTTAATATAATCTTCATCATACTGAAATAAGAAGTTTTCTGAATATAATCAATTAAAAATGAAGTACCGTTTCTGAAATAATCACGTTTATGTTCACTATCCCTCTCTCAGCATCTGTTTCTTTTCTCTCTCTCTTCATGCAGGAGTTGGGTGTCAGATATTTATTGACAGTTAGATCCAATATATCTTATAGGGGGCTCCTTTTGCCTAGAAGATGTATTAGAGCTCACTCTATTAAAATCACCAGACATCATGTCTCTCTACATGCAGAATTTGTGCAGAAGGCAGTTATTTTGTTTGTACTGGAATCAGTTATTTGACTGAGCTCTAATTCATCTGCTAGGAAACGAGCCCCCCTATAAGATATATTGGATCTAACTGTCAATGAATATCTGACACCCAACTGCTGCATGAAGACACAATGAAGAGAAACCGATGCTGAGAGAGGAATAGTGAAGATAAACTTAGTTATTTTGGCAACAATGCAGAATATTTAATTGATTGTATTTAGAACGTTTCTTATTTCAGTATGATGAAGCGCATATTACATTTTCATTTTCGTGATAGTTCTCCTTTAAGTTCACATAATATTATGAATCTGACAGAATACAAATGTCAGAACTCCCATTCCATCGGATCTGTTTGCATAGACTGTTTTACTGGAGATCTTGTTAGGAATACCAGCACACCAAAAATTGCCCCCCCCCCACCATCCCCCCCAACTAAATCCAAAGGGATTTGTAGTTAAGATTGCTGCATATAATACTTCCTAATCCAGCCTATACAAGTAGCTGGAAAAACAAATGCTATAATCTTCCCGACATTACTCACTCAGTCCTAAAGGGGGTTACATGCAGATACACTTACAAATACTGGAGCCTTAAAAAATATTATAGGAACTTTTAGCAGGGCAGTAACAGAGAATGGCAAGCTCCACAGGCCCAGACTGGTTCTGAACAGCCGGCGCCCAAGGCCATATAAAAGCTTCATGATTACAGCCCTCTTATGTATACAAGTCTTGCAGCCTTGGTACTATCTGCCATATATACTGACATATTTCCCAGGGCTGAAAGAACCATTAATTACTGCTCACTTTTCTGGAATCTGATTTTCCCTTTTTTGTATAAATATTTCAGTTTGGCCGCATTGTATGGGATCCAGCATTTACTTCCTATGCAATGCACATAGATTCACAGAACAAATATTGCCATATAATTTGCCTTAGCCTTTTTAGATAACTACCCAGATATAAGGACACACAGGGCTGCCATTAGAAATCACGGGGCCCCGTACAAAAGAATTTTCCAGGCCCCTTGGGCCCCGCCCACCAGCCCCTCCCCAGATCCCGCCCGCCCCACATCACAGTTAAAAGACCACACAGACATCAGCGTTAAAAAAGGTAACCCCCCCCACACAAGTTATAAAAAGCTATTGGGGACCAGGGCCCCACTATAAGTTAAAAAAATATTTATCGGTGCCAGGACCCCCCCCATAAAAGTTTTTTTTTTTTAAAAAAAAAAGCATTAGTTCCAGGGCCCCCTCTTACAAGTAAAAAAAAATTGGGGCCCCAAAGAATATTTTTGAGAAAAACATTAGCGCCAGGCCCCCCCTTACAAGTTAAAAAAAAATTGGGGCCCCAAAGAATATTTTTAAAAACAACATTGGTGGCAGGGGCCTATAGAGTATTAAAATAATACATTGGTGGCCAGATTAATAAAAACACACATTGGTGTAGAATTGAACTTATGGCTTCAGGACTTCAATTTCCACTGTTTCCGTGACTTTGAGTCTTTTCGGTTCTTCAGGACTTCATTTACGGCTGTTTCCATGACTTCAGGTCTTTTCGGAGCTTCAGGACTTCAATTTCAGGACTTCAATTTTGGCTGTTTCTGTGACTTCAGGTCTTTTCTGCGTTTCAGGGCTTAAATTTTGTCTGTTTCCATGACTTCGGGTCTTTTCGGCACTTTAGGACTTCAATTACGGCTGTTTCCGTGACTTCGGGTCTTTTCGGTTCTTCAGGACTTCAATTTCAGGACTTCAATTTTGGCTGTTTCCGTGACTTCAGGTCTTTTCTGCGTTTCAGGGCTTAAATTTTGTCTGTTTCCATGACTTCGGGTCTTTTCGGCACTTTAGGACTTCAATTTCGGCTGTTTCCGTGACTTTGGGTCTTTCCGGTTCTTCAGGACTTCATTTACGGCTGTTTCAGTGACTTTGGGTCTTTTCGGCGCCTTCAAGACTTCAATTTCGACTGTTTCCGTGACTTCGGGTCTTTTCATCACTTCAGGACTTAAATTTCTGCTGTTTCCATGACTTCAGGTCTTTTCGGAGCTTCAGGACTTCAATTTCAGGACTTCAGTTTTGGCTGTTTCCGTGACCTCAGGTCAATTAAGCCCTTTTCTGCGCTTCAGGGCTTAAATTTCGTCTGTTTCCGTAACTTCGGGTCGTTTCGGTACTTCAGGACTTCAATTTCAGCTGTTGTCGTGACTTCGGGTCTTTTCGTCGCTTCAGGACTTCGGCTGTTCGGGACTCCGGAAATGGCCGCACGGCTTAGGCGCTGTCAAGAGGGGCCCGGCTATTTCACTGCCGGGCCCCCCTTCAGGCCCGGGACACTTGTACCCCCTGTCCCCCCCTGATGGCGGCCCTGAGGACACACTGAGAGGGGCTTCTAAGGATTCCTACATGGACAATTATAGTTATGGTATTTATACACAATGTGCAAACTGGATGCTTCTGAAATAAATATGATAATAGTATTAGCACTAAATATAAATAAAACACGATTTATATTTATGGAGATTTAGAGGGGAAAGAGCAGTTTTACATAAACAAACCCTGGGGTGTCTAAGCAAACCATGATTCATTGTTTAGATTAAATAAAAAATGTAAAACAGACTGTTCAGCCTATTTTTCTGGATCATGTACAACATTTCTAGCTACTTCTTTAGTTAAGCTTTAGTTCTCCTTTAACAGGCAATGGGACCTCCTTTATTTTTAAGAGTGTAATTTGCAAAGACGACTCATGCTTTTTTTTTTTTACTTTAACAAAAAGAAAGTGAAGGAAGAAGAAACCTTGTTTATGACTGTATCAAATCTCCTTACAATACTTTGTGCACCAACTTATAAAAATAAGTTTTCCAAGTCTTTGTGATATTATCACTTAAAATTAGAGACCAATTAATTAATTCATGATTATTTTATCCAATACTCCTTACAATTGTGATTAATTCAGAATTTATTAAAATCCCCTTAATTAATTAATGAACCAAGTGTACTTAATAAGGGGTTGTTCACCTTCCAAACACTTTTTTCAGTTCAGTTATTTTCCGATTGTTCCCCAGAAATAAAGACTTTTTTCAATTACTTTCCATGATTTATTTTTTTTAATGTTTTTCCAAAATTCTAAGTTTAAAGTTAAATGTCCCTGTCTCTGGTGGTTGAGTCTGACAGCTCAGTAATTCAGGTGCAGATTCTAAACGGTTATAATTTTGCAACATTTAGTTGATACATTTCTCAGCAGCATCTGTGGCGTATTAGCGACTATTGTATCAAGTCTAACAGCTGCCTGTAATGAAACCCAGAGATTCTGCTCAGCAGGGACAAACATAAGAAATGTATCAACTACATGTATCAGTTTAGAGCAGTTTACAGGGTCGGTGACCCCCTCCCAGAGCTGCTGGCGAGAAGGTTAAAAATGACACTTTACACTTCAATATTAGAAAATAGAAAGTAATTGGAAAAAGTCATTATTTCTGGTGATCTATCTGAAAACAACTATTTGTTTGAAGGTGAACAACCCCTTTAATCAATCTTTCTTTCTTAAAAAAAATTAATTCATTAAATAAATCTCACTGCATATCCACCTTCAATTCATTATAAAAAAATATAAATATAAAGTGACAAGTGCAAGTGGTTACTAATAGGCCCCTTTGTTGAAATATCCGAGGGTTACTCCTTGATTGGAGGCAAAGGAAAATTGCTAGTTGGTGGAGTTGCTCCCAAAGAATCTAACTATATTGTTTGATCTAGTCCCTGGGGACACAAAGTGGGAGAAGGCAGAGGCCAAAGGGCTGCGGTCTTGGTTATTACCTTTCCTATTCTTTTTCAGGAGAGAGGCGACTATATCCTAAATAACCCAAAACCCATCAGCTCTTGGAAAGGAAAATAGAATAAGAAAAGAGTCATGGATAAGTTTGATTAAAATTACGTCCGCAGTCGCCAATTACCGTCCGGTGAATGAATAAATAAAAGTAATGATGAGCCAAGAATTGCCCTGACGCGGCCCATAGCCCAGTGCTCTCAGGGGCCTCAAATCAGGTTCTTATTATTGAATTCCTGACTTGGAGGCAAGTTGTGGTTGAATAAATCCAGATTTACAGCGAAACAGACAGTCCATATAGGGGCTACCAATAGCCAATCACAGTCCTTATTTGGCACCTCCAGGAACTTTTTTCATGCTTGTGTTCCTCCTCATCTCTTTTCACATTTCAATGTGGCTCAATAGGCTCATGGGTAAAAAAAAGTATGGCGGCCCCAGTACTATAGGCACATACTGCAGTGGTGTAACTACTGGGGGAGCAGGGGGTGCGATTGGGCCAGGGCCCCCTCAGGGCTCCCCGGCAGCTTGCACGCCACTGACTCTGGCGGAATTCCAGGCGTATGGAGGGGGGCCCGGCTGCACGTCCCGTGCCATGGCCCGTCCCCCTCTAGTTACGTTACTGACATACAGTATTACCATTCTCTCTCCATAAGTGGTTTCTCCTTATATTTAGATGTTTTTAACTGATAGACCTTTTGGGGTTAGTTAATAAGGTATTATTTATTCCCCATACATATGACTGGATGGGGATTTGTTAGAGAACGGATAAAAGATGGCAGAATATAACATAGCAATCATAGCAAACTCACATCAATAAAAACCAGAACTCCTGCTTGAAAAGTTATTTACACCAACAAGAATGAAAAATCTAATGTGCCAACTAATATGAATAATATTCAACTTCGATGTTACTGGCTCTTTAAACACTTCTGGATTTGACCCACAACACTCAGTCTGCATCTATCTTCCCATATTTACCTTGCTCCTTGGAGAAGATCTTTTTCTGTCGACGCAGGTTGGAGAATCTTTCAATCACTGGGTTATAGAAGGCCACCTAAACAGTAAATACATAAATGAGTAGTTGTGTACCCCCCAACTACGAATATGACAATATATTTATTAAATCAATATATGTGTGTGGGGTAAAAAGGTTACCTTGTACTTCATTAAGAATTAGTATATTACCAGTAATGTTTAAAGACTAGATCCATGGCATCCAATCAGCAGGTAGCATTTACTGAAACATTAAAGGAAAACTATACCCCCCAAACAATGTAGGTCTCTATTAAAAGATACTGAGTAAAACAGCTCATGTGTAAAACCCTGCTTCATGTAAATGAACCATTATCATAATAATATACTTTTTTAGTAGTATGTGCCATTGGGTAATCATAAATAGAAAATTGCCATTTTAAAAAATAAGGGCCGCCCCCTGAGATCGTAAGATTCACTGTGCACACATACAAACCACATGTAAGGTCACATGAGCCAATTAACAGACAGAGTTCTGCCTTTTGCTTCCTCACTTCTTCCTGTTACAGTTAGTGTTGTAGTATTTCTGGTCAGGTGATCTCTGAGGCAGCACAGATAGAGTCACGAAATGGTGGTTCAAGGCAAGAGATGTAAAGGGCAATATTTATGTAAATATATATTCCAGTTTGGTAAGATTCTTTAAAATGTCATTCAATTTGATATAAACTATCTGTTGCTTAAGTATTCATTTTGGGGGTATAGTTTTCCTTTAATCAAGGGTAGCATAAGAAGATAGATTAGTCATTGCTAGATGAGCTAAATGCTATGCAGAGCTTCAGCAATACCCTTGAGATTCTAGACCTGAGTTGGTTGTATTGGGTTGATAACTATAGGTGGCCATACACGGGCCGATAAAAGCTGCCGACAGACCGTCGGCAGCTTATTGGCCCGTGTATGGGGCCCCCCGACGGGCTTCACCGATCGAGATCTGGCCGAAAGTCGGCCAGATCTCGATCGGATGGGACAGAATATCCCGTCGGATTGCGGCCGCATCTATTCGTTGATGCGGTCCCGCGATCCGACCGCCGGTTAAAGCCTCGTTAGGATCCGATCGTTGGGCTCTAGGGCCCACGATCGGATCAGCCCGATATTGCCCACCTCAAGGTGGGCATATCGGAGGGAGATCCGCTCGTTTGGCGACATTGCCAAACGAGCGGATCTCTCAGTGTATGGGCACCTATGTTGGAACCTGAATCATTTTGCTCCAACTCTTGTTGCTTTTTGGAAAAAGAAATTCTGTACAGGTGCAACTATTAATCTAAGTAACATTGACACTAGAGTGCTGCATAAAGGGTTTCATGGTTCATTTGCTCGAGTAATGAGCTGGGACATTGTCTATCAACCTTCACTGAAGGCTCTATGTTTATGCAGAGAGCCCATCCTGTATCCCATACCTCACACAACAAGGTCCCCTGAGGTTCCAGTTCCAGGTATGTTTCATGCTTTTGATGATCCAGAAAATCTTCTAACTTCAGGTATTTAATAGCACAGAGTGAGCGGAAGTCTCTCCTGTACACGCACAGCTGCAGCTCTCGAGCCTGAACACAAAATTCAGAAGAATCATGCACGTTTAGTATTACTTACAACTGCTTGCAGCAGGAATTTGCCATTTTAGCTATATTTTTGGTTTTACTACAGTTATAGGATTTATTTATTTTGAATGCTTGGGACATCAGATTTTCCCAATAAGTTATCTGTCCATAATTAAATCACCATACCATAAGTTTGCTAAAAACCATTAGAAGCCCAATAGTTTATGAAAAAGTGGTATTCAGTGTAAACGCAACAGAGGATTGTTTTGACATCGCAGCTTGGTTACCCTCTAGAAAAAACCCTTGTCTTATAATAACAGAGAAAAATTTAATCAATTTTAAAATTTAGAATACTAGGGGGCAGATTTACATATGGTCGAATATCAAGGGTTAATTAACCCTCGATATTCGACTGCTGAATGTAAATCCTTCGACTTCGAATATCGAAGTCGAAGGATCTACCGCAATTAGTTTGATCGAATGAACGATTCGAAAGGATTTTGATCAATCGATCGAACGATTTTTCTATGACCAAAAAAACATTAGAAAGCCTATGGGGACCTTCCCCATAGGCTAACATTGATGCTCGGTAGGTTTTAGGTGGCGAAGTAGGGGGGGTTGAAGTTTCTTTTAAAGAGACAGTTCTTCGACTATCGTTTGAATCGTTTGATTCGAAGTCGAAGGTCGAAGTAGCCAATTCGATGGTCGAAGTAGCCAAAAAAAACATTCAAAATTTGAAGTTTTTTTATTCTATTCCTTCACTCAAGCAAAGTAAATGTGCCCCTAGGTGTCAAAATGCCCAGTGTATACAATTTAAAGAAAAGAGCTGTTCAGCGTGTTTGTTCCTAAAAACCTTATTGTTTTGGAAAGCAGTGATTTAGTAAATCTATGGTAACTGTTGTGCTTCATTAAGTGATCGTGTTTCCTGTTGTGTGGTTGTGTCTCCTCTATGAACAGAAGATCCTTAGCTATGTAGGTATGGGATCTGTTATCCAGAAACCCAGAAAGCTCCAAATTATGGAAAGGCCATCTCCCATAGATTCCATTTTATCCAAATAATCCACATTTTTAAAAATGATTTCCTTTTCTCTGTAATAATAAAACAGTACCTTGTTCTTGATCCCAACTAAGATATAATTAATCCTTATTGGAAGCAAAACCAACCTATTGGGTTTATTTAATGTTTAGATGATTTTTTAGTAGACTTGCCATATGAAGAGCCAAATTACAGAAAGATCCATTATCCGGGAAACCCCAGATCCCTAGCATTCTGGATAACCAGTCCCATACCTGTACTCATAACAGAGCATTCTGTCGCAGAGGTTATGGGCCCACTCATCACAACATTACGCTGCTATGGATGAGCTTTCATCAAATGGTTTTAAAGGAAGCTTGCTAATACCAAAACATTGAGTTCCATTTCATATAGTGAGTAATTAATGGACCATTAAAAACAGAAAAATAAGATGGCCATGTAAATGTATGCAAATATAATATAGTTACCCAGCATTGGTAAGGGTAGTGACAACTGGTAAGATTCGGGGAGATTAGTCGCCCAACGACAAATCACCTCTTCTTCAGGCGACTAATCTGCCTGAAAAGCCTTCCCGCTGGCAATTTAGATTCTAGCCTGTGGAAAGGCTTTTTAGAGAGATTAGTCGCCCGATTGGCACTCGGAGCGCTTTGTTTTCCGAAGTTGCCCGTGAGGCAACTTTGAGTGACTTCAGAAAACAAATCGCTCCAAGTGACATCCCACCGGTGATTTAGATTCTAGCCTGCAGGAAGGCTTATCGGGGAGAATAGTCGCCCGAAGAAGAGGCGACTTGTCACCGGGTGACTAAATATACCCGAATCTTACCATGTGTCACTACTCTAAAAAGAAGCACTACTATAGTTTATAACAAACGTATACAAGCTGCTGTGTAGACATGGGGGCAGCCATTCAAGCTGAAAAGGGTAAAAGGCACAGGTTTACATAGCAGGTAACATAAACTGTTTAGAATACAATGGGTTTAGTTATAGAACAAGAAGATAAAACAGGGGTCCAATGCAATTCATAGATCTCTACAAAATTTTTTTGTTTGCCAAGAAACAGTTTTCTGAATGAACAGATAAACACGTGGAATGTTAAAAAAAATGAATAAAGAAACTTATCTACCATAGTGGATAAACAATGCAACTTATATTTTATACTTATTGTACATCTTAATTTTATTTTGATCAGAAGTTATATCATGTAAAATATACACTAGATATTTTGAAGCTTAAAGGGGACCCCGTCGCCCAAAAAAAAATTATTCAAAATCCTATTTTATCACGTAAGTAAAGCAAAATGAACTTTAATTACACAATATAAATTATTTGAATCTTGTTTTGATCAGTCTGGGAACTCATAATTATAACGAGCAGGCAGGAGCCATTTTGTGGACACTGTTATTAAGACAAGCCTTGTATCATCTCAGAATCTTGTTTATGCACCAGAATGGGGGACCTGATGTCCATCCCCATGTCCTGGTTACACAATTAAATGGTGAATGTGGGGAGAGCAGTGATATCTAGGAAGTGCTGAATGGAAAGTGAAAGTAATTGACTAAGGCATAGAGGAGGGACAGACAATATTTGATTGACAGCTGAGATGTTTAAATTAGTTTACAACAGCTATGAATGATTTAATAAAAAATAGAAATTGTATTTCATGTTTAATTTGAAAAGGACTTTTATTATACAGATTTTTGTGTGGTGGGTGACAGGTCCACTTTAATTGACATGCTTATTATTTTGCTGGGTTTCTCTGCTTATCCTTCAATCCTCTTTATTTCCTTTTTTTTATTTTGTTGCCCTATAAACAGGTTTTCATATACTCTTATTCTCAGATGGTTAAATATAAACAAGAGCTTTTCTTTAAAGATCCCTGCCCTTGTCTATCCTCAAACATCCATCCCTGTTTTACTCCTTTCCATTATTTGCCTCCATCATCTCTCCATCTAAATATTTCTAGATGGTACTTTGGCTCCCAGCTAGATTATGTAATATAAGACACAATGTTTGCCTAGGAGTAGCAACCCATAGCAACCAATCAGCAGGTAGGATTTACTGGCCACCTGTTTAAAAGCAAACATCTCATTGGTTGCTATGAATTACTGCTGCCAGGCAAACGTAGTCCCTTTTATCACATATGGGGGTATGTATCTTATATCCCTTTCCCAATTTATTTCTCTGTACACACTTACCCTTTCCAGCTTCAGTTTGAATATCTGATCCCATGTGTCTCGTCCCTCAGACTTCCAGGCCGTCTGTCCAACCACAGTGTTATCCAGTCTCAGCACAACGCTGATCTCTTCTAGGGACACAGACCACCATATAAATGTAAAGAAAAGTGTGTATGTACCCTTCAACAGCTAATTTAAAAAAAAATTGTAGTGCCACCAGACTTTTTAGTATGCATCAGCTTTGCACAATGCTTTTGAGTCATTTTGGCCTATTTTTCCAGACTGAGTTCCTGTATAACTCAGGTTGGGTGGGTTCAGGTAAAGGTGGCCATACACGGAGAGATCTGCTCGTTTGGCGATGTCGCCAAACGAGCGGATCTCTCCCCAATATGCCCACCTTGAGGTGGGCAATATCGGGCTGATCCGATCCTGGGCCCTAGGGTCCAACGATCGGATCCTAACGAGGCTTTAACAGGCGGTCGGATCGCGGGACCGCATCAACGAATAGATGCGGCCGCGATCCAACGGGATTTTCTGTCCCATCCGATCGAGATCTGGCCGACTTTCGGTGAAGCCCGTCGGGCGGGACCGCATCAACGAACAGATGCGGCCGCGATCCGACGGGATTTTTAGTCCCATCCGATTGAGATCTGGCCAACTTTCGACCAGATCTCGATCGCGGAAGCCCGTCAAGGGGCCCCATACATGGGCCAATAAGCTGCTGACTCTGTCTGTCGGCAGCTTTTATCGGCACGTGTATGGCCACCTTTAGTAGGACGATGATTGTTCACAATCACAATCATAACTGCAGTGTCACTTTGCATTGTGCTTGGAATCACTGTCCTGCTGAATGGTCAACATTCTTCATAGAACATTCTCCAAAGATTCAGCTTAATTCTTGCAGTATTTTACTGTGTTTTGGACACTCCATTCTTCTGTTGCCCCCTGCTAATGAAAAGCAGCCTCCATGGCATTATGATAACTCCAGTATACTTCTTTGTAGGTGAGATGTATTTGAACTATGAGACGTCCTAGATTTGTGCCACACATATTGCTTTGGCCAAAAAAAAGTCATGTCTTGGTTTCACCTCACCATAAAATCTTAACATGAAAATTGGTAAAATTTTTGGCAAATCCCAGATGTGGCTTCTCTCTTTAACTTGATAGCTTCTTCTGTGCCAGCTATCTACAATGAAATATAATGGTGGTGGCTGCTTTCTATCAGCAGGGATAAGGGAGTCTTATTAAAACAGAAGCAAGTGGCTCAATCAAAACCCTCATCTCAATCCAACTGTGAATTTGTGGCACGTTTCAAAAATTCAGGTGTGAAAGTGTAATCTGGATAAAATGAACATCCTACAGTAAATCTGTTTTATAGAATGGGACAAAATCCATCCTGAACATTGCGGAAAGATGAAACATTATTACTCAAAAGGCCTTTTTTTTTGCGGCAAAAGGTGGGTCTACGAAACAACATAACACAGGATTGCATAGTAATATATCCAATGCAAATTATAACACCAATTATGTATTTATTTAGATATTAAAATGATCACGCTAAAACAAATTCTGATTTTGAACTTTGGCGCTTTGAAATACAAAGAGAACAACATTTCCATGTAGGATTTATTTGGCAAAATCGCAATGACCATTTTATCTGCATCTCTGGAGCTGAGCATCTATATTGTTGGTGTACCTGACAGTTCCTCACTGCGACTCAGACTCGCTGTGCGTGAGTAAATGCTCCGCCCAGTCCGTGTTCTCATGGCCAGGCCCTCTAAAGGGCTGACGTTGTTTGGTAACCGGGAAGGGGAGCCTCGTGTTCTTCCAGGGACCGTGTCCAGGATTTTACTGCAATCCACAATACAAACCTCTAAGACACCTGAAAAAAAAAAGAAACAAGTCTTAAATGTCTGTGCTAATGCGAATAGCAAGGTCCATGAAACCCACCAACCTAGAAATCTTGCAGACTGCAAAATGCTTGGAACTACACCATGTCCCACTGACATTAAAGTGATACTGATACATTTCTTTAATTGATAGGAATGTGTTAGTCACTAGTCACTAATTGTGCCCCTCACAGGCCACCATTGCTTATTACTGTATAGAAAGCCTACAGAAGAATTGCACTGCTCCAGCCCTACAGTATAAATGGCTCTCCCTGTTTACAGGAGTCTGTTGCTGCAAATACCTCTGAAATGGGGTGGCTTGAGTGGGATTTTCAAAATCGGATAGTGGTATGTTCCTATCAATTAGAATGTTAATGTTTCAGTGCCACTTTAATATTCCCATTAGACAACTGCAAAGGAAAAATAATACAATGCAGGTATATCTAACAATAATTGCTGGTGGGTTAAAAACATTAAAACAGCTAGGAATGAACATTTAAAAAGACAAAGTCCTATTCAATATGTAGATTTACCTGTGAGAGGGGCAGGCTTGGAGACACTGCTGTAGGGAGTTAGGGGAGAAGGTGCACCGAGTCTGGAGGCAGAGCTGTGAAGAGTCAGCTCCTCTCGCAAGATACATCTCTTAGGGTGATCATGGGGTAATTCATCAAGGCACCTCTGGAGGGAGAGCGCCAACAGGTCTGTCCTCTGCTGAGACTCCAGTAGACGAGCTTGGACCTGAAAAAAGACATTCGTGATGCGTCCTGCAGGATTCAAGGAGGTCATCTGGAACATAACATTAAGTATGACCCATATTCAAGAAATGTTGCTTGTTTACATATAGACTTATTGGTTGTTTTCGTTTTAAAAAAAAATTAAAAAGAAGGAAAAGAACTCTTGAATCCCAACAAAAAACAAGATCTTAATAGTCAAACTCGAGGGCTGACAACAGTCAGAAGGTCAGTGCTCAAAATTTATAAGAAAATATAGAAAAGTACCTCGACTGTAACGTCTTAATTCATATCCAGCGATTGATCCAATCCCTAATTAAATAATAAGCTTAAATAAAGTGCAAAATGTGCCTGGCCAATTAATTAATCAACAAAATGATTTCTACCTAATTCATACATATAAATATAAAGTGCCAATTAGTGCATCGTGTACAATAGGTGTTTAACCAATTATAACTTTCATGAATAATTCATGATTAGGCCCAAAAACAAAATTAAGAAGTTTTTTTTAAAAAGACCAAAATTCATCTAGAAAGTGCAATTGATTAGTAAAGTGCTTAGAGTTGATTAAATAAATAAGTTATAGCAGGACCATAAATTGAATTCAATTACAAAAGTGCTATGCATTCAAAAATTGCCAGATATTTAAATTAATTAAAAAGACCCGGATAGATTAAGAAAATGAGCACAATTGAATAAGGGCTAAACAAATGCTACAGTCTTACAGAATAGACTGTTTCCTTATATCCTCTCTCTATTCTGTAAGACTGTAGCATTTGTTTAGCCCTTATTCAATTGTGCTCATTTTCTTAATCTATCCGGGTCTTTTTAATTAATTTAAATATCTGGCAATTTTTGAATGCATAGCACTTTTGTAATTGAATTCAATTTATGGTCCTGCTATAAATTATTTATTTAATCAACTCTAAGCACTTTACTAATCAATTGCCCTTTCTAGATGAATTTTGGTCTTTTTAAAAAAACTTCTTAATTTTTTTTTGGGCCTAATCATGAATGATTCATGAATTGATTAGTTATAATTGGTTAAACACCTATTGTACACGATGCACTAATTGGCACTTTATATTTATATGTATGAATTGGGTAGAAATCATTTTGTTGATTAATTAATTGACCAGGCACATTTTGCACTTTATTTAAGCTTATTATTTAATTTAGGGATTGGATCAATCGCTGGATATTGATTAAGACGTTACAGTCGAGGTACTTTTCTATATTTTCTTATAAATGTTTTCGTTTTAAATTAATGCCTAGTAGTTTTCTTTAAAGGGATACAGTCATGGGAAAGTTAATAGTGCTGCTCCAGCAGACTTCTGCACTGAAATCCATTTTTCAAAAGAGCAAACAGTTTTTTAAATATTTAATTTTGAATTCTGACATGGGGCTAGACATATTGTCAGTTTCCCAGGTGCCCCTAGTCACAGGACTTCCCTGATAAACTTCAGTCACTTTTTACTGCTGCGCTGCAAGCTGGTGTGACACCCCCACACAAGCAGCCTGTCAGCAGGACAATAGGAAGGTAACCAGATAACAGTTCCCTGGAAGATCTAAGAACAGCACTCAATAGTAAAAATCAAAGTCCCACTGTGACACATTCAGTTACATTGAGTAGGAGAAACAACAGCCTGCCAGAAAGCAGTTCCATCCTAAAGTGCTGGCCTGAGATGCTCCTACACACCAATATTACAACTAAAAAAAAACCTACTTGTTGGGTTAGGAATAAAATTTTACATGTTAGAGTGATTTAAATGCTGTGTAATTTAGAAATAAAAACTACACCATAAAAATCATGACAGAATCTCAATAAACTAGCAATGTGCTTATACTGTATTTCCTTTGAAAAGATCTGTGTATCAGAAACATAAAGATGTTACTATAAATAAAAGTGGGGCTGGCATGTAGACAAATACAATTGGATAGAAATAAAATGTAGATTTGTCCTTTATAAAGAGAACAACAGATGACACCTCATTGATTGCACTCTTGTCCTGAGTTCTTGCAGCTCCCAGCATTCTTAGCGCATTCTCAGCCCCCTCAGCCACGGCTCGCTCCACGCGGTAGTGATGCCTCACTTCTTCAATGCGCAGTTCATTGTGTAACACCTCAGGGGCACCTGCAGGAGAAAGCTTCCACTTCTCAATGTAGATAAAGGGATGTGGCACAATAGCAGGCAGGATATTTTGGACACAACAAATCATAAAATACATATAATTCATATAAATCAGGCTATAATTACCATTAAACATGACAGATAGTGATGGGCGAATTTGTGGCGTTTCGCTTCGCCGAAAAAATCGTGAATTTCGTGCAAAATTTGACACCGGCGTAGTTTTTTTTTTATGCCGGTGTCCGTATTTTTGACGCCGGTGCAAATTCGCTGGCGAAAATGCGCCGGCGTAAAAAAAAACAGAATTTTCGGCGTAAAAAACGATTCTTCACGGCGGTTTCGCCTGGCGAATAAATTCGCCCATCACTAATGACAGATAAAGAGGGATGTGAAGTAGCTGATCCCAAATGCTAAATATAACACGGAGTAAGCAAATTATAGTTTTTTGGTAGCCCCTATGTGGACTGGCAGCCAACAGGAGACTTGGAAGTATACATGGTGTCCGTTTACTAAAGCGCAGTAAAAATATGCGCACAAAACATATCTCCCAACATTCTGGAAACAGAGGGGCAAATTCACTAAACGACGAAACGCCTAACACCAGCATGAATGCGCTAGCGTACCGCATTTTCGTTGAAAAAACGGACACTGGCGTAAATTCGCTAGTGTTACTTCGCACCCTTACGCCTGGCGTATTTGCGCAACTACGCAAATTCACTGACGCACAAATTATTCTGAACGCTACCTTTTATGCCAGACTTCCTTCGCCACCTCAGACCAGGCGAAGTGCAATAGAGTAGATAGGGATTGCTTCAAAAAAAGTTAAAAAAATTTCTGTCCCAAAAAACACGGGTGTTTTTTCTTTTTTTTATGGGTGATAGTCTGAAAAAGATCGAAAATTCCTTCCCCCCTACATTTTCTAACTCATGGCACCTTAACTATACATTGGGCACATGTGTAGGGCAAAATAAACATTTTATTTGCTGTTTTGAAGGTTTCGCAGGCTTGTGTAGTGCTGCTACATATACCTCTATTGTAACTTCAATTTGGCGCCGTATGCAAATTAAGCATCGCTAGCATAACTTTGCTTTGCTTGGCGAACTAACGCTAGCGCATCTTCGCAACCTTATGCTTCCCCTATGCGCAACTTCGGATTTTAGTGATTTTGCGTAGCGCTCGCAAAGTGCGGTGAAGTGCGGCGAAGCGGATGCTGGTGCAACAACGAATCTTAGTGAAGAAAGAGGGACAAAAATAACAAACATGTTTTTGACCACACCCCCTAATTACCATGCCCATTTTACAAAATTTGTCAGGTTATGAAAGTTTGAACACATTTCTGTAGTTTTTATGTTTTATTACAGTTTTTCTTATGAAGGTGAATTGCCCTTTAAGCTGTGAGTCTAACTTCTCCCAAGGGACAAAACTGTTACAAATGTGTCTTAAGTATCTATTCTGGGCTCTCTGCCAAGAGCCAATTAGGTTAGAAACATAACTTTTTTGGCTGTTCAGTGCAGAGAAATCGGGACTTTCCGGTACAAATGTGGGACTGCGGGTTGAGCTGTCAAAAGAGGGACTGTCCCGCTCAAAACGGGACAGTTGGGAGGTATGACAATATATAGACAAATTTATCGGCAAATATGTTTTCGCCAGTTTAATAACCTGCGGTAAATATAAATTTGCAAATTTTCCTGTGCATGAATATGCGTTCGCCAGTTATCGAATTCACTCTATGTACACATTAATGCCCACTTTACTAAACAGCGAAATGTGTAAAAGACATCATTTACGTCAGAATATTTGCAAAATGTTACTGTCATCTATATATTGGCGGTAATTTTTTTTTTCCGTCAGAAAATTCGCAAGGGAACAGGAAATATTCCATAATATTTTTTTTACCCATCATTCTTTGCTGTAACCATTGCTGACAGCAGAAAGAGATCTGTAGCTATTGCTGATAGGATGTTTGGCTTCTGCAGTTTCAGCTCAGAGGTGTATTATGAAATGACAGGTGTCTATTGGTTGTATATATTTGATTTCTGCAACTTTATGATCCAATTGGCAGGGGGTTTGGTTTCATTGTGATTGGCTACATTAAACTGTGCATTTCTATGATGCAAAGAGATTGACTGGTAAGAATTATTTTTCATATGATTCTATTGGCAGAAGGTTTTGTGATTGGATGGATGAAGTATCAGTTTATATAATGCAGACACGTTTGATTGGTGTTACTCTGGTAATGTTGTTGGATGGTATAATCATCAGTCAATAAAGTTTATGAGTTTTGAAGATGCATTTCTGGCCATAAATGTCCCAGTAAAAATTGCCATAATAACCGCCATAAAACAAGACTATTTTATAGCATAAATTTTTGCAAACTTAATTTGTCGCCAGAAAATTAGCAACTCGCTAAAATTACCGCTAACGTAAGATGGTTCATTAAAGTAACGTTAACGTAGCGATCGCAATAACTTCTGAGCGCATCGCTGTTTAGTAAACTTAGTCGCTGCGAATATTTTGGAGATAACACGCGGAAACGTATAGTCAAATTTACTGCGCTTTAGTAAACGGAGCAACATCCAAGGGGTTGGTGAGCAACATGTTGCTCGCAAGCCACTGGTTGGGGTTCAACGCTTTAAGGCAGGGGTCCCCAACTTTTTTTTTATCCGTGAGCCACATTCAAAAATAAAAACAGTTGGAGAGCAACACAGGCATACAAAAACTTACTGGGGTGCCAAATATAGGCTGTAATGGGCTATTTGATGACCCCTATGTGGACTGGCAGCCTACAGGTAGGCCTGGACTGGCAATCTGTGGGTTCTGGCAAATGCCAGAGGGGCTGCTATAAGTTGCCATAGAAAGTCACTATTTAGTGGGCTGGTGGGGGCTGATTGGGCCTCTGTATACTTGAAATTCCAGGGCCTATTTTAAGTCTCAGTCCGGACCTGCCTACAGGCCACTGGGAGCAACATCCAAGGGGTTGGTGAGCAACATGTTGCTCGCAAGCCACTGGTTTAGGTTCAATGCTTTAAAGGCAGGGGCCCCCAAATTTTTTTTTTTTACCCGTGAGCCACATGCAAAAATAAAAACAGTTGGAGAGCAACACAGGTTGAGGTTCAATGCATTTTAGGCTAATGGCACCAAGGCTGGTTCTAAAGTTCTGCTCCCCCAGTCACTTACTTGGCAGGCATTAGGGATGCAAAAAAATCCCAGATTCATTCCAAAGTCTACCTCATGGTTAATGCAGTTAACGCAGGTGAAAGCTTTGCCCTGGTTCTAGTAGCACTGTTATGCAGGTATCATTTAACCTTTTCTTTTTTTTATTTTTTAAAGCAAACATCTGGTTGGTTGCAGTGGTTTTTTTTAATATTGCTCCTGTTATTACAGATAGGTCTGTATAGGCAGGGTTAATCCTGATGGTCTTTTTTCAACCCAGATTAACTATGTATTACCCCCTTGTCCTGTGAATCTATGGTTGCTTATGCTCAGACACAATTCATAATAATAATAATAATAATAATAATAATAATAAATATACTATTACCATCCCCTGCCCCAGAGGTGTCCTGACTTTCTTTGTAGATCTGTGCACGTAGGAAGCGGATTTTTATATCGCTCTCAGATAACATCTGATGGGCAGCCGAATGTAATTTCTTATCCTGTAACACAATGACACAATCAAGCATCAACCAGTGATTTCACTGTCCTGTTTTTTTTTCCTTCATAAATGTTCATCAATTCTTCACCCAAATTAATACTGACAGCCCCATTTGCATTTTGCTCTTAACTTATAAACAGTCTCACATCCGCTTCTCCCTCACCTTGGCTCCTCCTTGGCTGTACATCTGCAACATGTTCTCTGCTCCTTTTCTCATTCTCAATTCAATGTCCAACTGATGCTCCAGTCCCGATATCTTAGAGCTCTGCCTATCAACCCCCAGACCTGGAGAGAGGGGGCAGGCTGGGATAAAGTGGGAAAAAATAGCCATTGTTAGATAGACACATACTCTTAGTTATGCTAGATAGAAATCTGTGATATAGGCAAAAGTAATATGTTGGGAGATGAAAGTACCTCCAGTAGAGACCGGAGAAGTAGGAGTGGTCTCTAAACCATCCAGTTCCTGTTTTAGGCTTTCCAGTCTCCTCTCACATGTCCATAACATGGTTTCCACATGTCCCAGGTTCTTACGCTCTGTGGTGGCTCTTCGAAGTTTCTCAGCACCTTCCTTTATCTTCAGCTCCCTGCTAATCTCTTTGCGGAGACGATCTCTCTCTACTTCCATCCCATGTATTTCCCCCCTCTCTCCCTCCAACCCCTGCGGGTCTCCTTTCTCCAGTCCCTCTGTTTCCTCTAAAGAGTCCTCTTGTTTAATCTTCCTCCCTTCTCTTTGTGGGTCCATGACATCGCTTGGACGCCTCTCCTGGACTTTCTCTGGTTGTCTTTCTCCTGATTGTGTCTTTCTTCCTTTCCCCCTGCTCTCTACTTTCAAAATGCAGGGAGCACAATTGTTAACCTGTGAAATATAACACATGCATTGTTATTTACAACAGCATCAAAAGGTATATAAATATTTATGGGGAATAATCGGACTAGTCCCTGGATCAACTTTTACTATGAGCTATCTTCCCTAATCCTGTATTCCCTCACTTGCTAAAAAGCCATCCAACCTCTTAAAGCTATATGTACTGACTGGTAACATACTGGGGCTCATTTATCAACACTGGGCAAATTTGCCCATGGGCAGTTACCTATAGCAACCAATCAGTGATTAGCTTTTTAAAGCCAGCTGCAAGTAGAACAATGAATGCAGCAATCTGATTGGTTGCCATGGGTCACTGGGGGCAAATTTGCCCAGTGTTTATAAATGATCCCCATTGTGTATTAGTAGAAAACATGTCGATTACACTAATACGGTCTCACCTTTCTAATTGATGGAGGCCAATGAATCAGCCAACCATATGTTTTCATTTTGATGGTTTATAGAGAATTGTCATTTAAAGCCCTTGTCTGGGGGTGCCACACGTATACAGGTCAGTAAGAAATAACCAAACTCTATGACTATATTGACACACATGGTCAGCTTTATTTTATAGCACCAACAGGAAAGTAATCCAACCTCTTCCCCTTCAGTCTATATTTAACTCTGTTGCTAAAATCCTAGATTATTGCAGAGTTGACATTTTTGTCATGGCACTCTATTAAGCAACAAGTAACTTACAAAATCGGGTTATTGGCCTCCAGTCTGCTGCACATCTCTGCTTGTGTCACACACATTCCTAGATGATGGCAAATGGACAGATCATATAGAGGGGGCTACAGACCGTCGGGATGAGGGCTACATCAACATGGCAATCTTTGCTGGTCAGTTAAATAAAACCTGCCTGACACTAAGCAGCAATTCTAACTAATGACCCTAATAAGCAATTTATTTATAATACCGCTTCACATTATTGTGTTGATCAAGCACTTCTTCAGGGGTTAATTATGCACTGATTTGAATAAAAGACTGGAATATGAATAGGAGAGGCCTGAATAGAAAGATGAGTAATAAAAAACGTATTAAAAACAATACATTTGAAACCTTATAAAGCATTTGTTTTTAGATGGGGATCAGTAACCCCCATTTGAAAGCTGGAAAGAGTCAGAAGAAAAAAAGGCAAACAATTCAAAAACTATAACGAATAACAAAGACCAATTGAAAAGTTGCTTAGAATTCTATAACATACTTAAATTGAAGATGAACCACCCATTAAATAATGAGGTCCCATTTTCACTTGATCATCAGGTTCTACAGATGTTGCCTTTTAGATAATTGTTTGATAATAGAAGAGCCCACTTCAAGTACAACTTTATACTAAGACGGCACTTAGTCTAAGTGTATTTCTGTCTCCTTCCTATACATTTTGATATAATGTATGTATGACCCAGGAATAACACTAAATTCCACTAATACCGCCACTTGTTCTACCCAAACATACACAAGGGGACAGGACCATATATGAGCAGATGTGGCCCCTTTCCTGATGCTCGTTCCTGCGTCTGTCTTTGGGAATTAACCGGAGAAAAAGAACAGGTCTGTTTTCAAATGATCTCCAGGCCCTGTACAGGGTTATTTTCATCCCAAGCTCAGGTCAATAGCATTTTTCTCAGTAGGAATAATCAGAATTGATGTGCATTTCCAGCAAAGCTCCTGACACAGCCCAGGTAATTGATAATGAACACAGAGATGACTAGTCTTGGCTAATCCAGCTGTATTTGTCAGCTGTAGGATTTTGGAGTACACAGGAGAAATACTGGTGTGCTGTCAGGGAAGCTATGGAGACATCAGAAATCTCTACAAGCTCGACTCCCTCCACTGGCAATCGTGTGAACAACGAGAATGAAGTAGCATGCATGTACTTTGTTAAACTCCATCCAAAAACTGCTTTTCGCATAATGAAATTAAAATTATAATTCTAAAGCTGGCCATAGACGCAAAGATCCGATCGTACGAATCATCGTACGATCGGACTTCCCCATCTCCCGACCTGCCATTAACCATTCCAATCAAGTAAATAAAGTAGAAAAGAACAGATCAGATGTCCGACACTGGGGCAAATTCACTAAGCGCCGAAGCACCGAACGCAAGTGTCAATTCGCTAGCGTTGGGCATTTTCGTTACTTCGCAAATTCACTAACGAACGCTGGCGTAGATTCGCTAGTGTTACTTCGCACCCTTACGCCTGGCGAATTCTCTCTACGGACGTAACTACGCAAATTCACTAACGCGCGCAGTGTACTGAACGCTACCTTTTACGCTAGACTTCCTTCGCCACCTCAGACCAGGCGAAGCGCAATAGAGTAGATAGGGATTGCTTCAAAAAAAGTCCCAAAAAACGCTGGCGTGTTTTCTACATGATGGGTGATAGGCTGAAAAAGATCGAAAATTTTTTTAGGGCTCCCCTCCTTCCCCCCTACATTTCCTCATGGCAACTTACCTAGACAGTGGGCACATGTGTAGGGCAAAATAAAATTTTTATTTGATGTTTTGAAGGTTTTCTAGGCATTTGTAGTGCTGATACGTGTTCCTCCATTGAAATTTGAATTTGGCGCCGTATGCAAATTAACCTTCGTTAGCGTAACTTCGCTTCACTTAGCGAATCAACGCTAGCGCAACTTCGCAACCTTACGCTACCCCTGTGCGCAACTTCGGATTTTAGTGAATTTGCGGAGCACTGGCGAAACTACGCCTGGCGAAGCGCGGCAGAGTTGCGCCTGGCGCAACTACGAATCTTAGTAAATTTGCCCCAAAGTGTCTCCCACTGAAAATCGTACGATCGGCAGAGATATTATCGGCAGCCGAAATCTTCAACCTGTCCGATCGACCAAGCGGCCGATCTCCGCTGGACAAAAAATGTCTGGACTCTCCACACACGGGGGGTCATTTATCAACACTGGGCAAATTTGCCCATGGGCAGTAACCCATGGCAACCAATCAAATTGCAGCATTCATTGTTCTACTTGCAGCTGGCTTTAAAAAGCTGATCACTGATTGGTTGCTATAGGTAACTGCCCATGGGCTAATTTGCCCAGGGTTGATAAATGAGCCCCACGGTCTGAAAATTGCACGAATCCTCAATTCGTACGATCAGATCTTTGTGTCTATGGCCAGCTTAAGCAACTGTAATTGTATTAGCCATTGAAAACCTTTGTCTATTCCTTTTTTTTTCTCTGCAACAGAAGTCATCTCTCATCAGTGTCAGACTGGGATGCCAGGGCCCACCAGAAAACCTTAGGCTGAGGGCCCACTTTCCAAACTGCTTTACCTCCTCTCCTCACTCAACCTCTTTATTCTCCTAGTCTCTTTTCTCTACATACTATACTATATTCTTATATTATTAAGCCCTTTGTTCTCATAAAGAAATAGGGAATGACCATGAAATAGGCCAAATTATTAGAAGCAAGAGGCCCACTGACCCCTGGGCTCATCGGGAGTTTTCCTGGTATCCCGGTGGGCCAGTCCGACACTGTCTTTCCTCCAGGTTTGTTGGTCAGATCAGCGAACTTCTGTTACACTGTGTTAGGAGTCAGAATCAGCAGAGCAAAGTATATATGCTGCCAGATACTGCTGTCAACAGCAATTAAATTTACAGATAACTACAGTATGTGAGAGATACAGGCTACGAGACACTGCTGTAGAGTTAGGTGAGTTCATGCCCAAATGGCACTTAGTCACAGGCAGTAACAAGCTCCAGGTGTGCACAGTATTTAAAAACATAAAGCCCACCCCTTCAATCAAGCATTAGCCAATTACCGAACATTTCCTCAGTACTGGCTCTTCCCCTACCCTGTAAACACACATTTACATGAGGCCAATAGAATTATCAGTATACATGCTGCAGGGTTTTACTGCCTATGACTAAGTGTCATTTGGGCA
Source organism: Xenopus petersii (assembly GCA_038501925.1). Classification (NCBI taxonomy): domain Eukaryota; kingdom Metazoa; phylum Chordata; class Amphibia; order Anura; family Pipidae; genus Xenopus; species Xenopus petersii. The sequence continues at coordinate 142,095,559 of CM076676.1, read as the reverse complement.
TGAAATGCGTAAGGCTGTAGATCGCGGGGTTGATATACATATATTTTATGATGTAATAACAAAGATTTTCCTTGCTTTTTAAGTGAAATTATTTGGAGGGTGGAATGCTTACTGTAGCTGTTAAAGTATCCCTTTAATAGTGTTTTTTTTCCCTGCACCCTAGTGCGTATTTACCATAGTACATTATCCCTCAGTCTTTTTGCAATATTTATTAAATAGGTGAGTTCACCTAGCAAGAGACCATGAGGCGGAATGGGGGTCTTCTGTGCCTGGGATAGTAGATCCTGGAGGTGACAGCCCAGTTGGCATACCCCTAGTCCACCACTGGATCTAGCAATGGAGCTGCTGGGGCTAAGCACAAGAACATTTTCCTCAAAAGACAGTAGCCCTCTACTCCAACTCTTAAAAACAATGCTAAAAAAAATCATATGAAAAAGACCATGAGGAGTGGAAAGAGACAATAAATCCCTTGATTGCCCTATTAAAGGGCAGCGTAGCAAACATCAATGACTGGCTTCTGTGGGTCCTAAATCCAGCTACTAATAGCCTCCAATCAGATGAATGATAAAACAAATATTCTTTCTTCCTTTCTTCCTATCTGACCCCCTTCCTGCTTCTACTTTCTTCAATTCCGGCTCGAAGGACGTTTTATCTTGAGTTTGCAACTGCTGTTCCGGTGCTGAAACACATAAATACAGCTTGTAACAATTAAGAATTCCAGCATGACAACATGGTGGAAGTGTTTTTGCACTGTACTCTGCATTGGCAGACATGATGGTGACTTCTATGGGTCACTGTGGTGACAACTCCTTTTGAAAAAGGAATTTGGTCTGGGCACACTCTGCCAGAAGTCAAACCCAGGTCAATTGCTTAGAAGGCAGCTATGCTTACCACTATACCAACAACACCATAGCAGCTTAGTCTGGCTGCTGCTCCTAAGCAGTTATATAGCTCACGGCTATACCACTTAAGGTGGCCATACATTGATAGATCTGCTCGTTTGGCGATGTCGCCAAACGAGCGGATCTCCCTCCGATATGCCCACCTTGAGGTGGGCAATATCGGGCAGATCCGATCGTGGGCCCTAGTGCCCAACGATCGGATCCTAGCATTCGCAAATTGGCGGTCGGATCGCGGGACCGCATCAACGAACAGATGCCGCTGCGATCCGACTGGGTTTTTAAACCCATCCGATCGAGATCTGGCCGACTTTCGGCCAAATCTCGATCGGGGAAGCCCGTCGGGGGCCCCCATACACGGGCCAATAAGCTGCCGACACAGTCTGTCGGCAGCTTTTATCGGCCCGTGTATGGCCACCTTAAGACATGTGCATGGGCATGTGCTCTGCGATGCCAGCTGCCTCGAATGGAGGATGCAATGAAATGGTAATGGTATCTCAGCCCTGCTCCTGGCTCTTCAAAGTTTCCCATACTTGCCGGTTGTCACGATCGCCACCCGGAGCAGGACCAGGAGCTCCGGGCGGCACAGCTACCTCTTCCGACGCCGCTCCCAAGATGGCGGCGCCCATGGCCGCCACGTGGGTAGCGGCGCCGGCGCAAAGACGCCTACGCGCAAGTGCGCAGGCGCGAAGACGTCACTACGGTGCGACGGACGCAGGCGCAGTGCGTCGGTCGCAGACGTGCTGAGGCCGACGCAAGGGCGCCAAAAAACTCCTTTAAAAGGACGCCTGAGGCACCAAGATGGCGCCCGAAAATAGGATCCTGTTCCCTAAGTGATTCCTGGGTTCCCTTGCTGTTTCCCCTGCTATATCTGCCTGATTCCTTGTTGTGACCCCTTGCCTGGACCTGGACTTCGCTGATTCTCCGCCTGCCTTTTGACCTGTGCCTGGACTTTGATTATTCTCTTGTCTTACCCCTGGATACCACGACCCTGATCCCTCCTGAGGGGCTTCCTCCTAGATCCGGACTACTCCCCAGAGGGGGCTCCCGGCTCCCTGACACCGGTGGTCTTTTATTGCAACAAAGGCCAAAGTGGCACAGGCAACCACAACAGAAATCCGCCAGTGCTGTATCTCTCAAACAGCTCGCAAACCAGCAGGAGTCACAAGAGCTATGTTTTCCATAATGGGAGAAAACCTTTGTGTGTGTCTGTTGACTTGCCTGGGAAAAGCTCTCTTCTCAAGGCATAGAAGAGTGTTATAGAAACACCTTTGCCTCTATGATAGAGGATGACCTACTGTAAGTAGGAATTGGTGCTGCCTTTGCTTGAGAATGACTTTAACCCTTGGTTATTTGATGCCGTCCAAAAATGTTTTGCAGTTGCCAGCTCACTGTGGTGAAAAGAAGCGTCATTCTGGCACCTCGCAGGGCTTCTGGTTCTACCCAACACCTTCTTTCCACTCTTCAAAAGGGGCTTGATCTCACTTGTAGAAACTGCAGCCTGTGCAGTAGTGGAATCACGCTTTTGAGAGGGTTCTGTCGACTTCCATTCAACTGAGTAAGAAATAAAAGCTGTTCCACATCGAAAAGGATGAGAGGCCTGAGTAACGTACCACTCATCTCTTGGTTCAAATAAAATGCAAGGAAAGGCTTTGCTGCCCCCTGGGCTGAACTGGGTGAGCATCAATCTCACTACCTCTTGCATGCTAAACGAGCATTCTACCATTTGAGCTAACCCCCATCTATGCTTGTAGCAAACCAGCAGCTCCACCTGCCGAATACCAGGCCTGATTAGGTTCTTCCCCTTTCTGACCCTTAATTCTGACACATAATACCTCCTGTTCCTGCCAACAAATGGATACTGTTGCAAGTTTGGGCTGCCTTTTCTTATCTCGTAAAGAGAATGGTAACAAACCCATGCTCCTCCGCACTGAGAGCACGCTTTGCCTGTGACAACAAAAAACGTGGGAACAAATATCATTAGTAGGAACAGCAGCAGATCCTGGATAGCTCAGTCAGTAGAACATCAGACGGAATCTGAGGGTCCAGGGTACAAGTCCCTGTTTGGCGAGGCGCAGTACTTCCCGCTTTGAAGCTGTTTTCTCTAAGGATGTAGATCACACCAGTAATAGGGGCAAATTCACTAAGATGCGAAGTTGCGCACAGGGGTAGCGTAAGGTTGCGAAGTTGCGCTAGCGTTGATTCGCTATGTAAAGCAAAGTTACGCTAGCGAAGGCTAATTTGCATACGGCGCGAAATTCAAATTTCAATGGAGGAACACGTATCAGCACTACAAATGCCTAGAAAACCTTCAAATCAGCAAATAAAAATTTTATTTTGCCCTACACATGTGCCCACTGTCTAGGTAAGTTGCCATGAGTCAGGAAATGTAGGGGGGAAGGAGGGGAGCCCCAAAAATATTTTCGATCTTTTTCAGCCTATCACCCATCATGTAGAAAACACGCCAGCGTTTTTTGGGACTAAGAAAAAAATTTGACTTTTTTTGAAACAATCCCTATCTACTCGATTGCGCTTCGCCAGGTCTGAGGTGGCGAAGGAAGTCTAGCGTAAAAGGTAGCGTTCAGTACACTGCGCAAGTTAGTGAATTTGCGTAGTTACGTCGCTAGCGAAAATTTGCCTGGCGTAAGGGTGCGAAGTAACACTAGCGAAACTACGCCAGCGTTCGTTAGTGAATTTGCGCAGTAATGAAAAATGCCAAACGCTAGCGAATTAACGCTAGCGTTCGGCGCTTCGCCGCTTAGTGAATTTGCGCCATAGAGTGTTGACAGTTAAGCCACGATGGATTAAGAAGCGTAGGTTAGAGCATGAGGTTGGGCTCTTGCTTGGCTTTTTGCCCCACCCTAAATTTTAGAGGTCAAAATATTTGTCTTTTAGAAAGACCCCCTGCCTTGCAAAATGCACATCGACTTTCTGTTCTTAAAGGAGACATTTTGTGTAAACAATAAGAATGTACCAGTGTGTTATACTCATTTAGATATAGAAGAATTGTGCTAAAAAAATTAGTGTTTCAGGCTGATTTATTGAATTTTTCTGCAAAAACCCTTCCACTTCCTGCTCCTGAATTCCCGGGCTGTACAGGGGAGCCGGCGGCTCTCAGCTCACTGCACTGTAGGACAGGAACCAATCAGCAGCTAGCAGGACCTGATAGGGAACTGAAGCTGTATGTGCTTGTGTGACTGCAGGGCTGTGATTGGCTGTCCCCCTCCTACTGTGCTTCTGGCAGGGACCGTTAGGACACGTCCACCCCTCATTTGAAACACAGACAGGGACCAGTGAACATCTATAGGGAGCTCCAATAAAGGGGCTATTTTTAAAGATAATATTAATTTTTAGCACCATGTAAAAGCAACACCATATATTACTTATAATTGCCTACAGAATTAGGATTTTTTTATTTATCCTTTATATCTCCTTTGATATTACTGAATGACGCAGATGCACAGAGAGCTGTGACAGATGCACAGGGCACATTGCATCGTGTTTAGTGAATTCATTCACCCTGCAGGCTGAAGATGGGGTCAGTGACCCCCATTCGAAAGCTGGAAAGGATCAGAAGAAGACAGCAAATAATTCAGAACCTATACAAAATAAATAATGAAGACTAATTGAAAAGTTGGCTAAGAATGGCCACTCTATAACATATTAAAAAAGGCGAACGACCCCTTTTTAAGTTGCTTTAGGTTTTCCATTTGTTTTTGTTATATGAAGTTTAACTTTGACTTCAGTTTAGAATAACTAAAGGATGGTGTTTATATTTTTGAGCTTTGGCAGTGATAAAAATGCCAAGTCAATTGTGTACTTAACATGGAAACTACATTAGTATATTAAAGGAACAGTAACAACAAAATAGGAAAGCTTTTTAGTAAAAGTAAATAACATATAATATACTGTTAGCATGCACTGGTAAAAGCTGTGTGTTTGCATAGGTTACGTAACAATTAACATATAAAACACCATTGTATTGTACAGAGCTTATCTGTTATGTGCTATGTAACCTGTGCCTTTTCTCCTTTTTTCCAGCTTGAAGAGATGCCCCCATGACTACACAGCAGCTTGTTTATATAAACTATAGTAGTACTTATCTGTTATCTGCTGTGTATCCTGTGCTTGAATGGCTGCCACCATGACTACACAGCAGCTTGTTTATATAAACTATAGTAGTACTTATCTGTTATCTACTGTGTGTCCTGTGCTTGAATGGCTGCCCCCATGGCTACACAGCAGCTTGTTTATATAAACTATAGTAGTACTTATCTGTTATCTACTGTGTATCCTGTGCTTGAATGGCTGCCCCCATGGCTACACAGCAGCTTGTTTATATAAACTATAGTAGTACTTATCTGTTATCTACTGTGTATCCTGTGCTTGAATAGCTGCCCCCATGGCTACACAGCAACTTGTTAATATAAACTATAATAGTCTCTCTCAAGCAAGCACACCAATGTTACCAGTACAGAGCAACAGTACATGATATTTAATTACTTTGATACACTTTCAGTTGTTGGTGTTACTGGTCCTTTAAAAACAGAGGAGCCAGAGCAGGGGTTACCATAAAAATTAGGAGTTGGAGTCAGAGAATTTGTCTACTGACTCCACAGCTCTGATAGTTATGCAGTCTACATATATGGATAGATAGATAGATAGATAGATAGATAGATAGATAGATAGATAGATAGATAGATAGATAGATAGATAGATAGATAGATAGATAGATAGATAGATGATAGAGATTTCTAATACTTTATACTATACATAATAGTGAACAATTTAAAGTAATAAGATCACTAATCACAGTCTGCTCCCTGACTCTGCTGCAGTAACATGGGAAGTAAAGGAAACATGTGGGCCAACATGTGCCAATATTAAACTCAAGTACAAAAGCATCACAGGGGGTGGTTAAGCTTTAAAGGAGAACTAAACCCTAAAAATGGATATGGCTATAACTGTTATGTAATGTTTTATATAATGAATTTATTGCACCAGCCTAAAGTTTCAGCTTGTCAATAGCAGCAATGATCCAGGACTTCAAACTTGTCACAGGGGGTCACCATCTTGGAAAGTGTCTGTGACACTCACATGCTCAGTGGGCTCTGATTGGCTGTTGAGAAGCTAAGCTTAGGGGTCGTCACTAATTATCCAGCAGAAAATGAGCTTCCCCTGTAATATAAGCTGATGCTACAGGTTTGCTGATTATTAAATTCTGATGCTAATTGCACTGGTTTCTGTGCTGCCATGTAGTAATTATCTGTATTAATTACTAATCAGCCTTATATTGTGACATTTCTATTCTATGTGTACTGTATATTGTGAGTGGGTCCCTAAGCTCAGTAAGTGACAGCAGCACAGAGCATGTGCAGTGAATCAGCAGAAAAGAAGATGGGGAGCTACTGGGGCATCTTTGGAGACACAGATCTTTACTGCTAAATGGCCGTGGTTGCCTTGGGCTGGTACAGAAGCACAAAACATCATGTACAACATTTCTACCTACTTCTTTAGTTTAACTTGTCCTTTAAAGTCACTTTTAGTATGTTAAAGAATGTCCTAGCAATTTTCAAATGGTTTTAAATACAATTGTTTATAGATTTCTAATTATTTTCCTTCCACATCTGCCTCATTCCAGCTTTCAAATGGCCCCAGCAGCCAGAATAATATTGCTCAGTGAGGCTACAATTTTATTGTTATTGCTACTTTTACTCATCTTTCTATTCAAACCAAAGACAGAAAGATCCGTTATCCGGAAAACCCCAGGTCCCCAGCATTCAGAATAACAGGTCTCATACCTGTACTGGCATATTAACACAGGCACAACTAATTAATCGGACCACCAACAGATAATATCTGGGTGCTGAAATACCAAATGCCTTTGCTTAATATAAGAGAGGGGAGGATAATCTGATGCGTGACTTTTTCATTTACCTCGCAACTTTTTTGTAACCACACATGGCAAAAAAAATTCTCTCGTCGCTACAAGTTACATAAGTTTCTTAGGTAGCGTATGTTTTTGCATATGTATCGAAAGTTTTTGCATATGTTTTGTAAATTGCATAAGTCTAAACTGGTCCTTCCACTGCTGAAAAGTTCATCAAAGGAGAAGGAAAGGCTTTGTGCACTTGGGGGTCCTAAATGTTAGGCTCCCCCAAATGATTGTATTGACATGAAACCACTGAGCCAGATCGATCCTCTTCCAGCTTCTTCTTTCTTCAAATTTCCGGGGGCAAACGCATGCGCAGTTGAACGAAATAGCAGACTTTAAAGTTAAGATTTGGATTTTTGTTCCACTGCGCAGCCATGGGAAGGAAGGAGGAAGACTGAAGAAGATCACTCCGTGGTGCTCACTGGTATAACCCCGGGCTGGTGCAGTTTTCTGCTGATAGGAGCAAGGACCGGGGTTTCAGGTAAGTCAATACAACCACTTGGGGGTGCCTAACATTTGGCACCCCCAAGTGCACTAAGCCTTTCATTCTCCTTTAAGGAGACGCTCATATCATTTAGTAAATAGGTGCCAAGATAAACAGCTGATGTTATTCTCTAACAAGCAGCTCATATAAATAATTAATAAAACAATTCACGTGGAATTTATCTTAACTTTGGTGGCCAGTGGAGTTTGCCTGTCCTTGTTAAGCTTCTCTGCATTGCCATTGCTCAATACATACACAAGCTCTGCACAAGTCAAGGGAGTTGTGGTGGAAGTTATGTAATTTGTGTAAGTTTTAATGTAACTTTCTACGTAATTTGCGTAACTTTTGTGAAGTGGCCGTCCCCCTTTCAGATGAAGATTTCAGTGGGCTGAGCACAACAATCCCCTTTCTCCCCCTGCACCCAGGGCCTAATGTGAATGATTTCCTTCTCTGTTTTGTGGAATATAATAACAGTGCTACATAAATAATTATACACATGCACATACAAACACAACACATTTAAAATATATGTTAACTCAACAATAACATTTTGCATAATAGAACAAATGTAATCTTGAGCTCTGATGAAAAGCTCATGGGGGCAAATTAACTAACCAGCCATAATTCACCAGCGTTGACTTCACAGCCATCGCAACACTTCGCCAGCTGAAAATTTGCTCAGACAACGCTAATTTACTAAAATGCGAAATTTCGTCCTGGGCGTCGTACCCTGGCAAATTTTCGCTAGTGTTACTTCGGCAATGCGAGCAAATCAAAGTGAAGAAGTGCTAGCGTTCAAATCTGCCTAGTGCAATTTCGTTCCACTCAAAAATTATGATGTAAGTAACTGAAGATTGAGGAAGATCTATGTACTCCAATGCACTTCGCCTGGTCTGAGCAGGTGAAGGCAAGTCTGCGAAAGAGGTAACGTTCAGTAAAATCTGCATCTTGGTGAATTTGCGGAGTAACGTCCATTCGCCAGAGCGAAAAGTCGCCTGGCGTTAGAGTGCGAATCAGCGCTAGCGTCTGTCTTCTTCGCCAGCGAATTGTCGTCTGCGCCTGTTAGTAAATCGGCAAAATGGCCCAAAGTTGTAATGCGAATTGTCGCCAGCGTTAGTCACTTCGCCCTTTAGTAAATTTACCCCTTAAAGTTATTTGTAAATGTAATTCCTACTGAAAGCCGTATTTGTTTATCCGTTTCTGCACTGCTGGCCCTGTCTCTAGAAACAATGTAGCTGAAGTCATCACAGGCCCGTTAATCAGGCGGCTTCTCTTTCAATAGTCAGAATTGCCAGGCCAGAGAATATACAGTAAGTGAGCAATAAATACTGCTTCCAGGCCCAATTTACAGACAACATTAAAACCATTGCAAAGGTATAATTAAAGTACATTGGGAAGTTGCTGGCAATTTCTTCCATTATGCAAAATGTTATTTCTGCGTCGACATCCCCTCTCACTGGCACAAGTTACAGCAATAACCTAATACCGGGGATAGATATAACCAGGCAGATACACTGATACCCAGACACATGTTCACAAGTGCAAATAGTTGAAAAGACATATGGTCAGACAGTTGTAACTTCCGTATTGCTTTACTTCCTGGCACACTCCCTGCTGTGCTACTGTGACTCCATTAACCCCGTCCTGTACCCGACCCCCTACAGACTAACACCTCCTTAACTCCTCACTTACTGACTGACCCCTGTTTGTTTAACTCATACAGCGTCGGTACCCCCAAATCTGGTGCAGTGTAGCAGAAATGTCCTTCCTCTCCTGCAGAAAGTTATTACTTTTTTTAACCCCTCTCCCCTCCATAATGCCTGCAATAAATGCAGTAACCCATACCTACCCACATATTTTCACTCAGCTGTCCCCCTCGTTGCCCTTCGCTTTGTTTACGGTTTCGAGATCAAAACTTGTCCGGCATAGAGGAAGTGCACTAACCTCGCTGATGAAAAGGCACAATGGTGTGACACATTGATATGCAGTTACAGTTACAGGGGAGGTGACACAATGGATAAATGACAAATACAAGGGAAAAGTCCTGCGGGGAATTAACTAGGGACTATAACATTTAAAGCCTTGCAAATTATATTCACTTACACCTATTTACAGTACACACTGAAACAAAAAAAAGTCCTGGCACCTTAGAAACCCACCCATAAGCCATTCACAGCAACACACACACCCAAATATTCCCATTTATTGGTCACCGAGTTCTGTTGGAATCGCTTTTGAGGTCCACTCCCAATTTCACATGTTGTGCTCTTAGTGAGATAAAAAGACTCTCAGTGTGACATCAGTGCATATTATACTTTCACTGTGAAATCAGATGCCACCTCTGTAGTGCTCTCACACATACATGATGTAGTAGTATTATAGTATATCTATGTGACATGGGTCATTATGGTACCTTCTGTAAAATACAATTTTACATCCCCTGATTTTACGTTCCCCCTCACTTTGTTTTCTGTGGCCCCACCTATATATTATGCATAATAAATTTCCCTGATTTTACATTTTCCCTGATTTTACATGTTTTTACTCTGGTCCCCTGAAAAACATAAAATGGGAGTTCTACTGTATGAAGGACTTTCACATTGACATAGGCCCCCCTATCTATCATTCTCCCTGTTTCATATATACACCATTCTTTAATTGATATATGTTGCCCTCTTTGACTGACACGGGAAACTTCAAAGGCACATTTACGAGGTTGATTCTCAGTGAGATTCCAACAGGAAGTACTTTATTTATTATAATACTCAAGTTTCAGTGAGTCATGTGACAGAGGCTCCGATTATAACTGATGACATCACTAAGCACCATTGATATAGTGAATAAAGTACCCCCTATAGTAAAATATAAGGATATTATAAGTCAACAAGGAGTTTCATGACCATACAAAAGCACGAGGCCGAAGGCCAAGTACTGTACTTTTTATACAGGTCATGGAACTCTGAGGTTACTTCTAATATCCTCATATTTCCAACAATGGGTACTTTATTTATTATAATACACAAGTTTTAGTGAGTCATGTGACAAAAATGACATCACTACTCACCATTTATAACTTATGACATCACTAGTCACCGTAAAGATATAATTTACAAGATATTCATGTCTTTTGTTTATTATAAGGATATAATACACAAAAGCCATGAATATCTTGTAAATTATATCCTTATAAACGGTGAGTTCTAATGTCATCAGTTATAAACGGTGAGTTCTGATGTCATTTCTGTCACATGACTCACTGAAATTTGTATTATTATAAATAAAGTATCCCTAGTTGCAAAATATGAGGATATTAGAAGTTACCTCGGAGTTCCATGACCTGTATAAAAACCTTCGGCCTCGTGTTTTTATATGGTCATGAAACGCCTCGGTAACTTATAATATCCTTATATTTTACAAGAGGGGGGACTTTATTCACTATATAATTTACAGCAGGAGTGCCCATACTTTACTAATGCGAGGTGATGTTGTCCCATTATGATCTACATCCATAAAAGCATTGTTAGCATTCTGTTCCATGGAAAATATGACTTAAACATTGACTTACGAGAATAAAAATGTATAGTGTTCTATTTAAACATCTATTTCTTATCTATCCTTCACATAATAAATATCTGAATGAAAAGTATGAAATGGGAGGGTGATTTAGACAAGCTGATTGTCAACAGTGTCTTGACATCTACTGATCACCGATCTACCCTTTGGGCACAACTGATTTACAGGATATTCATGGCTCTTGTGTTTTATATCAGATATAAGGGTTAGACAGTGTCAAATCACAAATACAAACCAACGAACGTAAGTAAACCGTGCAAAGAAAGATTGTGGAGTGGCCCTGGAGGCACCAACACCTCTGCATCCATCCCTCTGGTCCTTTCAGTCACACAGGCAACAGGAAATGTAAGGCCCAAAGCAAATCAATGGGGTCCCACCTTCGGATACACACACCTGCACCATCTATCCAACCCCTTGGGCTTGTACCAGTAACAGCCATATTGTCCTTTATAGTGTTGCATACACACCTGTAGCTCTCCATCCTGCGACCCTGGCCCAGTCGGAGTATGCGGCATGGTGCGACACACACCTTGTGACGCTCACACTCACAGTGTCCCAGCTGCCTCCCAGAAGTCACACGCAGGACAGATCTTGAAGTCTCGAACACACACACACAGAGGCTGCTTCTCTTTGTCGGTCCCTCCCTGCATTTCCTGTGGATGTAGAGATCGGCAAGGCAATATGCAACTATTTGTGAGCCACTGAGTAACTGTGCTACACAAGGAAAGGCATCACACTAAAGCCTTTAAGTAAAAAAATAAACAACAACACAAGAAATTTCTAAAACGTAACAGAGTGACTATTTTTAATCTGTTTCGGGATAGGTCAAACCCTAGATTTTTTAGAAAGTGCTTTAAGGTGTGTCATGGGCTGGAATGTAATATAAGTAAGTGTGAACAATGAAATACTGTGGCTAAATATAGGCAAATCAATTTTGCTATAAGGTTTGTTGTTTGCTGCAAGGAAACATTCACTAGCAGTTAATGGGAGGACATCCCTATTAAAGGAGAATTAAACCCCACAAATGAATACAGGTATGGGACCTGTTATCCAGAATGCTCGGGACCTGGGTTTTTCCGGATAACGGGTAATTTGGGTCTTCATGCCTTATGTCTACTAGAAATTCATTTAAACAGTAAATAAACCCAATAGGCTGGTTTTGCTTCCAATAAGGATTAATTATATCCTAGTTGGGATCAAGTACAAGCTACTGTTTTATTATTACAGAGAAAAAGGAAATCATTTTTAAAAATTTGGATTATTTGGATAAAATGGAGTCTATGGGAGACAGCCATTCCGTAATTCGGAGCTTTCCGGATAAGGGATCCTATACCTGTATGGTTAAAAATGCCATATTTTATATACTGAACTTATTGCACCGGCCTAAAGTTTCAGCTTGTCAATAGCAGCAATGATCCAGGACTTCAAACTTGTCACAGGGGGTCACCATCTTGGAAAGTGTCTGTGACACTCACATGCTCAGTGGGCTCTGATTGGCTGTTGAGAAGCTAAGCTTAGGGCTCGTCACTAATTATCCAGCAGAAAATGAGCTTCCCCTGTAATATAAGCTGATGCTACAGGTTTGCTGATTATTAAATTCTAATGCTAATTGTGCTGGTTTCTGTGCTGCCATGTAGTAATTATCTGTATTAATTACTAATCAGCCTTATATTGTGACATTTCTATTCTATGTGTACTGTATATTGTGAGTGGGTCCCTAAGCTCAGTAAGTGACAGCAGCACAGAGCATGTGCAGTGAATCAGCAGAAAAGAAGATGGGGAGCTACCGGGGCATTTTGGAGACACAGATCTTTACTGCTAAAGGGCTGTGGTTGCCTGGGGCTGGTACAGAAGCTCAAAACATAATGTACAACATTTCTACCTACGTCTTTAGTTAGGCTTTAGTTCTTCTTTAAAGATACTGATCAACAGTGAGTAAAAAATGAAGCACAATTAGATTAGGGCTTTCCTTCCTAAATGCCATTGCTCAGTGCAGTGTGCCCAGTGTCTGATAGCGTTTGGTAAGGTTGCTGAATGAGCAGATCATCATCATCATTTATTTATATAGCGCTGTCAAGATACGCAGTGCTTTTTGTCATAACCTAGAGATTGCCAGTTTGGGCCTATTCCCCCACTTGCAACTTTGAATGATGCACAATTTGTGGAAATTGTGCCTGCCTTAAGAATACATTGCTGCAACAGCCCATGTATGGGGAGGATTAGTGACAGATCATCCTACTGCACCCCAGCTGTTGTTAAACTCTCAGCATATGGATACATGCGGTACAGATTAATTTACGATTAAGAACTGCAAGACATATAAAGACACAAGGCTGCAGGCTGAGTTATACAGGAAACTCATGTATTATAAGGGATAATGTACCCTCTACTGTAAATGATAAGGATATTAGAAGTCACTGAGGGGTTGTTCTGTGACTATATAAAAGCACAAGGCTGCAGGCTGAGTTATACAGGGAACTCTGAGTATCACTCATGTATTATAAGGGATAATGTACCCCCTACTCTAAATGATAAGGATATTAAAAGTCACTGAGGGGTTCTGTGACCATATAAAGGCACAAGGCACAAGGCTGAGTTATACAGGGAACTCTGGGCATCATTCATATATTATAAGGGATAATGTACCCCCTACTGTAAATGATAAGGATATTAGAAGTCACTGAGGGGTTGTTCTGTGATCATATAAAAGCACAAGGCTGTAGGCTGAGTTATACAGGAAACTCTGAGTATCACTCATGTATTATAAGGGATAATGTACCCCCTACTGTAAATGATAAGGATATTAAAAGTCACTGAGGGGTTCTGTGACCATAGAAAAGCACAAGACTTCAGGCTGAGTTATACAGGGAACTCTGAGTAACACTCATGTATTATAAGGGATAATGGACCCCCTACTGTAAATGATAAGGATATTAGAAGTCATTAAGTAGTTCTGTGACCATATAAAGGTACAAAGCCACAGACCACAGGCTTTCTACAGTTCACAGTGGCTTCTTTATAGTTTACATATGGGTATACTTTTTGATAAATAGGCATAAATGAATCTAAAATGAAAAATGTACATTTGTGAAATATGTGCATGAGTGGATATCATCCCCTGAGTAGTAATAGTGCCTTATCTAGTTTTTTGAACCCCTGACCCTTGCTCAGTAGCTTCTGACAGCAGCCTGTAATGATGACCCTTTGGCCAGGCCCGGATTTGAGGCAAGGCCACATAGGCCCGGGCCTAGGGCGGCGCAATTTCAGGGACGGCCCAGCCGCATCAGTAACTAGCACTGGAGACTCACGTCAATCTCCAGTGCTGTTCCCAAGTGTTAAGATGTGCGCGCGCACACACTGAGGGGGAAGAGGACGGCACCTGGAAGGCAAGGGGACATCGCTGGACAGGGGGAAACCGGAAGTGGAGGTAACAATGCTGGACAGGGGAAGCGAAGGGGACGGCACCGGCAGGGGAGCAGGGGCGATGAGTAGAGCCGGCCTAGGGGTGGCAAGTTTGAAAATCCGGGCCTGCCTTTGGCAGGAGAAAGGGTGAGCGACTGATCTGTTAGGGGGGGAGAAGGCTTGAGTGTCAAGGGGGACTGTTCCTGTAAATGTATTTTTATAACACAAATAAATCATGAGAAAAACCCTCTTTGTAATATATAAGGATATCATAGGATACTAAAGGTGACCTTAGAGTTCCATGACTTGTATACAATCATTCATCCTGAGACCTTGTTCATTTGTATGATCATACTCATGGAACTCCTGGGTGAATTTTAATATATTTCTACATTACAATAGGAGTATAGTGTTTGCCAAATATTCCATACATTGCAGTGCCATCCGATTATACAAATGTAATATGCAGAGGTTTACAAGAATAACAATACTACCAATAATGAGAACTATTCCCTATTCATCCTAGAGGAGGATCACTAGTCCAGAAGTAAAGGCGCATACCCTGGTTCATTTACATTTTATCTCCACCCACAATTATTTAGTGCGAGTGTTTTTGTGATGATTATCACCTCTCTGCTTTGGGTTTGGGAGCAATGCTAAGTGTGCAGCAAAATGCATCTCAATGCATTCAGTTCTACTGCAGAAAGCTAAAGGTCAGGTCAAAATAGTCAAATCTTCCCCTGGGATTAGCCAGATGAGAATGTTTTTATTCTCTTTCCACTATTTAAAGGGTTTTGTCTGGTGCCAAAAAAAAATTATGACCTATGGAAAATATATGGTGAGGTTTCAGATATTCTGTCCAAATCACAGACTGAAAATGTGCCAAATTTAATTTTTTAGAAGCAGAAATGTTCTTAGAATGAATTGTCGCCTTCTTGTAACGGAGAGAAAATATTTTCATGAATAACTATGAAACTCCTTGAAAAAGAGTTAAATGTTAGTAAATCCGTTCATAAAATCCAAGAAAATGGGTAAAGTAACAAAATTGGGTAAAGTAACATGCCCATAAACTTCTAAATAAAGCTATTTACTAAACTGACTCTAAGAAATATTGGTTTGCCCCATTGGACAGAATGATTTATTTCGAGGAGAAAACCCTGGTGAAAAACCACAACATTGATCAATCTAAAAACAGACTTTAGGAAAATCACCCTTTTTTCTTTAGTTTGATCAATTTGCCCCTAAGCATATGACAAATACAAATTAATTTTTTTGTTTTGTTTATGTTTGCATGGTATTTACCTCCAAAAATGTGAGGGCTTCCCTACAGCTGTTGTTGTGACCCTAGAATGCTAGAATCTTGCTTACGGATATCCTTTCAGCTCCTGGTACAAGAGTCTTCATCCAGTTCTCATGCATTTCTCACTGGCTCCTTTGATTGTTCTGGTATACAAATTAGAGTAAGAGGTTAAATGGTTAAATGCACTTACATATATGCATCAAGGCTGCTGTTCTGTACACTTTATTACTTACTCTATGTAATGCATACCTCCCAACTGTCTCCTTTTCTCAGGGACAGTCCTGATTTTGACACCTCAGCCCGCCCGACCCACGGGTATCACTATTTAATAGTATCCCTTCATGAATTCTGTCTCTCTCTCTCTCTCTCTCTCTATGTTTTGTATACCAGCTTCTCTATAAAATCCAGTAACAGCCGTGATAAAATAAACTGGTTCCATGTATACTGTATAACATCCCTGACAAACACTGAAAAGTAAATGCAGAGTAAACATCAAGGGGCAGATGTATTAAGGGTCGAATATCGAGGGTTAATTTACCCTCGATATTCGACTGGGGAATCAAAATCCTTCGACTATGAATGTCAAAGTCGAAGGATTTTGCGCAAATAGTTCAATCGAAGGATCGAAGGAATAATCGTTCGATCGAACGATTAAATCCTTCTAATCGAACGATTCGAAGGATTTTAATCCATCGATCGAAGGATTATCCTTCTACCAAAAAAAGATAGCCAAGCCTATGGGGACCTTCCCCATAGGCTAACATGGACTTCGGTAGCTTTTAGGTGGCGAACTAGGGGGTTGAAGTTTTTTTCTTAAAGAGACAGTACTTTGACTATCGAATGGTCGAATAGTCAAATGGTTTTTAGTTCGAATCATTCGATTCGAAGTCGAAGTTGTAGTCGAAGGTCGAAGTAGCCAAAAAAACACTTCGAAATTCGAAGTATTTTTTCTTCTATTCCTTCACTCGAACTTAGTGAATGGGCCCCCAAGTATAGCATAGTATACAGTCAGAAATTCATTTTGGGAACCTAGTGGAAGCCCTCACCTAAAAAAATACATTTTCCCCAAAATATAAAGTCACGTGATTACATGAAACAGATACAGACTAAGGCTAGTGTCTCTAAATAAAAAAAAAAAACAGTGTTTCCTTGCTTTATTTCTCTTCACTGTCCTCCTCCCTGTCTTCTAGTATTGTCACCGGGATTCCATGTGACAATAGGGTTGCCACCTTTTCTTGAAAAAAATACCGGCCTTCCTATATTTATATGCATTTTCCCTATTAATAACATTGGGATCAAGCTTAATCTTTACCGGCCAGGCCGGTAAAATACCGGGCAGATGGCAACCCTATGTGACAAGTAGGGATGCACCGAATCCACTTTTTTGGATTCGGCCGAACCCCCGAATCCTTCACGAAGGATTCGGCCGAATACCGAACCGAACCCTAATTTGCATATGCAAATTAGGGGTGGGAAGGGGAAAACATTTTTTACTTCCTTGTTTTCTGACAAAAAGTCACGCAATTTCCCTCCCTGCCCCTAATTTGCATATGCAAATTAGGATTCGGATTTAGTTCGGCCGGGCAGAAGGATTCGGCTGAATCCGAATCCTGCTGAAAAAGGCCGAATCCTGGCCGAATCCCGAACCGAATCCTGGATTCGGTGCATCCCTAGTGACAAGTGCATCTTGGCATGGAAGGGGTAAAAATGCTCAGATAAAGGAGCTGCAAATACATGTTATACATAGAGTTGCCACTTGGCCTGGTATTTTACTGGCCTGGCTAGTAAAAATGATGCTTGATGCCAATGTTATTAATAGGAAAAATCAGCAAGAATATAGGAAGTCCGGTATTGTTTTCCAGAAAAGGTGGCAACCCTAGTTATAGACACAGCAAATCATTGCTCCATCCTCATTGCCCAAGTGTCTGAATGTATGTGAAATGTTTCAGTGACATCATAAATAAATATAAATGTCAAACTTGTGGAATAAATAAATAAATATCTATAACTACTGGGGATTTCTTTCACTCACTGTAGTCCTGTAGATGCTGCACATGTTGGCTAAACCTGAGGCTTCATTTAGCATGCAGTGCTTCTTTCAGGGAGATCAGCTCTGAGCTCTGCAGGTCCCGTCCCCTCCCTCCGTCAGCTGATCTCTCAGCCGGCTGCCTGTGTCAGACTAGGCATTGTTGACAGGTTGGCGGTTTTCCAGCCAAATTGGGCTACTAAATTAAAGCCCAGGCGGGGTTTGAAAGTACAACCTAGTCAAGGTCCGGATTTGGGCTACTTTTTGCTGGTTTGTACTTTGGAAACCAGCCAACGTTTTTTTCTTGCCCTAATGTGCCAAGCCTGCGTCTCCCAGTGCATGTTGGGTAATGTAGTTTTTGTTTAACAATTTTTTCCAACTGCCGAGTTTAATGTAAGACTACAATACCCAGCATGCAATGGGACTGACTTGTGTAGAAGTCGGGAGTTACCAGATTTTGGGCTCTGTACCCCAGTCTCCCGTCCCTCTTAAGCATTCTTACATTTTCCGGTGACTTTCCTCAATTTCAGAAAATTTGGGGGCAAAAATCTGCTGGCCACCAAAATTTCTAGAGGTTTACCAATGTATGTGACCCCTATACCTCCTGGGCCCCTCTGTAGTTACCACCCTGGTGGTGGTCGAATCTGTACCATTTTGCTTCATGGAAAAATTTGCCAAACTGAAAATTTGAAAAAGGCATTTTTTTTCATATGTATTTATTTAATCTTTAGACTTTTTTCACTGCACATATTGTGCTATTTTTGTGCTACTTTTGAAGTGCCTCTTGGCTAGTTTTGGGCTGGTTTTGTAGCCGACTTTGGCTGGTTTTGAAATTTAGACCTGGCAACCCTGGACTACGGAGCTGCAAGTGAAACAAAGTCACTGCTGAATTAGTCTTTCAAAAGCCCCAGTTAGCCTCCCCAAGCCTTCATTAAAATCCGCCCATGGAGAAAAACTCGACTGGCCTGCATGAAAACCAATAGCATGAACTAGAGTCCTGCAGCGGGTCGGGTACCTGCGAATTACCCGTACCTCCCAACATTTTGGAAATAAAAAGAGGGACAAAAAATTTGTTGTGCGTAGCCCCTAATTACCATGTTCATTTTACAAAATTTGGCAGGTTATGAAAGTGTTTTTTTTTCAGTTCTTACATTTTTGCTAATGAAGGTGAATTGCCCTTTAAGCTGTGAGTCTAACTTCTCCCAAGGGACCTGTTATCTAAATTGTTACAATTACTTATTTGCTTATCTCAAAATTGTTACAAAAGTATCTTATCTGAGCCTCGTGGCTGTTCTGGGCTGTCTGCCAAAAGCCAATTAAGTTAGAAACATTGTTTCTTTTTTTTAGCTGTTCAGTGCAGAGAAAATCTGGACTTTCCACTACAAACAAGGGTCTGCGGGTTGAGTGGGACTGTCCCACTGAAAACGGTTGGGAGGTATGGTTACCCGCAAAAAAATCAGGTGCCCTGCAGGATGAGGGTAGGAGTTTTGGTGCCGGTATAGATTGGGTTGCGTGTCTCATCTAATCTTATGTTTTATTGTCTATATTTTACTCCTTTTAAAATTTTACAAAACTTTTTTTTTTTCTGTCCAGCCCACTTTTGCTCTTGTAGCTAAATAGAAGCAATCCTGTTTAATAACCTATTCCAATATCCAATGGAAAGATCTACCAGGAGCGGCTGTTATAGCAATGGAAAGAGGGAGGTGTCCAGATTACACATACCATATAAACAATGTTGTTTTCATGCCTGTAGTGGATAATTAGTGCCCTGAAAACCAGTGTTAATATAGTTCCATAGTACCCGATACCCGACTGTAAGTACTGCTACTTCTGTTTGAAGTCGAGGAACCATTATGCAATTATGCAATGAGTCTCAGTGTGCAAGAAAGCAAAACAGCTGCAAGTCAGCACTTTACAGACATTATTCACAACACACACATCAGTCACATGTACTTGTTTCTGCCTATTGATTGAATCTAGTTCCTGTTAGGAGTTTGCTGCATTAGGAGGCACATTTATCAAGGGTCGAATTTTTAATTCATGAGTTTTTTTTAACTCCCCTGAACTCCCATAAAAACAAGAGAGGCCTGAACACCTCCCTCCCCAATGTCATTGCCAACATGAGAGGGAGGTTGCTGTACCAGACTAGGAATATTTCAGCAATGGACCTCTATATTTTGGGGGTTCCCAAGCAGTGACTGATTATCTCTCAAAACAACGTGAACTGTTTGCCTTCTTCTTGAATACACAGGTCTGCACATTTCTATACAACTAGGGTTGCCACCAGGCCGGTAAAAATGATGGATGATCACAATGTTATGAATAGGAAAAAAGCATAAATATATAGGAAGGCCGGTATTTTTTCTCCAGAAAAGGTGGCAACCCTATATAAAACTACTATTATAAGTACGTGTTTATGAAGCGCCAACAAATTCCACAGCGCAGAAAAATAAGGTGTTGCCACTTTTTCTGGCAAAAGAAAACTACTGGCCTTCCTATATTTTTAACCTTCTTCCCTATTGATAACATTGGCATCAAGCACCATTTTTACAGGCCAGTCCTATAAGATACCAGCCAAGGTGCAACCCTATCTACAGTAGAAAGGGTATAAACATCAAACATACAAATAAAGACCAAATAGAGTGGGAAAATTACAATTAGATCAATGTATTAAAACATGACCCATTTGCCCATAAATAGTCACCCACTGCAACCAGTTTTTTTTTTAAAAAAAAAAGTGGCTGGGGATTGGTTGCTTATGGCTAACAAGACAGGTAATCACCATGTTCATTTTACAAAATATAAAGGTTATGAATATATAATATAAGTTTGAACATATTTCTGTGTTTTTCCCCCCAGTTATTACAGTTTTGCTAATGAAGGTGATTTGCCCTTTAAGCTGTGAGTCTGACTTTTCCCAAGGGACCTAGGAATTTTTATGAAAAGGTGGCAACCCTACATACACATCACTAGGCCTAGTCGGTAAAACACCTGCCAAGGCCGGGGCTGGTATTACAAATTTACCGGCAATGTAGCTGCCACTAGAGTCCTGCGCGGGTCCATTTTTTGGGCCCTGTACCCGCAACCTGCAATGCTCAATCCGGACCCGCATTCTTACCCGCTTGGAACCGCTACCCGGCCCTACTCGCAAGTACCTTATCCACAACCCGGACCTGCGACCCGCTGATCATCAAGAATCGGGAAGTGCAGTCATTGTAAAGCGGAAGTGACATCATTGGAAGTAGACGTGATCAGAAAAAAAGGAGTAAAACAGGAAGTGATGTCATTCCTGGCCAAATCCCGAATTCGGTGCATCCCTAGTAAATATCGCTATTGAGAAGACCCGGGGCGCGCAGAAACGCCGACCTGGGTCTTTACCTGCACCCAGAACTTCTCCCTCAACCCGCAAGGTACCGCAGGTTTTTGAGGGTAACCTGCGGGTACCCGACCCGCTGCAGGACTCTAGCTGCCGGTAAATTTGTAATGCACCTAACAAAAGCCCGTGGCATGCCCCCAGTCTGGTAAAAACTTGCCTTTTCTCCGGCTTTGCATGCCGTGGCTCTGCACGCTTTCACGTCACAATCCGCCCCATCCAATCGCATAGAGTGGCCCTTTGCCGTCACGCCCCACCCCATTTGATGTCACGGCCCGCTTTGTTCCCTGCCCCCTCCCCCGGCCGGTGGAAAGTTTATTAAAAGGTGGCAACCCTACACATCTCTTGGGCACCATTAAATAATCTGCATAAGTTATATTAGAATGATCTATGTCCCAAGGCTTCTTTGTAGTAAAAATAAATGATTTATTAATAATCACATTACAAAGTTTTTGGTACATACTGAGCCTACGTGGCCCACCTTACGCATTTCGTACCCTCCGGCACTTAGTCATTGGTGTCTCTGTCGGTGGCACATTGAACACAGAACTTAAATCCAAGGAATCCCACCCATTTTCTCTTAAAACCAAAAGTCTCTCTCTCCTCTTTCGTATCTGCCCCATGTTATGGAATTATGTTTATCCTACAAAACTCCAAATCGAATGAATTTGTGACGGCTTTTGTAACTTATAATATATTTACAACAATGGAAGTTTGTGCCCCGTACAAAACGCGTAAGGTGGGGTCAGTATGTACCAAAGAAGCCTTGGGACATAGATCTGATATAACTTATTCACTGTGACTGACTTTGGGACTGGGACATGTCCCTCCACACAAATCTGCCACATGGACTCCTCCTCCTCCTGACTAGAAAACCATTAAACACTCCCCAAGGAAACACAATATGTTCATCAGCACTATAGTTTTATTTCTAAATCACGACATATCAATGACGTTTTTAAACAGAGCCATATGATATTCAATTCTACTATAGGTCAGGGCTGCTTTCTAACCACCACCACATCAACAAAAGTTGAACAAGATGGCAGCCAGGCTACAGACAACGCCATATTGTATCGACTGACTAATCAAAGAACAAAATGGCGGCTGGCGCCACTTCATAAAGTTTTGTTGAGCGAAAAAAAAATCGTATATATTCAATAGGATTCATTGTTGACGTCATTACCGCGGCCGACCAATTAGGCGCCGAGATCACCTCAACAAAAGGCCCGCGTCTTCCTTGTTCCAGTCTCGGCCTCCGCCTTCTTTTTTTATTTTTTCCCTCCCCTCACGGCCAGCGAATCAACTGCAGCAAGTGGCGGGAGCTGGCGTTGCGGCTGGCCAATCAGCGTCGGTGGGCGGAGTATTGCTTTACTAGGCCTCGTCTACTTGGGCTGGTGGGTTCGGTCGGGTGACGCACACGTGGAGCAGGAGCTGCAGCACAGTAAGAGGTGAGAGCCGTCAGCTTTATAATGGAGTGGATAGGGCGCGCTGTAAAGGCCGGGTGTGGTGGGCGGGATGGATTATTTATGTAGGGGGAATGGGAAAAATATGAATCTGAGATCGATATCCATTGTGTGGAGCCGGGACTGTTCCACCTGCAGGACTCCCCTTAAGAGGAACGCTATGGACCATGGTTTATTAGGGATGCCCGGATTTAAGTAATTGAACAGGAGGGAGCGGTAGTTGGCGGGGCCTACTGCTCCTTATGAATGAAAGATTTGGCGGGGTCGCTGTAAAATACGCTCCACACGTACATTCTAAAAAGCGGTGACGCTGCTTCACGGCCCTGGGGTAATACCGCGCTCCCAGTCTCTGTGAGGTCACAGCGCGCGGCCCGGTGAAACCGGAAGCGCTGACCTGGAAACGGCGATTATCCCCACAGGTTTATGCCTCAACCGGAAGTCGCATACACAAATGTGTGGGAAAAGGCTGAGGCTTCTCTCGACAACCTACACTTGTGTTTTATAGACACGGAGGCCATGTTTGTGTTGTGCACATCCAGTCCTTCCTATAAAGTAGTGACGGTGCTCTTTCTCTCCAGGCCCAACAGCCTTTAATGTCTGACTTGGAGATGATATTATGCCTTGTATTTGTATTAATACTTGTGCAATAAACTTTCACCCCCAGATCTCATCCCTTCTTTCATTTAGGGTTCGTCCACACGAGTAGATTCGGGGGGGATTTTGTCGCCTGGGAACCTCCAAAATGCCAGGTTGAAGCCAGTTGTGTGGCAGAGTGTAAGGGTCAGTCCACACGTGGAGATCCGGGGGGATTTTATCGCCTGGCGACTAAATTGCCTCGTCTTCTGAGCGAAAATCTCCCCGAACTTCCTCAGCGTGTTTTCCCATAGGCTACAATGAAAAGTCGCCTGCGCTAAAGCACACACGGTGATGCATTTTCAATAGTCGCCCAAAGCTTCCTCCGAGAGGCTTTTGCGCAGGCGACTTTTCATTGTAGCCTATGGGAAAACACGCTGAGGCAGTTCGGGGAGATTTTCGCTCAGAAGACGAGGCAATTTAGTCGCCAGGCGACAAAATCCCCCCGAATCTCCACGTGTGGACTGACCCTTACACTCTGCCACACAACTGTCTTCAACCTGGCATTTTGGAGGTTCCCACTTGACCCAAATGGCAATTTTTCCATAGAACGTAATTTCTATGTATTTTTAAGCCAATACGCAGATCAGATTCCCAAACTGAACTCCAGTGTCACTTATATGTGGTCCCTTCAGAAAACCCTCCCCTGCTGTTCTCTAGTTTGGGAGACTGGGCTGCATCTTGTCCATGGAAACCTTAAGAGCCATACTGTGTTTGCTTTTCAACTGCCAATGAAATTTGCAGGCCTGGGGACTCAGTTGGCGTGAGGAAGTGGTTTAAATTTATTTTGCCCAATTTACTGCCGCCTTTAGAGGCTCATAGAACCCGGCGGGTGTGTCAGACAAAGCCAACTTATACCCACGCTTCCCAACTCTCATTGAGAAACAGGTTGAATTCCACTTATGGCAGAGTTTTTGCAATGAACGCTTCCCTCATTGTGGCACTGGCTGTTTTTGTAAACCGAGCAGGCGGCGGTATTGAAAACCAGTCGGGGAGAGATTTGGTTTTGATAGGGGTGATTCACTTTTAAGGTAACATTTAGAATGTTATAGAGCAGCCAATTCTAAGCAACTTTTCAATTGGTTTTCATTATTTATCTTTTTCTGTTGACGCTTTCAAATGGGCGTCACTGACCCCTTCAAAAAAATTGCTCTGCAAAGGCTACAAATGTATTGTTATTGCTACTTTTTATTCCTCCTCTTTCTATTTAGTCCTTCTCCTATTCATATTCCAGTCTCTTGTTCATAGCAATGCATGGTTGCTAGGGGTATTTGGGCCTTAGTTACCAGATTGGATAAGATGCAAATTGTAGAGCTGCTGAATAAAAAGCTAACTCAAAAACCTTCAATAATGAAAACCAATTGCAAATCGTCTATATCATAACGGTTATCTCGAAGGTGAACAACCCCTTTGAAGTGTGGTGCCAAATAAGGGCTGTGATTGGCTGTTTGTCAGCTGCAATCTGGACTGCCAGCCAACTGGAGGTTCTGTTTGGCTGTACAACTGGTTTTTATGCAACTAAAACTTTCCTCCAAGCTTGCATTTCAGAAATAAGCGCCTGCTTTTCGGCCACTGGAAGCAACATCCAAGCAGCAACTTTTTCTCATGAGCCACTGGTTGGGGACCACTGCTGTAGATAATGCAGAGAAACAGTTCTTTGTGACTGTGTATATGCATATAGGTACATGGGCACACGTGGATTATATCTTTGAGATCTGATTAGTTGACTGTTTTACATACACGTATGTCAGATATGGGGTTCTGACTCCTGTTGGGCATGGACACACTGCATCCCACTGATCATTACTTGAGCCCCAATTCAGCAGTGATTTGGCTGCAGTGGGAAAATTATGTACTAGTGCCCACATTCCTTAAAAGGAGAGCTAAAGAAGTAGGTAAAAATGTTATGCATAATGATTTGGGCTTCTGTACCAGCCCAAGGCAACCACAGCCCTTTAGCAGTAAAGATCTGTGTCTCCAAAGATGCCCCAGTAGCTCCCCATCTTCTTTTCTGCTGATTCACTGCACATGCTCTGTGCTGCTGTCACTTACTGAGCTTAGGGACCCACTCACAATATACAGTACACATAGAATAGAAATGTCACAATATAAGGCTGATTAGTAATTAATACACATAATTACTACATGGCAGCACAGAAACCAGTGCATTTGGCATCGGAATTTAATAATCAGCAAACCCGTAGCATCAGCTTATATTACAGGGGAAGCTCATTTTCTGCTGGATAATTAGTGACGAGCCCTAAGCTTAGCTTCTCAACAGCCAATCAGAGCCCACTGAGCATGTGAGTGTCACAGACACTTTCCAAGATGGTGACCCCCTGTGACAAGTTTGAAGTCCTGGATCATTGCTGCTATTGACAAGCTGAAACTTTAGGCTGGTGCAATAAGTTCACTATATAAAATGTGGCAGTTTTAGCCATGTTAATTTTTAGGGTTTTCTTTTCCTTTACATTGCACCTTTTGAGCACCGCAAACTGATTTTGTTTATTTTACGTTTGCCTCCACCTCTGTTCATAATTCTAATTTATGCGTTGCCATGTTCTTGTCCTTGAGAGGCTACAAAGTCTAAGTAGAACTAGTCAGGGCTGCTTGCGATTACGGCAGCCCCAGAAGCACCACCTAAACACACATCACGTATCTTGGCCACTGACCCTCAGACGCAACCAGGTTGTAGTCTGAATGGGGAACTGGAAAGATCAACCGCAAATCCTGTTGACTTGTTTGTACATCACTGTTTACCTTTCTGCTGTTGAGATTGTCCAGTGTTTGTGGAATTGTCACCAGGAAAACTCTCTGAGCTGTAGTTGTAGCTGAATTACAGGCTAAATCTCCTCCTAAATGTCCAATTTTGTTTTTTTTTTTTTGCTCTAATTCTAGCAACTTCTTTCAGATTCTTAACAAAGTGGCAGTGCTCACTACTACATGTAAATTGAATTTAACAGTGCTTTTTTTTATTACAGGCGGTGTGTGAGATTATTTTAAAATACTAGTCGGTAAATTAAAGGACCAGTAACATCAAAATTTTTTTAAAAAAAAATTCGTTAGTATACAACGAAAAAAAAACACCAAGACGAATTAAACTTTAAATAGCAAATCCTTTATTAAGAAATATCTTACTGAAACTCCACTTCCGCTCCTCTTCAGAAACGGTGACCATCCATTCTACGGCGCTTGATTTCTCCTCCCTGGCTGTTTCTCCTCCATGACAGCTGTTCTCTGACCCGATCTCCTTCTCTTCTTCATCCTCCGTCCTCCCAGGTGTCCAACAGCAGCAGTAGGAAGGCGATGTGGGCGGCCTCCCCAATGTCTCTACAAAAGGTGCAGTAAGGTAGAGGAGTGCAGACACGAGTGTGCAGCCTGCGGGGGAGCCGAGCTGAACCGGTACTTATACATCCGCTGAGTCCTGCGCTGCCGGTGCAACTGGTCATGGACAGATACAAAAACTGGATCCTTCCCATGGAATCGCTGTGTATCTAGAGCCCAGCAGCAGCGGTATGGGGGTCGCCTTCCTAGGATCTCCATGGACGTGCAGCTTGTGGGGAAGCCGAGGCAGAACCCCTGCCTATACTACTGGTCACAGACACAAACAGAATAAATAAGTTGGCTGGTTTGCAGTTTGCTTGTCCTTGCTTTATATGCGCACAACTACGGCCGGGCTAAAGGGCCAATGCAACTTTAGAAGTCCGACCACAGCTCCTATCTCCGTGTTGTGCGCCCATAAAGCAAGGACAAGCAAACCAGCCGACTTATTTATTCTGTTTGTGTCCGTGACCAGTAGCGCAGGAAGTATAGGCAGGGGTTCTGCCTCGGCTTCCCCACAAGCTGCACGTCCATGGAGATCCTAGGAAGGCGACCCCCATACCGCTGCTGCTGGGCTCTACATACACGCTGATTCCATGGGAATGATCCAGTTTTAGTATCTGTCCATGACCAGTTGCACTGGCAGCGCAGGACTCAGCGGATGTATAAGTACCGGTTCAGCTCGGCTCCCCTGCAGGCTGCACACTCGTGTCTGCACTCCTCTACCTTACTGCACCTTTTGTAGAGACATTGGGGAGGCTACCCACATCGCCTTCCTACTGCTGCTGTTGGACAACTGGGAGGACGGAGGATGAAGAAGAGAAGGAGATCGGGTCAGAGAACAGCTGTCATGGAGGAGAAATCAAGCGCCGTAGTATGGATGGTCGCCGTTTCTGAAGAGGAGCGGAAGTGGAGTTTCAGAAAGTTATTTCTTAATAAAGGCTTTGCTCTTTAAAGTTTGATTCGTCTTGGTGTTTTTTTTTTTTTTTCCGTTGTATACTAACGAATTTTTTTAAAAAAAATTTTTGATGTTACTGGTCCTTTAAGAATCTCGTTTCTCGCACACAGTAAATTACTTCATATTATTGTGAACAGTAATATGAAGTAATTTACTGTGCGCGAGAAACGGGATTCTTATTTTACCGACTTCTTTCCAATTCAGACTGGCTTAAGCTACAGTATGTAAAACTTTCAGCAAGGGAACAGCTTTGCTACTCGCACCTTCTCTGATACCTGTTCTTTGTCCCAAGAAAACAATTGCTCTGTATTCACTAAAGGGCAAAGATTCGTTTTAGTTGTTTGTATGTTTCCTGGTTTGTCCCCATTCTCAGGACTTTTTCTCCAGCTCACGGGAACCTGCCTGGCCTTTCCAGTAGCAGATGTAGTGATTTGCTTGGGTGTGCATTATGCTGCTCTTCCATAACCCCATTTATAGTAACATAATTAAAAATATTGTTCAGTATAAAAATAAAAACTGGGTAAATACACAGGCCATGCAAAATAATAATAATAAAAAAAAGTATCTAGTTAAGACTAAAATGTAATGTATAAAGGCTCTGAATGACGGATTTTGTTCCATTGCAGACATCATGACAGAACAGGACGTTGAAAATGAGCTGTTGGACTACGAAGAAGACGACGAGCCTCAGGCACCTGCTGAAACTGCAGCTCCCATCGCTCGAAAAGAGGTGAAAGGCTCCTACGTGTCCATCCACAGCTCCGGCTTCAGGGACTTCCTGCTGAAACCCGAACTTCTCCGATCCATTGTAGATTGTGGTTTTGAACATCCCTCTGAAGGTAAAGCAATGTCTATGCGTGGGCTTTAAAATATCTGCCAGTAGCGGACCATACACAAGTACCTGTCCTAACTTTTTTTTTTTTTTTTTTTTTCCTGGATTTTAAAGTTGATTCCAGGGCAACACTTAACTGCTTTTTTTTAGGTCACTTACCCCAGGGATTTGGCAACATCTTGAATGCCTTAATGGCTGCTTAATAAAAGGTGTAGTCACTATGAAAATGCAAATGAGTGTATTTTACGTAACCCAACCAATCAAAGTTACTACCACTGTTAAAGTTAAAGGATGTGTCCTTGTTCAGGTCACTGTCCCCAGCAGTTTGAGTGATTTAATTTAGTAAGAGTTGTGAATCGGACCGTAGACATAAATATTTATGCAGATGTAACTTCATTAATATTGCTTTAAGTAGCCCAACCAACTAGAAAGCTACTATAAGTGTTCTGCCTTTCTACAACCTGTAAGGTTGTCTTTGTTTAGGTCCCTGTTCCCAGCAATTTAACGGCAGTTTACCTTAAAGCAGACCTGTCACACAGACCTACAAAGCTGTATAATAAAAGTCCTTCTTAAATTAAACATAAAATCCAAATTTTTTTTTTTTTTTTTTTTTTATTAAAGCATTCATAGCTGTTGTAATCTCGTTTAAAATCTCAGCTGTCAAGCAAATATTGCCTGCCCCTCCTCTATGCCTTAGGCAGTCCATTACTTAAATTTTCCTTTCAGCACTTCCTAGATGTCACTGCTCTCCCCACATTCCCCCATTCTCTTCACCATTTAATTGTGTAGCCAGGACATGGGGATGGACATCAGGTCCCCCATTCTGGTGCACAAACAAGTTTCTGAGATGATACAAGGCTTGCCTTAATAACAGTGTCCACAAAATGGCTCCTGCCTGCTTGTTATAATTATGAGTTTCCAGACTGATGGAAACAAGATTCAAATCATTTATACAGTTTAATTAAAGTTCTTTCTGCTTGACTAACATGAGAATATAGAATTTGGAATAATTTTTAGGGTGACGGGTCCCCTTTAATGGCGTCTTAATAAAAGGGTTAAATAGGAACAGGCATTGTTTTGTCTGGAATGAAACATGAATCTCGGGAAGGCTAGTAATATGTCCACATTGGTCCCTGGAACTCTCCCGTTGACTTATTCATGAACTGGGCAGGTTTTAGGTGGCAAATAGTCAAATTCGAGTTTTTAAAAGTGTGATAAATCTCTTGTTTGGATAATTCACAAATGAGTTTTGACCATAAAATTTTTTCATTATTTATACAGCACTGTCAAGATACGCAGTGCTTTACTGCAGCTATAGCAAACAGGGAATATACGACCCTTAATAAATCTGCCCCCTGCGGTCTACTCCTACTCTAATTCCATTGCTTTCCCCCCACTTTCTTCCAGTCCAACACGAGTGTATCCCGCAGGCCATCCTGGGTATGGACATCCTTTGCCAAGCGAAATCTGGTATGGGCAAGACCGCTGTCTTTGTCCTGGCCACCCTGCAGCAAATTGAAGCAGTGGAAGGGCAAGTGTCTGTCCTAGTCATGTGCCACACGCGTGAGCTAGCGTTCCAGATCAGCAAGGAGTACGAGAGGTTCTCCAAATACATGCCCACTGTCAAAGTAAGTCGTTCAGACGTTTTCTGCCTTCATATACCGCCATTAGATTGTCTGTGTGTATATCCATTAACATGAAATAAGCTGGGTGCCTGTTCTAAAATGAAAAAATACTTAACCCCTTAAATCTCCCTATTGTTCCCAGGTGGCAGTTTTCTTTGGCGGGCTCTCTATTAAGAAAGACGAAGACACCATACGCAAGAGCTGTCCCCATATCGTTGTTGGAACTCCGGGCCGTATCCTGGCGCTGGTCAGAAGCAAAATCCTGAATTTAAAAAACGTGAAACACTTTGTGCTGGACGAATGTGACAAGATGCTGGAGCAGTTAGGTGAGGATAATGGAGGGGGAAATGTTCCCTTTAGTAAGAAATGTCCCAGGTGTTGTTCACCTTTAAAGGAGAACTAAACCCTTAAACTGAATATGGCTAAAAATCCCATATTTTGAATACTGATCTTATTGCACCAGGCTAAAGTTTCAGCTTGTCAATAGCAGCAATGATCCAGGACTTCAAACTTGTCACAGGGGGTCACCATCTTGGAAAGTGTCTGTGACACTCACATGCTCAGTGGGCTCTGATTGGCTGTTGAGAAGCTAAGCTTAGGGCTCGTCACTAATTATCCAGCAGAAAATGAGCTTCCCCTGTAATATAAGCTGATGCTACAGGGCTGAGTTGGCCATTCTATAGCAAACTAAAAGGTGAACCATCCCTTTAAAGGAAAACTATATCCCCAAAATAAACGTTTAAGCAACAGTTTATATCAAATTAAGTGACATATTAAAGAATCTTACCAAACTGGAATATATATTTAAGTAAATATTGCCCTTTTACATCTCTTGCCTTGAGCCACCATTTCATTATGGTCTGTGTGCTGCCTCAGAGATCACCTGACCAGAAACACCAACTCTAACTGTAACAGGAAGAAGTGAGGAAGCAAAAGACACAACTCTGTCTATTAATTGGCTCATGTGACTGAACAAGTATGGCTTGTTTATGGCTTGTTTGTGTGCACCATAGGATCCCAGGGGGCGGCCCTTAGTCTTAAAATGGCAGTTTTCTATTTATGATTACCCAATGGCACATACTACTAGAAAAGTATATTCTGAAAATGGTTTAACATGAAGCAGAGTTTTACATATAAACTGTTTTATGCAATATGTTTTTAGCAACCTACATTGTTAGTGGGGTATAGTTTTAACTGTTCAGAATGTTGCACGCTTAAAGTGATCTTGATATTCTATAATGGTTCCTATTTTATAAGTTCTAAAGAATAAAGTTTCTGACTAGGGGTCCCAGGTTATTTGGAAACTCTAGGCTGGCACTCTACTTACCCATAAACGACCCTTTCATATAAAGGGTAACTAGTCCTGCCATAAGCCGTGTCCTCCTCCCCTGATCAGCTTGTGTCGTATGAATCCAGGACACAATGTAAAATGCTACATAATGTGGTTTAGGGATGGGGGGGGGGGTAAAGATGTTTAATGCAAGTCCATTTCTCAGTCACTCACCTGTGGATGAAATTGTGTCCCTTGTAGACATGAGAAGAGATGTGCAGGAGATTTTCCGTCTGACACCCCATGAGAAGCAATGCATGATGTTCAGCGCTACCCTGAGTAAAGAGATCCGTCCTGTGTGCAGGAAATTCATGCAAGATGTAAGTCGTTCAGCTGGGACTCGCCATCGCAGCCCCTAATATTTTATAATGGTCTGTAATTAACATTTGTTTTCCTCCTCCTCCTCTGTAGCCTATGGAGGTATTTGTGGATGATGAGACAAAGCTAACGCTTCATGGTCTGCAGCAATATTATGTCAAGTTAAAGGACAGCGAGAAGAACCGCAAGCTCTTTGATCTACTGGATGTACTAGAGTTTAATCAGGTAAGTCTTTATAGATATAATAATCTGTATTCTCTTTATAGATATAATAATCTGTATTCTGAGTAGTGAGCTCTTGCCTTTCCCTGCTGCTCTCTTGGCACAATCAAGAGAGCAGAAGGGATTATGTATGTATGTATGCTAGGGATGCACCGAATCCACTTTTTTGGATTCGACGAACCCCCTAATCCTTCGTGAAAGATTCGGCCGAATACCGAACCCTAATTTGCATATGCAAATTAGGGGCGGGAAGGGGAAACATTTTTTACTTCCTTGTTCTCGGACAGTCACGCAATTTCCCTCCCCGCTCCTAATTTGCATATGCAAATTAGGATTTGGTTCGGCCGGGTAGAAGGATTCGGCCGAATCCCGAACCGAATCCTGGATTCGGTGCATCCCTAATGTATGCTTCTCCTTTAGGGCTCTTAAAGACGAGTTTTTACCTGCGTTACGATTTCATGCGTTCAGCCGCAGGAATAGACGCACGAGTTATTTTCGATGGGGCTGTATTTGCACGGACGCATGTAATCGCTGAATGCAGGTAAAATGCAACGTGCTGAGTCCCGACCTGTGTTTGGCGCTTAATGCGTCTGTGCATGTACAGCCCCATTGAAAAGAATTCTGTGAGTCTACTCCTGCGGCTGAACACATGACACTGTAGCGCAGGTAACGCTCGTCTGTAAGAGCCCTTAAAGAGGTTATTTTCAGATAGATCACCAGAAATAACGACTTTTTCCAATGACTTATCTTTCATTTTGACAGTTTTTCTAATCTTGAAGTGTAAAGTGTCGCCTTCTAAAGCAACTCTGGGCGGGTCGCCGACCCTGTAAACTGTTCTAAGTTACATTTCTTATCTTCGTCCCTGCTGAGCAGAATCTCTGGGTTTCATTTCAAAATTGATACAATAGTTAATAATACTCCAGAGATGCTGCTGAGAAATGTATCAACTAAATGTTGCAAAAACACCAGCGACGGAGACATTCAACTTTAAACTTAGATTTTGGAAAAACAGTTAAAAATAAATAATGGAAAGTAATTGAAAAAAGTCTTTCTGGGGAACAATCTGAAAACGATTGAACTGAAGGAAGGTGAACGAACCCTTTAAGACTGTCTGGCTTCTGCTGCATTGTCTCAAAGGTCAGAACCAGCAGTGCAAATCACAGAAAGGGGACATACTACATTCAATGGCAATTACATTTCCACATGTTTATTTAGGGATGCACCGAATTCGGGATTCAGCCTTTTTCAGCAGGATTCGGATTTGGCCGAATCCTTCTGCCCAACAGAACCGAATCCTAATTTGCATATGTAAATTAGAGGTAGGGAGGGAAATCATGCCACATTTTGTCACAAAACAAGGAAGTAAAAAATGGTTTCCCTTTCCCACCCCTAATTTGCATATACCAGGTTTGGTATTTGGCCGACTCTTTTTTGCAAAGGATTCGGGGGATCGGCCGAATCCAAAAAAGTGAATTCAATGCATCCCTAATGTTTATAAACCTTTGTATACTGGAAGCTCCGTTCGTGTTAAACAAAATTGGGATTTACATCCCTTTATCCACAGGTCAGTGAATAAGAGGTTTTTCCAATTTCTGTTTGAATGTGAAACTAGTGTAACATCTAATGTCTCTTGCAGGTGGTGATCTTTGTGAAATCGGTGCAGAGATGTATGGCTCTTGCTCAGCTGTTGATTGAACAGAACTTCCCTGCGATTGCTATTCACAGAAACATGTCTCAGGAGGAGAGGTCAGTGCTGGTGCCTTTATTAGACTCAGAAGACGGAACAAACTAATGTTTCTGTAACTTCACATTTGGTTTGTCCTTAAGAGCAGTGTTCTGCATGTGCTACAAATGTTGCCAAAATGCAACTTCAAGGGGCAGATTTATCAAGGGTCGAATTTCAAAGTAACAGGAGTTTTTTTTTTTTTTTTTTTAACTCCCATAACTTCGAAATTTGAATAAACAAAAAAACAAACTTTTTATTTAAAAAAAAAAAAGTTTTTCAGCCCCCAAAATATACTGAAAAACTCTACCTCGGCTTATACTCGGGTCAAGCGCAAAAATTAGAATAGCCTTAGAATAGTAGCCGGCGCCTTAGAATAGTAGCCAGAGCCTAAGAATAGTCATCCAAAAACGAGATTGAAACTTACCAGAAGCTGCTGCATTTCTCACCCTCGGCTTATACTCGAGTCAATAAGCTTTCCCAGTTTTTGGAGGTAAAATTAGGTACCTCGGCTTATACTCGGGACGGCTTATACTCGAGTATATACGGTAAGTAAGATTGTATTTGAAGTATTTTCAAAAAAACTTAGATTTTTTCCAAGTCCTACAATTTACTCCTAATAGGTTTTCAGGTGGTCCCCCATAGGCTAAAACACAATTCGGCAGGTTTTAGATGGCGAATGGTCGAAGTTTTAAAGAGACAGTACATGATAAATTTTGATTTTCTTATTTGGACTATTGAAATTCATTTAGACCCTTGATAAATCTGCCCCAAAGTGTTAACATTGTTGACCCTGAAGCCCATTTATTGCAAGACCCTGGAATGGCTTTAGTTTTTGCTGGAACCCATCCTGAAGGCTAATTAGTGATATCTGGGGTACAACAGCAGTCTGTAGCCTTGGTTGTTAAAGGAGTGGTTCACCTTTCAGTTAACTCTTGGGGGCAGATTTATCAAATTTTTTTGTTTTTTTATTTCTCGAATGGAGCTTTTTTTTTTTTTTTTTTTTTTTTTTTTTTTTTTTAATTCTAACCTAATTTGATTTGAGTTTTCTGGTCGATTTTAATTCATTTGTTTGTTTTTTTTTTTTTTTTTTTTTTTAATACATTTGGTCGAATTTGAGAGTTCAGGGTAGTTGAACTCATAAATAAATAAATAAATAAATAAATAAATAAAACCTCATGAATTCGACCTTCGATAAATGTGCCTCCCCATATGTTATAGAACTAAAACAAATGCTCTGTAAGGCTACAAATGTATTTGCTACTTTTTTATTACTTTATCTAGTCAGGCCTCTCCTATTCATGTCTCTTATTCAAATCGCTGCATGGTTGCTAGTGTCACTTGGGAGCCTGGCAACCATATAGCAATCTTGAGAGCTGCTGAATAAAAAGCTAAACTCAAAAACCACAAAAATGAAAGATTTCATGATATCTCTCTCATACCAAAAGTTACTTTAAAGGGGAACAACCATTTTAAGGGTATCCCTGAAAACCCCCCACTGTCCAGCTTTAACACGGCCCATCTGCTCTCCTGGCTCATATTGCCCTTCTCCATGTTTGCAGGCTCTCCAGATACCAGCAATTTAAAGACTTTCAGAGAAGAATCCTGGTGGCCACGAATCTGTTTGGCCGAGGAATGGACATCGAGCGAGTGAATATCGTCTTCAATTACGACATGCCCGAAGACTCTGACACTTACCTGCACAGGGTGAGTGCGACCCCAAAACCTCTCCCTTGTATTTCATGTAATGGCTCCAGGTGATACAACAACTTGCCATTTGCTCTTGTAGGTAGCCCGTGCAGGAAGATTCGGCACTAAGGGTTTGGCCATAACTTTTGTGTCCGACGAGGAAGATGCCAAAATCCTTAACGATGTTCAAGATCGGTTTGAAGTGAACGTGGGAGAGTTGCCTGATGAAATAGACATTTCCACCTACAGTAAGTGCAAGAATCCAAATATTTAATCCATCAATCTCCCACTCGCTTGTTTATAGTCGGGACGTATAGTTGGCCATAAACTACAAGTTCATTTTAAACCCTACACATAGTGCTGCATTTACTACAGCGGCTGCACAACCGATGCAACGGATTGCAGGGGGAATATGAAATTAAAGGAGACGTATAAATGAAGGAAAATCCTAATTTTGGAGGCTGATATAGTCTGGCTTTTTTACATGTTCGCCTTCCAAACACTTTTTTCAGTTCAGTTGTGAAAGTGTTTTTTTTTTTTTTTTTTTTAAAAAAGTTTACAGCATGTCCCGGTTACAGTTCTGCAACATTTAGTTGATCCATTTCTCAGCAGCATCTCTGGAGTATTAGCAATTATTGTGTCAATTCTTACAGCTGCCTGTAATGAAACACAGAGATTCTGCTCAGCAGGGACAAACATAAGAAATGTATCAACTAAATGTAATAACGAAAGGCATCCGTTTAGAACAGGTTACAGGGTCGGCGACCCCCTCTCAGCTGCTTTAGAAGGTGAAAAATGACACTTTACACTAAAGTATATTAGAAAAACTGACGCATAGAAAGTCGTTATTTCTGGTGATCTATCTGAAAACAACTAGTTGTTTGAAGGCGAACCACCCCTTTAATAAAAGTCTTTAAAGGGATACTGTCGTAGATAAACATGTTTTTTTCAAAATGTATCAGTTAATAGTGCTGCTCCAGCAGAATTCTGCACTGAAATCCATTTACTGAATGGATTCTTCTCATGACCGTGTCCCTTTAACAATAGCCCCTTTATTGGAGCTCCATATAGATGTTCACTGGTCCCCGTTTTATACAAGAGGTGGGCGTGTCCCTTGCCAGAAGCGCAGTAGGAGGGATTATTTGGGTTTATGCCGAAATATTCAATAAATCTGTATAAAACAATATACAATTCTTCTATATATAATTAAGTATAAAGCACTGGTACATTTATTTATTTTTTTTACACAATGTCTCCTTTAAGGGAAAGTAATAAAGTATAAAGTATTTTTAGAAAATAGAGAGGCATAAAGCTTAAAATAACATTGAAGCCAAAGAACAACAGACGAGTGATTCCCAGGTTAGGGCTATACAACTGCCAGTCTTTGAGGCTACAATAAACTCTCACAAAAAAATAAAAATGCTGAATGTGTCATCCAACTGCTTCTACCAGAGAAGGTTTTGTCCATCGACTGATTGCGGCAATTTTCTATTTTTTCTTTCTCCAGTTGAGCAAAGCCGATAACCGCCTCCTCCCCCGAGTTGACCGTGGCGCTGGCCTCCATTCTGCTCCCTTCGTCTGCCCGCGCACCCATGCAGGGAATGAAATGTTTTTGGTTTTACTGTTTGGGTTTTTTATTACATTTTTTTTTTTTTTCATTTTTGTGTAAAG
Organism: Xenopus petersii; assembly: GCA_038501925.1. Classification (NCBI taxonomy): domain Eukaryota; kingdom Metazoa; phylum Chordata; class Amphibia; order Anura; family Pipidae; genus Xenopus; species Xenopus petersii. Next base: position 142,058,779 of record CM076676.1, on the reverse strand, counting down.
AAGGGTAAAAAAGATTAAACTTTTTTTTATTATTAAAAAACTTGTTCTTATGAGAAGTGTTTCCCAATTTTTTTTTCTTCTCCATTTGTGTGAGAGGTTGTCCGGGGGGCTGCAGGTGACAGATGGGTGCTCCCGCTGATGGCAGTTTTTCCCACTGCAGGGAAGCCTGTTACACCGCTTTGTTTGCTCTCACGTGAGAAATCTGTAGGTCGTATGTACAATAAGGACCTCCTGCAAAGCAACACGTAGACTTGAACCCTTTAGACGCTGGGTCCGGATGCTTTTGCAGAAGCAACAGTTCAACAGTAAAGTCTGTTGTAGGTACACGTGAAGTGCAGATAACGGCCGTATTGGAGACCTCTTCTAGAGGCTGGAGTCCTTGTTTGTATGCTTGTTCTGCAGGGAAAAGACAGTTATGAGATCTAGGAGCTGTATTTAGTTACTGGCGGATTTACACTATCTAGGAGCTGTATTTAGGGCTTATTTACAATATCTAGGAGCTGTAGTTAGGGACTGGCTTATTTACAATATCTAGGAGCTGTATTTAGGGCTTCTTTACAATATCTAGGAGCTGTATTTAGTTACTGCGTATTTACAATATCTAGGCGCTGTAGTTAGGGACTGGCTTATTTACGTCTAGGAGCTGTATTTAGGGCTTATTTACAATGTCTAGGAGCTGTATTTAGGGCTTATTTACAATATCTAGGAGCTGTATTTAGGGCTTATTTACAATGTCTAGGAGCTGTATTTAGGGACTGGCTTATTTACAGCAAATCAATCTTACCCTGGTTTGTGTTTGGCTGTTGCTGCTGAACTCTGAGTAGCTGGGAGCCTTGAAATGAGCGATTGCACACAACCACCTGGCATAGTCTGCCCGTACCTTTAAAGACACAATTTTTATTAGATTTGCTGACTGACCTCCATCTTGCTAGAGCCTTTGCCATTTAGTATACGCGGATGTCCGACCTCAAACTGAATTCCTGTGGGATCAGTCGCAGGTCATGTGACTTCTCTGCATTCGTTGGCCTTGCACACTGCTTACCTTTTTATTCATCAAGCAGTGGAATATGAAGATCTGTAAACCTTGCAACGTGTTGAGGATGGAGAAAGCGTAGGCGAAAAAGAGGGAGGTGGAGCCAAACTGCAGAAAGCCGAACACCCAGCAGCACCCCAGTATAGAGAGCTGGGCCACAGCAGTGACTGTAAGAGACCTGCAGGAGAATGTATAGAACAGTGAGGGCAACTTGCATAGACTAGGGGCATTCAGAAGCGCTGCAGGCAACTTTTAGTATACACAATAAAGACCAATTGAGAAGCTGCTTGTAACAACTTTGTGTAGAACCTCCTAAATCTTCTCTTAAAGGGCATGTAAAGGCAAAAAAAATAAAATCCCATTTTTACTTTCTTTAATGATAGAAACCTTCATCTCCAATATACTTTAATTAAAATATGTACCGTTTTTATAAGAAACCTGACTGTATGCAGTGAAATTCTCCCTTCATTTACTGCTGTGGATAGGAATTGTCAGACGGTCCCTAACTGCTGAGCAGGGAAACAATCATACTTATGAACAGCAGGGGGAGCCCCCGCCTTACTTCCCAGCCATGCAGAACTCAAGCAGCTTTGTTTATGACGATCCCTAAGCAGCCCAGACCACACTGAGCATGTGCACAGTCTTAGTCTTGCAAAGATGATGTAACAAAGTTACAAGATGGTGACCCCCTGTAGCCAACTTTGAAAGCATAAATCATTTGTTTGATTAGGCTTGTGGTGCAGTAAGTTCATGTTTATATTTAGTATACAAAATACAGCATTTCTAGCCTTATTCTATTTTAGACTTTACATGCCCTTTAAAGTAAACTCCCCCCCTTCAAGGAGAACTAAACCCTTAAATGAATGTGGCTAAAAATGCCATATGGATGGAATAAAACATTTCCGGTTCTGATCAGCGCTTTCACCCTACATTACCTGATTCGCTTATATTTCTCCATTTCTGGGTTGATTTGGGACATTTTCTCTGCCAGCTTCCACACGGTAAGGACAAAAATCCCAGAATTCACCTGGTGAGAGGAGAAGGCCGAGTGGTTATCACTATAATGACTGGGGCGTCTTTTATTAACAATGGAGACAAATAGCGGTGATGTTGCCCATATCGACCAATCAGATTTTTTGCTTTCGTCTTCTAACTTGTAGGTGACTGGTCAAGTCTAATTGCTGATTGGTTGCTGTAGGCAACATCACTGGTGAGGTTTGTCTCCAATGTTAAATGCGCCCCTATTAAGCTCCTCACAATGAGGCATGTGACAGAGTTAAAGGAACAGTAACACCAATTGGGCTTTTTTTTTTTATAAATTTGCACCTGGCCAGTAACTTATGGCAGCCAATCAGATTATTGCTTTCAGTACCTAACCTACAGGTAATCAGTGATTACTTTTTTTATCAAGCCAGCTGTAGGTCAGGCACTTACTGATAAGGAGATTTTGTGTACTCACCGTTAAATCCTTTTCTCTTCAGTCACTTGGGGGACACAGGGACAATGGGGTATAGCTAGTACCATTAGGAGGCAGGACACAACTACAAAAAAGACAACTGGCTCCTCCCCCACTGGCTATACCCCCAGCAGGCTAGAGAAGAGCTCAGTTTGTACCAAAGTCAACAGGATATGACATAACGCAATGTAACTTTTGAAAAAACCCAATAACTGCTAACGAGAGAAAAAATGGTTAACATGTCTGACGGAAGTGAAAGCCTCGTCCCAGGGAGGGAAGCCCTGTGTCCCCCAAGTGACTGAAGAGAAAAGGATTTAACGGTGAGTACACAAAATCTCCTTTTCTCAAAGTCAGCTTGGGGGACACAGGGACAATGGGGACGTTCCAAAGCTGTCCCCGAACAAACCGGGTGGGCAACAAGAGGCTCATGTGGTATCAGCCACAGCGGCCTGAAGCACTTTTCTGCCAAAGTGAGTGTCAGATGCCGCAAAGGTGTCAAAATGGTAGAATTTTGCGAATGAATGGACCGAGGTCCAAGTCGCCGCCTTGCAAAGCTGGGCAGTCGAAGCCTGATTTCTGAAGGCCCAGGACGTACTCACACCCCTGGTGGAATGGGCAGTGACCCTGGACGGAGGTGTTCGACCTCGGGCTTTGTATGCTCCTTGAATAGCTTGTTTGACCCAGCGAGAAATGGATTGCTTGGTGGCGGCTGCTCCGCGCCGCGATCCTGAGGGAAGTACCAGCAGGGAATCCAACTTGCGGAAGTCTTGAACTCTGAAGAGGTAAAACTTTAAGGCCCGCACCGGGTCCAGAGTGTGCAGCGCCCGTTCCTTGTGATTTGCTGGAGACGGGCAGAAGGAAGGAACCACGATCTCTTGGTTAATATGAAAATCCGAGACCACCTTAGGCAGGAAGGACGGGATGGTACGAAGGACCGCTTTGTCGTGATGGAAGACGAGGTAAGGTGACTTGTAGGAAAGAGCGCTAAGCTCAGAAACCCGTCGTGCAGTAGCAATAGCCAGGAGGAAGACTGCTTTCCAGGTCAGGAACTGAATGGGCACCGACCCCAGAGGTTCAAAGGGAGGAAGTTGAAGGGCCTTGAGCACTAAGGTGAGATCCCAGGTGGGTGCCGGAGCCCTGACAGGGGGAGCCACGTGAGCCACCCCTTGCATGAAGGTCTTGACGTCGGGAATCAGGGCAAGTCTTTTCTGGAAAAGCACTGATAAGGCCGAGATTTGAGACTTGAGGGAACCCAAGGACAGTCCCAGAGAGAGGCCATCCTGCAGGAACTCCAGAAGGGTTGGCAGAGAGAACCGCTCGAAATTAATCTTGTGAGTGAGACACCATTGACGGTAGGTAGACCAGACCCTGTGATAGGCCCTAGCTGAAACTGGCTTCCGAGCCGCACACATAGTGCGTGCCACTGCTGGAGAGAATCCCTTCTTAATCAGAATCTTGGTCTCAAGAGCCACGCCGTCAAGCTGAGGTAAGTCGGGTTCGGGTGCAGGATTGGACCCTGAGTGAGAAGGTCTGGGAGAGGAGGCAGTGGCCACGGGTCTGTGACGGAGAGGTTGAGAAGGTCGGTGAACCATGCTCGTCGAGGCCACCTCGGTGCTATGAGGATGAGGGTGGACCGTTCCCTTTGGAGCTTTCTGATCGTCCTGGGAATGAGAGGAGTTGGTGGAAAGGCATACACCAGATGAAAGGGCCATGGGGCCGTCAGAGCATCCACCTCTAGGGCCAATGGGTCTCTGTAACGAGACAGGAAGGCTGGAACCTTTCTGTTGTGCCTTGTCGCCATGAGATCCACCTCTGGAATGCCCCATCTTGAAGTTATTTCTTGAAACACTTCGTCGTTCAGGGACCACTCGCCCGGGTCCAGAGACTGCCTGCTTAGGAAGTCGGCTTCCCAGTTCAGGAGACCCGGAATGAAGATGGCGGACAGTTGTACGCTGTGAGCCTCGGCCCAGTGGAATATGATCTTGATCTCGCTTAGAGCCGCCCTGCTCCTTGTGCCGCCCTGGTGGTTGATGTAGGCCACCGCCGTGGAGTTGTCCGACTGTATCTTGACCGCGTGCCCCGCGAGGTCCTGCTGCCAATGGATGAGGCCTAGGCGAATGGCGCGGATCTCGAGCAGATTGATCTGCAACTTCTTTTCGGTGAGATTCCACTGTCCCTGGGCTGACCTGCCTTCGAGCACGGCTCCCCAGCCGAAGAGGCTTGCATCGGTCGTGAGGATGCGCCAACTGGGGTCCCCGAGGCGTTTCCCCCTGGAGAGGTGAGTGGAGTTGAGCCACCACAGAAGGGACGTCCGAGTTTGAGGAGAGAGGAGGATCTCCTGAAGTAAGGACTTCCTCCTCCAGGTGCTGAGGATGTTCCACTGGAGTTCCCGGAGGTGAAACTGTGCGAAGGGGACTGCTTCTATGGTGGAAACCATGACGCCCAGTACCTTCATGCAGAACCGCACGGGATGCCGGGGCTTCTGCAGGAGTGATCGAACCAACGCTTGGAGATGGAAGATCTTCTCCTGAGGGAGAGAGATCCTCTGGGTGAGCGTGTTGAAGTTCATGCCCATAAAGTTCATGGATTGACAGGGGGTTAGGGAGGATTTTTGCAGGTTGAGAACCCAACCCAAGTCCCGGAGCTTGTCCATGGAGATCTGGAGTGAGCGCTGGGCCTCCTGAGGGGAGGCAGCTTTGATTAGAAGGTCGTCCAGGTACGGGGTGAGGGAGACCCCCTCGTTGCGAATCAGTGCGGTGGCAGCCGCCATAATCTTCGTGAAGACCCTGGGGGCGGACGTGAGACCAAAGGGCAGACTTGTAAACTGGTAGTGGGAGCTTTGGAAGGCAAAGCGTAAGAATCTCTGATGAGGAGGGAAAATGGGAACATGCAGGTAAGCGTCTTTGATGTCGAGAGACATTAAGAATTGCCCTGGGGACATCGCCGCGATGACAGATCGGAGGGATTCCATCTTGAATTTTCTCGGACGAATGAGCTTGTTCAGTTCTTTGAGATCTAGGATCGGTCGGACGGAGCCGTCCTTTTTGGGAACAATAAACAGGTTTGAGTAGTAACCCCTGAAGCGTTCGTCCGGGGGGACAGGAGTAATCACTCCCGCAGTGAGAAGATTGGAGATGGCCCTCTGAAAAGCTGCACGCTTGCCTGATTCTAGTGGAAGTCTGGACATGAAGAATCGGTGAGGTGGGATAGACGAGAACTCCAGATGGTAGCCTCGTGTAACCACCTCGTGAAGCCAGGTGTCTTGAACAAGAGATACCCACGTGTTGGCAAAGTGGGATAATCTCCCCCCTATGGAGTCTGGGGCGGGAAGGACGGCGTCATGCCGAAGTAGTCTTGTCGGTGGGCTTTGATGAGTGCTTACGGTTCTGCCAGGGAGGTCGGGGTTTGTTTCCGAATCGACCCTTGGAGGAAAAGGAGTGTCTTGGGGGAGAAGATCTTGCGCTCTTGGAGTGGGAGCCACGAAAAAACCTGTTCTTCCGAAAGGAGGGACGTGCCTTAGGTTTGGGGAAGAAGAGTGCTTTTACCCCCGGTAGCCTGACTGATGATCTTATCCAGATCTGGGCCGAAGAGGAGCTTCCCCTAGAACGGGATGGAGGTCAGTGATTTCTTAGAGGAAAGATCCGCTGACCATAGCTTCATCCAGAGCGATCTGCGGGCTGCCACCGAGAGAGCGGAGGCTCTGCTGATAGCTTGAGCGGCGTCAAGGGAGGCTTCACACATGTAGTCATTGGCCTCCTTGATTTGAGATGCCAGTTGCGAGAGTTTGTGACGTGGCGCTCCGTCCGCAATAGCAGAGATAAGAGTGTCAGACCAGGATTGTATAGCCCGGCTGACCCATGCTGTAGCTAGGACCGGCCTCAGCGAGGATCCAGAAGCTGCAAATAAGGAGCGTAGTAAACTCTCTAACTTCTTGTCCATAGAGTCTTTGAAGGAGGACGCATCGGGGACTGGTAATGCCGTAGTCTTAGAGAGGCGAGATACTGGGGCGTCCACAGATGGAGGAGTAGCCCATTTTTCAGTAAGCTCAGGTGGAAAGGGATACAGCCTCAGGAACCGACGGTTAGTTTGAAAACGTCTCTCGGGAGTGTCCCATTCTTGTTGGATAATTTGGTCAAGCTGGTTGTGAGAAGGGAACATAGGTGAAGTCTTATTGCGTCGCTTGAAGAGGGACTTGGAAGACTCTGCGCGGACCTCCGGCTCCTGAAGGTGGAGGGTGTCTAGGACAGAGGAGATAAGTGAGTCCACAGTGTCAGAAGAAATCCTAGAATCATCGTGGTCTGAATCTGAGAAAAGCTCCCCATCTGAATGATCCTGTTCATCCCCTGAATCAGGGGGTGAAAAGAGCCTGGGAGGAGAATCGCTGTCCTCTTCGGATGGGGAGGGGGCCCTGCGTTTGGAGGGTCTGGGTTTTGGACTATCAAGGCGAGAAAGCAATTTGTCTAGAGACTGTGCTAGTTTTGGGATGCCTGTGGCTAGTTGGGTTGCCCACTCAGGTGCTGCCTGCAATTGGCTAGGAGAAGCTTCAGGGCTGGATGCTAAGGGATCCCCCTGGGCAGCCTGATTCACCAGAGGTGGAGAAGGTGGTGAGGGTTCAGAAACCTGCTGTGGAGAGCACTGGTTGCAGAGGGCTGATTTGTGCCCTGTGGGCAAATGTTTGCGGCATTTGGCACAAGACAGAAAAGTGATCAGGGCTGAGGAAGACCCCCTAGAGAAGAGGTTGGCACTAGGTCCATCAGACATATTGGAAAAAATATGGAGAATACCTGGGAGAATAACCCAGTCGAAAATAGCCTGACACTTATCTGAGCAGTAGGAGAGAATCGAGTTGTCTATTCTGCAGTGGTGCCTGTGTCTCTGCTACCAGAGGACTGTAGTCTGGGAGCAGCGCCTGTGCGTGTCTAATCCCTTGTGCGCGATCCAAGATGGCGGCCGCGAGTCAGAAGGGCGCGCTGAAGATCGCGCGAGAGGCCAGGGACCGCGGGAATTCACTTCCGCAATGCCAAAATGGCGTCCGGTAGTACTGCGTATCCGGAGCGCATCCAACCGCGTCTGAGCAGCATAGAGAGAGTACTCTCACTGCGGCTGGCTAAACCCCTGTGTGTAGGAGCCGCGACCGGAGCCGCATAAATAGGAGTCCCCTGCGCAGATATTAGGGAATCCCTCCCTGCTCGCTGTGGATGCGCCCAGAAATGAAGGGGAAAACACGGCATAGGAAAAAATCCCTCCCCTTACCTCTCCAGTGAGGTTGTGAGGGGGGTGAGGGAAACCCAAATCTGCCCTCCATAGTTAGGGGAGGGAGAAGGGAAGGAGGAGAGGGAGCCCAGTAGGACTTACCTGTCCTGGAGACCGCTCTCCCCGTTGTCTGCCGGCCAGCCTGGTCTCCTCCTGTGAAGGAAGGAGAGGAATTGGCTGAGTGGTCTGTGTAAAACACCAGTGACCCCAGAGACAGATCCCACGTTGGAAGGTGCCAGCGAGGTACTTTACACAGTGTAAAGGTTCAGGTCACCCCCTGGTGTCAGCCAGGCTGACTAGACAATAAGTAGAAAATAAAAAATTCTTCTGTCCTAACCTCCTGAGGACACAACTAAAACTGAGCTCTTCTCTAGCCTGCTGGGGGTATAGCCAGTGGGGGAGGAGCCAGTTGTCTTTTTTGTAGTTGTGTCCTGCCTCCTAATGGTACTAGCTATACCCCATTGTCCCTGTGTCCCCCAAGCTGACTTTGAGAAAAAGGATCTGTCTGTAGTTTGGATCTTCATACCTAAAGTCTACTAGAAAACCATGTAAACATTAAATAAACCCAATAGGCTGGTTTTGTTTCCAATACAAATTCATTATTAGGGATGCACTGAATCCACTATTTTGGATCCGGCCGAACCCCTGAATCCTTCGTGAAAGATTCGGCCTTTGCTTATGCAAATTAGGGGTGGGAAGGGGAAAATATTTTTTTACTTCCATGTCTTGTGACAAAAAGTGACACAAGTTCCATCCCCGTCCCTAATTTGCATATGCAAATTAGGATTCGGTTTGGCCGGGCAGAAGGTTTCATCCGAATCCTGCTTAAAAAGGTAGAATCCTGGATTTGGTGCATCCCTATTAATTATATCTTAGCTGGGATCAAGTACAAGCTACTGTTTTATTATTACAGAGAAAAAGAAAATCATTTTCAAAAATTTGGATTATTTGAATAAAATAGAGTCTATGGGAGACGGCCATCCCGTAATTCGGAGCTTTCTGGGTTTCCGGATAATGTATCCCGTACCTGTACGGGGGCAGCCGGAAGGCTTGGGGGTTATTGTCAAACCATCAAGGTGAATGTAAATGGGCGAAGTCATGCTAAGATGGAAGAGAAGGGTCCGACGTCTGTACTTACAAGCAGAATAATGCAGACTGGTCCCATGAAACTCCAGATAAAATTCCTTTCAAGTGACAACCAGCAGCTGGAATACAAGGAGGATCCGACTCAAGTCTCGTGGAAAGCAAATAAAACATTTTCCTACAGCCATTTCTACTCGTGCCTAGTGCAGCTCACTCATTATGTAATTAGGTGCAAGTCCACTCCTTGGGTAAGTACGTTTAGCCAACCAGCCCATTACTCCCAGTCTTATGTACTTTCTGCTTCTCTATTGCTCTTCCCAATGTTCGGGGAGAGGGGTGGGGCTTATATGTGTTTTTTTTATTGTTACTTTTCGAGGCACATTTATCAAGGGTCGAATTTCAATTTCATGTGAGTTTTTTAAAACTCCCATGAACTCGAAATTTATTATAAAAATCACATTTTTTAAAACTCGGGTGAATAGGACGGAAAACTTGAATTCTAAAAACTCAATTCTCCGAAAAAACTTGAATGCAAGAAAGGCTGCAAACATCACCAAATTGATCCCTGGACGTTTCCTGTTGACCTAAACAGCAATTCGGGAAGGTTTTAGGTGGCTAATCGTCGAAATTCGAGTGCCAGCGAATGATAAATCTCGAAAAATCAATTTTTTTTTGAAACACTCGAATTGAATTTGAATAACTCCCTAGTCGAATTTGCCAGTTTTGACCATAAAAAACTCGAAAATTCTAATTTTGAATTTTCAATTACGACCTTTGCTAAGTTTGGCCCTTATCTATGTCAAGGATCCCCAAGTTGGATGCTGGAGCGCCACAATTGGACGCAGACCCCCTCCAAACCACCCCCCCCAGTCCTTGCAAAAAAAACCCCAATTTGGCTCTTCTTTTGGTCTCTGGCACAAAAAAGTTTGGGGACCCCTGGTCTATGTATAGAAAAAATATAGAACTTGGCAGCTAGAGGGAGCTCTTGTTCCATAAAAACAGGACTATAGAGATTAACACCCCAGGAAACCTCCTACCTGACTACAGGGAGGAAAGCAGCCCAAACTGCCAATGCTTTTCTACACTGATCACCCTCTTGTGCATTTATACCAAGATTACTATGCACTACCATGGTGCAGCCTTACTGTAGTTTGGTCCCATATCCTCCAGGATACACTGATGCACTGATGGTGACGATGGCAAGTGGCACTCCATAGCCAATCAGCAGGAGATATCTTTTCTTGAGATGAGTGTTAAACACCTTCACCAACATTAGGTAGAGCTCCATTGCTTCCAGAGACATCCAGAAGAAGGATGCGAGGTAAAATGCGTGTAAGAGCCCAGCGACAACACTACAGGCAACCTGGGGATGTACAAAGAAGGTCATCAAGACGCCATCCACGTAGAGTTACTCTCCAACCAACCAATAGCAATTAACAGTGATCACTAAGAAAAAGCAAGGGGTGATTGGTTGCTATGTGTTACCGTTCTGGAGTAAAATTTACACAACCTTTTGTAAATGGACAACCCTAGCCCATCTGTTCCAAACAACCTACTTGGGCATGATGGTTCTTCTGTCCTCCACCCCACAATGTGGAGATGTCATTGTATGGGGTAGACATGGGAGGTGAGGAGATGGAAATCTGAAGATTCTGAGAAACCCATGAGTTCCCTCTTCCTTCACCAGAAGCAGTTGGCCCAAACCAGTCTGACCCGTAAACCCATCTGACCCTTGCATTTTGGGGATGGACAATGCATCACTAGTCTTGGCCTCCTAGTAAAGTAACATGTTCTGGCTCTCTCTATAGCTGTAGATGTTACTTGTGGCCAAACCTCCAAAGCACACATTTGAGTCCCTTCAACCACACTTCTGTAGGTACTTTTCAATTACCCCCCCCCCCCCGTGTTTCTCTCTAGTTACATCACTAAGGGGCAGATTTATTAAGGGTCAAATTTGACTAGGGAATTATCCAAACTCGATTGAAAAAAATTGGAATTGGATTTTAGAGATTTATCATACTCTGGCTTCGACTATTCAACACCTAAAACCTGCCGAATTACTGTTTAAGTCAATGGGAGACATCCGTCAGTTTGTAGATGTTCGCAGCCTCCCTGACATTCAAGTTTTTTCTCCGAAGAAACTCGAATCGAGTTTGATCAAATTTGAATTGAATTCGATTCGAGTTTTCTGGGCGTTTAAATTCATTCGCGTTTTAAGATTTCCATTTTTTTTAATACATTTTGGCAAGTCGCAATTTGGAATTCATGGGAGTTTAAAAAATTCACATGAATATGAAATTCAACCCTTGATAGATGTGCCTCTAGGCATGAGCAGGAAAATGTCTGCTTTTCTTTTAGTAACTATTACACTCATGTAGTGCACCTTCTACTATACCCAATCCTAGTCAGCTCCATCCAGAGACGTAGAAGACGGTTTTGCCAGTAATGTGTTGAGACATGGAACTCAACTCACCAGGTTGTGATTGGCTGTTATCCCAAGCAAAAAGATGCAGTGTCCCAGGAAGAGGCTGATGCTCAGGTGTGTGTGGATGGTGTTGCGTGTACCCCGGAGAGACCGACAGAAGATAAACGTGATGATGGAGAAGCTGAGGCAGATGATGGCGATTGATAGCCCGATCCGTGTGATGAGGGTGAGAGGCCAACTCTTCACGAGCTCCTAGGAGAAGAACATAAGTCAAGAAGATGTACAGTAGGGAAGAAAGAGTGAAGATGTAGAGCCGGTGGGATCAATATCATCAACTCACTGCCCCAAGATACTGCCAGACAGGATCCTCGTATCCACATTCCTTACCTCAACGTTATTTGTAGCCATCAAGATGGCAAAGCTGGTCATATGAACACAGCTGCAGTTGGTTTCTTGCTTGGATCTCTCTAATGTGATGCACCCGGCGGTACTCCAGGCAACATCTTCCTGTGACCAGAACGCACAGGTTGTCTTGCTGGGGTCAATCTGTAGGGGAACAATTAGATGTGTCAATAGCCTGTGGATCAAGCAATATCCCACTGTTGCACATTCTTGGATTTGGAAATCTGGGGAAAAAAGTGGAATTGTAGATAAAAGCTTCAGGATATGGGTGCAAAAATTGTGCATTACACACTGCACTGAGTTAGTAAACAACCCTTCTCACCCAAATGATCAGTAACATAATCCAAAAGCCTGCCCATCCATTATTGTAACGCCACACTCCCGAATGTGCCGTTACCAGTCTCACCGTGATATTTATTGCTGTATGTTGTAGTCGGAAACTGATAGAGCTGTTCAGACTGGAGGTGTTTTCTCGGCTGAGGAAAGTGCTGATCACCGGCGAGATGAGATGGACGGTACTAGTATTTGATCCCCCAACAATCCCAGCTCCTTCCAGTAAAGGAGCCAGAGAATTATACTCCAGAAAACCGACAAATGGGAAATCTGATGAAGAGAAAAGTGCAGGATAAACCAAGCGGGTGAGGAGTGAAATAGAAAGATGAGCCCATATCTGGTTCGGCAATAGAAATGAAAACGCCCATTTGTGTTCACTGTTTTTTGATTATCTTTAACAGAGCAACAATCTTTAATCTTGGTAAAGGGATTCTGTCATGATTTGTATGGTTTACTTTTCATTTTTGATTCTGAGCTTTGAGAAGGAGCCAGCACTTCAGGATGGAACTGCTTTGAGACAACGGTGTTTCTCCCCTTCCCATTGTATTTCACCACGACCCAAAGTTATGCCGGCTATTCTCATGTCTACCACTTGGTGGGGCTGGGGAGCACTTTTAGCAATGCAAACACTCCAACTTACAGTACAGCAGTAAAAAAGTGACTGAAGTTTATCAGAGCACAAGTCACATGATTTGGGGGCACCTGGGAAACTGACAATATGTATGCCAAAATTTCAAAAGTAAATATAAAAAAAAATCTGTTTTTGCTCTTTTGAAAAATGGATTTCAGTGCAGAATTGGATGTGTTTAGAAAAGCGAAAGTATCCCTTTAATTTAGCACTAAATAAACACCCCAAATATCAATAATGTGTAACAGGTGCTCCCCTGCTGTTCTGGCGCGGCCAGACCAAAAAAAACAAAAGCTTAAAGGGGTTGTTCACTTTTGAAATATCTTTAAGTATGATGTAGAGAGTGATATTCTGAGACAATTTGCAATTGGTTTTTATTTGTGGTTTCTGAGTTCTTTAGCATTTTATTCAGCAGCTCTCCAGTTTGCAACTGTATCTGGTTGCTAGGGTCCAAATTACCCTAGCAACCATGCATCGATTTGAATAAGAGACTGGAATATGGATAGAAGAGGACATGAATAGAAAGATGAGCAATAAAAAGTAGCAATAACAATACATTTGTAGCCTTACAGAGCATTTAATTTTAGATGGGGTCAGTGACCCCCATTTGAAAGATAGAAAAAGTCAGAAGGCCAATAATTCAAAAACTAAAAATAAAATAAAAATAATGAAGACAAATTGAAGAGTTGCTTAGAAGTGGCCATTCTGTAACATACTAAAGGTGAACCACCCCTTTAAAGGGCATGTAAAGTCTAAAATAGAATAAGGCTAGAAATGCTGTGTTTTATATACTAAATATAAACATGAACTTACTGCACCACAAGCCTAATCAAACAAATGATTTATGCTTTCAAAGTTAAACACAGGGGGTCACCATCTTGTAACTTTGTTATACATCTTTGCAAGACTAAGACTGTGCACATGCTCAGTGTGGTCTGGGCTGCTTAGGGATCGTCATAAACAAAGCTGCTTGAGTTCTGCATGGCTGGTAAGTAAGGCGGGGCTCCCCCTGCTGTTCATAAGTATGATTGTTAGGGACCATCTGACAATTCCTATCCACAGCAGTAAATGAAGGGAGAATTTCACTGCATACAGTCAGGTTTGTTATAAAAACGGTACACATTTTTTAATTAAAGTATATTGGAGATAGGTTTCTTTTTCATTAAAGAAAGTAAAAATGGGATTTTATTTTTTTGACTTTACTTGCCCTTTAAGTTACTGATGCAGGAAGCATGTCCTGTCACTTCTGCTCAGTTGCATCCCCTCAGTTTGGCAGAGTCTCTCTCTTGTTATATGTTCATTATATGAGCAGTAATGAACAGCTAATGAAAAAACAGCCAATGAGAATAAAAAAAGAAAAAAATCATGTAAATAGCAAAAAAAATGTGCATAGGATGTAGGTGGCTATACGTCCCCTTAAAAGTTTCTATAGATTGTTTTTTTTTTGTTATTATACCGATGTCCCACGCTCTGAGCATCAATGTTTTGTTTCTGGGGGGGCGCTATAAAACGTGGCGCTATAAAACGTGGAGCTGTTACCATCTCCGCTGTCTGCCGCCGCTGTTTGTGGATCCACCTGTAAACGGCTCCGTCTGCTCTGCAGAGAAATCAATTTGCTTTTCCGGCTGCCACTCAGGGTCATAAGTTCTGTGAAAAGAAAGTGTCAGTTTAGTGGGCACTGCAGAAAGACCAGTTAGAGCGCTGACAGAGTTCATTGGTCACTGCTAGTGTGCGGGTCCTGTGCACAATATGGTTGCTTGGATCACTGATGACCCTAGTATGTCCCTGGTATATAAATATCTACTGAAACCACAACTAATGTGAATGATCAAATGTTCATGTGCCATGAGCCGTGGCTGCTGCTGCTATACGTTGCTATGCAATATTTTTCTCCCCCTATAAGATTACATGTAAGACAGATATGTTGAATCTATAGCATTGGCATGTTGGTATTGGCACGAGGTGCAGAATGACCCAGGACAGGAGACAGGCCTCTGTATGCACTAAGGGGCAGATTTATTAAGGGTCGAATTGAAAATTTGAATCCGAATTCATGGCCAGAACTGTCAAATTCTACTAGGGAGTTATTCAAATTGGATTTAAGGGTTTTTTTTTTTTTTAAATGTGATTTTTGAGATTTTTCATACTCTTGCCCTTTAAGAATTTAAATCCGAGTATTTGTCACCTGCCAAATTGCTGTATAAGTCAATGGGAGAGGTCCAGGGATCAATTTAGAGTCGTTTCAGTTCATCCGAGTCTTAAAAATTTGATTTTAATAACAAATTTCGATTGGTCGAATTTACATGAATTCAACCTTTGATAAATGTGCCTCTAAGTGTCATGTTCTTGTGCTCATAAGTGTTAATGACAGTGTTATGTGTTCTAGTTGGTTCAACGTATGCAATCTGCTCTCTACGATACAATGCCCTGCAGCATGCAATCTGTGCAAGCACAACGCCCGGGGAGAACTCCAGGTTCTACTACAGGTTCAACTTGGCAGAGGTTTACCTGTGCGGTTGTTCTTGCTCTTGGCTGTGATATTTCCACCATATGAAAGAGACAAGTTTCGGACTTTGCGTTCCACTTGTTTCAGTACCTTCCCAGTATCTTTCAGTCTTTCCTGTACGGATCGACTTGGGATTCTGTCGATAATACTATTCAGCTCGTCCAGAAGCTGTGGGGGTCAAGGGAATGTAAATATATCATTGTTTTTATATCTAGACATATACAGGGAACCCATGCAGCCTGCTAACTGCATATCACCCTATCAACCGCATAATGCAATATACTATAAAGCTATAGTCCATTACTGTACACATACCCTATACTGTACTTCTGTACTCTCCATACTGTATATACAACTTTCCATTACTGAACACATACCCTATACTATAGGTAATGTATACAGTAATGGAAATTTGTTTATACAGTATGGGGAGTACAGAAGAACAGTATAGGGAATGTGTACAGCAATGGAAAGTTGTATAAAAAAATATTTTATTTTTACTGAAACTTTGGAGCTGCTTCTTCATGTCTTAAATGCTGCAACACAAGTAAGATTCAGTATATATTTATCCATTTGAAGTGAGTACTGATCAGCCAGGCAGGACTAATTATTGCACAGGAAAAATAAACTGTCATTCTAAGCAATTTCCCAGTGTACATTCATTATGCATTTCCAAGGGTTTATAAACAGAAATGCTATTAAAATCAGTATCTGACTGGTTGTTTACATTCTCTGCACCCCTGGCTCTGACTCATGACGCAATGTAGCAAGCCAGCTGATTAAAAGCGTTGGAGTAGACCCGACTCCTGTTACATTACTCTAAAAGTCAGACCCAGAGAATCAAAAAAAAAAAAAAAAAAAAAAAAAGTACAAACAACAGCAGTTACATTTACATAGACTTTTAAAACCAATGGAAATTGCCTAATGGTTCTTGGTTGGAAAAGTTGCTTAGAATGAAATTTTTCTTTCATTTATGAAAAAAGTATCAGGGGTGGATTTTCCCTTTAAAGGAATGAGGCGGAAGACTGGATACAGCAACAATAAACATGTACAATTTTATCTCGTGCATACATTATCAGATCCTGTTTAGGTTCAACTAATTTATTCTAGATGGGATAGAAATGGACTCCCATTTGCCACCTTCTGCTGTAAATTCAAACTGTCAACCACAGTACAGAACCCAAAGGCCAACTCTCCCTGTATAACTGTTTCCAATAATGTAGGCCCGAAAGCGTAGATCAAATGTCGTGCCTCATTACTGTTTCCATAGGAAAACAATGTAGGCCTTGAAAGCCTAGATTAGATGCAGTGCACACACTTAAGGTGGACATACACTGGCAACAAAAGTTGCAAACAGACTCGGACCATGTATGAGGCCCTCTGATTGAAATCTGCCCATAAACTGGCCAGATATCAACTGGACAGGTTTAAAAATCCCATTGGAGCAAGGACCCAATTGGCTCTTTGATGCAGTCCTCACTCCAACAGCCATCTCCGATGTTGTGATTCAATCTCAGGGCCCTTGGCACTTCAAAGTGGCCGAAAATAGAGCATCAACGGAAGAAATAAGTATTTATTGGCATATTCCATTAATTACAGGAAGCATTTGTCTCTCACCTGCTGGATCCTTTGTAAATTGTCTACTTTATTAGACGATGGAGTCAACGAAGAAATTAAATTATCCATGAAACACTGAAACTGGACAGAGGAAGACAATTTCAGCACACACACTACACACCTCCGCGTTTAATCTTACTGAAGAATTATGGTTGATCTATTTGTTGTTTTTAATGAGATATTTAATCAGGAATATGCATAGGAGGATAGTAACACCATTAGCAATCAGCAGTATTTACAGCAAGGCTCAGGGGTGCCACCAGGGGGGCACAGGAAGTACAGTTGTACCAGGCCCAGTCCTAAAGGGGGGCCTGGCTGTGCTACACTTTTGAAATTAGTCGGGCCCCCCTTCACAGCAGCAAAGTGAAGCCCCAAAGTAGGAAGTTCTGAAGTCCAGAAGCCGCGAACAGACCCAAAGCCATGAAAAGACGCAAAGCCCCGAAGGAAACCGAAAACCGAAGTTGTCATCACCGAGGACAAGGAAGAAGAACGTATGGTAAGTTTCACTGAACACAAATGTGTTTTTTTTTTAAATGTTATAAAATCCCTGGCCACCAATGTATTATTTTAATACTCTATTGGCCACCAATATTCTTTTAAAATATTCTATGGGGCTCCTGACCACCAATTTTTCTTTTTTTTACTTGTAAGGTGGGGAGCACTGGCCACCATTGTTTTTTTTTTAATTATCAATGGAGCCCGCTCAGATTGTAGGGGGGAGGCTGACCATTAGTGAAGTGGTGGTGTTTTTAACTTGAAGGGGGGACCCTGGCCACCAAAGGGTTTTTAAGCACCCATGGCTGTGGCTTTTTGGTGTGTGGGGTCTCTTGGGTGGGGCCTGTGGTGGGCTTTGTCATACAGGTCCCTGTGATTTCTAATGGCGGCCTGGCAAGGCTGATCTTGTCTGTCCAACAAGTGAATATGGACTTGTATGCCACAAAGGAATTTTCTAATTAATTGAAACATTCACTGAACTACATGAAGTCTATTGGGCCAAAAAGTATCCTGAAACAGGAAGAGCCTTCCCCCAACTCCTGCCAGAATTGCCAAGAACATCATTGTATGATTTAGCCTTTCAATAGGACATTGAGCTTTAACCCACATCATGGAAAACAGCACCAGAATAGTATTCCTTCCCCACCAAAACTTTACCGTTGGCACTATGTATTCAGGCAGGTAGTCATCTCCTGGCATCTGACAAACCCACCCTGCCATATGAAGGAAATTGCATTTATCACTCCAGAAAAC
This sequence comes from Xenopus petersii, assembly GCA_038501925.1. Classification (NCBI taxonomy): domain Eukaryota; kingdom Metazoa; phylum Chordata; class Amphibia; order Anura; family Pipidae; genus Xenopus; species Xenopus petersii. The sequence goes on along the minus strand of CM076676.1, from coordinate 142,040,795 downwards.
TGATCCAGAGTCCAAAGGGGGTGAACCTTTACAATTCTATATATCTGAAGATTGTCATTGTGGTGAACTTAGATTTGTTTGCCTTCCATAAAACTCTTGCACTGCCTAAGAATAGTTCTTACATGAATTTGACTCTGGACACCGTTTACCGTACTGAACGGCAACTGAGAACATGTCATTTTAGATGGTGTAGCCAGATACCTTTTGTCATATAGGGGCATATTAATCAAAGGTCGAATATTAGAGTAAATTTAATTAGAATAAACTGGAATGACCTCGGAATTTGAATAGTATCTTAATTAATAAAAAGATAGAATATCTAAATCTCGAAGGAATGTTACAGACTGAAAACTAATCAAATTCGACTAAACTCGAAACGAGTTTTTTCTCTGAAAACAACTCATATGTCAGGAAGGCTATAAACATCTTTAAATGGATCACTGGACCTCTGCCATTGACTTCCAGGCCCGGAATGGCAATCTGTGGGTTCCGGCAAATGCCAGAGGGGCTGCTATAAGGTGCCATAGAAAGTCAGTATTTAGTGGGCTGGTGGGGGCTTTTTGGGCCTCTATGTGGGCTGATTGGGCCTCTGTGTACCTCAAATGCCAGGGCCTATTTTAATTCTCAGTCCGGACCTGTTGACTTCTACATAAACTCGGCAGGTTTTAGGTGGTGAATAGTCTAATTTGAATTGTAGGTATGGTAAATCTCGAATTCGATTTCGAATTTGGATTATTTATTGACCAAAAATCCAACTCGAAAATTCCAATTTGAACCTTAATAAATCTGCTCCATAGTGTGTATGCAGATGACAGATAACACGACTGTAATGCACTTTACTTTGAGCTTCTGTATCATTGTTGCTTTGCGTGTCTATTAGTTATTACAGTAGTTTTAGTATAAAAAACATTTATAAATACTTAAACAATTTCCATTCTGAATAATAGTATTTCTGTCCATCTGCCACAAAATTAGGACTGCAGCATACAGTGATTTGGAGCATATTCTAGCATGCTGTGACATCAAATATATGGGGAGCAGGATCTGATAGCATAGGTATTTACCCTGTACTAGGAAAAAAATCAGCTAGGGGGATATTTATAAATCTTTTTAAAAAAGTTAATTTAAAATACACCCCACATTACAACTTTAAATACATGATACACCAGGTATATCTGTAGGCAAGAGTCTATGTAGTTAATAGACATGATGGGTGGCTTACCAAGTCACTGGAATCACCTAACTTCATGTCACTGTCACTTCCGTTACATTTCGCTAAAAGACAAAGAGTTTTATTTATAATAATATGTACTAATGATTGTTACATTGAGTTGAGAGATGGAGCAACAGACAGAAAGAAAATGGAATGTGTGAGCAATCACTAGAAGAAAAGCCCGAACAAGGCAGAATATGTGTGAGGGTTCTAAGACCCTCTATTGCTCCCTGTCCTGTCAGATATTCCACACCACTGCAGCTCCCTTGGTTTAAGGCAACAGAAGGGGTAAATGCATTTGTTTAAATAATTCTTGCCTAATTTCTTGCTCATCCAGAAGAAGGTGAAAAAACTTATATATGTAGCAGTACCAGAGGTCCTCTGTTGGTGGAGGAAAAGTCAGGTTTATTATTAGCCTAATATGCTTCAAATCAGTTCCCCGAAAAATTGCAATAATGAATTTGAATTAACATACCAGCTATTTCCATACTGTCTATGTAAAAACAATAAGTAGATGTTACATTTTATAATCACTGTTAGCTATCAGCATTGCCGTGTTCATCCATATTTTCTCTTTTGCCAAAACCTAGTCCCACCAAGTCTACGGTGTTCAATAAAGTCTTAGATGTTTCCATGACTTACGGTGGCCATACATGGTCCGACTAGGTAAGCTCTCTGTTCAATTGGCCTGTAGACCTAACAACTTTGACTTTGATGGAGACTCATGCATATTAAGGGGCACATTTATCTAGGGTCGAATATCAAGGGTCAATTAACCCTCGATATTCGACCGTCTAAGAAAAATCCTTCGACAATCGAAGTCGAAGGATTTTGCGCTATTCCTACGATCGAAGGAATAATCGTTCGATGGAACGATTAAATCCTTCGAATCAAACGATTCGAAGGATTTTAATCCATCATCCATCGATCGAAGGATATTCCATCGATCAGGAAATCGTTAGGAAGCCTATGGGGACCTTAGAACTTTTATGACTTTCCAGGATGCAGGATATGATGTCACTGACATAAGATTGAGGAGGATGTAGCTTCATCTTATCAGTTAGTCAGGTCTAAGGTGGGGAAGGAAACTCTGGGGAAAGAGGTAACGTAATGTAAAATTTGCACTTTAGTGAATTTGCAGAGTCACATTCGTGCGCCTCAGCAAAAATTCACCTGGCGATAGGGAGAGATCGCTAGAGAATTACCCTCTACGCATGTTAGTAAATCGGCGGTGTGCCTGTGGATGGGATTTCTGGTTAATTTTCACTAATGACGATGCCCTTTGGTAAATCTGTCCCACAATGTTTATTGTCCATTGTGACTAGTGTATATTGTTTTATTGGGGAAGTATTTTCACCATTAATCTGTCTGTCTCTTCAATTGCTTAATTTTATTGATTGCTTGATTGTATTGCATTTTTTTAGCCCCATATTGCTATTAATGACTTATTTTTGCCAATAAAACTGTAATTGCACAGTGTGACTAGATGACAGAATGTTTTGAACACTAATCACTAGTGATGCACCGAATCCACTTTTTTGGATTCAGCCAAATCCACAAATGTTTCTTTCCTGAAAGCTTCAAACCGAATCCAAATCCTAATTTGCATGTGCAAATTAGAAGCGGAAAGGGAAAAGTGGGAATTTTTTTTTTAACTTCCTTGTTTTGTGACCCTTCCTGCCCAATGCAAATTGGGATTTGGTTCAGCCAGATATACAAATCCAGCTAGTGTATGAACAAACCATGACTAACAATAAACATCTCTATATTCTATTCATCCACCAATGTTCTCTACCCAGAATACAATTGTGTCTTTGATTGGGCTGTATTTAGGTGCTGCCCTAGGCAGTGGACCTCAGTCAAGGTGGCCAGGGACTTATTGCCTTAACAAGTCTTCACAATAAATAACGGGCCAGATCTTGAAGAAACTTGTTCAACCAATGTTCTTGAGACATGCAGGAAGTAGGTCATCTTTGTATTCTTGTTATGTGGCCTCATTTCCTGGCTGGGGTCAATATGGCTTCCAGGTCATGACGTCAGGAAGAATAACATTTGTCTCAGAATATTTGAGTTGAATATGGACAATCACTAGCCGAACCTTCCATTTCAGGTAGGGTGTTTGTATGGCTTGTAGGAGTATTTCCCTCTGACATCATTGCATGACATACAGTTCTAAGTATGACTGTATCATTTCCATCTGTGGATTTATATTAATTATGTATTAGATGTTTTTTGTTTTGCCCTTGTGCTGTTGGCCTGTCTTTTTCAAGTATTTATGACTTCTGAGGTTTTCGGCCAATGTCATGTGAAGATGTTACAGGCACTTTAATTCAACACTACTTAAAAATGTATATGACTTTGTCCTTAGGCATATCCTGTCTGTGCCAGTTTATAAAGGTCATTTGTGACCACAAGTGTGGTATGCGGAGTGCGATGTTACATGTAATTACAGCATGTCTGCTTCTGTCACAACTGCACCTGATGTGCTCAAATGAATTTTGAGTTTTGCTTAAAATCAGGTGCAAGTTGTGCCTAACTTTTTCAGAGTAGGGGTTGCATCGCTTCTAGAATGTTTGCTTCCGAAGGAAGCCTCTCCAGGTCCGAAAGCTCCAGAGTTTCCCAGGGTCAACAGGCAAAGACACAGAGTGGACACATTGGCAACCATGTGGAAGTTCGAGAGTGTGTTTGGATACAAGTCAATATGCATAAATATGTGCTCAAAGCCGCATCAAATTTAGAGGGGTGCATTTGTAAAGAGGTGTGGCCTAAATGGGACCTTTTCCAGTCAGAAACAGCTAATAAAGAAGGCTGACATTCCTTAAAGGAAAACTATACCCCCAAAATGAATACTTAAGCAACAGATAGTTTATATCAAATTGAATGACATATTAAAGAATCTTACCAAACTGGAATATATATTTACATAAATATTGCCCTTTTACATATCTTGCCTTGAACCACCATTTCGTGACTCTATCTGTGCTGCCTCAGAGATCACCTGACCAGAAATACTACAACACTAACTGTAACAGGAAGAAGTGAGGAAGCAAAAGGCAGAACTCTGTCTGTTAATTGGCTCATGTGACCTTACATGTGGTTTGTATGTGTGCACAGTGAATCTTACGATCTCAGGGGGCGGCCCTTATTTTTTAAAATGGCAATTTTCTATTTATGATTACCCAATGGCACATACTACTAGTAAGTATATTATTATGATAATGGTTCATTTACATGGAGCAGGGTTTTACACATGAGCTGTTTTACTCAGTATCTTTTAATAGAGACCTACATTGTTTGGGGGGTATAGTTTTCCTTTAAATGGAGGCCCATGAGATTTATTGTTATTGGGGATAGGTGTTGCTGACTGCCAGTGGGAGGAGATGTGGGATCTCTCTATTTGGTTGTTTTCAACCCCCTCCCCTTGGCTCAAGGCAGGTATGAGTGGGGAGGAGAGGGACCTGATAACCATTTAGTTTGTGTGAAAGTGTGGTGCCTCTACTGATGCAAACCTGCTGTATGAAGCCTTTCCTATTCTGCGAGACACTGTTCTGACTATCAGTGGGTTGCTCAGTTAGGTAAACTAAAGGTACTACAATATTTGAGATTGACTGAGGCAAAACCGCTGCTCCAATGTATCATAAAAGCAATAGACTGATCATTATGTCCCTCTGTATAATAACTGAGGTCTATGTGGTTATTCTACGTTTACTGTAATATATGGCGTATTTCTGCTCAGTTAAACTGAGCAGTCACTCCTGGGTCACTAAACTATAATAGCTAATACTTCAGAATACAGGAAGGTGTGAGTGGGCAAATGTTGTAAAGGACAAATCGGAAAACCATTGGTTTCTGATGATGAGCAGGGGTGACAGCAGCTGTTTTGTAATGGGAAGGTATTCCGGAGTACAAGCTCTTGTTAGTAGGGGCCTCTGGAACTATTTCTATTTTGTAAACCCTAGTTTATTAAATTAAGACCCCTTGTTCATTATAAATGAATGTGAAGCACTGGAACTGGTAGGCGCTACATAAATAAGTACATGATGAAGAGTACAAGGGGTCTGTTCCCAGTCGTCATTTCTGTTATAGTCAAGCTTTTAGGCCTGCCCTGTAGATCCTCCCTCAAGCAGATCTAGCAGCAATGGTCCCTCTAATCCCTTCTTGGCTAGGTGTACAAAAAATGTATTACTTGTGTGTGCATTTTTAAAAATTCTTTGTGCGCACCACAATTTTTGGCCTCAAAATTTGTGTGTGCACGCACGAATGCACAGCTCAGAGGAAACATTTTCTATAGGACCCACAAATTCACGCAGTTTTCTTTCCCAACTCCAAATTCCCTTTACTCAGAACCAGCAATAATAATTGCACTGTTTAGCGATGTAGAGGGCAAGATCAAGTGTCCCCAAGGGTTTTCAGGAAGTATCACATAGTTTATATTGACCCTTTAACTTAAAGGAACATTAACATCAAAAAATGAAAGTGTTTTAAAGTAATGAAAATATCATGTAGTCAGGTCCGGACTGAGAATTAAAATAAGCCCTGGCATTTCAGGTACACAGAGGCCCAAACAGCCCCCACCAGCCCACTAAATACTGACTTTCTGTGGGACCTTATAGCAGCCCCTCTGGCATTTGCCAGAACCCACAGATTGCCAGTCCGGGCCTGCATGTAGTGTTGCCCTGCACTAGTAAAACTTATGTGTTTGCTTCAGAAACACTACTATAGTTCATATAAACAAGCTGCTGTGGAGCAATGGCGGTAATTGAAAAACGTCTATATGACACAGGTTAACTAATGGATAACCGATAACACCATTAGACAGACAGAGCTTATTTGCTATCTGCTGTGTAACCTGAGCCTTTTCTCCATTGAATGGCTGCCCCCATTGCTACACAGCAGCTTATTTATATAAACAGTAGTGTTTCTTAAGCAAACACCAGTGCAGCGCAACACTGCATTATATTTTCATTACTTTAAAACACTTTTCTTTTTTGACGTTACTGTTCCTTTAACAGTTCCATAGTCTGGCACTGAGAATTGATCATATAGACACTGTGCATTTCCAGGAAAGATCGCAATTGTAATATCTATGGCCACCTTAAGATGCCTTAACAGTGGAGGATGTTGGCTGCAGATGCAACTGATGCAGCAGGGCATTGATCTATGCTTGGGTCCAAAACTATTTCCTCCCTGATCAGAAGAAGGTCACGGCTCATTCAACTTTTGGTGTTAAAGCCAATTGCCCAAGTACCGTATGAGACCACAGATGAAGGCTACAGCTGATGAGAGCTCAGGAGGAGATAATAGAAAGCACCCACAGACAGAAAAGGAGGGATGGTTGGCAGCAGCATGAAAAAGAAGAGACAGATCAGCATAAGAGCAATATCAGTACAGTGAAGGAAAAATAACTAAAACAGGTCACTCGTATAGATACAAAGCAAGTACAACTTCTTGTATCAAAATATAATTTATATCAGAAAGTAGATGGGTCAATTTTTATCCCACCAACCCATCTGCACCGCTCTACTATATTATTCCCCCCCCTAAATAATCCATTGGCAGTGCTGAACTGTATATTGCTGAACTGCTATTTCAAACCTGCTCTCATGACCACAATGTACATAACAGGGGGAACCTGACTGCAATGGTTTTTGGTTATTTGAAACCATGTGATGATTTAAGTGGGTGCTATAATAAAATGGTGTGCCCTAAAAGGGGGAGAAGAACCTAAAAAAAGTTTGAAAAGCTCTGGTATACAGTAAGAGAGACCTGTTTTGTTGTTGATCTCGAGTCCAACTAGACCATAAACACAACACTGCACGCCATTCACCTTCGGCCTCTTGAATAATTCAGGTTTAAGCAGAACAATGCATCAAAGTAGCAGGGGTGCTGGGAGCTGTAGTTCTGTTACAGCTGGAAAAATCATGGGTGACTCATCCTGGGTCTTTATGCTCTGCTATTCCTTCATTACTCACCTTCACATTTATTATCTTCTTTATTATCGGTGGGGGTGAATTTAACTGTGTCATTTTTTGTGAGATATCCAGGCTCACACTGACACTCGTAGCCTCCCTTTGTGTTTTTACACGTTGTGTTAGCGCCACATTTGTGGGTGTTTGTATCACACTCATTTATATCTGCAACACAAAATAATAGATATTGTGAAGATAAAATTTGGGACATAACACTACGTATACAAGTACTACATACAATATTGTGGTCCATAGTAAATCTTGGGATCTTGAGTATAATCCATATAATAATGTCACCAGGGATCATTCAATCACTGCAGTCCAGCAACTTTATCATGTATTATGGCAACATTAACATGTATTATGGGCAACTTCCACTTAACTTTTGCAGCAAACCAGTTTATATTATTCCATTAACATAGCAAGTTTGGCACTGAGAATTGATCATATAGACACTGTGCATTTGTTTGGACTGTATTTGTTGTCTCGCCATTTGCCTGGTTAGGCATGAGATTACCCACCTAGATGCCTCCTATTCCATGTATCCTAGAATATATGTTACATTGCTGTAATGTAACTCACCTTTAAGGTGGTTATAGATGCACCAATAATATCCTACACAACAATATACAGTGCGTGTATGGTGGGAGATGAGCCGACTGATATCAGCAGAAGACTTGGATGTTGATCGGGGTGGTTGATCAGACAGGCAGGAAAATTTTGATTGGGCGTCTTTGAAGACACCCCAATTGTTAGTGCTGAATCATCAGATACAGGTAGAATTTTATTGTTTTTACCTGTATATCTGACAAATCAGCTCTACATGTGTTTATTGAAACAAACAACGTTTCCAGAAAAGATCACAACTGTAACATCTATGGCCACCTTAAGATGTCTATACAGTGGAGGATGTTGGCTGCAGATGCAACTAATGCAGCAGGGCATTGATCTATGCTTGGGTCCAAAACTATTTCCTCCCTGATCAGCAGAAGGTCACGGCTCATTCAACTTTTGGTGTTAAAGCCAATTGCCCAAGTACCGTATGAGACCACAGATGAAGGCTACAGCTGATGAGAGCTCAGGAGGAGATAATAGAAAGCACCCACAGACAGAAAAGAAGGAGGATGGTTGGCAGCAGCATGAAAAAGAAGAGACAGATCAGCATAAGAGCAATATACACATTGAAGGAAAAATAACTAAAACAGGTCACTCGTATAGATACAAAGCAAGTACAACTTCTTGTATTAATATATAATTTTTATCAGAAAATAGATTGGTCAGTTTTTATCCCACCAACCCATCTGCACCGCTCTACTATATTATTCCCCCCCTAAATAATCCATTGGCAGTGCTGAACTGTTTTCACCCCCTGTATATTGCTGAACTGCTATTTCACACCTGCTCTCATGACCTCAATGTACATAACAGGGGGAACCTGACTGCAATGGTTTTTTGTTATTTGAAGCCATGTGATGATTTAAGTGGGTGCTATTATAAAATGGTGTGCCCTAAAAGGGGGACAAGAACCTAAAAAAAGTTTGAAAAGCTCTGGTATACAGTAAGAGAGACCTGTTTTGTTGTTGATCTCGAGTCCAACTAGACCATAAACACAACACTGCACGCCATTCACCTTAGGCCTCTTGAATAATTCAGGTTTAAGCAGAACAATGCATCAAAGTAGCAGGGGTGCTGGGAGCTGTAGTTCTGTTACAGCTGGAAAAATCATGGGTGACTCATCCTGGGTCTTTATGCTCTGTTATTCCTTCATTACTCACCTTCACATTTATTATCTTCTTTATTATCGTTGGGAGTGAGTTTAACTGTGTTGTTTTTCGTGAGATATCCAGGATTACAAAGGCACAGGTAGCCTCCCTTTATGTTTTTACACTTTGTGTTAGCGCCACATTTGTGGGTGTCTGTATCACACTCATTTATATCTGCAAACACAAAATAACAGATATTGTGAAGATAAAATCTGGGACATAACACTACGTATACAAGTACTACATACAATATTGTGGTCCACAGTAAATCTTGGGATCTTGAGTATAATCCAAATAATAATGTCACCAGGGATCATTCAATCACTGCAGTCCAGCAACTTTATCATGTATTATGGCAACATTAACATGTATTATGGGCAACTTCCCATGTCTCCATTGGGAAAAGCTGGAAAGTGAAAGAGGAAGCACTTTTACGGCCTTTAAAATGGTCAGATGATCATGTTCGGTACAAAAACTGATCACAAAAACTGACATTCCCACTCGTAGGTATTGGCATAACCTTCATGATTATTAGTTAGAGCAGTGATCCCCAACCAGTAGCTCGTGAGCAACATGTTGCTCTCCAACACCTTGGATGTTGCTCCCAATGACCTCAAAGAAGGAGCTTAATTTTGAATTCCAGGCTTGAAGGCAAGTTTTGGTTGCCTAAAAACCATGTGCACTGCCAAACAGAGCCTTAATGTAGATTGGCCATCCACATAGGGGCTACTACTAAGTGGCCAATCACAGCCCTTATTTGGCATCAACAAACATTTTTCATGCTTGTGTTGATCCCAAACACCTTTTACTTCTGAATGTTGCTCATGGGTTCTAAAGGTTGGGGATCCCTGAATTAGAGGTTCAGCAGCATATCTCATCATTTAATTTCACGCTTTTGATATTTGAATGCATCAAAATGACACTAGCAATGATGCACAACAAGCATATTAATAATAATAACAGTAATAATAATCTGAACAATAATAGTGTTAGCTGGTATCCGAGGCCAATGTGAGCAAAGTTTAAATTGAAAATCTTCAGCAGGACAAACAAATCTTACACTTTTTAAACCACTATCAATTGTTATTAAATTATTATTATTAGCTGGCTAGATTCCCCTAAAATCCTGAGGGAAAAGTATACATTTGAAAGGGTACAAGCTTTATGGAATAACAACATATTCTTTATACTTAAATGGATGTTGATTTGTTGGTAAATGTGTAAATATTAAAAGAAAATGCAGTAAAGGTTTAGCCTGGCTCCAGTATCTGCAAGAAATAAAAATTAAAATATAAATCAGATCAGGCTGAGGCCAGGGGAGGAGCTAGCTGTTGCCCATGTAGGTTACACATTAAAGGAACAGTACCACCAAAAAATGAAAGTGTTTTAAAGTAATGAAAATATCATGTACTGTTGCCCTGCACTGGTAAAACTGACGTGTTTGCTTCAGAAACACTATTATAGTTCATATAAACAAGCTGCTGTGTAGCAATGGCGGATATTGAAAAACGGCTATATGGCACAGGATAAATAATGGATAACAGATAACACCATTATGTTCTACAGAGCTTATCTGCTGTGTAACCTGAGCCTTTTCTCCTTTGAATGGCTGCCCCCATTGCTACACAGCAGCTTATTTATATAAACAATAGTAGTGTTTCTGCAGCAAACACAGCAGTTTTACCAGTGCAGGGCAACACTGCATTATATTTTTATTACTTAAAATACTTTCCTTTTTTGGTGGTACTGTTCCTTTAAGGAGCATTCAAAAAAGAGAAAGAATTGACAAAATGGTGAAACAAATGTTGAAAATGAAAATTATATTGCCTCTAGGTCACAGCATTTCTACAGGTCCCATGATTTTAATGCCAACTGAGGAAGAATTTACAGTATTCTGCTAATAATCCTAGGGGAGGACAGATTTAGAGGGCTGTCAGGTACATTAGAAGCGTCATTTACAAATGAAGTACAGTGTGGAAAGTGCATTGTCTGGGTGCTATTTATCATTTTCCCCCCACACTGCAGCAATTTTTCCCCAATTAATTGCAGCCATGCATTGATTTGTGACCAGCACAATTGCTCCTGATTCTTTAAAACCAATGCAACCAAAAATGTATCAGAACGGGGACCATTTATTACGTACAACTCTAAAGACTTTTGCCGCAAGTGTGTTACTCCTATTGACACAACCCACTAGAGAGTGGTGGTATCTCCAGGTGTCATTAGGTGCATTAGAGTGCAGTTCTTCAGAGCAGACTGGGCAGGTGCATGGAGAATGTTTGAATCACACGACTGCAATTGTAGCTGCATTTGTAAATGACTTGTGCAGCAAACTAATTTATATAATACCATTAACATAGCAAGTTTGGCTGCAAAAAAAGACATCAAGTTCATCCTTTAGAAAACACTGTGTAAATTGATCTAGTAAAAAACAAAAAATATGCATCCAGCAGACCAACTGCCATGGGAAAAATATTCTTTACTGCCTCAAAACAGCTATTTGTTGTATTACTCAGTACTCAGTCCTTCAGGGATGGGAATTGGGATCATCACTGTACTCACTGAGATGGACTTACAATCTCCCTGTACCCCGTACACATTGGTGTGCTCCTGTCCTGGTTATTCACTTACCTTCACATTTATTATATGTTTCATTATGGCAGAATTCTGTTTTGTTTCCTTTTGTCTGATAGCCAGAGTCACACACACACTTGTATCCTCCCACAGTGTTCTTGCATTGTGTATTAGTACCACAGAGGTTTGGGTTCTTCTGACACTCATTTATATCTGCAAATAAACACAAGTTCTGTCACACCAATAAGGCTGCACTGTGGGCACATATTACATACACTACCTGAGGCCACACACTGCCATGTACATACATTCAGTCCAGTGCACAGGGAACGTGTATGATCAGAGGAATGGTGAAAATAAAAACTGGATCCACTCTACCCCCAATTATGAAGTTACTCTTTTGCTGCGGTCCTCTTACATAAGACTCTTTCTCTCTCTCAGATTCGTAGTTGCGTCCGCTTCGCCAGGCATATTTTCGCCAGCACTGCGCAAATTCACTAAAATCCGAAATTGCGCTCAGGGGTAGCGTAAGGTTGCGAAGTTGCACGAGCGTTAATTCGCCAAGCAAAGTAAAGTTACGCTTGCATACGGCACCAAATTGAAGTTACAATGGAGGTATATGTAGCAGCACTACACAAGCCTGGGAAACCTTCAAAACAGCAAATTACATTTTTATTTTGCCCTTCACATGTGCCCACTGTATAGTTAAGGTGCCATGAGTTAGGAAATGTAGGGGGGAAGGAGGGGAGCCCCAAAAAATTTTTCGATCTTTTTCAGCCTATCACCCATAAAAAATGAAAAAACACCAGCGTTTTTTGGGACTTGGAAAAAATTTTAACTTTTTTTGAAGCAATCCCTATCTACTCTTTCTGCGCTTCGCCTGGTCTGAGGTGGCGAAGGAAGTCTGGCGTAAAAGGTAGCGTTCAGAATCAATGGCGCGTTAGTGAATTTGCGTAGTTACGTCCGTTGCGCAAATTCGCCAGGCGTAAGGGTGCGAAGTAACACTAGCGAATTTACGCCAGCGTATTGGCGAATTAACAAAAATGCCCAACGCTGGCGAATTCACGCTAGCGTTAGGCGCTTTGGCGTTTAGTGAATTTGCCCCAGACTCTCTATTATGGTATAGAACTGCATATTGAAAAGCTCTGAGCAAGAATTGATGTAAAGTTTTTGTTTTTATATATATATATATATATATATATATATATATATATATATATATATATATATATAATTAAATATATTTTTCAGTAAAATATAATATATGATAGTGTGAAGTTTCTTCCAACAGCAGCAACATTGCCAAATGAGCAGAGCTATCCATTTATTAAAGGAGACATTTTGTATAAAAAATAAGAATGTACCAGTGCGTTATACTTATTTAGATATAGAAGAATTGTGTTTTAAAAAAAAAAAAGTAGTGTTTCAGGCTTATTTATTGAATATTTCTGCATAAATCCTAATGATCCCTCCCTTCTCTTCCACTTCCTGAATTCCCAGGCTGTGCAGGGAGGCCAGCTGCTCTCAGCTCACTGCACTGTAGGACAGGAACCAATTGGCAGCTAGCAGGACCTGATAGGGAACTGAAGCCTGTCTGTGCTTGTGTGACTGCAGGGCTGTGATTGGCTGCCCCTCCCACTATGCTTCTGGCAGGGACCATTAGGACACGCCCACCCCTCATTTGAAACAGGGACCTGTGAACATATATAGGGAGCTCTAATAAAGGGGCTTTTTAAAAAAAAAAAAAAATAATATTACTTTTTAGCATGTAAAAGCAACACCATATATTACTTATAATTTCCTACAAAATTAGTTTTTTTTCATTTATCTCCTTTAAAAAAAGAATTCCCCGTTTTTAAACCACTGGCATGCCCAGTTACACACCTGTTCTGCCTCAACCCATCCAGTCAATGCCACCAATTAAACTGAATCCCTGCCCCATTCACAGCCAGCTTCCCATGATCCACCCATATCCCTGCTTATTGTATGTGACTCTCTAATTTTTGTTTTTTAAGGTGGAAACCCTACCACTATAGCTCCGCCCCACACTTTCTACAGACAGTAATAGATACATAAATAATTACTACAGCTGTTATTTTACAGACAATGATGCACCAAAAATATAATTTTGCTAATTTGAACACATGCTGTAAATTCTTCACATCAGGTACCACCAGGTCCGGACTGAGAATTAAAATAGGCCCTTCCATTTCAGGTACACAGAGGCCCAATCAGCCCACATAGAGGCCCAAACAGCCCCCACCAGCCCACTAAATACTGACTTTCTATGGGACCTTATAGCAGCCCCTCTGGCATTTGCCAGAACCTACAGATTGCCAGTCTGGGCCTGGGTACCACCCCATGACATACAGAAATACCCATCTACTTCCAAAATATACTCACCATCACATTCTGGTAAATAAAATCCAGGCACAGAAATGCAGTTCTCTTCTTTCACTGTAAGTGATCACAGATAAGAGGAGTTATAAAATGTTTTTTACTGATACAGACTGAATTACTCATACAGAACTGTATTTGTTCAGCACCATATTGCCAGCCTGTCTACCACCTTACACATGAATGCCACCACCCCTCTTGTCCCTCTAGCTCACCCAGGAGACAATAAACATATCCAGGTTGGGGTGAAACAGGCAGAAGGAGACAGAAGGACCACCAGAGAAAGGTCTAAACTATGAATTGGAGGTTGGAAAGCAGATGAGATGTGGTGAAGAATGAATTGTTAGAGAGAGATGGAGGAAGTAACACAAGATGTGATGAAGAATGAAGATCGATGGGTTAGTTTTGCTTTCTGTTATCATTGAAATTGGAGGTTATGTTTCTTTAGGCATTTGTTGATTTTCTCAGTGTCATTAAAACCTAAACAATAATATTCATATTACTCCACTGATATGGCACAATGACAAAATACTTCAAAGTAACTGACATTCAGTGCAAATACATCTATATAAACTAAATAAGGAGAAATATGTCTATTGGAAATGCAAATTGTTATTTGCCTGAAGCTCAGAATGCAAAATATAATGTAGATACAGGTATAGGACCTGTTATCCAGAATGCTTGGGACCTGGGGTTTTCCGGATAACTGATCTTTCTGTAGTTTGGATCTTCATAACTATATTCTACTAGAAAATCCTGTAAACATTAAATAAAGCCAATAGGCTGGTTTTGCTTCCAATAAGGATTAATGATATCTTAGTTTGGATCAAGTACAAGCTACTGTTTTAACTATAGCATACAGACTGGAGCCATTTTGGTGACACTGTTATTTAGGCAAGATGAATGGAAAGTGAAAGTAGTTGCCTACCCACCTCTATGCCTAAGGAGGGGCAGACAATATTTGATTAACAGCTGAGATTTTTAAATGCGTTTATACCACCTATGAATGCGCTAATAAATAAAAAAGAATTTGTATTTCATGTTTAATTTGAAAAGGACTTTTATTATACCAATTTTTATGTCTGAGTGACAGGTCCCCTTTAATTTCTGGGTTCCTTGGATTTCACTCTATGCTCGTGGTATTTTTTTGCCTGAGAAATTGTCCCCAGTTTAAAAAAAATTGAATAAGTGACTGGAAAATGAATAGGAGAGGGCTTGAAAAGAAACATGATAAATAATAGGTAGCAATAACAATACAGTTGTAGCCTTACAAAGTTTTTGTTTCTCAGATGGGGTCAGTGACCCCGATTTGAAAGCTGGAAAGAGTCAGAAGAAGAAGGCAAACAATTTAAAAACTATAAAAAATAAATAATGAAGACCAATTGAAAAGTAGGGTGAAACTGAAGATGTGATGGAAAATTAATATCAGCAGTTACTTTCTTTTCTGTATCATTAGAAGTGGAGGTGATATTTACCATGCTTTATGCTCTGGTTGGTTTCCTCATTGTTGTTTGCAGTGATGTTGTATTCTAAAACTAAGATATTCAAATTACTCTACTGATCTGACCCAATGACAGTAATATGTTCAGACAAATCCCTATAAAAACTATAAATGTATACTATAAATACTGTACGTGTCATATAGCATTGTAAGAAATTGCCAACTTATATTAATGTGTTTTTAATAGGAAAGCAGTTGTCCAGGAAACTTGCATTAAACTCAGATTGTCATAACGAAGGGTTTCCTATATCTGATGTGGGGACCATAAATCCCCGAACTGCCTTCCCTGCCGGCTAGAATCTAAATCGCCGGCGGGATGGCTCTCGGACCTCTACGGTATCTGAAGTTGCCCGAAGTTGCCTCACGAGGAAACTTCGGGCGACTTCGGAAAACAAAGCGCTCCGAGTGCCACCCTGCCGGCGATTTAGATTCTAGCCTGCCGGAAGGCATTGCGGAAAGATTAGTCGCCCGAAGAAGAGGTTTTTTGTCACTGGGCGACTAATCTCCCCGAATCTCCATGTGTGTCTCTGCCCTAAAGGGAGAGCTTGGAGAAGAGAGCAGCCTGGGAGAACAGACGGAGGAGCCTGGTACAAGACAGTATGTAAGGACTGCAGACCAGAGAGAAGCCATAATGAAGCTGAACTTTATTCCATTACTCTTTTGATAACAATCATGTAACTGTATCATTTGTAACTGTAAATACTGTAAATATTGTTTAATTGTTGTACCAGTCCATTGATTTACTACTCAATGTATAATTGTTTTACTATACACTTGGAGGCAAATTTACTTACCTTCGAAGTTGCGCCAGTGTTGACTGCGCCACACTTCGCCAGGCGTAGATCCGCCAGGGCTGCGCAAATTCACGAAGATGTTATGATCAGCGGTTCGAAGTTACGCTAGCGATCAGAAATTTGCATACAGCGCAATATATAAGTTTGAATGGCTCTACATGCTGCAGCAAATAAATAACACTACTACCCTGGGAAACTTAATAAAATTATATAGAGGTATTCTAATGTCCTACATATGTGCACATAGTATAGTTTAGGTGTCATATGTTAACAAATGTAGGGGGGAAGGAGGGTACCCTAAAAAAAAAAAATCCGATCTTTTTCAGCCTATCACCCTATAAAAAGTAAAAAAAAGCCAGCGTTTTTTTTTTAACAAACTCCTCTATTGCACTTCGCCTGGTCTGACCTGGCGAAGTACTCTGGCGAAAGAGGTAACAGAAAAGAAAACGTAGTAAATTTGGGTCGTTTCGCCCCTTCGTCAGAGTGCAACTTCGCCTGGCGTTAGGCTGCGAAGTTGCGCTAGTCTATCTACTTCGCTACTGAATTTTTGCCAGGGACACTTTTAGTAAATTGGCGAAGTGGCAAAATGACGTAACGCCGGCGAATTTTCGCTAGCGTTAGCCACTTCGCCGGTTAGTGAATTTGCCCCTTGGTGTGGATTCTGTGTCTGCTTACTCAAAACAACCATAACTCTAGTAAGAGGGTGAGGTATATTAATATATCATAATCTCACAGCTTGTCCTGCCTACAGAGTTATCATTATCATGTATTCACTGTCCAACATTTCTGCCAAATTAAATTCATATATATTTTATGATGTTTATAATGTGCAGACCTGGCAGTGCAGATGTCTATTAAAAACACATACATTATTACTCACTGGCAACTTTGATATTTCATTATATCCAACATGTTTTCAGCACTATTCCTTGGATATATACTGACAAATATTGCGCTGTATAGTTTTTGCATAATGGAAGTGAGTTGTTTTTCATCTGCCATATAGAGGTCTGAGGTTTTGAACGGATTTAGAGTTATTGGGTTATATTGTTGAGATTTGTAAATTCCCAAAAAGTGATTGCAGGACATGTAGAATTCACGTGCCATCTGCTGCCTTTGGGCCCTCAGTAATGGTGCCCCAGGGGCCACTCGATACCACACTCTGCTCATTGCTTAGGGGTGGGGGAACAAGCGGGGATGGAGCAAGCAGCCTGAAAAGCCAATCGTCCGCTCCCCAAACCAGAAGTGCTGCCGATCATAGAATCTATGTTCTGTGGCACTTAAAGGGTTAAAAACAGCAGAGTCAGCAGGCAGCAGATTTTATTTTGTTTTAATTTAGATGTCAGATAGGTTTGGGGAGGCTTAACCTCTCCTAGTCTTAATGAAAATTCGCCTATGGTTTCAACTGAAATAGCCGAATTATGACTTTACAAAATGAAATGGAAGATGTGATGGAGAATCAGAAGGTTTGTTTTCTGTTCTGTATCATTAGAACTGGAGGTGATAGTTACTTTGTATTATACACTCGTTGGTTTCCTCACTGTCATTTTCAGCGGTGCTGTAACCTAAAAGAAAGATATTCATATTACTCTACTGATGTGGCACAATGACAATATACTTAAACAGAACTGCCATTCAACACAACAGACATCTGCATACAAACTGAAATAAAGGAGAACTGAAGCTCAACAAAGAATTACTGTTACATGTGGGTTTCTGAACCAGCCCGTGTCTTTCCTGTTACTTCACAGCACACGCTCAGTGACCTGAGATAAGTACTATTATAGTTTATATAAACAAGCTGCTGTGTAGCCATGGGGGCAGCCATTCAAGCACAGGATACACAGTAGATAACAGATAAGTACTACTATAGTTTATATAAACAAGCTGCTGTGTAGCCATGGGGGCAGCCATTCAAGCACAGGATACACAGTAGATAACAGATAAGTACTACTATAGTTTATATAAACAAGCTGCTGTGTAGCCATGGGGGCAGCCATTCAAGCACAGGATACACAGTAGGTAACAGATAATTACTACTATAGTTTATATAAACAAGCTGTTGTGTAGCCATGGGGGCAGCCAATCAAGCACAGGATACACAGTAGATAAGTACTACTAAAGTTTATATAAACAAGCTGCTGTGTGGCCATGGGGGCAGCCATTCAAGCACAGGATACACAGTAGGTAACGGATACGTTCTACTATAGTTTATATAAACAAGCTGCTGGGTAGCCATGGGGGCAGCCATTCAAGCACAGGATACACAGTAGATAAGTACTACTATAGTTTATATAAACAAGCTGCTGTGTGGCCATGGGGGCAGCCATTCAAGCACAGGATACACAGTAGATAACAGATAAGTACTATTATAGTTTATAAAAACAAGCTGCTGTGTAGCCATGGGGACAGCCATTCAAGCACAGGATACACAGTAGATAACAGATAAGTACTATTATAGTTTATAAAAACAAGCTGCTGTGTGGCCATGGGGGCAGCCATTCAAGCACAGGATACACAGTAGATAACAGATAAGTACTATTATAGTTTATAAAAACAAGCTGCTGTGTAGCCATGGGGTGATGTGGTGACGGCTGATTCTGTTAATGCCTTTAAAGGAGAATTAAACCCCCCTGTTAATTAAAATTCCCCATCCGGTTCCGTCCATTGGCCCCCTCAATGCCTTCTCCCTCCTTAGTAACTCAGTGGAAAAAGTGTCCCTGTATTCACATGCACTGATGGAACCTTCTAAGAACAGGAAGTGCAGCTCAACTGGATCCTGTTAACTTTAACCCCAGCAAATTAATCATGTAGATTCTCAAAGCACATAGTAAACTGCCAATTAAACCCCTGAAGCCCGGTCACAGTTTAATGTAATGTTGGTAAGGCAGAGATAGGTGAGGAAATCACAACCATAATTTCTTCTGACCCTTTCCAGCTTTCAAATGGGGGGTCACTGACCCCATCTAAAAAACAAATGCTCTGTAAGGCCACAAATGTATTGTTATTGCTACTTTTTTATTACTTACCCTATTCAGAACCTCTCCTATTCATATTCCATTCTCTTATTCAAATCAATGCATGATTGCTAGGGTAGTTTGGACCCTAGAAACCAGATTGCAGAAATTGCAAACTGGAGAGCTGCTGAATAAAAAGCTAAAGAACTCAAAAACCACAAATAAAAAAAAATGAAAACCAATTGCAAATTATCTCAGAATTTCACTCTCTACATTATACTAAAAGTAAATTTCAAGGGCTGGTTCACCTTCAAACACTTTTTTTAGTTCAGTTGGTTTCAGAAAATAAAGACTTTTTCCCAATTACTTTCTATTTTCTATGTGTGACTATCTTTCTAATACTGAAGAGTAAAGTTTCATTTTTCACCTAAAGCAGGGGTGCCCAACCTGCGGCCCAGGATGGATATGACTGTGGCCCAGCTTGAACCCGAGGAAACGTCATGTTGCAAAAGATATATGGGGGGGGGGGGACTCTTCCCATTGCCCAGTAAGTAATAATATAATAATAAGTCTATTTAATATCCAGGTGTCCCATATTCTAGTGTATAGCTCCATCTGGTATTGCAGTTCTTTCTGTGTATTTTCTTTACTGTTAGGGCTCTTACTCATGAGCGTTTTTACCTGCGCTCCCCTGCGTTCCGTTTTTCAGCGTTCAGCCGCAGGGGAGCGCAGGAATAGACGCATTTCATTTTTTCAAATGGGGCTGTACTCACACAGGCGCATGTAGGCGCCGAACGCAGGTTGAGACGCAACATGCTGCATTTTTCCTGCGTTCGGCACCTACATGCGCCTGTGTGAGTACAGCCCCATTTGAAAAAAATGAAATGCGTCTATTCCTGCACTCCCCTGCGGCTGAACGCCGAAAAACGGAACGCAGGGGAGCGCAGGTAAAAACGCTCATGAGTAAGAGCCCTACCAAATCAAAAGTGTTTGTGTACTTCATGTGTGGCCCCAGACAATTTGTCTTTTTCCAATGTGGCCCAGGGAAGCCAAAAGGTTGGACACCCTTGACTTAAAGCATCTGTTCTAAATTGATACATTTAGTTGATACATTTCTTATGTCCCTGCTGAGCAGAATCTCTGGGTTTCATTACAGGCAGCTGTTAGAATTGATACAATAGTTGCTAATACTCCAGAGATGCTGCTGAGAAATGGATCAACTAAATGTTGTAAAATTGTAACAGTTCAGAATCTGCACCTGAATTACTGAGCTGTCAGACTCCAGAGACAGGGACATTCAACTTTAAACTTAGATTTTGGAAATACGGTAAAAAATAAAAGTAGAAGTAGTTGAGAAAAGTCTTTATTTCTGAAGAACAATCTTAAAACAACTCAACCGAAAAGGTGTTTGGAAGGTGAACAACCCCTTTAACACCACATTCATTTATATACCATCCACTTCTACCCCTTTCTGCTTAAACACTAAGCCCCAGGCTTTGTTAAGTCAGCATCAACGATTCCTGCTCTTGAACTAAACTGGATCTGTGATGGAACAGGTGTGCCACCTTCAGGCAGAAAATAAACACCAGTCTGCGCAATAGAGTAGAATATTTTGCAGCAAATAAATAATGAGGCTGCATTACACAAATAATTGATTTAATTAATAATAATTAATCTGTGGCTAGATGCCTATACAGGTATAGGAAACGTTATCCAGAAACCCGTGAATTTTGGAAAGGCCATCTCCCATTGACTTCATTATAATAAAATAATCCAAATATTTAAAAATGATTTCCTTTTTCTCTGTAATAATAAAACAGTGACTTGTACTTGATCCCAACTAAGATATAATTAATCCTTATTGGAGGCAAAATCAGCCTTTTGGGTTTATTTAATGTTTACATGATTTTCTAGTAGACTTAAGGTATGGGGATCCAAATTTCGGACAGATCCGTTATCCGGAAAACCCCAGGTCCCGAGCATTCTGGATAACAGGTCCCTTACCTGTATATGAGACTATAAGTTAAGGGAGCAGCAGGTGTAATGATCAAATGAAATGTCAAGTACCTACGGTTCTACTGCTTCTCTGCAAAAGGTCACATGTCGGCTAATTCAAGTCAGCCAACAATCCCCCCCAAATCTCATGCTAACTAGCAGTAGTGTGACTAGTTACCGACGGGCCTGGGTGCTGGATTCACACTCCCTACAAATCATAAGACGAAATCTCCTGCCCTGCTATAAGACTTATTCTAGCTCCGGTGGGGCCCCATGAGGGTGTGAGCCCAGGTGCGATCACTTCTCCTGTTATGCCCCCACTCTAATTACTTATCCCGCAAAATTTTAACTGTCACCTGCCCATAACCCGCAAAATGGTGCCATTGTAGAAGCCATGCCCAATCAGTACCCATGTCTTCCAAGACAGGAAATCTTTAGAAGCAGAGGAAGAGTATCTCACCCCCACCCAAATCCAAACCCACAATGGTAACCCAAATATCAACTTGAATCAGCCAACTAATGGGTCCCGTGGTTTTCAGGTCAACCTACACATCACCATTGGGTATCTCTAGATATGGAAACCACTGCGTATTTTAACTGAGAACTGGTTCACCCCCACAATCAAACAGTGGACATTTAATCAGAAAAAACACTTCTGTTCTCTAAAGGAAAAGTGATTTTCTTTGGGGAATCTGACGGATGTGATTTGGGTTCCTATGGGAGGCCTGGCCTGGGATTCTATAAATGCGTGGGCATGACTAATATATTCAATACAGCACTCCAGCTGTCCCTGAGTTATGTCTTCCTCCCCAAAGAAACAAAAGGACCAACAACATGACCCAACATGCAGTGGAACTAGAGAGAGAAGGCGGAGACATGCTTGGGTTTCTTTCCGGGAAAGGTTTGTGGGTTTACCGGAATAGATTACTTGCTGCTGGGATATCATTTTTGAACACTTAAAAATTATGTGACATTATGTTGACCAATAAAAGATTTTGAAAACACAACAGGGGTCATTTATCACCACAGGATAATTCTAATCACCCATGAGGTGCAGAGTGCAAGTATTTATAATTCTGAATTATGTTTATATTTTATATTATTATGTATGAGATCGCCCAAATTCGCTAAAAAAGTGTATTCTCAGCTATAGAGTTACAAGAGTGTTGAAAATGACAGTTTAGTATCATCTTAAATCTTATCTTGGCTGACAGTCAAGCTGCCCCCACCTCCTGACTACAGCTTTGGAGGCTACTGATCTCAAACAAGATCACTTTACTAGTTCTCTAACCATGTTTTGTTTAAAGGGATACTGTCAAGGGAATTTGTTTTTTCAAAATGCAGCATTTAATAGTACTGCTCCAGCAGAATTCTGCACTGTAATACATTTTTCAAAAGAGCAAACAGATTTAATTTTGAAATCTGACATGGGGCTAGACATATTGTCAATTTCCCATCTGCCCCCAGTCATGTGACTTGTGCTCTAATAAACTTCAGTCACTCTTTACTGCTGTACTACAAGTTGGAGTGATATCACCCCTCCCTTCCCCCCAGCAGCCTAACAACAGAACAATGGAAAGGGCACCTTCCCAGTATAAGCCCTCCCTCCTTCCACCCGCAACCGCCCGGCTTCCGGGTTCCTTTTATAGAAGCGCGCTGACCCGCCCCACCAATGGCGTCACAAATGGGGCAGGGCAAGCAGGCTCGCATCTATAAAAGTTGAACCCGGAAGTCGGAATCGGAAGCTGGCATTGTAAGGTTGGAGGCGGGGAGAGCAGGCAGAAGAGCTCAAACCGAGGCCCGGAAGAGGGGTGTGAGGTAAACCCGCGGGTATCGGGCCGGCCCACACATCACCAGTAAACATATAACAGCTCCCTGACACAAGATAACAGCTGCCTGGTAGATCTAAGAACAGCACTCAATAGTAAAATCCAGGTCCCACTGCGACACATTCAGTTACATTGAGTAGGAGTAACAACAGCCTGCCAGAAAGCAGTTCCATCCTAAGGGTGGTGGCACACGTGGCTACTGGGGGATATTAGTCGACCAGAGACAAATCAACTCGTCTTCAGGCGACTAATCTCCCCTAAATGCCTTCCGTCGGCTAGAATGTAGATCGCCAGCGGGATAGCACTCGGATCACTTCGGCTTTCCGAAGTCGCCCAAAGTTTCCTCGTAAGGCAACTTTGGACGACTTCAGAAAAATGAAGCAATCCGAGTGCCATCCCGCGGGCGATTTACATTCTTGCCTGGAGGAAGGCATTTAGGGGAGATTAGTCACCCAAAGAAGAGACGATTTGTCGCTGAGCGACTAATCTCCCCCAGTAGCCACGTGTGCCACCACCCTAAAGTGCTGTCTCTTTCTGAAAGCACATGACCAGGCAAAATGACCTGAGATGCACCTACACACCGATATTAATAGTTTTTATCTACAATCCCTACCATCAAGCAAGAGAGAACTGCTTTTTTGCCAAAAAAAGGAATTTGAGACAGTCACACGAGCACTGGGAAACAAACTTCCCTACTTTTATAAATACTATTACGTAAAAGAATTGTTCACTTTGGGTTAACTTTTAGTATGACGTAGAGAGTGATAATCTAATTGGTTTTCATTTTTTATTATTTGTGTTTTTTTAGTTATTTAGCTTTTTATTCTGCAGCGCTCCCATTTGTAATTTCAGCAATCTGTTTGCTAGGGTCCAAATTCCCCTAGCAACCATGCATTGATTTAAATAAGAGGCAGGAATATGAATAGGAGAGGCCTGAATAGAAAGATGAGTAATAAAAAGTAGCAATAACAATACATTTGTAGTCTTACAGAGCATTTTTTCTTTAGATGGGGTCAGTGACCCCATTTTGAAAGCTGGAAAGTGTCAGAAAAAAAGACAAATAATTAAAAAACTATAAATAAAAATAAATAATGAAGACCAAAT
Organism: Xenopus petersii; assembly: GCA_038501925.1. Classification (NCBI taxonomy): domain Eukaryota; kingdom Metazoa; phylum Chordata; class Amphibia; order Anura; family Pipidae; genus Xenopus; species Xenopus petersii. The sequence goes on along the minus strand of CM076676.1, from coordinate 142,016,699 downwards.
TGCTTAGAATATGCCATTCTATAATATAGTGAAAGTTAACTTAAAGGTGAACCACCCCTTTAAAACTGCACTCACTTGACAAATTACAAATAGGGAGCGGCTTGTTTGAATCTTTTGACTGGTGATGTGCGGGACCTGCAGATGGGGCGGAGTCAAGTCATAAAGTGTGGTTGCTGGTCTGGGTTAGGTGGCAGGTCCAGCTTTTGGCATTGTCAGACTTGCTACCTAGAGCACTGCTAGTTACCTTTTACCGCCCTCCCTGTCGGTTATTGTAGTAGGCTCCTCCCACCACCTTGACATCACTTGTGGGTTTGGTTTAAAGTAAGGGTCTGCAGGCTCAGGTGGGTGGGGTTAACTAGGGTCGGGTGTGGGTCATAGTTTTGTGACCTGCACATCACTAGCTTTGACCCCATCCCGTGGATTTACGAATTGCTCCTGATTAGTGATGGGCGATTCTGACTAGTTTCGCCGTTAATTCGCGAAACAGTGAAAAATTGCCAAAATGCATTGTCTATGGGCAACAAAATTTTTTTGACAAGCGACAAATTTTTTCACCCATTGGAGTCTATGGGCATCATTTTCACAGGAAAACTTGGCGAGTAATTTCGCTCATCGCTACTCTTGATCGCTCCTGTCATTACAAGAAATAAGTGTCAGGATTTGGATAAATGATGGGGAGGCACATTTATCAAGGGTCGGATTTCGAGGGTTAATAAACCCTCTAATTTGACCTTCGAAGTTAAATCCTTTGAATTCGAATATCGAATTCGAAGGATTTAGCGCAAATAAAGTAAAAATCCTTCGAATTCGTCGATCGATTCAAGCGATTTTAAGCGATCAATCGAAGGATTTTTCTTCGATCAAAAAAAAGTTTAGGAAAGTGCTGGGGAAGGTCCCCATAGGCTAACATTGTACCTCGGTAGGTTTAAACTGCCGAAGTATGTAGTCAAAGTATTTTTTAAAGAGACAGTACTTAGACTATCGAATGGTCGAATAGTCGAACGATTTTTAGATCGAATCATTCGAATCAAAGGTCGTAGTAGCCTATTCGATGGCTGAAGTACCCAAAAAAATTTTCATTCGGATCCTTCACTCGAGCTCGAGTGAAGGAATAGAATAAAAAACACTTCGAATTTCAAATTTTTTTTTTGGCTACTTCGACCATCGAATTGGCTACTTCGACCACGACTTCGAATCAAACGTTTCAAACTAAAAATGGTTTGACTATTCGACCATTCGATAGTCGAAGTACTGTCTCTTTAAAAAAACTTCGACCCCCTACTTCGCCACCTAAAACCTACCGAGCATCAATGTTAGCCTATGGGGAAGGTCCCCATAGGTTTTCCTAGGTTTTTTTGATCGAAGGAAAATCATTCGATTGATGGATTAAAATCCTTCAAATCGTTTGATTCAAAGGATTTAATCGTTTTGAACGATTTTTCCTTCGATCGTACGAACGAAGGAAGTGCGGTAAATCCTTTGACTTCGATATTCGAAGGATTTTACTTTGACGGTCGAATATCGAGGGTTAAGTAACCCTCGATATTCGACCCTTAGGAAATGTGCCCCTAAGTGTATAAAACTGTGAGTTGGTGCTGCCAAGTGTATATACACTATTTCCCTTGTGTTATTTCTGCCCTCTGACTGTAATCTGCTCGTAGTCTCAGTAGAGAAAGACACAATAGGAACCGAGGAGAGTGACGAAATGGATTCTTGCAACCACTTTATCCAACAAACAGATGCCGATATATTTAGCTCTGGAGACTTAGCTGTAGATATATATACACCCGTGGGGACGGGAAGGCAAAAAACACGTGGGGATTTTATTGTGGAGTACTAACTCACAGCGACCAATCAACAGCTGCCTCTGATCTGTCAACAACATTTAAACTAATGAAAGCAAAAGTCTGATAGGTTGCTAGGTTATAGCTTAAATAAATGATTCCAGTACAAACTAAATCTAACAAAATAACTGCCTTTTGCACAAATTCTGCATGTAGAGAGACATGATGTCTGGTGATTTTAATAGAGTGAGCTCTAATACATCTTCTTGGCAAAAGGAGCCCCCCCCCCATTATATATATATTGGATCTAGCTGTCAATGAATATCTGACACCCAACTGCTGCATGAAGACAGAATGAAGAGAAACAGATGCTGAGAGGGGGATAGTGAGGATAAACTTGATTATTTCAAAAACGATGCACAATATTTAATTGTATTTAGAAAGTTTCTTATTTTAGTATGATGAAGCTTATATTAAATATAATAGTTCCCCTTTAAGGTCCCAACCCTCCAATTGAAGCTCTCTCTTCTGCAAATCCAGCTCTGAATTTAGAGCCATGTATTAGGGTATATAAAACTACAGTTCCCAGAATCGCCTGACAGATAATAAATCTTGGCAAAGATTCTACTGTGCTTCTGTAATGCACGAGCAGACATATAAATATTTATTTCTCTTGATAAACAGTCTTCCTTGTGTAACCAGTTACTGTTCAGTTGTGCTTCAATACTACACCGACCATTTAGAATCCCTTTTGACGACAATGGCACACACAGTACGGGTATGGGATCCTTTATCTAGAAAGCTCCGAATTATGGAAAGGCCGACTTCATTTTATCCATTTTTTTTTAAAAATGATTTCCTTTTTCTCTGTAATAATAAAACAGTAGCTTGAACGTGATCCCAACTAAGATTTAATTGGAAGTGAAACCAGCCTATTGGGTTTACTTAATGTTTAAATGATTTTCTAGTAGACCGAACAGAAAGATCTGTTATCCGGAAAACCCCAGGTCCAGAGCATTCTGGGTAACAGGTCCCATACCTGTATATATGAACACATATGAACAGCTGCCAAACAAGATACCTGCATCTACTTCTACCATTCCTCTCCCAGCTCCATGCACCCTCAAGCCATGTTGAGGTTCGTCTAACTTAGAACATCACCCTCCTCATGCGCCTCTTACTGTTACCATGACAACATGCGGGTCCTTTCCCAGTCCCTCTCTCCACTACAGGGAGCCCAGACAAGCTTCCTATTCCCGGCCTGGAACACAGAAAGGGACACACACAGACAATTACCGAATATCAGTAGGAACAGGGCGCAGTAGAATGTGAGATGATCCATGCCAGAACTTTTCTCCTGGTTTCCTCTGCAGTTGGGAGACTTTTCTTTGTGTGACTAATTGAGATGGGCCACTCAGTGTTGCCTTTGGTTGGTGCTCCTTATATCCTCCAGGGGAGATTCCTTTATCCAGGTGATGTCCCACCTGTGCCCTCTCCTCCTTGTCCAGTAATACCCCCCTGCTCAGATGGTCTGTCCTTTCCCTGTCTATCCTCAACAGTAACCCGTCTCTATAGTCCCAGCTGTACTTACTATGTCTGGAGGATTCTCTACTCTCTTACTCTACTCTCTAGTAGTTTATCCCTTTGCTATTCATAGTGGCCGGGCTATGGCACACCCCTCTCTGTATTCCAGTCACTGTATCCCTGCTCCTCACTCTCAGCTCCCCCTCACTCCCGTTACTCTCCCCTCACTCCCTCTGCTCCTGTCCCGCCCGTATGTCTGTACCGGTGTCCCGAGGCTTCAGTGTGAGTGTAGTGGGGGGGGAAGTGAATGCGAGGGCGGGTGGGACAGTGAGGTCATTATCAGACTCAGGAGAAAGAGAGGAGGGGGCGGCGGTGGGAAGAAGAAGAAGCACAAAGTTGTGAGAGACCGAAAGCAAATGAGGAGACAAATCGGAAAGTTACGAAACAACCCGAGGAAAATCCCCAGAACAGAGTAAGGGCAGACACACCGTGTCATCTTATCAGTGGCAACTATAATGGTACAGGCCAGAATTAGCCCGGTGTTATACACACATGAGGCTGCTGAATGCCCCCACGCACTGACTGGTTCAGCGCAAGCGTATGACGTGACGCAGCATCATTGCGTCACCACTTCTGCCAGTTTGTGCAGGAAATCGCACCCCTGTGTTTTTTGCCCTCACACTGTGAGGTGAATGTTTTACCTAGTTCATAGCAATAAGCTTCTCTTCATGGCAGTTCTGTTCTGGCATTCCAAATACAGAGAGGCCCAATCAGCTCCCTACCAGCTCACTAAATAGTGACTTTCTATGGCAGCCCCTCTGGCATTTGCCACAACCCTCAGATTACCAGTCCGGCCTGCTTCATAGTAACCACAATGCCCTGTGGTAAAACCAGTCTGATACACAACACTTAACCCCTCACAATATTTTTTGAGAGCTGTGAAGATGTGGAATTGTCTCCCTGAATCAGTTGTACAGGCTGATACATTAAATAGCTTTAAGAAGGGGTTGGATGGTGTTTAGCAAGTGAAGGAATACATGGATATGGGAAATAGCTCATAGTACAAGTTGATCCAGGGACTAGTCCCATTGACATTTTGGAGTCAGGAAGGAATTTTTTCCCCCTCTGAGGCAAATTGGAGAGGCTTCAGATGGGTTTTTTGTCTTCCTCTGGATCAACTGGCAGTTAGGCAGGCAGGTTATATATATGGGGGTTATGTGATAAAAGGTACTACGTTTTCCCAGGTACAGTAACCCATAGCAACAAATCAGCATTTACTGGTCACCTGTTTGAATGCAAACATCTTATTGGTTGCTATAGGTCACTGCGCCTGGGCAAAATGAGTGCCTTATATTACATATGGGGAATAGACTTAAAAGGTTGAACTTGATTGACGTGTCATTTTTCAGCCTTACTATGTTACTATGAAACGGTTCTAGAATTCCTTTAACGGCAGTAGAGTGCAGCTGATCCCTGTGGGGCAACCTCTGAGAGCTAAGTAAGCTCAAGTCTCAGCAGGGAATATATGAGATTGTATTATGATAAATAGAAATTCATAATACACCACATCTATCTTGCATTCTGTACACACTGTAGCTCTTTCTTTTCACACCAGCATCTTGTATTACTATAAAGGCTAGCCCACATTTACTGCCTTGTCCCCTGGCACCATCTATGTTTATTTCAGTTACTCTCCCCTTGTTACACCTCCTGCTGACACCATATTTCATTACAATACACACTATCCCTGCCTTTAGTTGGTTTTGCATATTAGAACTGGGTGAGATGCAAAGAAAAGTCCCTCTACCCTACCGATTGGGGGTCGCAGTTTTGGTGTAGGCTTATGCTACCGCATGACAATGGCAAACTCTGGGCCCAAGGGTTCAACCATGTGACAGCACAAGGGGAGCTACTGTAAGCACCGCTCACCACAGGAGACTGAGAGTCTTGTTGGACAACTTACTTTATATACGCAGCTATAAAAAGCACCACAGCCTTGGTTCCTCTGTAGCAAATAGTGGTTGAGTGAAAAGGGAAGTGCTCTGCAGCTTCCTACCACATCATCACCTCAGCAACGCTCTGCAAGGGTAATATGCAACATCGTGTGCTGTTGGCAATAACAGAGAGTCGCTCTCTGGCCACAAGGCTCTCTTTAGATTGGGAGCGGAACGCACTAACGCACAAGACTCTCTTTAGATTGGGAGCAAACACACTGACGCAAAAAACTCTCTTTAGATTGGTAGTGGAACACGCTGACACAAGACTCTCTTTAGATTGGGAGCAGAACACACTGACACACAAGACTCTCTTTAGATTGAGAGTGGAACACACTGACACACAAGGCTCTCTTTAGATTGAGGTGGAACACACTGACGCACAAGGTTGTCTTTAGATTGGGAGCAGAACAAACTGACGCACACGGCTCTCTTTAGATTGGGAGCAGAACACACTGATGCACAAGTCTCTCTTTAGATTGGAAGCAGTACACACTGATGCACAAGGCTCTCTAGATTGGGAGTGGAACACACAGATGCACAAGGCTCTCTTTAGATTGGGAACTGAACACAATGTCACACAAGGCTCTCTTTAAATTGGGAGCAGAACACACAGACGCACAAGACACTCTTTAGATTGGGGGGCGGAACACACTGACGCACAAGGCTCTAGATTAGGAGCAGAACACACTGGCGCTCAAGGCTCTTTAGATTGGTAGTTGACCGCACTGACGCACAAGGCTCTTATTAGATTTGGAGAGGAACACACTGATGCACAATGGTTTAGATAGGTCGAAAAAAATCTTGAGATGTTTCTCTGTGCATTTCAGAATTGATCTATTTTAATAACAATAAATGAAAGGTTTCACATTCAAATGTGTTTTCTGCATGTTTCTGGGTCATGAGTGCTTGGAGGCCTCTCAACAGTTAGATAGAGGATAATGATAAAGATGAGATAGCCGTTAGATATCTGAAGTGACCCCTTTGCTGCCCTGGATATTCTCAGAACTATGGCTGATTGCGGATACTGCAGTTTTTTCATATATTTTAACCTTGTAATATAAGGTGGAACCTTAAGGGGAGGGGGGCCTTGGATGGAAGTCTGAAGGTGGAACACATTGTAGTATAAATAAAGTGCACATTCCATGTATAATACACCATAGTCATAACCTTTCTCCATTACTAGAGGCCTCCTCCAGCAACAAATCCAAGGGCATGATAGCATTGTGTTAACCAGACCACAGGGTTTTTTTTAAAGAAATTCCAAGGATAAAACTACAGAATATTTTTGTTTGGGGAAGCCAATCAAACATTTCTGAAGAAGGAATTCTAGATGGCCCCTGTGTCACCAGATTCACAAGTACGGGTGTTCAAAAATGGACGCAATGGAAATGCAATATTGATGCAATTCAATAAGAAATATTAAGGTCCAAACGCTCCTGCACTTCCATGTTATTGGCAAAACATCCAGCCTGCCTCTTCTAATAAATGGAATGCTAGTGCATCTATTGAAGCTGGGGATCCCTGGTAGTAGTTTCACGGGTCTGCGGTCACCAGACTTGCACTCAGTGAATCAGATACAAACAAAAATTTTGAATGCTTTCTCCAGAAGTGGAGCAACTCCCTCCACTCCAAAAAAATGCAAGACATAAATGGCACCCGATGCATGTCAAAACACAAGGACCATTTTGTCCATTTTGATACTTCTTTTATCCATTTTTTCAGTGACTGGAATTATGGGGAAAGATGCCACATTTTGGGTAAAATGTCTGAAATTGCACTTTGTCCACAACACTTGTGTTCATCAATAACATGGTGTTCTAAGTAGAATCATTTATTCGCAAAGGATCTGTAGATCTGCATGTGTTTGTGATATTTATTCCCATGTCGGCAAGAGAGATATTTGTAGAGAGGCAGGAAATGGGGAAACCCACAAGTACACTCAGCAGATTGACATTTGAGGCAGGGGAGATGGTGTGATTTTGAAATGTATTTGTTATATACAGAGAGTGAGAGATGTTTTAGGTGTCCAGCAAGGACTTTAGCTGTGGCAGGGCCTGGGAACCCCATTATTCATTATTCCTATGGCATCTTGGCTGTTGAAGAACTATAACTCATACCATCCTCTGTGAGGTGCACTTCAACATCACTGATCTATAGCAGCTGTAAGTAATATTAGGCATAACCACCACTTCACTTCAATGTCCTCCCTGCTAATCTCATGGGTCCAAGTGTTATAGTGCCATGCCAACAGACACAGGTGTGCCTGGATCAGTGCTTGGGTATTCATGCCAGCATCAAACAGCCCTGGCCTGTACTCTGTGTTTACTCATTACCCTTGTTGAAGGAGGAGTAGAGGAGCTCTAAAGCTTACCTCAAATCATAGCTACATGGGCCTGGAATTTGCTTATTTTTTAAGTAAAACAATGATATAGAATATAAATGTGTTGGGAATATGTCCTATTTATCCTCCTTTGACTGTAGTTTAAGTTATTAGCAGACATCATAACCCTTCTTGTTGGGGAGTCACCTGTATTTATATAGTACATCCGGCAGGGGGTGGAACAAGGGTGTGTGCTCTGGGCAGAAAAATGCATGCACTGGGCAGAACGGAGCATGGCTTAAGAGCAGAGGTTCCCAACCTTTTTTACCCAAGGGCCAGATTCACATGTAAAGAAAAGTTGGCGAGCAACACAAGCATTGAAATGTTCCTGAGTGATGCAAATTAAGTGCTGTGGACTGGCAGCCTACAAGAGGCTCTGTTTGGCAATACACCTGTTTTTTTGATGCAAACAAAACTTGCCTCCAAGCCTGGAATTCAAAAATAAGCTCCTGCTTTGAGGTCACTGGGAGCAACATCCAAGGGGTTGGCGAGCAACATGTTACTGGTTGGGGATCACTGTTTAAGGCTAAGGTCAGACAAAGCCGAATTGAGCGTGCTCAAAGGGGACCCATCACCCAAAATTTTTTTTCCAAATTCTATTTTATCACATTAGTCAAGCAAAATGAACTTCAGTTACACTGTATAAATTATTTGAATCTTGTTTCCTTCGGTCTGGGAACTCATAATTATAGCAAGCAGGCAGGAGCCATTTTGTGGACACGGTTATTAAGACAAGCCTTGTATCATCTCAGAATCTTGTTTGTGCACCAGAATGGGGGACCTGATGTCCATCCCCATGTACTGGCTACACAATTAAACAGTGAAGAGAACGGGGGAATGTGGGGAGAGCAGTGACATCTAGGAAGTGCTGAATGGAAAGTGAAAGTTATTGCTTGGAGGGACGGACAATATTTGATTTACAACAGCTATGAATGCTATAATAAAAGAATTTGGATTTCATGTTTAAATTGAAAAGGACTTTTATTGTCGGAGTGACAGGTCCGCTTTAAATCCGTTGACTGATTTCCGCCCCTACTAAGAGCGGTATCCTCCTTCTTCACTCCAATCCGGAATCCTTGTGTTGACTTTGGCATGAACACACTCAGTGGATTTTGGTGAAGCTATATGATATTTTGCATTTTGCCGGAGCTGACACAATAGTTATGGACATAAATGAAGAAGAAGGATACTGCTTTTGCTAGGCATCGGAATTCACAGGCTGATTTTGAGTACTAGGATGGGACCCAGGCCCAGATCATAAGCAATATCTTATCAGCTCAGTTCAAAGAAATAGCAGTCAGGAGGCAGCCCTGCAACCCTAGGTATTCAACAAACCCTGAGCATCTGCAGAGGCTTTGTGTAATATAACTATATGAGTCTGCAGCCATCAGCTTATATCACTTTTTATCTGTGTTTTTTACCTACAGCTTTCATAAATTACATCTTATTTTTAAAAAAATTGACATTTTACAAGCAAAGGGCAAGGTATCAACACGTCCCTGCTGACAAACTTTTCTATTTCCCGAGAGCACCGGGTCCATATGCACAGTCACATTTGTACAGGGCTGTGATGGCCCGAAACAGGCCTTTAACATAACAAGAAACAGGAACCGCTCATAAAGGGGACATAAAAAGCAGTGGGAAAAAGGGAAACAGCAATGGGTGCACCAGGAGCTTTCTCAAATGCCCGTCATCACCCATACTGTATGCCACTGAAATCTCTCACCATGCATACAGGCAGATTTTGGGCATTTTTATGTCAGCCTTTTGTACCATCAGCCATAGATATAGCAGCAGGGCTCCATGGTGTTAATCACCAAATGGGGCATGTTCACTGAAAACATACCTGGTCTTGGCATGGCCAACCCCACTGTGTGTGCAGCTCTGTATTAGAATCACAAGTACAAGGGAATGAGGGGACACTTAAGGGAGTCAGGGTGATATGGTTGGGGCATGGTGCATATTGAATAAAAATGGGTTCATTCTTGTTTAGATGAATAGATCTGAGTAATTTTTCATGCATGTGCCTCAAATTACAGGGTTTAGTAATCTGGCAGCATAATGAGGAATTAAAAATGACAAAAACTAAAAATTCCCATTTCCCACAATTGTCATAAAACCACACAATGTTTATTATATGATGTCACAATGATGGGAACAAATAAAAATAGATATTGTGCCATGGAAAACCAAACAGTCTATGTTGTCAGTGGGATAATCAGTGGAACTGGGTACAGTTAATTAGGAAACAGCACTTTGTAAACACAGCCCTTTGCTAGATAACAAAGGCACCAGACTCATTTCTTTTCTTTTACATAGCATAAGGATGGGCCTGGACTGATCTGCATAGTCGATCAGCAAAAGGAGAGCACTTCAGATGCAGATTTACAGCTAAAACTTCTTTATTTATTTAACTGCAAGACACGACATGTTTCGGGCCATCACAGCCCTTTCTCAAGTGTGGACTGATGACCTGGCCAAATGAACGGAACCTTGCCCTCACGCAATGGTATAGTCTAACCTCCCCAATATATATCTGGCAGATTAATTTCAAAGGGTACATTTACCCTCCCAAACAACTTAATTTGAAATTGCCTCTACTGAGCATTTTGTAAGTAGTAGTTGTAGTTTTTTTGATACTAGCAGTTTTACACTGCTGTATTTGTAACAGGATTGCCCTAACTTCTAAAGCTTAAGTTACTCATTCGGGAAGTCCAGGGTCGGACTGGGCCGTCGGGTACTGGAAAAAACCTGGTGGGCCCCCCCTGGCCCAGAACGGCTCCCCGATCGGGCAAAACTAAAAAAGAATATTTGTGGCACAGTGCTGAGGATTTCACGCATGCGTGTAAGATTTACCGATTGCGCACTGACATTTGCGAATGCGAGTGTCACGCAGTTTCTTTGCGCATACACACGGTGCACCAGCTTTTGCGCATGCGCTCGGGGCCCCTGAGGTTTGGATCCTGGTGGGCCCCAGATGTGCCAGTCTGACCCTGGGGAAGTCTCTCTGCTCAGGTCTGACCCTCGTTGTTACTGACAGACATAAGGTGACCATACACGGGCAGATTTAAGCTGCCGATTCGGGTCCTTTAGACCAGTTCGGCAGCTTATCTGCACGTGTATGGGACCCTCTGACAGGCCTCCCCAATCGATATCTGACCAAAAGTCAGCCAAATTCCGATCGGGGAAGCTTGCTTTTTCTGTCGGATCAAGGATTGCATCAGCTTATTGATGTGGTCCTCTCTCCGACTTTTCATATCCCATCATTGTAAAGGTGGCCATAGACTCAAAGATCCGCTCGTTTGGCGACATCGCCAAACGAGCGGATCTTTCCCCGATATGGCACTAATGGCATGGCTATATTGGGGGTAATTCGAACGATCGAATTACGATGCGCCAAGGGGCTATCGTGGCCAGATATCGATCGGGAAGACCCGTCGGCAGCCCCCATACACGGGCAGATAAGCTGTCAAATCGGTCCAAACGACCGATATCGGCAGCTTTATCTGCCCGTGTATGACCACCTTAATGCGATCATTTGACCGTAGAGCCAAACAATTGCTTTACCACAATATCGCCCACCCAAGGGTTGTTGGAGGGAAGAAATGCTTGTTTGGTGACCTAGCCAAACAAGGAATCTTACAGTGTATGGCAACCTATAAGCAGATAGACAAATACAAGATTCCTCTGCACTCAACCCATTATCAATATATTTAAGACAGAGACATTTTGTGCATACTGCTACTGAAAAATGCCTTACCCTTTAAACAAAACAGGGATTGTTTGTCCATATATTGCAATATATTTAAGCTGGCCAACTACGTCAAAGTCATCCCATATCTGGCCAGTCCTATGCTCAATTTTATCTGATTTATTAAGAATTCTATGATCCCACTGGTGTCTAATAAAAGGGCAGCCGAGGTTGGGAGTTTTACTTTCGAAAGCAGCTAGTAAGTTGCAGGTAAAACATATTCGTCCCTTTTATAAAATGTATAATGAAGCAATAGAATTCTTAATGAATCAGATGAAAATTGAGCATAGGACTGGCCAGATATGGGATGACTTTGACATAGTTGGCCAGCTTAAATATATTGCAATATATGGACAAACAATCCCTGTTTTGTTTAAAGGGTAAGGCATTTTTCAGTAGCAGTATGCACAAAATGTCTCTGTCTTAAATATATTGATAATGGGTTGAGTGCAGAGGAATCTTGTATTTGTCTATATGTATTTTGTGGTCACACCCTCATTGCACCCCCGCCTAATGATTTTAAAAACTAGTGGTGAGCACAACTTTCCCTTGTTTGTTATAAACCTATAAGCAGAGAAGTATCCAGCCGGCTGGCCAGTGCAGAAGGGGGTACTCCTGTTAGAAATTCAAGATATTAGCAGTGTAAAAATGCTAATATCTTAAAATAAATAAATAAAGTGGTCAGAAGAGCAGCCTGAACAATTTCAAATGAAGCTGTTTGGGTGGGTATATAGTTACATTTAAAAAAAAAAAATTTTTCTCTAACTTCGTTTTAAATATTTATTGGGGAATGTAATAAAAGTGGTTAACTGAAAATAAAATGTGCATAGACAAACAGCTTTTCTTTTTTTGGGCATTGGACTAAAAATATGTTAACTGACTGTGGGGCATTCTCTGCCCCAGAGAACAATGAATGTATAAAACACCATACGGGGGATTGTTCTTGTAATAAAGAATGCACTTAAAGGAAAACTATACCCCTCAAACAATGCAGGTCTTTATAAAGATATATTGCATAAAATAGCTCATATGTTAAACCCTGCTTCATGTAAATAATCCATTTTCATAATAATATACTTTTTTAATAGTATGTTCCATTGGGTAATCATAAATAGAAAATTGCCATTTTAAAAAATAAGGGCCGCCCCCTGGGATCGTATGATTGACTGTGCACACAAACATACCCAACAAACTATACTTGTTAGGTCACATAAGCCAGTTAACAGACAGAGTTGTGTCTTTTGCCTCCACACTACTTACTGTTAAGTTAGAGCTGCAGTATTTCTGGTCAGATGATCTCTGAGGAAGCGCACAGACCATTGGGAAATGTTGGTTCAAGGCAGTTGTAAAAGGACGATATCTACTTAAATATATATTCCAGTTTGTTAAGATTGTTTAATATGTCACTTTCAGAAAGAGCCATCACTTTAGGATGAAACTGCTTTCTGGCAGGCTGTTGTTTCTCCTACTCAATGTAACTGTATGTGTCTCAGTGGGACCTGGATTTTACTATTGAGTGTTGTTCTTATATCTACCAGGCAGTTGTTATCTTGTATTAGGAGGCTGCTATCTGGTTACCTTCCCATTGTTCTGTTGTTAGGCTGCTGGGGGGGAAAGGGAGGAGGTGATATCACTCCAACTTGCAGTACAGCAGTAAAGAGTGATTGAAGTTTATCAGAGTACAAGTCACATGACTGGGGGCAGCTGGGAAACTGATAATTTTTCTAGCCCCATGTCAGATTTTAAAATTGAATATAAAAAATGTGTTTGTTCTTTTGAGAAATGTATTTCAGTGCAGAATTCTGCTGGAGCAGCACTATTAACTGATGTGTTTGAAAAAAAAAAATCCCAGGACAGTAAATGAAAGGATGGCACTTTCCAAAGAAAGAGGAAATTGACATTATCTGATTTCTGTGCTAAAAAGCACTTTTGACCAATACAAACGCAAAAAAAAATGCATTTTAAAGATATCACTAATAATCTACTGAATAAAGATCATTAAGCTTGCCATTGCTCCATGCAAGTGCAGACAGTAGTTGTTGGGGAGAGAGGACAGATTTGGGGACAGGGAGGGGGGCAGAAATGTGCAAAAGACCAGCATACCCCATAAAGTAGAGGAAATGTGATGTTAAAAGATAAGAAATAATGGTCAGGGTGTGAAACGTTTGAGATATCACAAGAGGGAGTGAATGCAAGGTCAAGATGATGGCCCTTTATTTACTGTAGGGAGTGGGAAATTAATATAAAAAGCTGGTTTTGTCTGTGGGGAAAATAATGTCTGGTAGGAATGATATACTAGTAGCTACACAATGGGCAAGAAGAGCAATAGATCACCAGAATATGGTATCTGCTGCTGAAAAATTTGTTTATGGATAGAATTATATGGCATATATAAGCCAATAAACCAAAAGCCATGTCACATTTATGAGATCCTTCTGAACCAACCTGAGATGTCTATAGTCGTCTATAAAAGAAAAGAGGACCAGAGTAGTGTAATTATCCTCGTTGTGTATGGATAATGGGTGGATGTGTGTGCGTGGGTGGACGCCTTATACCAGAGTCAATCCATCAATACAGGAAACAAATGATTCTGTGAGTAAAAGGTTATAAGATCCAGATGATCGGCCAGTTGACCAAACTACACAAATATCCACCTGTTTGCCCTATGACACCAGGGGGCTGCTATAAGAAATGGACAAAAGATGCATTTGCTCAGGGCTTCTTGGTTTCATCTTAAAACCTTCCAACCCTAGCAATGTTTTTTCCACTGCTGTCTAGAGCTAAATATGGCATTATGGCTAAAACCTCATGGAAATCTCCTCTGAGGGGTTGATATTTCTGAGTATCCCATGAAGAAGTGTTTTTTTTTTTTGTTTAATTTCCATTGCTCCTGAGGACATAATGTCTACAGGCAGAATAGAATATATTGAGAAGAGGGCCAAAATAGTCATTCAAGTAGACTTGAATAATAGATAGGGTGCTCTCCTCAAAAGCCATATGAGGTTTGAACAGGCATGAAATGCGTAAGGCTTGTCTCTGTTTTGACCCATGTACATAACAGATGAGATTATTTACATGGGTCAAACAGAGACAAGCCTTACAGTATGTGTTTTTGGGTGAACACAAGGTGCTTACTCATAGACATGAACAGGCATGAAATGCACAAGGCTTGTCTCTGTTTTGTCTCATGTAAATAATCTCATCCGTTATGCACTGATGGATAGGTAAGCCTGCCTTATCTCACTTTTTTATATACAGCATGCTAAAAAAAAGGCACACACTGTGTGTATGGATTAAATGAAATGTGCTTTTTATTTTGCTTTTTTGCTATTTTCTATGTCCCTCCCCCCACCTCCAGCAGGGTTAGGGGTCTGGAAAGCAGATGCTACTCATTCCTAAGTTTCCTTGTAAAGATGATGCAGACTATTCCAAAGCAGTGTAGAGGGATGAGATGAGCAGCATAATCCCATACATAGTATGATGTCACAAAGGCCGAGCTTCCCTACAATATACAGGAAAACTGTGTCTATTCTGTGTTTGAAGCTGAAGGGTTTGGCCCAATAGGGGAAATCTTCTTTGCTATCTGCTGCCAAAGGAAATTGCTATTTTTAGATCTGATTATTCTGCTGTATATGCATATGGAAATTTGATTTTCAAGCATTTTAAATTTATTTTATTTTTAGCTAGCTGCTTACATGATCTGATACAATAGACACCCTTAGTATGTGTATATCTGGTATTTTGTATTCCTGTTTTTATGCATGAAGAATTGTGGTGCAATGCTGTACACTCAAACAGAGGCGGAATTATTAAGAAAAAAATGGGAAAGCTGAGGATGAAGAAGATAGGAAAGCCTGGGAGAGGCAGAGACAAGGAAATGCAGATATATAAGGAGAATTAAAAGGTCATCTGCAACCTTAACAATTTCAACATCATTGCATTTGCATGTGGACTTGCAGTAATTGTGCCCAATGCAGTAAAACATACGCAACTTCGGCAAAATTGTGAAAAAAGAGACGGGATTGCATCATCATTTCCACTACTTGCATTTAAATGTTTTACGGGATTCTTCTAACACACGTCTGCTGACCTTGGATTTACCACCACATTCATGGTGGCAGTAGCACCAGGGTTCCCTTGCATTAATAGGCTCCATTGCTCCCAATTCAGCTGAAGGTGCAGGAAGCAATGGAGTGTGGTAAAACTAGGCAAGTGAAAGAAGCATTTTCATGAATAGTGTCCATGCATACAAAAATTGTGTTCTTTTTAGCACAACAGCCCCTGTGGTTATGTTCAGAAGTTATTGGGAGGAAAGAAGAGGTATGAAGAAAATAAATGTTAGGGGTGGTAAGAGCGAGAAACAAGGGAAAAAGAGGAAGATCAGTCGATATGTGAAAGAGGAAGGAGAGATAAGCTGGCTTATCAGTGATCTGATGGGCCAAACACTATGGTAGTATGATGTGTTAACCACACCAGACCCACCCAAAGGACTTATAACTTACTGTATATGCAAAGGCTTGACAGATTGTATATTAATTCATGTTTATTTCATAGGGCAGAGCAGGTGACAAGAGGATATTAAGTTAGACTGAAGGATGGGAGAATTCATCATCAGTACATGAAGGGTATCTTTACTGTAACAACCTCAGGTTATGGAGGTGCCTACCAGGAAAGGTGTCAATGAGTAATTCCTTGGTGGGGCCTTGTAACTGGTAACAAGGATATCTTGCAATACTCAGAAGAAATGCTTATGATATACCAAACAATGAGTCAACTAATCAATTTGTTTGTAGAAAAAGTCTGAACTTTTTTTGAGCCATGCTATGCGTAGAGTGGAGGTGAGGGATACAAGGGTGGTAGAGGAAAAGGTAGAGAAGACCAAAGGAGATGAGTCAGAGGAAGGAGACACTGTGTTGTATATACAGGGTGGTTGATGAAAGAGAAATAGGAAATTGAGAGGTAATAGGTTAGAGAGGAAAGAGAGGGAGGAGAAAATACAGAGCTTTGGGGGTAGAAAGAGAAAGGTGAGACTACGAGTAAGAGGTGACACAGGAAACGCTGAAGGCAGGAGAAACACAGACAGGATGTGCTAGGGGAGCAGTAGCATTTTCGAGTTTACATGTAAAATATTCCATTGCCAGAACAAAACAATATAACATTGTCTTTGGCTCGCCGCCACTTTTCAACAGAAACCCCCGTTATTGTCTCTTCCCATAGGCTGATCTGAAAGCTCAGTACAAATACGATCATGCACTGTGCAAAGACAAATGTTTTCCCTAGGCAAATACCCTTTACTGTCTAATGCTTCGGCCGTGTAATAACACAGATAATATCCCACCGCTTTTGTTGTTATGGAAATCATGACATATAAATATATTTATCAGGTGTGAGTGACACAACAAGCACTTTCTTATCAGATCTCTACTGCTCCCAAATGCAAATGTCTTCTGCTCGGGTGGCTCTTCTGCTGACATATCACTGATTTCTCCGCCGATATTTCTGTAGAGGTCAATCATTTCTCACTTGTTTTGTACTTCATATTCCTTTCTCCAGTACTTGGGGTACAGCACAGAACTTTAGAGAGAGCTGATTTGCATGTGGGTGCTTGTTTGGATAAGGTCACTCCACAGAGAATTGCCTTATCCTCCATCAACAAGAGTTAAAAGGGAAATAGTAGTGGATAAATAGTGGATAAAATCAGGGTTGAGTATCTACAGTATATATTGTGCCCTAAATCATAGAACTAAGGCCGGTTGGCCTGTCTACATACAATGTAATTAGAGAGATTAAGGAGAGATGCTGTTTATAGCCTAAACCCATGGCCTAAATGTGTCTAACACCCTGGCCATTTAAAAACCCCTGCAGTTAGGGTATTTATGGTTTAGTACACAGACTACAGAGACCTGCAGAAATTCAGAGAAGTGCAGGGAGCAATGTGCAAAAAACTTTGCACTCTGCTCTGCAGTTCATAAATGACCCCCAATATATAGCATTGTACCAAGATAATGCTTGGGAGGGGGTGTGTGCGCCACAATTTTACACACATTACAACACAAATGCAAAATATCAGATATACGCATACATAGGGCCTCCTCATTGCACTCTAACAAACATGGGGTAAACAAAATTTAGTAAACAAACTACCAAATGAGGAACAGGATGTTAGTTTATGTGGCCATTTCTTAAGTCGCAGCGTTTCCGGCCAACAACTTCTGACCTATTGATGGTTTCCATGTAAGCTAGAGAAGTATATATATTGGGTAATTGCAGCAAAAGATTGCAGACAACCAGCCAGGCTTCAAAGTGGATTTAAAAAAGAAAAAACATATTCTTCTATTTTACATGCAGTTAACAAAGCACCAGACCATATGGCATACACCCTAGGCTACTTAGAGAATTTAATTCAGTTTCAGCCAGGTATTTTTCAAATTTTTTCAGACTTTCTTTCATTTGTGATGGTATCTAAGGATTGTAGGAAAGCTGATGCAATTCCTATATTTAAAAGGAGATTACAATCTCAGCCTGGCAATTGTAGGCCAGTAAGTTTGACATCTGTGGTGAGTAAGTATGTATCAGTGTTTTCAGGTTTGTTATATATTTAACAATTTATTTGTGTGTTGCTCAACTAACATTCTTATCTTGGCTGCAACCTAAACAGTGATGCTGTGAGTCACTGACAGGATTCACCAATGCAGCCCAATTAGTTCCATTCAGGATGAGGCATTCTTGCAGCAGGATCTTGACAAACAATCCATTGTGATTAGGAGAAAGAAGGATCCATCTTAATATTCAGAACAAATTTTGCTGTGAAGCTGTGGAATTATCTCCCTAAATCACTGGCTGACTGGTCCGATTGCCATCTTGGAGGAATATTTCCCCACCCTATGCAAATTGTAGAGGCTTCAGAAGGGGTTATTTGCCTTCCTCTCGATCAAGGCAGGTTATAGATAAAAGACGGAACCCAACAAACGTGTGTCATTTTACTATTTTACGCTACTAGTACTCCTGTCAGATTGACGTGACAAAATTGCATTCAATCCCCAGAATGAGTGTAAAGCCACTAAATACTAATAATAGCAAAGAGTTCAGGGTGGAATGATGGGGCCTTATGCCTTTCAGTACCTGTTAATGTAAACTGTTGCGGATATCAGAATCGTCAAACAGGCAAAGGTCAAAACCGGGTAGTCAATCAAGGGGTTAAGCAGGAGAGTTGTCGTAGGCAGGCAAGGGTCAGGATACAGAATGCAGAATAGTCAGGAACAGGCAGGGTCAAACACCGATAATAAGATCAGAATTTCAAAGACAGACGCACAAGGCTCAGGAAAAACCACTAGAACAAGTTCTATCACGGACAAGGGGCTGTACACTAAATGGCTCTTAAATAGCTTTCAAAATTTGTGCCAAAACGTGCGCAAAAACGTGCTGGCACAAACACGCCAGCGTGCCTGCGCCCTAGAAACAACATGACGTCAAAGCTAAGGACCATGCGGCAGGCATCCCCACGGTGGCGCGGAGGGCGATCCCGCCGCACAGGTAATTTTCTTACACCTTCATATTCTTCCAGTATATCTGTAGGAATAAGTCAAATCAACTGGACTTGCTGTGTTTTTCTTGAAGACGTTTCACCAGTCATCCAACTGGCTTTCTCATTTCAGAATGAAAGCCAGTTGGATGAAACGCCTTCAAGAAAAACACAGCAAGTCCAGTTGATTTGACTTATTCCTACAGATATACCATGACCTGGATGAATGAGAATCTTCACAAACATCCTTCCAGTATGAGATAGGGCCACACTGGATGACCTTGGACCCATCTGTATTACAGATATTACAGGTATTACAGGGCTTAGAGCAGGGATCCCCAACCTTTTGAACCCGTGAGCAACATTCAGAACTAAAAGGAGTTGGGGAGCAACACAAGCATTAAAAATGTTCTTCGGTTGCCAAAATAAGTGCTGTGATTGGCCATTTGGAAGCCCCTATGTGGATTGCCAATCTACACCGAGGCTCTGTTTGGCAGTGCACCAGGTTTTTATACAACCAAAACTTGCCTCCAAGTCTGGAATTACAAAATAAGCCCCTGCTTTGAGGCCACTGGGAGCAACATCCAAGGGGTTGGAGAGCAACATGTTACTCACGAGCTTCTGGTTGGGGATCACTGGCTTAGAGGAACAAGCCAAAAGTGACGGCACAAAGACCAAACACAAGGGCTGCCTCTTTAGGAAGACAGATTTTCTTTTTGTAAATAAAGGACAATATCTTATTCAATCAAAAATAAAATTGTCGAATGCCAGCTAAATGTCACGTCTGCAAAGCAACTGTGATTAATAAAACCCCAAACCAAAGATGAGACGCATGTATGGAATAAATAGACAAAGTGATTCACATATATTCAGGGTCAGAGTCTGACCTTTCCCATTTGCCTCTAATGTGAAAGAAGTTCTTTGTGAAACTGGATTATTATATGGGTTATTCAGGGATCCACCACCAATCTTTCCTATGGATGTGGCTCTGGCCCCCACTATGATACACTATGGCACTCTGAGAGCAGAGGTAATGGTAATCCCCTCATAGAGAATGTATAGTGAGAGTAGTGGTTAATGCTATACAGGACCGCCATCAGAAATCGCAGGGCCCCATACGACAAAATTTCGTGGGCCCCCTGGGCTGTGCCCACTGCAAAGATGGGGGCCCAGCTAATCAAGTAAGTGCGGCGTGGCTGGGCCCCCCTTACTCTCGAGGCCCCCTACAACTCTCCCCCCTGTCCCCCCCTGATGGCTGCCCTGATGCTATATATTAAAGGCCAGGGTATAGTGTAAATAAACACCAAATTCGGAGACAACTTGGTGGGGAAAATAAACGCCACTGCTACAAAGGACAACATCTTCTGCTGTAGATTTAGCCTTTAATGGGGACTGCAGCTGACAGAAATCAATATACGTTTATATTCATTTATAATACATAAGAGCCATAAATATTCTATATAAATAGCGCTTAATGATGCTATCAGTTGTAATTCGTGCTTTTGATGTAATCTGCATCACATGATTATATGATTATGATTTATACTGTGGGCGGTTTTTAGCATCTCCAGCACATTATTAAGTAAGAGCAATAATTAATGGTACCTCCAGCACACTATACAGTAAGTGCAAGGGATAATGTCATCCTCAGGGAAAACCTTACCCACAGCAAAAGCGCCTGGGCACTGCAACCCCAAGCATATTATACAGTGAGAGGCAGTGGGTAATGGCACTCCAAGCACTTTATACAGTGAGAGGCAGTGGGTACTGCTACCCAAAGCAGTTAGAGGCAATAAGTACTGACACCCCAAACACATTATACAGTGGAGAGGCAGTGGATACAGCAACCCCAAGCACCTTATACAGTGAGTTATAATTGGTGCTTAGTGATGTAATCTATGCCACATGATTATGATTTATACTGTGGGTGGTTTTAAGCATCTCCAGCACATTATTAAGTAAGAGCAATAATTAATGACACCTCCAGCACACTATGCGGTAAGCGCAATGGATAATGCCATCCTCAGCAGCAGCCTTACCCACAGCAAAAGTGCCTGGGCTCTGCAATCCCAAGCACATTATACAGTGAGAGGCAGTGGGTAACGGCACTCCAGGCACCTTATACAGTGAGTTATAATTGGTGCTTAATGATGTAATCTATGACACATGATTATGATTTATACTGTGGGTGGCTTTTAGCATCTCCAGCACATTATTCAATGAGAGCAATAATGAATGGTACCTCCAGCACATTATACAGAAAGTGCAATGAATAATGTCATCCTCAGCAGCAGCCTTACCCAAAGTAAAAGCAGTGGGTACTACAACCCCAAGCACATTATACAGTGAGAGGCAGAGAAATTGGCACCCAAGCATATTATATAGTGAGAGGCAGTGGATACTGCCAAATCTTAAACAACCAATACACACTTCGGCTCTAAGAGTGAAACGAAAGACAACGAAAAAACTAATTTGATTCAACGTAATTTCTCTGACTCAATGCTTCAAGCAATGGCCACCTCACAGGAAATCACTGTATAATACATATTATACAGTGAGAGGCAGTGTGTATTGGCACTCCAAGCAGTTTATACAGCAGTGGGTCCAGCCACCCAAAGCACATTATACAGTAAAAGGCAGTGGATATTGCCACCACAAGTACGTTGTACAGTAAGAAGCAGTGGGTATTGCCACCCCAAGAACATTATACAGGGAGAGGCAGTGAGTACTGCAAGCGACAAACCATGACATGGAAACGTAGCCAGAAAATAGATTTAATGTACAGAGTTAAGTAAATCATTGAAATAGAGCTTCTATATATGTAGCCTGGTAAGTCCTTAGCGTATCCCTAAAAGGAATTTTACCATAGGGTTTCAGCCCATTCTCTTTGCATAAGTTTAAAGTCTCTTTTCTTCCTGTTGCTTATTCTGTTCTGATTTCCTCCCGATATTATGTCAGTTTCCTTCCTCCTAATGTCTTGAGAACTGTGTGGTTTTTTTATGCCTTCTGCATTAAGAAAGCTGCACTTACGAGCACAGTCTCAACATGCCTTCCCATAGAGAGAACCATTTCTTGTAAAATTCATTAGAAAGACAGTTCTATAATCTGTTTAAATGACTATTCAAAAAATAAATAAATAACATTAGAAAAAAGTGTAGTCCCACAGAATGGAAGTCCTCACGGAGATAGGAAAAAGGTTTATTGAAAAGTTCAAATTATCCCCCATAATTATGCCCCAAATTCACATTAAAATCCAAACGCTAAAGGGGTTGTTCACCTTCCAAATTTTTTTTTTTCAGTTGAGTTGTTTTCTGATTGTTTCCCAGAAATGAAGACTTTTTCAATGACATTCTGGGTTTTTTGTGGCCACTTTTCTAATATTGAAGTTTAAATCTTCATGTCTTTCTGAAACAGCTTTTAGAGGGGGGGGGGGTCATTGACCCTCTAAATTGTTCTAAATTGATACATTTAGTTGATACATTTCTTAGTTTTGCAAGACCAGACGTGGCGTTTTTGCTGCATTTTTACGTTGCGTTTTTAAAAATGAACAGCCGGGCGTAAATACGCATAAACTGCACTACCACTGAAACTAATGGAAAACTCACTATGGCAATTCACACAGGGCGCTTGCAAGCTGAAATCCGCCAAATGACACCAGTATTGGCGTTTTTTTAGCAGAAACGCCAATACGTCAAGAAAGTACCAAATCGATAGACTCTATGGGATCTGCACGTTTGAAACCACACTGTACGTAAATACGCAGCGTATTTTAAATATGTCGTCCAACTTTGTAACTAAAAAACCCCTGTCTTTGTAAATACATGCATCTGCATAGATCACTGATATGACAGGGAACCAG
The DNA here is from genome assembly GCA_038501925.1 of Xenopus petersii. Lineage (NCBI taxonomy): Eukaryota > Metazoa > Chordata > Amphibia > Anura > Pipidae > Xenopus > Xenopus petersii. Next base: position 141,993,882 of record CM076676.1, on the reverse strand, counting down.
GGAATGTACATTCATCAATTTTTCTTCTTTTTTCTATGTCTGTAGTTAATTTGGCCAGATCAGTAGCACTTACAATGTATTTTAGTACATTTTTATTAAGCCATGGAGTGCTCCCACAACCTTTCCTTTTTGCATTCTGCATAACAGATCCCATGCCTGCATATAAATAACTTCTTAAACCATGTGCATTTTTCATTTTTAAACCGTAATTAAAACCATATTCACTAGTTATTCAAATGGGACCCGTATTATAACCTATCCCTGTTATAAGTAACAAAACAACATATTCCATTATATATATACTAATGTATAATAAAGTTTTCAGGGGTGTAACTATCCCCACACACTGTTATACTGATGCAATCTAAATATATCATGGCCCATCAACTGAATAAATTAATCAGGTTAACTATATAATTTATCGTTGCCTGTATTTGCCCTGTATTTAATCATTGCCAAATCCCTATACTTATATGATGTAAGGAGCACTCGTCGGCACTCCCTTCTCTTCCGGCGTCTTCCCCAAGATGGCGGCGCCCAGGGGAGCCACGTGGGTTGTCGGATGCTAGCCATTCTGGCGCAGTGTAAAGACGCCAGCACAAAAACTCCCATAAAATATAAGCTGATGCTACAGGGCCGATTATTAAATTCTGATGCTAATTGCACTGGTTTCTGTGCTGCCATGTAGTAATTATCTGTATTAATTACTAATCAGCCTTATATTGTGACATTTCTATTCTATGTGTACTGTATATTGTGAGTGGGTCCCTAAGCTCAGTAAGTGACAGCAGCACAGAGCATGTGCAGTGAATCAGCAGAAAAGAAGATGGGGAGCTACTGGGGCATCTTTGGAGACACAGATCTTTACTGCTAAAGGGCTGTAGTTGCCTTGGGCTGGTACAGAAATCCAAAACATAATGTACAACATTTCTAGCTACTTCTTTAGTTGAGCTTTAGTTCTCCTTTAATGCAAGCAGAGAGTGCACATATTCTCAATGTAAATAAGTTGCCCTTCCTCATGCCACACTCAGGACTGTATTTAGGTCTGATTCGCACTGCGTGATGTCTGTGCATCGTTCTCGTGATGTCATGCGCAGGGCCGTGGAAGTGACATCACGTGAAGTGCGGAAATTACATCACGCGCAACACGAACGTGACATCACTCTGCCAACCAGCCGGCCCCTACCCCTCACCCCGAGCTCTTTCACCGGATTTCCTACGAAAATTTAAAAAGTACATTTATAGGCACCGAGGGCCTTAATATAAATACCGCCCACATCAGTGGCTCCTACAATAGCATGTAAAATCCTAATATCATAGGAGCACAGGGAACTTTATTAAACTTTCAGGTGACAAAAGTTCCCCTTAAATAGCAAAATATATATTTCAGTATCGAGAGGTGTAAGGATATCAGTCTTTTCTCCTCTCTTTCAACACAAACCTCAGAATGTGTGCTAGACCTTCCTTGCAGAATATTTTTGGCTTGTTCTTGTGAATCGAGAGCTTTGCCATTCAATTGTTCCACCCATCCCACTCTCCCTGATATCTGCCTCAGCTTTTATTCACAGCTTTGATGCCACTGTTCTCTTTTCCCCCATTGCCAGGTAACCTTGGTGTCACAGAGCTTTTGTCGAGCCTCTGAAAATAATCCGCTCAACGTTGCCTCATAGTTTAATACCGAACAAGTTTTATCTGCAAAAGTGTTACCTTGATATAGTTATTTAACTTAATTAAATATTGGTAGAACAAGTTTATGAAATGTATTATGGCAAGCAATTCAATAGAACAACAGACCGGCTCACAAAGCTAATTGAAAAGCCGTTTTTATAATAAAAAAAAGTGCGTGAATGTAACTTTTTTGGGAAAACTCACTTTCATCTACAAAGAATTTTTAACATCTGAACTGCAGCGTTGTGTCATTTTTAACAGAGCGTTTGTTTCTTTGGTTTCATTTTTTTTTATTTGATCTCATAGAAACTGTACTGTGAGCTGGGAATGAGAGAAAAGGGACGGCAATGGGGGTTAAATGGGTTTGAATGTTTTATAATGGTTTCCTTGCATGAAAGGTTACAGTCATACAGATTTTTTTTTTCTATATGCGTGAAGTCATGAGTGCTTTGGAGAGTTTGCATTATTGCATTACCCTCCATATTAAGGTCCTCGATCACAAAGAGGCACTATTGAAAGTAATTTATTATTAAAGAGTTGCAGAAATATATTCTATTACAGTGATCTCCAACCAGTGGCTCATAAGCTACATGTTGCTCACCAACCCCTTGGATGTTACTCCCAATGGCCTCAAAGCAGGAGCTTATTTTTGAATTCATCGTTTGGAGGCAAGTTTTGGTTGTATAAAAACCAGGTGTACTGCCAAACAGAGCCTCCTGTAGGCTGCCAGGCCACAGAGGGACTACCAAATAGCCAATCATATCCCTCATTTTGCATCCCCATGGAATTTTTCATGCTTATGTTGCTCCCCAACTCTTTCTACATTTGGCTCATGGGGTAATAAAAAGATTGGGGACCCCGTTCTATTAAATTAATCATATACTTAACCATAGTGAAATAGTCAAGCATAACACTGAATGCTCTTCTGTTGTGATACTACTCCTCATTCTTTGCATGCCAGTACAGTGACATAGGGCACTGAAGAGACTTAACCACAAATTCTATGCTTACATTACAGACACACAACGTTTATTTTTGTAGGAGCACATCCTTTCCCCACCAAACCTTTCACCGCATGAGCCATTGTCACCTTTCCCCAAATTTAGCTCTGATCACAGTAATCCTTTTGCTCAAAAGGCAGCAGATATTTCCCACATATGGGCCCAAATCTACTCCTTCAACAATGTATATCAGATATGTGCTAGCCAAATATTTATTGGTCTGAACGGAATCTCCAGTTGGCTTATAATTGCATTAGAATTTGGAATAGGAACAAAGAAGAAGAGCCCATAAGAATTGCGGAAAGAGAGAAGTGTTTGCAATAAGAGGATGAGTTGAGCGTCATTGGGTTGGGATTAGAACAAGAGAATAGAAGAGTGGAGAGAAGAGTATCAGAAAAATACTGGCATGAGAAGAGAAGTACAAGAGAAAGGAAAGGAGGGGAGAGGTGGATAAGAGGTGAAAAATGAATAAGCATAAAATGGCGTCTCTATGAATTTTTACACCACTGGAACAGCATCTGGGTATTATCAATACTAAACTACAAAACAAAGAGAAATTTTAAAACAGCATCAAGTTCAAGTACACCAGGACAACACACTGAAGGGAGACACATGGGGAGACAGCAGGCAAAATCTGGAATATCAGGAACAAATAGGAGAACATTTCACAAACATACCACACAGAGACAGAAGCTGGTATGCCCAAAAGAACCAACACAGAAGCACAAGTAATTTGGTATATACTGTCCAACATATACCAGTAATAGGCCCAACATAGGAGGGCAAACTCCTCAGGACAAGACTCAACAGTATATCTACATCTAAATGAAAAGTGTCACTCCTTTGAGGACAGCAAAGCATGTCTTTTGGAACTAGCAGACGGATGGTTTGAACAGGGTTCCAAGGAGGCCATTTATTTTAAACTGTCAGTAAGCAGAGGAGGGGGCCTGCGACATAACTTGTCAGCAACATACAATGGCTCTTTAACGGCTTCACCCTGGTGGTTTCACATCAATTCACACCTTCCCTTATGTAACTTGAAAAATTATCACCTCCCTCAATGAAATTCATGGTACCATTGAGCTTGGATCACACCTTCACACGTCTTTATGGTTCAGCTAACACCTAATTGAATAAGTTCAGTGGAACCATTGAATTTGCATGTTGTTGACTGTTATTACCCTTAAGGGTTTAACGTGCCGGGGAATACTGCTACTTTGAACTGAAGAAGCCACTCAGATGAGCGGTGAGATGTTCTCAAGTCCAGTTGCTTCAGATTTATCACTACTAGATACTATAAAACTGGTAATTTTAATTGACAGATGGAAAGTGTGAGCTACAAATGAGAAATAACAGCTGAAGCAAGTGAAATGCGCTTATCGCTCTCCCTCTAAGGCGTTGGGTAGTATTGACATCTAGAAGAATCCAATATCTGATTCTGCCCCTTATTTCTGAAACACAGCCGAGGATCAGAAAACTGTAACTCTTAACAAGGTAAAATGTAATATATTTATGTGGTGGCCACAGTTATAAATTAGGAGAAGCATCAGATTTGTGAAATTAAATGACCCCTATGTTGTGCATTCAATTTTTTTCCCCCTATGTTTTTATTACATATGTTTTTATTATATATGCAGTGTGTGCTTTCTGTTCTCTAGTGTGTCAGGAGGAGGGAATTCCTGTGTTGCACAGGCTTTGTATTTTGAAAGAAGGATTCATTTACCAGTCAGAGTAGAGCACAGCATAAAAGTTACATAGCTACAATGGAATGTATACCCCCCCCCAACACCACAAAGAACAGAATACACTCTGGATGGGGAAGTGTCAGAACTGTGTGAGCTAAAAAAAAACATTAAAAAAGATTAGGGGTAAATAATAGGACTCCATTTGTTGAATTGGGAGGAGGGAATGTATCTACTGCACGTGCCTTCAACGTGATGTGGGACATGTGTCTATATGACGCTGATAGCGAAGTTTCAGCATTCATGACAAATAGACCAATGCATTTTAGCAAATTTTCTCTAATTTCCTAATTTTAAAGGAAAAGGGTCAGATTTGCCCATCCTTAGTTATGATATTGTCCCTGTAAAACATTTTCTCAAAAACATGTAGATAATTGTTATGGTTTTGTTTCCTGCTATAATGGCAGAATGTACTTAGTCCCCTTCGACTTCCTTCAGCCGTGTTCTGCTATTTGAGGTTGAGGTTTCTGTACCAATTACTTTTGATAAGAACATTCTGAGGTGATTATGGCCTGACACACCACATCCTTAGTAACCTCACTTTTTCACTTGTATTATTGTTTGAAGCTTTTTTAACAATGCATTTGTTAAAAGTCTCAAACTCAGTTCATATTTCTTCCATGTTGAGTGTGAGGACAAATACTTTGTCATGGAGTCTGACTGAGTGCAGTTCTAAAATGCCTTACTGGGCACAAGGAGTGCAACCCAAGAGCCTAACTGAGTACAGCCCAATATCCTTATTAGGTGCAACCCAAGAGCCTTATTGGGCGCAGTCATAAAGTGTGGATGCAGTCCAAGAGCCTTATTGAGTGCAGCCCAAGAGTAGGGATGCACTGAATCCAGGATTTGGTTCGGGATTCAGCCTTTTTCAGCAGGATTCGGATTTGGCCAAATCCTTCTGCCTAGCTGAACCGAATCCTAATTTGCATATGCAAATTAGGGTCAGGGAGGAAAATCGCATGACTTTAAGTCACAAAACAAGGAAGTAAAATGTATTTCCCATTCCCACCCCTAATTAGCATATGCAAATTAGGGTTCGGATTCGGTTCGGTATTTGGCCGTATCATTCGCAAAGGATTCGGGGGTTCGGCCAAATACAAAATAGTGGATTCAGTGCATCCCTACCCAAGAGTCTTATTGGTTACAGCCCAAAAGCCTTACAAAGGGCACCCCAAGAGCCCTACTAGATATAGCCCAAGAGCCTTATTAAGAGCCGCCTAAGAGCCTTACTTAGTGCAGCCCAAGAGCCTTGCTAGGTACAGACCAGAAGCTTTGCTGGGTACAGATCAAGAGCCTTACTAGATGCAGCCCAAAATCCTTATTAAGTGCCGCCCAAGATCCTTATTGAGTGCAGCCAGTGTCGGACTGGCCCACCGGGATACCAGGAAAACTCCCGGGGGGCCCAGATGTCAGTGGGCCCCCTGTTTCTAAACATTTGGCCTTTTTCGTGGCCTTTCCTTATTTCTAGGATAAATTAAAAAGAGAGGCCAAATAGATGGAATAATAGATTATAGTAAGTAAAGAAAAGAGACAAGGAGCATAGAAGTTGAGTGAAGAGAGGAAGAAAAATAGTACCGTGGGCCCCTGATCTAAGGTTTTTGGGTGGGCCCCTGGTTTCCCATCCGACACTGAGTGCAGCCCACAAGTCTTATTGGGTACAGCCCAAAGCTCTTAGGAAGGGCAGTCCAAGAGCCCTACTAGGTATAGCTCAGGAGTCTTTCTAAGAGTTGCCCAGAACCTTACTAAGTGCAGCCCAAGAGCCTTACTGGGTACAGACCAAGAGCCTTGCTAGGTACAGACCAAAAGCTTTGCTGGGTACAGCCAAGCTTTTGGAAGTAAGAAATTGTTGCTTAAATACCAAACACCGTAAGGACATGCAACAGAGTAATAACAAATCCAATCATTGGCACCCTGACACCATTCTTACAAAAAAAAGTCAGGGGTTATGTGTATAAACCAACCCTCTTCTAGCCCATATTTGGTAGGGCCAATGCCCTGTGCAGTCAGAGAGTCAAGGGAGGGAGCATAAGAATCATATTCTCCAACTCCTATCCTAGAGGCTGTTTAGGCTTTATGTTTGGACGTAAGCTTCTTTAGCAGTGCAATTGTATGTAACCTCAACTAAACACAGAAGCAGAGCCTCTAGTGGACAATGTATTGAATAAGAAAAAATTTATATAGGCAGATTTCACCTGCAGCATTGTGCCTCCATTAAATTGTTAGTGCTGTCTTAGGATGCCCATGGTTATGTTTTACCATGTCCTTGAGTTCAGAACTACAATGTAAAATTCTGGGTCTTGTCTTTGTGTGCTGGTCCATGAAAAGTCTATAAACACCCTGCGATTCCTTTATTTTGGTATCCTGACTCTTGCTGAGTTCAGAATCCACTCTGCTCGTGTCAAATAAACTTTGTTTTGTACCTCAAGTGGTCTCAGGTAAGTGAATTTCTACAACCGATTCATGAAAATGCTAACAGGGTTTGCTAATATCTAACCAACAGTAATGTTAGAATAAGGTTATTGTGTTTTGTGTGTTAAATCTCTTACTAATGTCATTTTGCTGCCTACCTTGATCTTATTCATTCTCTTTTTTTTTCTTTTTCTAAAGGCATAAAATAACCTTATTTTATGCCTTTAAAAATTTTTTAAAAAAAAGAAATGATAAGATCAAGGTAGGCAGCAAAATGACATTAGTAAGAGATTTAACTCACAAAACAGTAGACAGACCTAGACATTAAGGAGAACTAAACCCCAAAACTGAATATAGTTAAAAATGGCATATTTTATATAGTGAACTGATTGCACGAGGCTAAAGTTTCAGCTTGTCAATAGCAGCAATGATCCAGGACTTCAAACTTGTCACAGGGGGTCACCATCTTGGAAAGTGTCTGTGACACTCACATGCTCAGTGGGCTCTGATTGGCTGTTGAGAAGCTAAGCTTAGGGCTCATCACTAATTATCCAGCAGAAAATGAGCTTCCCCTGTAATATAAGCTGATGCTACAGGTTTGCTGATTATTAAATTCTGATGCTAATTGCACTGGTTTCTGTGCTGCATGTGCAGTGAATCAGCAGAAAAGGAGATGGGAGTCCAACCTCCATAAACAGCTCTCACTTTTTTTTTCCAGTACATTACGTAAAAGTAACACTGATCCTTTACCGAAACTGAGGGACAAATGGATACTAGACACTCCTACAATAGATACTGAAAATGATCAGAAATTCTTGAATTAGCCTACGTCCCTCTAATTAGTGTTCGGGACAAGATGATAAAATTCAGATTTTTTACACCGAACATACCTTACTCCACATTAGGGATGCACCAAATCCACTATTTTGGATTCGGCCAGACCCCCGAATACTTTGCAAAAGATTCGGCCGTATATCAGGCCGATAATGAATTCTAATTTGCATATGCTAATAAGGGGTGGGAAGGAGAAAAAAATTTTTACTTCCTTGTTTTGTGACAAAAAGTAACACAATTACCCTCCCCGCCCCTAATTTGCATATGCAAATTCGGATTCTGTTCGACCAGGCAGAAGGATTGGGCCAAATCCGAATCCTGCTGAAAAAGGCTGATTCCTGAACCAAATCTTGGATTCGGTGCATCTCTACTCCACATAGATTACACTGGACATACCAGCTTTATGCCCAAAATGTGGGTTTAGTCTTGCAAACTTTTTTCATATGGTATAGCAGCGTCCCCAAATACAACACTACTGGGAAAAAGTAGAGACAAGTCAAACTTTAGCCCTTATTATACCTATGAATCCGCTAGCCCTACTCCTCAGATTGGAGATATTGCCCCCTCTACAGCTGAAAAACCTTTTTTGTTTTTTTGTTTATACAGGCCAAAAGATTCATAGCTATGAGTCGGAATTCAAGCTTAGCACCTACAGCTCGCCAATGGCTTGTTCTAGTCAACCAATACCTTCCTCTTATACAAAGTTGAGACAAAAAAAGAGGCTGCCCAAAAAAATTTCACAAAATTTGATCTGTTTGGGCAGATGAACATCTTTCAATAACACAAGAATAAAGGCAAGTTTTTTTTATTTCTTCTCCCAATCTTTTACTCCCTCTCATATTTTAATTTACAAATCAACAAAAGAACGACAGCAGTTTAACGTTTATCAGTTTATTAAGGGTATTAAACATTAACAAATCATGCTGAGCAACAGATGGAAATGACTTAGAATTACTTGTTTACAGGAATACTTCTTCCTTACTATAAATTGTATAAGATAAAAAAACTCAATTGAGTATGTAATATTCTTATGTTTATTTGTAAGCCGTAGCCTTGCCTGACTAATGGCCAAATCTGCTATGATGCTTATGTAGGGATGTGAAAAACTTAGACACCCTTACACTTTACAGACAGGCACATCCCTAGTAATATGGACACCTCAGTGGGTCCTTATGGGGACCTTGTGCTTATGTAACCCCTGTAGTTCTCACAGTGTACAACAGATGGCACTGTGCCAGAGTATAAAAGGTTTAGGAACCATGTGCTCTGCGTCCATTGCTTTAGCCCAACCAAGCAGGCTGGAAGGGAATGGGTAGCTGACCCTAGGCGCCTTGGCCCTAGTAATTAGACAGCTATACTCGTTTTATAGATCACTCTAGGAGTGATAGAGAGGTTAATTAGTTGAGCAGCTCAAGGCTCCACCGAGGAGATTAGAGGGATTAAGATCCCAGGGTATTACTGACCCAGAGTAAGTAGCGATGTCAGGAGTTCCCCTAGTCTGCCACTGGAAGATATCCTGAAAACTGGGCAATACCCATCACATGCTGTCAACTTACTCTCTGCTGTTTATTCCCTGGCCTGTGGGGATTCAGCCTATACGTGCTGTGAGTATATGCTTCCTTTATGCTGCTGTGTATGTTCTATACTCCATTGTGGATCAATGTGCTAAATGATCTATGTGCTATTGTTCAATAAATATTGTTCTTTGTTCAACTGTTAAAGAACTATTGGCGCCCATCATTGTGCTATCGCATTAGGTTACAGTTACACTACACCCTTGCCTCCACCCCGCTGCGAGGGCTTACCCCTGAGAAAGAGAGCTCATCGGTGGTCTCAGCCCACCAAGGAAAGTAGCTAAACTGTCCTAGCACAAGTCAGTTTACTATAGCGCTACACTTATAAAACCCTTATTTCTTGTTTTGTTTTCTGGCTTTCTTTTATGATATATTTTCTTTTTGTTATTTTTTTTGTTTTATTGAAATTGTGAAAACTCAAGAAAAACTATTATCAAAAAAAAGAAAAGAAGGTGGGAAACTACTGGAGCATCTTTGTTAACACAGATCTTTACTGCTAAAGGGCTGTGGTTGCTTTGGGCTGTTAAAGAAGCACAAAACATCATGTACAACGTTTCTAGCTACTTCTTTAGTTAGGCTTTAGTTCTCCTTTAATAGACGAAGGTCAACAAAAGAAGAGTCACACCTAGGAAGTAGATGTTTCTCAGTGTTTAAAAGGGGAAGTGAAAAAACAAATGTACATACTTATGAGAAAACAAATTCAATGCATCCTAGATCCTGGATTTGTAAATTGGCACAGTCAGACCTTTTTTTTTAACATTCAGGTCTTTGACAAGTAACTGTATTTGCATTTGTGTTTGCATTTTAGGTTTGCTGTGTTGTAAAACAAAGCACAACATTTATAGAACCGTTATGATGTAACAATAGGGAGCTAAAGATGGCAGCCTCATTGGGATCAGGTCACAAGGAATATTATGGATGTTTTCTCTGTTCATGTTGCACCTACAAGCTCTCCCACTTGTGCCATCTGAATTTTGCATTATTCACACCACACGCACTGGCGCAACGTTCACAAAACAGGTGCAAATATTGTGCCCATATTGACAGATCAGGAGCAAGTAGGGGTGTGTCATTACACTGCAAATGTCACAATCCAAGTAAAAAGAATGACAGAGAGCACCAGTTTTGTGGTACTTTTGTTTTTTATACTCTTGTCCTTCTATAAACGCCTCACTGGTGGTCATCACTCGATGGCTGAGCCTGAGAAAGTCGTTTTTCTGTGGATAAAAATAAATAAATTCTCAGGGGATATTTTAAAACGATTTCTAGAAAGGGTATTTGAGATTAAATTAGGATACATATTCCCTTTAACCCAGGAATCTCAAAAACACTCCCTCCCAGCTGTTCTGAATTACAGATCCCAGCAGGATTGACGTCCTTGGGTTGAAGAATTGGGCTAAGGCCACTACTAAGATAACATTTTGCATTCAACAGTGAACGGGAAATTTCCCCAAAATCCAAGTGTTTATTTAGCAGTTTCTCATACACATAAACATGAATTGAAAAACTGAAAACACATGAAGGCAAATCACACAATACAATGTTCCAGCATATAGTTGCTGCAAGGACACCTAGGTGAAGACTAAGGGCTCTTACAGATGTTTTACCTGCGCTCCCCTGCGTTCCGTTTTTCTGCGTTCAGCCGCAGGGGTAGCGCAGGAATAGATGCATTACATTTTTTACAATGGGGCTGTACTCACACAGGCGTGTGTAGGCGCCGAATGCAGGAAAAATGCAGCATGTTGCGTCTCAACCTGCATTCGGTGCCTACACACGCTTTTGTGAGTACAGCCCCATTGTAAAAAATGTAATGCGTCTATTCCTGCGCTCCCCTGCGGCTGAATGCAGAAAAACGGAACGCAGGGGAGCGCAGGTAAAAACACTCATCTGTAAGAGCCCTAAAGGAGCAATAGCATAGATGGAAAATACAGGTGGGGGATACTCAGGATGGGTATAGATAGATCATCCCAGAAGACATAGGCAGTCTTAATAGATTGGAAAGAGAGCAGGGAAGAACTAGGCCAACAAAACAAGACAGATCAAGGTGTTGCTGCACAATATACAGGACAAGGAGAGAAGAGTCTGGATGGGAAGGTGGGGCAAACAGGAAGAAGGCTAAATGACAGTTGGGAATACTGTGGGTCTCAGAGACATCTGACAGGAATGCAAGAGCTATGTGCCAAGATAGAAAACAGAAGAGAGGTAGGCTCAATGGGGAATGGTACAGGCAGGGTCGCCATCAGGGGGGCACAGGGGATACAAGTGCACCGGGCCCAGGCCTAAAAGGGGGCCCGGTAGCTTAGCAGCGCCGAAAACGTGCCGCCTTTTCGAAAGTCCTGAACCACCGAAAAGCCAAAGTCCCCAACTGCTGAAGTCACGAAAGAGCCGAACTTGAAGTCCTGAAGCCGCAAAAAGAGCTGAAGTCACGAAAAGAACCAAGTAAAGTTATGGGGGACCACCAATGGTTTTTAAAAAAAAACTTTTATGGGCGTCCCTGGCGTCAATGTGTTTTTCTAAAAAAACTTTTATGGGGGGCCCTGGAGCCACAGTGTTTTTTAGCTCTGATCTCTGTGTAGTCTTTTAACTCTGGTGTGGGATCTGGGATTGGGCTCGTGCTTGGGGGCCCTGTAAATTTTGTTGTACGGGGCCCCATAATTTCTAATTGCAGCCCTGGGTACAGGAAACAAAGCAAAGTGGGTGAAAACTAATATATACAAGACAAGAAAGACCAAAGGTGGGAACAAGTATCCAAGAAACTATATGAAACAACGTGGAAAATGTAAAAAAGGAGGCACGTGGCAAAGAGATTACAGAGGATTGCCAGATGGTGGCAAAGGTCAGAAGCACAGAAGAAAGTCAATGAACTCTATACTTGGCAGTTGCAATCAGAAATTGAGAGGATAGATTTGCTCAACACGGGAAATGAGACTTCATCAGAAAGTGCAACAAGGGACATCAACACTCCTGCACAACTGCCCTAACTCCAGTATATCACAGGACTTGACATGGTGGCTAAGGTTTCTACAGGTTTCCAAAAAATATTCCTTATTACTCCATGGGAGGTGTCTTGCCGAGCTTTCTTTGGCAGACTTATCACATGCAGGGATAGAAATAAAACACACACACTGATGAATATTAGAACAATATATTGTAAGAAAAATTAATACATCACCGATTGAACACAACGTCTAGCCGAGCTTCCCTTGGCAGACTTTTGAGAGGAACATCAGCTGGGGGAGCCCAGGCCAGGTACAGCGAACTCTCAAAGCCAGATCAATCGGGCAAGGTTCTACACAACACGTCTGCTTGTAGATGAAGTCCCGAAGCCCCCTCTGCTGAGTTCCTTTTTATATTAATATAATAACAAAGTAATAGATGGCTACACGCCCAGAACGGTGACCATGAGAATGACCACGACAATGAAAATAACCATGTGCATGAGATACAAGAAGGAATTATTATATTGAAATAATAACAAAGTAATAGATGGCTACATGCCCAGAACTGTGACCATGAGAATGGCCATGTTTTGTATGTTTACCAGTTAATTAACTCAACTCCTGCTGTTCCCTTGTCTCCAACTAATGCTAATACATCCATATAACAACTAAGGAGCCATATTGGATACACTTGATCACACTCACATTCATACAGGGCCTGCCATGTCACATTTGTATCACAGGAGGCCACTTAAACTCAGCTAACATTGGCACAGTCTGTTGTGTTTATTACCATAATTGTTTGTTTCCCCCCAACAGATTTACACACAGCATAAATATTTGTGCAAGGGTCTTGACCTTAAAAGGGCGAGAGACCCCCATTAACTTATTCTCACAATCTTTGGCAGAAAGTTGACTTTGGGTCAAGCAGCACATGAATAGGCAGAGAATGAGTGAGCTGGGCAGCTGTTACTGTTCACGCATTTTTACTTTCATTATTTTTGAAAAAGGATTTTCCCATAAATTTAAACAAAAGCCCTTGACCATATTTGTCCTCTTATGTGGGTCACCTCGAAATGGGTGGCATTTGTATGGATTGTGGGGTTGTTGTTGTGTGTAACAGGTCTGTGGTTAGGCAGACAAATGTCTCCATGATTTCTCAAGGCAGCCATGGACTGAACATGGATGAACACTGGCGCCAGGCTTATACACCTCAGCAACCGCTCCTCCTCTGCCACGCCACTCTGCCAATCCCTGCACTGTTTTTTGCTACCTTTCAGAATAAAATTCAAACTGATGACCCTGACATTCAAAGCACTTCATAACTCTGCCCCACCCTACTTCTCTGAACTTATCTCTATATATTCACTCCTCTACGGTCCTGCTACTCAACTCTTTTCTCATTACCTCCTCACATACTTGCATTCAAGACTTTGCAAGAGCGGCACCCCTCCTCTGGAATTCTCTCCAACAGGCTGTCCGACTTTCTCCCAACCTTCCCAATCTTTATGTATGTAATTCATGAGATTTCTTTGTATAAGCACATTCATTTTACAGCACTGCAAACTTTGTTGGCGCTCTAAAAACACGTTAATAATAAATAATAATAATTCTATGCTGAGGTACTGTGAGAGTAGATGTCAAAGGAGCCTATTTACTGAGCAGCATCCTGGTGATATCTACTACCCTAGAGACACGCGTGTTTGGACAGTAGAGTAGATCCCTAGTTGTCCAACTGTGTGCCATGTAACTATTAAGGTTGGCACCAACTGGGAGCAAAGAAACCCAAATATGTCGTGATTGTGATATCACAGACAAGTCTCTGGCATATATAAAGGCTCATCTTCCAGTGTAAAGGGTCTGGAATGCAGCCCATGTTCTTCTAAAGTAAGCCATAAAGGCATCATCCTGGGAGATCAGTCACATCGAGAGGACCTCTGGTTCCTGTGGCTGTTCCTTCAATGAAATCTATTTTCTGCCCATAGGAAATTACTCGGAGCTTCAATCAGACGATTGCTAGTCAGGTACAAATGATATTTCCTCCATATAACAATTACAGAACAATTTGTGAAATTGCTTCTTTTGTGCCAGTAGCTTGAGTGCTTCGGATCTGATTAAAAGTTCTACCTCGCTTGATGAGGACAATTGAGAGATCGACGTTTTGGGAAGTTGTGTATGGTTTTATTTTTACATGTTCTACGCAGATATTCCTACGCGATGTCAAGGAGATGGAACTGATGAGCAGACGTGAGCACATCACAGAAGAGTAGCGGAAAGATGATGGATAATGAGTTTACCCACTATTTTTCGTTATTTATACATGGCCCACATAGATATTCCTATGCTGTGTCATGATGCCTTCAAACTAAGAGTGATGTGACCAGACATGGCAACTGCAAACCCTGCTGCACTATCCTGCATTCTTAGCCCAGAGACAGTGCGGGGGTTGGGGGGGAGCATTAAATGCAGTTCTCAAGGGGGAAGCAGGTCATTTTAATGGGGGCACTTCTCCTTTAACTCTTCTGCCTTGTTTCCTTATTGATCTACCTTTGGTTTTTTTTCCAGTAAATAAGATGTTGTTACCTCAGCTGCCATGGACTCAATCAACCTAATGGCCACAACCCTCCTGTTGTGTTATAATCCCCCTGCAAGGAACTTTCTGTAGGTGTAACCTTAACGGATCATGGCAAGACGGTGGGTAGGGGATGGAATTCCCCAAGCTTAGCATTAGATGGAACAACCAACTGAGAAAACAGTTATCAACCAAGGCAACAAATAGTATCAAAAATGGAATCTCTAAAATATATTTATTTTATTCTGGTGGGATCACTAAATGTCAGTAAAGGCTCTAGGCAATGGAGGGTAGTACATCAGAAAAAAAAAAAACACTCAAAAATTTGCTAATGTACTTACGTGCAGAACCCACAAATGACCACAAGAGGTCCTACAAGGTAAATGAAAGCAATATTACAAATAGCTACTGACAGAGGTCAGAAAAACAGAACCCTGTTTGGAAGGTTGAATTCCCATTCACAGTTTATTGTGCACAGAATATTTCATACCCTAAGAATCTCACTGCCAGGAGGGCCAGTCGAAATAAGAACAAACTACATCATTTTTGTATCTGCTAACCCCAAAGACTATAGATGCAGCATCTTGCACACAAGTCATGTGCAAAATAGAGTTACCTGTGAGAATAAAGTCTGCTGAATCCGAGGCAGTGGCGTAACTGAGGGACCATGCTAGGTTGGGTTTCCATGTTGGTCACTACACAGCCATTTTCTAGCCGGAATTGGCATCATGTTTATGGTCTACAAGACAATTATAAACTCTAAAAAAATCTAAAATAACTGTGCCAGGAACCTTTCATTCGTGAATATAGTGAATAAAGTACCCCTTAGTGTAAAATATAAGGATATTATAAGTCACTGAGGAGTTCCACGGCCGAGTGCTTTTATACAGGTCATGGAACTCCGTGGTTACTTCTAATATCCTCATATTTTACAAAAAGGGGTACTTTATTTATTATAACACACACGTTTTTGTGAGTCATGTGCGAAAAATGACATCACTACTCACCATTTATAACTGATGACATCACTAGTCACCATTTATAAGGAAATAATTCACAAGATATTCATGGCTTTTGTGTATATGTATATATATATATATATATATATATATACACAAAAAAAGTCCGCACTCATAGGTCTTGTGAAGTAAAAAGAAAGTGGATTTATTCAACGTTTTGGCTCTTAATACTTCGGCTCACGTTTAAGATCCGAAACGCTGAATAAATCCACTTTCTTTTTGCTTCACAAGACCGATGAGTGAAGAGTTTTTTTGTTGTTTGTAATTATGATTCCATGTTCCAGCACCTAGGCTTTTACAGGTACTCTGAGTGAACCTATCTGTTTGTGTATATATATATATATATATATATATATATATATATATATATATATATATATATATACAGATGGATGTAGGCACAACTCGTATAAGAGTGAACAGTGCCTGGGTGCATGTAGCCTGAAACATTAAATGCAGGACCAAAATAAATAAATACAATAATATATATATTTTTATATATATATATATATATATATATATATATATATATATCATAAATGTCCTATAGGGCAATTTAACGACTCAACAAAAAAGCCATAGCCTTAAAGGAGCAGTAACCCTAAAAATAAATATGGCTAAAAAAAACAAGGACTTCAAACTTGTCACAGGGGGTCACCATCTTGGAAAGTGTCTGTGACACTCACATGCTCAGTGGGCTCTGATTGGCTGTTGAGAAGCTAAGCTTAGGGCTCGTCACTAATTATCCAGCAGAAAATGAGCTTCCCCTGTAATATAAGCTGATGCTACAGGGCTGGTTATTAAATTCTGATGCTAATTGCACTGGTTTCTGTGCTGCCATGTAGTAATTATCTGTATTTATTACTAATCAGCCTTATTGTGAAGACTCACCCTGGAGGTCTAGCAGGCCGTCGGGGACACCCACCACAGTGATCCTCTTCTGCCTCTTGATGGCTTTGTTATGGCGCGTGCGGTGCACACTTCCGGGTTTTGGTGCGTCCCGAGCCTCATGATGTCATCTCAATGCCGTGAAATTCGAATATTTAAAGGGGATCTGAGCACAAACTCATTGCCCATTGTTAGGTCTGCTCGCTAGTGTCCTGGGTGTGTTTAATATGTGTTTTGCTGTCTGATTATACTGAACTCTGCTAATCCTGACTCCTGCCTTCTTGACGATTCTACAGGTATTGACCCATGCCTGTCTGACTAGCCTTTAACTCTGCCCGCACCTACCCCGGTCTGCCTGACTTCGCTTTTGTCTATTCCAAGAACTGTGCCTTCCATCCAAAAAAGTTTCCTGACTTTCTGTACAGAACGCACAATAAGAAAGGCCGGGTCAGTGCGGGCAGAGTTCAAGGATAGTCAGACAGACAAGGGTCAATAATCAGACAGGCAGGGATCAAAACCAGGAATCAAATACAAATTAAACACACCCAGGACACTAGCAAGTAGACCTAACACCGGACAATGAGTTTGTGCTCAGAGTCCCTTTAAATATTGACGCTGGTCACAGGCGGGGAGAGCAGGAGAAGACAGACTCCGTTATTGCTTTGAACGGCGCTCCGCAGCGGTATCAGTGAAGTGTATGTGAAGCCGGCTAGAAGGAGCCGATTTATCGCGAGAGCTGCGACCTAGCAGGAGCCGGCGTACACGGGGAGCGCTCCGCCATTAGCCACATAGTCTTCTCGTATGTTAGAGCAGGATAAGAGCTCGGCCCGCACCCGCCCGCGACCCGCGCATTTTGTCCAAGGGTAGGCCCAAACCCGCCCGACCCGCGGGCCTCAGGTCGGCCCGCACATCACTGTGTACTGTATATTGTGAGTGGGTCCCTAAGCTCAGTAAGTGACAGCAGCACAGAGCGTGTGCAGTGAATCAGCAGAAAAGAAGATGGGGAGCTACTGGGGCATCTTTGGAGACACAGATCTTTACTGCTAAAGGGCTGTGGTTGCCTTGGGCTGGTACAGAAGCACAAAACATAATGTACAACATTTCTACCTACTTCTTTATTAAGCTTTAGTTCTCCTTTAACTGATGATTATTTACCAGGGCACCCACTGAATAATAATAATATTCATGGATATCCTTATAACAAGTAAGTTATGTCGTATTCACTAGAAGGAAAACAATCATGTTATAGAGTAGTGATCTCCAGGCTATGCCCATCCAGCTATTTCTAAACTACAGTACTTCATCTCCATGGCAACCATCAGCTGGAGCGACAAATAAAGTCCTCTGTTATCTGAGAAAACTGCTGATGTCCAAAGTTGCCTCCGGATCTTGTAACCCCTGTTAACCAATCAGCATGGGGCAATTATTGGACTGCTGTTTTGAAAGAAAACACCCCTGTTTCTCTTCATTCTGTTGTCATACAGCAGTTGGGTGTCAGCTATACATTGACAGTTAGAAACAATATATCTTATAGGGGGGCTCCTCTCCTAGCAGATGAATTAGAGCTCACTCAAATAACTGATTCCAGTACAAACAAAATCTAACAAAATAACTGCACAAATTCTGCATGTAGAGAGACATGATGTCTGGTGATTTAATAGAGTGAGCTCTAATACATCTTCTAGGCAAAAGGAGCCCCCCCTATAAGATATATTGGATCTAACTGTCAATTAAAATCTGTCATATCTGCATGAAGACTGAATGAAGAGAAACAGATGCTGAGAGGGGAATAGTGAAGATAAACTTGATTATTTCAGAAACAGTAAAGAATTTTTAATTGATTATATTTACAAAGTTTATTATTTCGGTGTGCTGAATCTTATATAAAATCAAAATTTTCACAATATTTCCCCTTTAAGCCTTTGGGGTTGTTTTATTATAAAAAAAAAAAATAGACATCAGTGGAAGAATACCCAAAGCAAAAACATTATGGTTGCATGCATTAGAACAAAGTGTACCTCTAGCTAAGCCACCAGCTTGATAAAGAAACATGGCAGCCTAAAATACTAAATACTGTATAAATGAGCTCACTCAACCCCTGCTGCAAACAACTCACTTCTGCTGCGAGTCTCAGACAGATAGTAGGAGCAAAGGGTGCACTAAAAACAATATGTTAGGCTGGGGGAAACATATTTCACATAGAGATTTACTTCATTGAACAAAATGATTCTAACTCAGAAATGAAGAACACGTAAACAGCCATAGCACGACTGAG
This sequence comes from Xenopus petersii, assembly GCA_038501925.1. Taxonomy (NCBI): domain Eukaryota; kingdom Metazoa; phylum Chordata; class Amphibia; order Anura; family Pipidae; genus Xenopus; species Xenopus petersii. Next base: position 141,974,961 of record CM076676.1, on the reverse strand, counting down.
CTGCCTGCAACAGGGAAACATCTTGGGCTGAGGAAGAATTCTAATAAGCCTTTAATATATAAAAGAAGAATCCAACATTTATTTAACTATTCGGTGAATTACAAAAAGGTGAAAAAGAACCTGGAGCAGTCCCGGTGGGCCCAGGTATCAGTGGGCCCCAATGCTGATAAACATTTGGCCTATTTCATGGTAATTTCCTATTTTTATGAGAACAAAGAGGCTAAATAGATGGAATAATGGATTAAAGTGTGGAAAGAAAAGAGACTAGGAGAATAGAGGATGAGTGAGGAGAGGAAGAATAATAGTACTGAGAGTGGGCCCCTTGTCTAAGATTAATTGATGGGCCCTTGGTCAAAGGTTTTGGGTGGCTCCTGGTGTCCCAGTTCGACACTGGCTGTGCTGGTAGGGAAAAACCCGCTGGGAGAAAACCCGTTGGACCCCTGTCCTCACGGGCCCCACCAGCCCAGGTCCACTGCTTACAGAGATGGGGGGGGTATGTGCTGGGAAGTACCTGCTCTACACACAATTCTTTATGCGATAGGGGGGAGGTCAGGAGCACCGGCTGTTCAGAGTGGGTCTGAGCCGGCAGGGTGGGTCTGAGCCGGCAGGGTCAAAGAGGGCTGGGGCCCACCGGGTTTTTTCCCAGTGTACCAACTGCCCAGTCCGACGCTGCCTACACTTGTGGGCCCCCCCGCAGGGTCTGCTTCCACTGTACTTTCGCTCACGATAAGTAACAGGGTGTAGTCAGGACATTTTAGAGGCCAGTTTAGCCGGATTTGATTCACAGAAGGTTGATGTCTCTGGTTGTCTCTGTGCAGGTTTCCCTTGGGCATTTGCATGAAGCTCCCAGCATCTTGAGGCAGTTCAGCTGAGAAGACGGAGAAGGAGAACTACACGGGTGAATCTGAAAGGTAGGAGTAGGTTAAAGAGCTTTAGGGCTGCTGACCTGAAGAAATACAGTTAAAATAGCCTCACTTTTGACAAGCCATATTTGTCTTTTACTTGAGCATCAACTGTTAAAGAAAAGGTTCAAAAAGAATCTATTTTTCTCCCAGGCCAATACAGGTTTGTGCTATTTTAGTGTAAACAGACTTTCCACCACCGTGACACACTGTCATATCATAAGGGGTTTGTCTCCGGAATTCAGACGTCCTTTCACCTCTTCTGTGCAACTGTCAGGGAGCCATCAGCCCAAGTCACCCAATTATCTGTATGGCACACTCACCTCCTGGACCACAGACAACCTGGAAAACTTTCATCTGTCTCCAATTACTTTCTTGTGCTCCCGAAAGTACAAAACGGATCGATCTTTCCCTTCTCTTTTAAAATAACTTTTTACTGAAATAGCTGCTGTATCACATCCAGCCCGGGTGCAACATCGTTAAATAAAACCCTCTTATCTTAAACAAGTCTTTGGCTGTAAATTCTCCAGAAGATTTAATTGCCCCTAACTCACCGAATGGGGGAAATGGAATTTTGTAATTTTGTAATTTATACTTTTTAATCGTCTATTGGCTGCCAACACGTGTTTGTCAGGGAGAGAAATTTCAATGTGTTTTGTGTTGGAAGAGCAGCATTATGAATTATTAAAGATATAAATAGAGTGAGGATGGATGAATCCCCGCACTGGATGGCAAAGTAAAATCAGCCTTTTGCCTGAAGGCCCCTTGGAGCTGCAGAGTTGAGAGGGTTAAACCATTAGTAGGTTCTGGGCTCACTTGGGGCCCAGGGGCCAAGATTACAACACGTGACAGGGAATTCTGGGAAGGGTCGTGGCTAACGGGAAGAGACAGTAGACAGACAGACTGGTATTGATTAAAAGGAGGGAGCGAGAGATGGGGGCAGAGAAAGAGATAGATTGGAGTGGCTGGGGAGGGAGAGAAGAAGAGCGGCTTTAGAGGATGAATTAAAAGAGGAGAGTGCATGGGGGGAACATGGGGGAGAGGAAAACAGGAGGGGAGCTATTGACTGAGAAAGTAAAAGTACAAGAACCAAGAGAGAGGGCTGTGTGGGGGGAGAGTGAAGGGTATGTGGGGAGAGAGAGAGGTAAGTGGGAGCAAAAGGTGGAGAGATAGATGAGTAGACGGGAGAGAGGGGTATGCGATGAGTGTATGTGGGATGGGGAGAAGTGTGGGAGAGTCCAGGAGTGGAATCAGGGAAGGAACAGTGTCAGACTGGGACACCAGGGGCCCACCCAAAAACCTTAGACCAGGGGCCCACTCAGTTCTATTATTCTTCCTCTCCTCACTCAACCTCTATTCACCTAGTCTCTTCTTTACATACTATAAACTATAATTCCATCTATTTAGCCTTTTTGTTCTCATAGAAATAGGGAATGACCATGAAATAGGCCAAATGTTTAGCAGCATGAGGGCCTGACACCTGGGCCCACCGGGAGTTTTCCAGGTATCCCAGTGGGCCAGTCCAACACTGGCCAGAGGTGCCAACAAAGGACTTAACATTTAGGATCTCAATATAAGTGCAAACTGCTAGAATGGAAGCAGAATTGTATGTGCTTTGTTGTTATTCACAGAAGTGCTTTTAGGGACACCCTGAATCCTGGATTCAGTTTGGGATTCTGCTGAACCCAAGCTATTTTTAGCAGTGCGTAGCATGTGCACACATTTAGGGATGTGCTTAGCCTGTGCATTGGGTTCTTCCGCCTGTGCACCAGCTTTTATGGAGCAGATGAAGGGTTCGGATTCAGTTTGGTATTTGCTGAATCTGTAACCCTAGATTCATGGATTCGGATGAAGCCGAAAAAGCCTGGTTCCATGCACCCCTAGGTGCTTTGCTCCCATACAAATAACTCCTTATGAGGAGCGCCAGTGCAGCTGCATGCGTGAGAAATTGTGCACAAGTGCAAAGTACAGGGGTCACAGGTTCAAGGCATCCTTGGAAGTTGTACTTAGTGGGAGAGCCCGTCGTCATTTCACGCAGATGACTTGCACCCATTGGATTATCATTGAGCGTGCGATAAAAATGGCACCGGTCCCACACAAATTCAGTAAGAAAAACCTGTGCTGCATCTGGCACAAAACATCTGTCACAATACACTAGCCAATTGTGCACAAGTTGCAGCTCTTTTTAGCCAGACACACAATGACAATGGAAAAATACTGGGCCCAAGTACCTACGTTCCTCCCAGAAAGGAGTATTTTATTAATAATGTTTTCTCCAGGTCTAGTAACCAATAGTAACCAAAAAGCAGTGACCATTTACTTTCTGAAAAGAAAGAGCTTATTGGTCAGAAACAGTTACTAGACCGTGAGTAAACTTTGGAATTATTTCTACATCACCCCCCCCCCCCGACTGCCAAATGTGCTTTCCAAGGCAGTGTAACTGCTACAAGCCTTGAGGCACCAGCAATAATGTGTTCACACCATCATACAGCTAAGCCACATAATCAAATATTTAGTGCGCTGTGTTTTTACTGCTAATTTGTCTAGAACAGAGTACGGGGCAAATACTACTTTAAAGGTAAACTGAGGCTCAACAGTGCAAAAAAAAAAGAATGGCCCTGGGACCTCTTCCTCCCCCCGATTATAAATGATATCCCATTCTTTGTCTGCATTCATTAGTGGAATGTATAATACTTCCCACTTAGCAAGTTAGATTCATTACACAGGCGTTTTTTTTACTGCAGCCATTGGAACACCCCTCTTTTTAAATTAAAGGGATTCTGTCATGATTTTTATGGTGTAGTTTTTATTTCTAAATTATACTGTTTACACTGCAAATAATTCATTCTACAATATATAATTTCATTCCTGAACCAGCAAGTGTATTTTTAGTCGCAATATTGGTGTGTAGGTGCATTTCAGGTCATTTTGCCTAGTCATGTGCTTTCAGAAAGAACCAGCACTTTAGGATGAAACTGCTTTCTGGCAGGCTGTTGTTTCTCCTACTCAATATAACTGAATGTGTCTCAGTGGGACCTGGATTTTACTATTGTGTGCTGTTCTTAGATCTACCAGGCAGCTGTTATCTTGTGTTAGGGTTATCTGGTTACCTTCCCATTGTTCTGTTGTTAGGCTGCTGTGGGGGGGGGGGGAGGTGGGTGATATCACTCCAACTTGCAGTACAATACTGCGAGTGACTGAGGTTTATCAGAGAAAAGGGGCACCTGGGAAACTGACAATATGTCTAGCCCCATGTCAAATTTCAAATTTAAATATAAAAAATCTGTTTCCTCTTTTGAAAAATGGATTTCAGTACAGAAGTCTGCAGCACTATTAAATGATGTTTTTTTGAAAAAAACATGTTTTCCCATGACAGTATCACTTTAAAAATGTCTACCCAATGATTCTTTCGTCTGCCGTTTAACTTTATCTGCCAACACTAGTATAAGCCTTGGTTGCTGGTGGGTGCAGGGAGATGTGGTTTAGCAAACAACTGATTTGGCAGCACTTGATATCCCAGAGACTACTACTATCGGCACCATCTCTCCCTACTATACCTGCTATCCCACAGTCACACTCCCTTCCCAGAGACTATTATCCCACTGTTACTATAGGCACCATCTCTCCCTACTATACCTGCTATCCCACAGTCACACTCCCTTCCCAGAGACTATTATCCACTGTTACTATAGACACCATCTCTCCCTACTATACCTGCTATCCCACAGTCACACTCCCTTCCCAGAGACTATTATCCCACTGTTACTATAGACACCATCTCTCCCTACTATACCTGCTATCCCACAGTCACACTCCCTTCCCACATAGACTATTATCCCACTGTTACTATAGGCACCATCTCTCCCTACTGTACCTGCTATCCCACAGTCACACTCCCTTCCCAGAGACTATTATCCACTGTTACTGTAGGCACCATCTCTCCCTACTATACCTGCTATCCCACAGCCACACTCCCTTCCCAGAGACTATTATCCACTGTTACTATAGGCACCATCTCTCCCTACTATACCTGCTATCCCACAGTCACAGTCCCTTCCCAGAGACTATTATCCCACTGTTACTATAGACACCATCTCTCCCTACTATACCTGCTATCCCACAGTCACACTCCCTTCCCACATAGACTATTATCCCACTGTTACTATAGGCACCATCTCTCCCTACTGTACCTGCTATCCCACAGTCACACTCCCTTCCCAGAGACTATTATCCACTGTTACTGTAGGCACCATCTCTCCCTACTATACCTGCTATCCCACAGCCACACTCCCTTCCCAGAGACTATTATCCACTGTTACTATAGGCACCATCTCTCCCTACTATACCTTCTATCCCACAGTCACACTCCCTTCCCAAAGACTATTATCCCACTGTTACTATAGGCACCATCTCTCCCTACTATACCTGCTATCCCACAGTCACACTCCCTTCCCAGAGACTATTATCCCACTGTTACTATAGGCACCAGCTCTCCCTACTATACCTGCTATCCCACAGTCACACTCCCTTCCCAGAGATTATTATCCACTGTTACTATAGATACCATCTCTAACTACTATACCTGCTATCCCACAGTCACACTCCCTTCCCAAGAGACTATTATCCCACTGTTACTATAGACAACATCTATCCCTACTATACCTGCTATCCCACAGTCACACTCCCTTCCCAGAGACTATTATCCACTGTTACTATAGGTACCATCTCTCCCTACTATACCTGCTATCCCACAGTCACACTCCCTTCCCAAGAGACTATTATCCCACTGTTACTATAGACAACATCTATCCCTACTATACCTGCTATCCCACAGTCACACTCCCTTCCCAGAGACTATTATCCACTGTTACTATAGGTACCATCTCTCCCTACTATACCTGCTATCCCACAGTCACAGTCCCTTCCCAGAGACTATTATCCCACTGTTACTATAGGCACCATCTCTCCCTACTATACCTGCTATCCCACAGTCACAGTCCCTTCCCAGAGACTATTATCCACTGTTACTATAGGCACCATCTCTCCCTACTATACCTGCTATCCCACAGTCACACTCCCTTCCCAGAGACTATTATCCCACTGTTACTATAGACACCATCTCTCCCTACTATACCTGCTATCCCACAGTCATACTCCCTTCCCAGAGACTATTATCCACTGTTACTATAGGCACCATCTCTCCATAATATACCTGCTATCCCACAGTCACACTCCCTTCCCAGAGACTATTATCCACTGTTACTATAGACACCATCTCTCCCTACTATACCTGCTATCCCACAGTCACACTCCCTTCCCAGAGACTATTATCCCACTGTTACTATAGGCACCATCTCTCCCTACTATACCTGCTATCCCACAGTCACACTCCCTTCCCAGAGACTATTATCCACTGTTACTATAGGCACCATCTCTCCCTACTATACCTGCTATCCCACAGTCACACTCGCTTCCCAGAGACTATTATCCACTGTTACTATAGGCACCATCTCTCCCTACTATACCTGCTATCCCACAGTCACACTCCCTTCCCAGAGACTATTATCCACTGTTACTATAGACACCATCTCTCCCTACTATACCTGCTATCCCACAGTCACACTCCCTTCCCAGAGACTATTATCCCACTGTTACTATAGGCACCATCTCTCCCTACTATACCTGCTATCCCACAGTCACACTCCCTTCCCAGAGACTATTATCCACTGTTACTATAGGCACCATCTCTCCCTACTATACCTGCTATCCCACAGTCACACTCGCTTCCCAGAGACTATTATCCACTGTTACTATAGGCACCATCTCTCCCTACTATACCTGCTATCCCACAGTCACACTCCCTTCCCAGAGACTATTATTGGAACATTGGAACATCCCCAAGTTATATGAAAGTTTCCATAACTTGCCAGAACTGATAGGGGGATCTATGTTTCGCATTAAACATTTTAGCATAATCCCATTAACCTTCATACAGAATTATAACCCTAAAAGGAAAATCTAACGTATTTACAATCTGACTTTATTTTCTATTTATTCTCCATTATAGTCAGTAGCACGGAGGCAGAGTCACTTAAATTCCATTTCTAAAATCTGACCTTTAATCATTTCAGTTATTTCCCCCTCTCCCTTTGGCCAGGGAACTCTGTATGACGTAAATAAGACTGAGGTATGTGAGTTATTTGGGATGGGCAATTAGCTAATGGCTTTATAAAATGAAAAGTAATGTGATTCATCTTTGTTGTGAGCAGCGTGTGAGGGAACTTTTTTTTCCATGGTTCAGAATTGTTGTTAATACATATTAAAGAATTCATGTCCCTCCCATTGCAAGATGGTGGCAGAATATGCCAATTTGGCCCAATGCTTAAGACATTGCCTCATTGGAGATGATATAGAGTAACACAATTAAAGGATAAATAAGCCTTTAAAAAACCAATGTAAAATTGTTCCGGCTGCGTCTCTGAGTTTCCGGGTGCGTCTCTGCAGTTCCCCGTGAATCAATTTTCTTTCCATTTTAAAGCCATAAACCTATTTATTAAATGCTCAAATAATGAATTTGGAACAACAGTGTCACTCGCTGGTCAATACCTCTCCTTGTACGGGTGGAGAGATAGACATTCAGAAGGAAAACAGAAGTGTTCTGATGTTGCTCTGCTCAGGAAAGAGACAGGAAAGGTCATCTGAGGTTTCTGATCTCTTTACTGAGCAGAGCAAAATCAGAACAGATTGTAAATCACTTCATCTTTTAGTGTAGAACTAACCAGTGACCTCCCAAATGTCTGCCTGTAGCCAATATTAACCTTTGCATTTGGTTGAAATGGTGACAAGCTGATTCCAATTATGGCCCAAGAGGGAGAGTTACACCGTGGGGCCAGGGGGACGATTTATGATCTTGATGACGTCACTGCATACATCATGGGGGTGTGGAAGGAAGGCTCTTTCCCAAAATATACATCTACCAATTAAATGCATCAAAGGGGTCTGTATATTGGTGGGCAAAACCATTGAAAACAGCTTTCCTGGTCCTTTAAAGGGCATGTAAAGTCTAAAATAGAATAAGGCTAGAAATGCTGTATTTTGTATACTAAATATAAACATGAACTTACTGCACCACAAGCCTAATCAAACAAATGATTTATGCTTTCAAAGTTGGCTACAGGGGGTCACCATCTTGTAACTTTGTTATACATCTTTGCAAGACTAAGACTGTGCACATGCTCAGTGTGGTCTGGGCTGCTTAGGGATCGTCATAAACAAAGCTGCTTGAGTTCTGCATGGCTGGGAAGTAAGGAGGGGGCTCCCCCTGCTGTTCATAAGTATGATTGTTTCCCTGCTCAGCAGTTAGGGACCGTCCTATCCACAGCAGTAAATGAAGGGAGAATGTCACTGCATACAGTCAGGTTTCTTATAAAAACAGTAAACATTTTTTAATTAACGTATATTGGAGATATGTTTCTTTTTCATTAAAGAAAGTAAAAATTGGATTTTATTTTTTTGCCTTTACATGCCCTTTAAGGCCTCATTTACAAAGTGCAGGGCAGGGAGCCGTGCAACTAAACAGGTGCAAACTGCCATGTTTTTCTCACTTGCTATCCTGAAATATAAATGACCCCCATGGGGTTAGGACCAATTTAAGGCACAAATGTGGCAAGTGGAACGTTTCCAGTGTCAGACTGGCCTGCCTGGATACCATTGTTCCCTTTAATTCCGTCTTTGCTTTATGCACAAAAAGATATTTTGTGCACAACTGAATGCTAAAGTTAGAATAAATACAAAATGTTATGTTTTTACACCAAACTCTTTTTGTGTGCCACAATTTGTTGAGGGGGCTGACCTCAAAATATGTGTGCATGTGCTTTGCATTACCCCATTGGGTCCCATTGCTGGTGTGCCCTGTGCTAAGTATCTTTTATACTCGGCGGAGTAGCACATGCCACCATTACAGTTCAGGGAACTTGTACGACACACTTTACTTGTTCAAAAATTTTAAAATTTTTTAATTTAACCAGCCCCCCCCTTGATAGCGATGAAGTAATGCGACAAAACGCCAAAGTCCCGAACCGAAGAGCCAAATTGCTGAAGCCCCGAAAATCCAAAGCACCGAAGACTCAAAGCAGTGAATAAAAAGCCGCAAAAAGCCTGGAAGCCACAAAAAGACCCAAAGTTGGTGTCCTGAAGCCACGAAAAAAACCCAAAGTTGGAGTCCTGAAGCCACGGAAAGACCCAAAGTTGAAGTCCTGAAGTCAAGAAAAGACCCGAAGCCACAAAAGGAGCCCAAGATAAACCGAAGATAAACTCCGGAAGCCGCAAAAAGACCCAAAGCCATGAAAGGAGCCTAAGGTAAGTTCCACTGAACACCAATGTTTTTTTTTGTATTATTTATTATTACCCCCTGGCAATAAATGTATTATTTTAATACTCTATAGGCCCCTGGCCACCAATGTTTTTAAAAAATATTCTATAGGGCCCCTGACCACCAGAAAATGTTGTTGTATGTGGCCCTGTGATTTCTGATGGTGGCCCTGTCTGCTACCTTACAGGGACAGTGGGCAGCTCAGTTTTAAGATAAGAGCAACATTTACAGCACTTTCCTTCCTTAGGAACCAAACGGATTAGAACACCTATTAGAAGTCACTAAGGATTTTGGGACACCAGGGGATCATGTGATGTAATTAGATGCACAAGCCAAAACACATAATAGGGACATAATTCAGACAAGATAAAATACTGATATTTTTAATTGAAATAAACATGCTCCAAATTATCTGTTATAATAAAACAAAATGACGACACTGCCCCTTTAATATGTGGGGCGACTCCTTCCCCCAAGAAACAAGCTATTACAATAATCCTTTATAATAGGGTCATCTGCACCCACCAATCAAGTCAAAGGCAGCAGCTGTTCTGACTGGTTGATTGGATCACACGGCACAGCCCTGCAACTTCATATTGGTACTACCTATAAAAGCAGATTATTTGGTGCTTTATCTGCCATCAGTGGCTGCTTTCGTGATCTATAATATACATATATATGTATTTATTTACATTGGACTTATAATTTAACAAGATGTTACAAGATGTTCTTTCGTGTTGTGGCTAAATTACCCATCGGAAGGAAGTGGGCAGTTGTTAAGGGATACAGAATCATTACGGGTGAATCATAAGTTGGGAATAAATAGAATTCTGAGTAGAGAAGGTGTATAAAACAGATACGATATATGACAGAAGGAATTTATAATAAAGTGGCAAAAAAGAAAAGATTGGGTGACCACGTTCAGTCACCACAAGGTGGCACTGTGCCTCTGATTGGTCATATTATTGGGTTTAGAGGTTTCTATGATGGCTGGTAAGAGTCAGTACATTATGTTTTGCTCTCATTTAACCACTCCTATGGCCTATCCAGATTTTGTAGATTAATCTGCACGCCATTCATTCCCCTGCAGCTCAAAGGCCCCCCTAGATAAATCAGTGGATAAAGCTGATACACAGGGGAAGGGCTGCCATCAGAAGTGTTGGGGCCACATTCAAGTCAACGGTTGGGCCCCATTGCAACCACCTTATTGTAAGCGCCCAAATACTTTCTTGTCTGTCCAGTAGCAGGAGGGCACTAGTGACCAATAAAAAAAAAGAAAAGATATTGCTGCATTGGGCCCCAGGCCTGACGTTTCTCCTTCCATCCAATCAAGATGCTCCATTAATGACTCCTGCTATGTGTTTCAATACAAAGGGCCACCTTTATCACGTGGTTTATAATGAGGACAGCTAGGGAGGAAGCTTGGAGACCCACCTCTTCAGGGAGAACCAAAGAACTGAGACCCACCTAAGGGCAAGTCAACTTTTTACCCTTTGAGTGCTCATAGTTTTTGGTCATGCTTAGATCTAATAGGAACCCAGGGAATGTAAAACCTATAGTACTGCCACAGGGCTGCTTTACCCTCCATGTACCCTCCGCTAAAAGGAATACTATCATAGGAAAACATTTTTTTTCCAAAATGCCTTAATAGTGTGTCTCCAGCAGGTTTCTGCACTGAAAACTGTTTTTCAAAAGAGCAATTTAATTTTGATATCTGACATGGGGCTAGACATATTGTCAGTTTCCCAGGTGCTCCCAGTCATGTGACTTGTGCTGTGATAAACTTCAGTCATTCTTTACTGCTGCTCTTCAAGTTGGAGTGATATTTCCCCCCCCCCTGCAGCCTAACAACAGAACCAATGTCGGACTGGAGTGTCCAGGGCCCCCCACGGCTCCAACCTCAGTCACTGAGTCTGCCAGTCAGCCTACCTTAGTCTATTAAGGTATGGGGCTTTTCATTAATTTTAGATTCAAATGTGTATGAAAGAGGAAGGGATAGTAGTCAAGTAGGCTGCCCCAACTTGCGTGCGGTTTCTGCTGCCAGCTTTCCACAGAGCCATTCAGCTGCACCGTTATAGGTGCACATGCGCTGTGGGAAGACGCATTATGTGCAGACTCCCAGGCCAGCCGTCAGTGCTGTTCCTGCACTTATCTAGTGGTGCAGGGGCGGTGGGCCCACCGCCCAATCACTCAATTGTGTTGCGGCATTGCATCAATATTATTAGAGGACATGGGGCCCACCAAGGCTGAGGCCCACCGGGTTTGCACCCGGAGCCCCGGCAGGCCAGTCCGACTCTGAACAGAACAATGGGAAGGTAACAAGATAACAAGATAACCTTAACATAAGATAACAGCGCCCTGGTAGATTTAAGAACAGCACTGAATAGTAAAAATCCATGTCCCACTGCGACTCCTTCAGTAACATTGAGAAGGAGGAACAACAGCCTGCCAGAAAGCAGTTCCATAGTGCAGCACTGGCTCTTTCTGAAAGCACTTGACCAGGCAAAATGACCTGAGATGCACCTACACACCAATATCACAACTAAAAAAATACACTTGATGGGTTAGGAATTACATTTTATATGGCAGAGTGAATAATTTGCAGTGTAAACAGTGTAATTTAGGAATAAAACCGACACCATAAAAATCATGACAGTCTTCATCCTGGGTTACAGGTACCAATGAAAGGAGGCAGGCTGACTATATAAACCAATCCCATTGAAAGCTGCAGCCAGAGAAATGTACTCCCAGCAGTAAGGGTTAAACTGCCACTCGCTAAACCTTTGTTTCCCAGATTTATATCAGGCCTGTAACAGACTTTGACAAGGGAAATGCCATTCCCCGGTAACATTCTAAATTTCAATTCTCACACCTGCTGAGTGTGTTCGGCAGCTCGTTTGCTGGGAACATTTATCAGGCAAATGAATGCAAGTCCCTATGTAGTGACTTATCCAAAAAAATGAATGATCAATGAGACCCCCTCCCTTGTTTTCTGACACATTTCTGTATTTCACACCTTTGCCGTCTGTTTGAAGCATTTTGGAAGAAAAAAATACACACAAATCCTATAGACATTTCGGTATATTTAGCATTTATTGATAGGCATGCTGTCTGCAGGGGGCACCGGGAATAAGTTGGAAATGTGTCAGATTTTCACATATGTCTTGTCTTTGTATATTGATACAGTGCTGGGGCCCTTTGCTCCTCTTGCTTGATTTACATGGGACAGTGTTGGGAGGGGGTCACAGGGGGTATATATGACCAATAATATATTAATGAACTATTTTCTTTGGCTCTTAAAATCCTGCCCCCATGAGATTGACAGCTCACTATGTCAGCCTTGTTATTTTTGGTTATTACTAACAGTAATAACAGGCCTCCTGCCTTGCTTCTTCTTCAGCTTACTTCAGTATATGGAAGATCACATTCCAGTCTACTGCTGCCTCATAACAACCTTTCTGTATTTTTCAGGAGCTTAAAGGGATACTGTCATGGGAAAAATGTTTATTTTTTTTTTCAAAATACATCAGTTAATAGTGCTGCTCCAGTAGAATTCTGCACTGAAATCCATTTCTCAGAAGATCAAACAGATTCTTTTATATTTAATTTTGAAATCTGACATGGGGCTAGACATATTGTCAGTTTCCCAGCTGCCCCCAGTCATGTGACTTGCTCTGATAAACTTAAGTCACTTTTTACTGCTGTACTGCAAGTTGGAGTGATAAGCCCAAAAACAGAACAATGGAAAGGTAACCAGATAGCAGCTCCCTCACACAAGATTACAGCTCCCTGGTAGATCTAAGAACAGCACTCAATAGTAAAATCCAGGTCCCACTGCAACACATTCAGTTACATTGAATAGGAGAAACAACAGCCTGCCAGAAAGCAGTTCCATCCTAAAGTGCTGCTTCTTTCTGAAAGCATATGAGCTAAGATAGCGCCTACACACCAATATTACAATTCGGGCTTTGGGGTGTGGGGGGTGTTAACTGGTTGAATTGTTTGAGGAAACGGAGTGGTCGGCACAGTTTGTGGTAGTGACTGAAAATGTTCTGAAAAAAGTAAAGCCTAACTTTATCACTCCTTATACACAATCATGTGCATTCAGCTAGAGTTTAGCCAGTGCATATGATTCTGTGTAAGGCAGCAACAAAGGAAGAACATTTGATCCTGTCCGTAATCACCTATATTTTCAGTATAACCAACAGCTGTGGGGAAAATGAAAATAAGGGCTATAAATATTCTAATGACATTCCAAATGTAGGGAAATAGGGATTTAGTGTCATGAAATTCCTTATAATCATTAACTCCAGTTATGGAGCCAAGCAGAAGACAATTTAAAGGGAGTAGTTCCCCTCTCTTTGGGTAGAAGGGGGAAGCCGGGAAGCTCTTACTCTCTGTGGGTGTTAGGTGGGTTCCTTAGTATATAATTGGGAAGGGATCCAAGGTTTCAGTCTCTCTTTCACTTGCTGGAGGTTCTGAATAGTGCCACAGAGCTGTAGGCAAGAGGCCTTATTAGAAAGAACAAGACCTGCAAGTTATGTCTATTAGTCCTCACTATTAATGTTAGGACCTCCAAGCCCTAATCTAGGGCTTGGAGGTTGGCTTTGGGTCAGGCCTGGACTGGAAATCAGAATAGGCCCTGGCATTTTAAGTACACAGAGGCCCAAACAGTGCCCCAGCCCAATAAATAGTGACTGTCTATGGTAACTCACAGCAGCCCCTCTGGCATTTGCCAGAACCCATATATTGCCAGTCCGGGTCTGCTTTGGGTCAATAGTAGAGCATCCAGAAAATAATCCAGACTAGTTACCCCAGGCCTCTCCACGGGAATAGGGGCTCAAGAGAGCCTCAGTAATAGAGAGATTCTGTCACGTTCGGCACCCTAATTCCAGAACCAATGCTAGGCTCCCTGGTCTGGGCTCTTGCTTCTGCCTTTAACAGCCGCCTTTCAACTCGGGAGGAGCCCTCAGCTGATTGGATGCGACCAGGTCTTACTAAGAGAGGAGCAAAGGTTCTGGATGAGCAAAGGGGCACGATCGTTTCACCAAGGATACTGAATGGAAGAAATACAGCTTGGAAGACAGACCAGACAATGCAGCATGGACGGCCGGGCCAGCACAAGCAGAGTTAAGAATAGTTAAGAATAGTCAGACAGGCTGGGTCGGTGCAGGCAGAGTTCTAGGAATGGTCAAACAGGCTAGGATCAGAATTGGAGAGCATAGAATAATCAGACAGGCAAGGGTCAGCTTGGAGAGGTCAGAATGAACAGACAGGCAAGGATACAGAGTTCAGAATAGTCAGGCAAGACAAGGGTCAATAACCAGAAGATCAACAGGATTCACGTAGAAATAACACCCAGGAACCAACAAATAGAACCTAACAACGGGCAATGTGTTGTATTCAAAAGCCCCTTAAAATACTTTTGAATCTCAACGTCATCACGCCGGCGTGTAAATAGGGATGTAAATGTATGGAAATAGGGATTTAGTTATTTCATTTATTCATTAAATGCCTAATAATCATTAACTCTAGTTACGGAGTCTAGCAGAAGACAGTTTAAAGGGAGTAGTTGCCCTTTCTGTGGTTAAGCATGCAATGGGTAAGCTGGGAAGATCTTACTCACCATGGGTGCTAGGTGGGTTCATTGGCTTATAAAAGCAGGAGGAGGAGAGAACCCAAGACTTCAACCTCTATTTCACTTGCTGAAGGTGGTGAATAGTGCAAATGAGTCTTAGACATGGTGGCTTAATGAAAAAGAAATGTGTGGTCTAGCTCCTATCATAATCTAGGGCTTGGAGACTGTCTTGGAGTCAATAGATAGTAACATGCATAGTAACATAGTAACATAGTAAGTAAGGTTGAAAAAAGACCACATGTCCATCGAGTTCAACCTTTTTTTTTTTTTAATTAACTACTTATCTGCCAGTTGATCCAGAGGAAGGCAAAAAACCCATCTGAAGCCTCTCCAATTTGCCTTAGAGGGGGAAAAATTCCTTCCTGACTCCAAAATGGCAATCGGACTAGTCCCTGGATCAACTTGTACTATGAGCTATTTCCCATAACCCTGTATTCCCTTACTTGCTAAAAAGCCATCCAACCCCTTCTTAAAGCTATCTAATGTATCAGCCTGTACAACTGATTCAGGGAGAGAATTCCACATCTTCACAGCTCTCACTGTAAAAAACCCCTTCCGAATATTTAGGCGGAACCTCTTTTCTTCTAATCGGAATGGGTGACCTCGTGTCAGCTGGAAAGACCTACTGGTAAATAAAGCATTAGAGAGATTATTATATGATCCCCTTATATATTTATACATAGTTATCATATCACCCCTTAAGCGCCTCTTCTCCAGCGTGAACATCCCCAATTTGGCCAGTCTTTCCTCATAGCTAAGATTTTCAATACCTTTTACCAGCTTAGTTGTCCTTCTCTGTACCCTCTCTAATACAATAATGTCCTGTTTGAGTGATGGAGACCAAAACTGTACGGCATATTCTAGATGGGGCCTTACAAGTGCTCTATACAGTGGAAGACGACCCCCTCCTCCCGTGACTCTATGCCCCTTTTAATACAGCTCAAGACCTTATTTGCCCTTGATGCTGCTGACTGGCATTGCTTGCTACAGCCAAGTTTATCATCTACAAGAACTCCAAGGTCCTTTTCCATAATGGATTTGCCTAGTGCAGTCCCATTAAGGGTATAAGTGGCTTGGATATTTTTACATCCCAGGTGCATGACTTTACATTTATCAACATTGAATCTCATTTGCCACTTAGCTGCCCAGATTGCCAGTTTGTCAAGATCATGTTGCAAGGATGCCACATCCTGGATGGAATTAATTGGGCTGGATAATTTTGTGTCATCTGCAAACACTGATACATTACTTACAACACCCTCCCCTAAGTCATTAATGAACAAGTTAAATAAAAGTGGACCCAATACTGAGCCCTGGGGGACCCCACTAAGAACCTTACTCCAAGTAGAGAATGTCCCATTAACAACCACCCTCTGTACCCGATCCTGTAGCCAGTTTCCTATCCATGTGCAAACGACTTCATTAAGCCCAACAGACCTTAGTTTAGAAAGCAGTCGTTTGTGGGGCACAGTATCAAACGCTTTGGCGAAATCCAAATAGATCACATCTACTGCCCCCCCACTATCCAGAATCTTACTTACCACATCATAAAATGCAATCAAATTCGTCTGACATGACCTATCCTTCATAAAGCCATGCTGATTGTTGCTCATAATGCCATTCATTAGGACAAAATTTTGAATGTGATCCCTTAACAAGCCTTCAAATAATTTGCCCACCACAGATGTCAAGCTTACTGGCCTATACTTGCCAGGCTGAGATTGTAATCCCTTTTTAAATATTGGAATAACATCAGCTTTTCTCCAATCCATAGGCACCATACCAGATGACAGTGAATCTGAGAAAATCAGAAATAAGGGCTGGTCTAAAACTGAACTAAGCTCTCTTAGAACCCGGGGGTGTATGCCATCAGGCCCTGGAGCCTTGTTTACATTAATTTGTATTAAAGCTTTTTGAATCATATCCTGAGTCAGCCACTGACTAGATTGAGCTGAACCATTCGTGCAGTTATTAAGTGAGCCTGTGAACCCAGACTCCTCTATTGTATACACTGAAGAAAAGAACTGATTTAATACATTTGTCTTTTCTGTATCTGTTACAACCATACTGGTACCATTATTTAATGGAGCAACACTCTCAACCTGCATCTTTTTACTATTAATATATTTAAAAAACTTTTTAGGGTTAGTTTTCACCTCCACCGCAATTAACTCTTCATTTCTTTTCTTAGCCTTCCGGATTGCTGATTTACAACATTTATTACAGTGTTTATATTCATTAAATGCAGCTTCTGTCCCTACAGATTTGTAGTTTTTAAATGCCTTTCTCTTCTTTCCCATTAACTTCTTTACTTCTGTATTAAGCCACACAGGATGATTCTTAGAGCTTCTACGTTTAGTCCTTAAGGGAATAAATTGAGAACAGTAATGATTTAATATCATTTTAAAGGACAACCATTTCTGTTCTGTGTTTTTAGCTGAAAACCTAATGCCCCAATCAATGCTCTGTAGGGCAGCCCTCAAGGCACTAAAATTAGCTTTTGCAAAATTCATGGTTTTTGTTGCCCCAGTATATTTTTGTTTTTTGCACCAGACATTAAAAGATATAACCTTATGGTCACTATTACCCAGGGGTTCAATGACTTGCACATTTGCTATAAGTTCTGGCTCATTTGAGATCACTAAATCAAGAATAGCATTTTTTCTGGTAGGCTCCTCAACAACCTGTGCTAAAAAATTGTCGTGCAATAAGTTTATAAACTTGTTCCCATTAACTGATCTAGCAGTACCGTTGCTCCAGTCAATATCTGGGTAATTAAAATCCCCCATTATCATTACTTTACCTAAACTAGTAGCCTTTTCTATTTGCATTAGGAGCTTTGTCTCTTCCTCCTCACTTACATTAGGGGGTCTATAGCATACGCCTACAATTAATTTGCTGGATTCTTTACAATTAGAGATGGCGCGAACTGTTTGCCGGCGAACTTGTTCGCGCGAACATCGGGTGTTCGCGCTCGCCGGAAGTTCGCGAACGTCGCGCGACGTTCGCCATTTTGGGTTCGCCATTGTTGGCGCTTTTTTTTGCCCTCTCACCCCAGACCAGCAGGTACATGGCAGCCAATCAGGAAGCTCTCCCCTGGACCACTCCCCTTCCCTATAAAAACCGAAGCCCTGCAGCGTTTTTTCACTCTGCCTGTGTGTGCTGAAGAGATAGTGTAGGGAGAGAGCTGCTGCCTGTTAGTGATTTCAGGGACAGTTGAAAGTTTGCTGGCTAGTAATCGTGTTGATACTGCTCTGTTATTGGAGGGACAGAAGTCTGCAGGGGTTTGAGGGACATTTAAGCTTAGGTAGCTTTGCTGGCTAGTAATCTACCTTCTACTGCAGTGCTCTGTATGTAGCTGCAGTGGGCAGCTGTCCTGCTTCTGATCTCATCTGCTGACTGCTGCAATAACAGTAGTCCTTGTAAGGACTGCTTTTATTTATTTTTTTGTTGTTTTACTACTACTACTACTACTACTACTACTATAAGAGCCCAGTGCTATTAGTCTAGCAGTGTTGGGGAGTGGGACTGGTGTGCTAATCTGCTGCTCCTAGTAGTTTAGCAGCACCAACTGTAATTTTTTTTTTTTAATATTCATTTTTTTTTTATTTTACTTTTTTTTATTTTACTACCGCTGTAGTAGTGTATAAGTTGACCTTTTAGGCATTATTTGCCCTGTAGGCATTTTTTGCCCAGTGTGTTATTCAACCAACTGCCATCTAGCTGTGTGACCTTGTTCACATTCTGTCTAAATATCCATAATATTACCGTCTCCAGAAAAAACACCGGAGTGACTTTTTTCAAGCAGCCATAATATATTTTACGTAATCCGTATCCATCGCTGTAGTAGTGTATAAGTTGACCTTTTAGGCATTTTTATTATCCAAAAAAACTGGGCAAACAATGCCTACAAGGTCAACGTATGGCAGTTGTTTAAAGAGAACAGTAGATTACTAGCCAGCAAAGCTACCTAAGCTAAAATGTCCCTCAAATCCCTGCAGACTTCTGTCCCTCCAATACAGAGCAGTATCAAGCAGATTACTAGCCAGCAAACTTACTATCATCTGTCCCTGAAATCACTAACAGCTCTCCCCCTACACTATCTCTTCCAAGCACACACAGGCAGATTTTTCAGATACATTTTTGCCCTTGATCCCCCTCTGGCATGCCACTGTCCAGGTCGTTGCACCCTTTAAACAACATTAAAATCATTTTTCTGGCCAGAAATGTCTTTTTTAGATGTTAAAGTTCGCCTTCCCATTGAAGTCTATGGGGTTCGCGAACCGTTCGCGAACCGCTCGCATTTTTGCGCAAGTTCGCGAATATGTTCACGAACTTTTTTTCCGACGTTCGCTACATCCCTATTTACAATTGGTGAAGAACTCCACCCATACGACTTCTGCCCCCTCATTTTCTAACATAACCTCCTCCTTTATGTGAGCTTTTAAATCCTGCCTAACATACAGACATACCCCTCCTCCTTTTCTATTGCCTCTGTCCCTCCGAAACAAAGTATAGCCACTGATATTTACTGCCCAGTCATGCGACTCATTCAGCCATGTTTCGGCCACACCAATCACATCATATTTTCCTTCCATCACCAGCAGCTCCAGCCAAATCCATTGAGGAGAACAAATAAGACTAGTACTCTAGGCTTAACCAGCCAGAATAGGGGCTCAAGAGCAGAGACTCAGTGACAAAGAGCATCAGCACTGGACATTGTACTCTAGGGTGGAGACTGATGAGTGAGTACTACTACTGGTTGTAATGAATACTGTAATACTGTGACTGTGTCTCAGAAGCAGTATTAAAAAAAAAAATCAGTTTTGCTTTTAAAGGGAATTTGACCCCCCTCAAAATATTCAAACTGGCAGTTGATTCAAAGTTTGATCTATGGATTCAGAGACATTCACACTCAATAGATAAGAACAATCCAACAGGCTGACCTCATCAATCTAATGAATAACGATACTGATATTTTATAGTAAATAAAAACTGGCTAAATAGATAGGCTGTGCAAAATAAAAAATGTTTCTGTTCTGTAGTGGTCTGTTCTGTTATGTTAGACACTCCAGCCTTTATACATTACATTTTTTGACTAACTAACTATATTAGATACACTTTTTATTTTGCACAGCCTATCTATTTACCCAGTTTTTATTTTTACACTGAACTGTTCCTTTAAAGGGGTTGTTCACCTTCAAACACTTTTGTCAGTTCAGTTGGTTTCAGATAGATCACCAGAAATAAAGACTTTTTCCAATTACCTTCTATTTTCTATGTGTGACTATTTTCCTTATATTGTAATGTAAAGATTCATTCTTCACTTTCTAAAGCAGCTCTGGGAGGGAGGGGGGTCGCCGACCCTGTAAACTGTTCTAAATCAATACATTTAGTTGATACATTTCTTATCTTTGTCCCTGCTGAGCAGAATCCCTGGGTTTCATTACAGGCAGCTGTTAGAATTGATACAATAGTTGCTAATACTCCAGAGATGCTGCTGAGAAATTGATCCACTAAATGTTGCAGAATTGTAACAGTTCAGAATCTGCACCTGAATTACTGAGCTGACAGACTCAAACACCAGAGACAGGAACATTCAACTTAAGTGGCATATTAAAGAATCTTACCAAACTGGAATATATATTTAAGTAAATCTTGCCCTTTTACATCTCTTGCCTTGAACCACCATTTCGTGACTCTATCTGTGCTGCCTCAGAGATCACCTGACCAGAAATACTTCAACTCTAACTGTAACAGGAAGAAGTGAGGAAGCAAAAGACACAACTCTGTCTGTTAATTGGTTCATGTGACCTAACATGTGGTTTGTTGGTATGTTTGTGAGTACAGTGAATCCTACGATCCCAGGGGGCGGCCCTTATTTTTTAAAATGGCAATTTTCTATTTATGATTACCCAATGGCACATACTACTAGAAAAGTATATTATTATGAAAATGGTTTATTTACATGAAGCAGGATTTGACATATGAGCTGTTTTATGCAATATCTTTCTATATATACCTACATTGTTTGGGGGGTATAGTTTTCCTTTAAATGAAAATGATATACTACAAAAACATAGAATCTAATTATGCATTATAGATGCTGAAGCTTTATGTCCTCCTGCTATGTGTGACATAGATCAAAGAATAGTGATGGGCAGGTCAGGAATTTTGCCCCAATTGGTGCCTTTGGTAACCCTCTCCCACCCCTCTAAAGTTGACAACCAAGTCAGGGGGGCCCTCGGTGTTTATATAGTGAATAAAGTACCCCCTCTTGTAAAATATGAGGATATTATAAGTTACCAAGGAGTTTCATGACCATATAAAAACACGAGGCCGAAGGCCGAGTGTTTTTATACAGGTCATGGAACTCTGAGGTAACTTCTAATATCCTCATATTTTGCAACTGGGGGTACTTTATTTATTATAATACACAAGTTTTAGGGAGTCATGTGACAGAAATGACATCAGAACTCACCGTTTATAACTGATGACATCAGAACTCACCGTTTATAGGGATACAATTTAAAAGATATTCATGGCTTTTGTGTATTATATAGAAATACATCCCTGCTGCCAACAACCCACAACCTGTACCTCTACTCTACCTTGAACCTTTCCCACCTGCAGTCTGAGCCTTGAATCACTATCAACCAATGATGGGCAAATTTGTCCCATTTTGCCAAAAAATTCACAGGAAACTCGTGAAACCGTGAAAAATTCGCAAACGCCGGTTTATGTTTCTTTTGGACGCTGGCAAATTTATTCGCTGGGGGCAAAACGTGGGAATTCACGTCAAATTCGTGCCTGCCAAATAAATTCGTCCATCACTACTATCAACTAGGGTGGCCATCTTTTTTTATCAAAAACGGGCAGGGGGTGGGCTGGTGATGTGGGGTGGCGGGCCAGTGATGTTGGGGGGCAGGGTGGGTAATGTCAGGGGTCAGGACTGATGATGTGGTGATCAGCGATTGGCTGATTGCCATGTCATTCACTTCAATGTCCTTTCCGAATGATTTGGAAATTCAGACAGGAATTTTTTTACCTGGTCAGCCCTTCCAAAAACCGGGCTGTCTGGATGAAATCCGTACAGATGGCAACCCTACGATCAACGATTTACCCTGAAATGTAAATTCTAGTGGAGCACGGTCAGGTCCTTAAAAGCAGGTGCCATAAAATACACATAAAATACACATTCTGTGGGAGTCAAGAGATTAACCAGATAACAATCGCCGCTACTTATCACTATTTATGTGTAGCCCCCCCACTAATCCTGTATTCACGCTCACGGAACAGAATCACTTCGAGGTGAATCTTCAGATATAAATAGAAGAAACACTTGAGTGCGCAGAAAATGATATCGGTATTTTTATCACACCTAATTGAATCCTACCCCGAAGGACCATGTGTATTAATGCAGGGATAATCCAAAAATAATCCAGAGAATAATCCCGTTTTAAAGTAATGTAGTCACGCTTTTATAAGCGCAGGCCGCATTTGCATATTTATTAGAGCGAGATGGTGTCTGCGGAGGGGCAGAGCTCCGCACGCTTTATTTGCACTCTAACCGATTCGTTCAAGCGGAGAGTCTAATCACACCATAATAGCGACTGATTCCTATTTTTATATCATAAACATAACAGGTTTATAGGGAGAGCACAGTTGCTTCTGCAGAGCGCCACTGAAATTCAGACTATACAAATGTAATTGTTTTCCTGCACTGGCTACCAGTTTCACTTCCTGGTTCTGCACTGAGCCTGTGGGCAATGATTGGCTGAATGCTGAGTGTGGGACTTTTCCCAGGCTCTTTGTCTGACCCATGTGAAGTAGCCCATTATGTCCTACCAGTAATTATTTTGTAGGAGGAGCACCCAGGTGGTACCATTGGTATGACACACCATCATCCAGTCATACAGTAACCGAGGCCTTGAAGGAGATCCAATTTGTAACAACAACCCACCATGGGATCACCATCCCCACCTGTTGTTAGCAACCCAACGTTCTCCCCCTTCTTATTCCAAACAGGACTTTGCCTCGGGTGGATTCTGACCCAAAGCCCCTGGACCCTGACTTTTCTATCCCTGAACTGTCACTTGGTTTCCCTCGCTGTTGGACTATTCAACTGGAAGACTACTTCCTCTCTTTGCCCTCGTTGGAGCCCATTCAAACTTTTCCTATTCTACCTAGTGCCCACTATACTTAAAGGATAAATAAACCTTTGAAATAAGTGAATGTAAAATTGATGAGGGTGCCATTCTAAGCACTTTTGCAATGGACATTCATTATTTATTATTTTTTAATTCCAAGATATTAAGGGATACATGTACAGTTATAATGAATTTGGTTGCAACACCGCCACCTGCTGGCCTTTTTCCAACCAGTTTGCCCACCAAGTAGTCAAGGAAGTTGTCATGAGAAAGAGGCTGGTCTGATGTTTTCCTGGTTAGGGAAGATTTGAGAAAGGTTTCTAATTTTTTTCCTAAGCAGAAGAACATCAGAGCAGCCTCTTTCTTTCTCCTGACAACTTCCTTGACTACTTGGTGGTCAGAATGTTGGGAAAATGACCAGCCCTAAGTTACCCACTAGCTTGCGGGTGGTTCCTCACTCCTCTTCTGCAGGTTGTTGTCACCTTGGTCACGCCCTTCTGGAACTTCTCAACTTTCTCTCATTGTTGCTCCTTTTATACTTTTTCCCCTTTAGCTCCCCTTGTTGGCCAGGGTATCAATTACACTAAAACTTAATTCTACAACTACTATGAGAAACCTATTATTGTTGATTTCATATTCATATGTTATCCCTATTTTACATTCATTTGCCAGTAACATTCTTTCATACGTCCTTAACCAAACCACAATCAGAACCAACTAGCCCCCTTATAAGTTTAATAGTATTGTGCCATTAGAATGATGAACATTAGCAGGGCCACTTGGAGGGGTCTAGTTGGGGCAGTTGGGGTGGGGTTGTTCAGTGATCCTGTGGTGATAACAGGGGTTTAGTTCTCCTTTAATACATGAGCCCCAGTTTATGTTGTGGTCATAATGAGAGGAATAATAGCTGAGATGGAGTAAGGTTACTGGGGGGCATAGTGGCTACCATAGTTGGCCTGCAGTGGGTTTTGGGCTTCATGTTGACCAAGGTACCAGGTCTGGACTGAGAATTAAAATAGGCCCTGGCATTTCAGGTACACAAAGGCCCAATCACACACACACACACACACACACATATAGTATATAAATAAATATATGTTATATATAGATATGGAGCAATCACTTTCTAGTTACTCAATCTCCACTTTTCTACACTTACACATCTCTCCCTTCAGCTCCCCTGGGAAAGAAGCACTGAATATACGTAAATTAATCCTCATTATCATCTTCATCATTCGGTTCAGGATTCGGTTCAGGATTCGGCCAGGATTCAGCCTTTTTCAGCAGGATTCGGATTCGGCCGAATCCTTCTGCCCGGCCGAACCGAATCCGAATCCTAATTTGCATATGCAAATTAGGGGCAGGGAGGGGAATTGCGTAACTTTTTGTCAGAAAACAAGGAAGTAAAAAATGTTTTCCCCTTCCCACCCCTAATTTGCATATGCAAATTAGGGTTCGGATTCGGTTCGGTATTCGGCCGAATCCTTCGTAAAGGATTCGGGGGTTCGGCCAAATCCAAAAAAGTGGATTCGGTGCATCCCTACTCCTTTCCTACCCATATCTCACTCTACTAACTCTGCTCCATTTGACCCATAGACAACTCAGTTACCTCTACTCAATTCCTGTCCATAGCTCACTCTCTTATCTCTGCTCGATTCCTGTCCATAGCTCACCCTAATACCAGTTTTACATTGTTGTCTATAGCTTATTCTGCTAGCTTACAATTTACAGCTCATCCTAATACCTCTGCCCAATCCCTGTCCATAGATCACTCTGATACATCTACTCCCTTCCTACCCTTATCTCACTTTAATATCTTTGCTCCCTCTCTACCTATAGGTCACCCTATTACATCTACTCCCTTACTACCCATAGCTCCATCTAATGCATCTGCTCAATCCCTGTCTATGTTCTTCCAAAATATATATTCCACTATTATACCTCTACTCCCTTTCTTTAACACCTTTGCTCCCTCCATACCCATAGCTCATTCCAATAACTCCTACCCATATCTCTCTCATTCAAAGTCTTGAGACTTTTTGGGTTCTGTCCCACTTCTGCAGTCATCATATAGATATATTATCGATAGATACATATAAGCATTCATCTTAAACTTTCATGCTACAATGCAATTGGCCGGCCCCTTTCACTGATTATGGTCTCCAGTTTGGAAAGCCATTTTTGTTAGGGATGCACCGAATCCACTATTTGGGATTCGG
This sequence comes from Xenopus petersii, assembly GCA_038501925.1. Classification (NCBI taxonomy): domain Eukaryota; kingdom Metazoa; phylum Chordata; class Amphibia; order Anura; family Pipidae; genus Xenopus; species Xenopus petersii. The sequence goes on along the minus strand of CM076676.1, from coordinate 141,949,681 downwards.
CCGAATCCCCGAATCCTTGGTGAAAGATTTGACGAATACCGAACCAAATCCGAATCCTAATTTGCATTTGCAAATTAGTGTCAGGAAAGGAAAAAGTTGAGAAAAATCTACATTTGTGATGTGATTCCCCTACCCGCCCATAATTTACATATGCAAATTAGGATTCGGATTCGGTTCCGCCAGGCAGAAGGTTTGGCAGAATCTGAATCCTGCTCAAAAGGCCGAATCCTGATCCGAATCCTGGATTCGGTGCAACACTAATTTTTGTAGAGCAACAGACTGTGGAGCTGATCCCCCCTTGGGGAGATGGGGCAGTGGAAGGGAGGGTTCAGACTAGACAAGAATTTGGGTCAATATGTATGAGCTGTAGAGATTCTTGAAACCATGACTGAATAAATTCCTATATGATATTTGTATTTCAGGAGCTAAGTGGGGTCCGGACCAAAGCTTCAACCTTCAAGGGGAAAATGGTGGTGGCGGCCAAAGGTTTGACTTTCAAGTGGAGCTTGAACTAAAAAAAATTGACAACCAATTGCCCTATAGCATAGATACTGTATATATATACATGTTCTTGTGATTGTACTTTATGTTTCGTGTTTTCGAATGGGGTGTCTGTGTGTGGCCTGATTGATCTCCCCTCTCCACCCCAGGCCAAAATTTACCAGCCTGTCCCAGCGAATCATTCATTTATTCATTTCTGACACTTTGTCTATAAAGCTCAAAAGACCTGTCGGTTTGTGCGACGATATCGTTCAGGTTTGATCTGACGGGACAGTCATATATCAGACATCAATAGCAGACCGTCCCTGGAGAGCTGTTATTTTTATAACAGTCTGATCACCACATTCATTTCATATTGTCTGCAATTTTCAGCCTATAAAGCAAAACACAGAAACAATTAGGTAATAGGAACATTTCCCATATATTAATACATTTGTATCACATTACAATTGATTAGTAATTAACAAAGAGCACTAGTGAGCGATTCCCCCCGAGGGTAATGAGATGGTTTCCAACAATGTCAGCAAAATCATGTTCTTTTACTGGAACGAGCACACTAATGGGATGATTTCCATAGATTTTAGGGCCCCCAAATCTTTGACACACTTTTCATAAATATTAATTGAAACTGTTGATCAGTCAGAACCCCAATAAACCTCCAGAGTCCATTTCCAACTCACATATTGGGAATATTATCCCTTTCGCTACACAGGGGTAGCCATTTTTTTGCGAGAATGGATAAACTGCTAATCAAGTGATCAGCTTAATTAATATTTACCACTCAAAAAAAATCGACTGCCATGTGTCATTACAGATACCCAGTCAACCAGTTAATTGTTGTTTTGCCCAGTTAAGTTTCTTGACAAAACCATGGCAACCCCAATTAAATACAGAACTTCCAATTCTTCACTTCTGTCACTGAGAAGAATGGGATAAATTGCCCTTTTCAGACCCTGAGAACTGGCTGTGCTGGAAATCAGGATACACAAAGACCTAAATGAAACATAAAATGGGTTTATAGAGTGCAGATTTCTTTATTCACATCCAATAAGTGTCAGTGAAAAGCAAACCATGCCCGACCCTTGCTTATATTCAAATGATATCTGGTGCTGTGTATAAAGAAGTACTGTATTGCAAGAGATGCAGCATCTGCACTGATAAAAGTCATGGCCATAATTAAAAATTCCATGGCCTGTCCAGTTTCCCCAGATCCAGCCCCAGCTTCTTCCAATACATGCCTGCATAACCCTTTAATAATTATGTTATTAGTTACATAATCTTGTTCCTCAAGTAACTAACGCTTGTCTTTAGAGCCTCCATCAGAAATCATGAGTCCTTCTACTTCTTATTTAGTAGGGCCCTCCCACCTAGGATTGCCACCTGTCAGGTTTTGACCCAGACTGCCTGGTCTTTGGGTGGGCTGTCCGGGTCAAAACTGCCTGCCCGGTTTTCCTAATTTGGAAAACCGGACAGGATTCCCTAAAATTGATGTGGCGATCGGCCAATGGCTGATTGACATATCACAGCGCCGCCCACCGACCTACCCCTGCAATGTCCTCAAACTGCCCACAACATCGCCACCCCACCCCGGGAGTTACCGGGGGGGGAAAGGTGGCAAACCTACTCCCACCAGGGGTTGATTAATGAATAGGCGACCCTAGCAGGGTTGGACTTGCCTGGTGGGATACCGGGAAAAAACCGGGCCAGACCCCCTCTCCCGATCTCCTGGTCCTAAAAAAACCAAAACAATTTGCTCCTTTGCGCATGCGTGGTGTCGCAGTAGGGGGTCCAGAGGGGGGCCCTGGACAGCAGCCCTGGGCAGGAGTCCCAGTGGGCCCCAGGCCCCCCCAGTCTGACCCTGTGCCCTAGGCTATAGCCTAGAGTCCCAGAATGATTAGGGGTCCATCAAGCTTTTTCAATTATTGTTTTCTTTTCTTTAAAAAAAATTTTTTTTGCACTGCTGGGTCTAGGTCCGGTTGGGATGAGCACATTGTACCTGCTAAAAGATTAGACAAAGCGTGATGTCACTGGTGCTTAACAAACCTGACACGTCTTAGAGAGTTCCAGCGCTGCCATGCAAGTGTCTAATCTTGTCTGGCTGACTAATCTTCCAGCAGGTACTGACCATGTACCCGTCCCAACTGGACCCAGGCCCAGCAACACAGATAAAAACAAATATAAAAGAAAATGAAAATAATAATGAAAATCTGAGAACTAGAACTGGCCCCTTGTGTTTCCAGGTGCACCCGATTAATTGTTGTTTATTTCTAAACTTGTGGGAGTAGCAGTAAAATGGGGCCTGGGAAAAGTGTAGCCTAGGGGGTCTTACATCTCATTAATCCGCCACTGCCTGCAACCAAGGGTTATTAACAGGTTCTTTGGTGGTGTGTCCTGCCAACCTAGTAGAATGGGCACCATAGAGCATGTTGGTGGACTATGCACCCAAACTGCCCAGGCCACATCCAACTACAACCAAATACGCCCACAACCTTCCAAAACACCTCCAAATTCACCAAGTACTGCCCATTTTCAGTGCCTAAATCAGACTCTCAAGTCTGTTGGGATCCATCTGGGTGCAGTTTTCTATTTGACACAGATCTTTCCATCTTGGCCATCATTGAGACACCTGTTATTATGCCGGGAGTCTGGGAAAAAATGTTGCATTAAGGGTAAAAAAAAAGTGCAGCAATGTTTTGCATTTTACTTTTGATTAGTAAATGAGCCCAACGGTGTCTATTTTTACCGAGAAGAATTTATGAGGTCTTCTCACTAGATAAAATGGGGGGCAAGGTGCAACAAGGGGCAAAACCCTGGAGATCTGCACCTTGCTCCACTTAGTAAATGAGCCTTGATGTATCTTGCATAGATTTTCTGTGCCGTCAGCAAACACGGAGGCATGGCTGCTAAGTCATTAATGAACAAATGAAAGAAATCATTACTAACACAGAATCATACGATACGCCATTTATAACTGCCTATAGAATTTCCAAGACCAATAGGGCTTTTTATGCAGTAATTAGTTATGTGGCATTGTATCAAATACCAAATCAATAGAAACACATACAGATTTAACCTGAGTTAATAGACCTGACGGCAGATTAGGAGGCTGCGCACCCATTAAAAGGCTTTGGGAAAATCGGTCCATCTGCACTCCAAAATTCATTACATTTCAGGGGTTAAGCCGGACATCTAACATGTACATGTACATGGTATGGTCTCTTCATATGGATCTGTCTATCCTTAGTTGTTCCAGAACACAGCATGCGCTCTATAATATACAGGTATCAGTAAACGAGAAATATATTTTATATAAAGTATTGCCTTTCATCTGGTTAAAGACACTTGAGCAAAACCCTTCCTGGGTATAATAAATGTGGGAACTCAGGATAAGGTGCAGCATTTGGGACTGGACCTCCCCCTTCCTATCAACCTTCTTGATTTTTCCAAGAATCTTCTAGATTTATAAAGGTTGTTTGGGAAGGGTGTAACTTACGGTGTAAGCATGTGCGAAGGATGTGTTTCTACTGGTCATGAGTTCTTTGTCTTTGGACTCCATTCAAAAAAGGAAGTGGAGGTGAGCCAGGAGGCCTTAGTAAAGAAGAGGACCATATAGTAGACCAGTCACCATAGTGTAAGGCAGGGATGGAGGGGCTTTAAATTAGACTTCTAGTTGATGGGAGGGTAGTTTCTCAAGGAGTGTGACATAGTCAATGTAAGTAATAGCAGGTGGACCTACAGATTGTTGAGACCCCATTTGTTAGGGAAGGGCTCATGCTAAGATTCCGGGAGATTTAGTCGCCCGGATCGTCTCTTTTTCGGGTGACTAATCTTCCCGAAAAGCCTTCCCGTTGGCTAGAATCGAAATCGATGGCAGTTTGACACTCGGAGAGCTTCATTTTCCGAAGTCGTCCGAAGTTGCCTCACGAGAAAACATTTCTGAAAATGATTTATAGATTATAGCCGGTGGGAAGGCTTTTCGGGAAGTAGTCATCTGAAGAAGAGGCAATGGGTGATGAAATCTCTCCGAATCTTACCGTGTGTCTCTGCCCTTAGGAGCAAGGATAGTGTGTGTAATCTCTTTAAGGCAACAATAAGGCCAGAGAGGAACTCTGATGTGATATGATATATGTGCAATGTATATTTAGATGACCAAATACAAAGTGTACCCTATTTCATTCATTTTGTTCATTCATAATTTGCTTCTCCTGTTTAAGAACAACTGGCACCCAAGGAAATGTGTGTGTGAGCAACACCAACCTGTGTCAACTAGGGATGTAGCGAACGTCGGAAAAAAAGTTCGCGAACATATTCGCGAACTTGCGCAAAATTGCGAGCGGTTCGCGAACGGTTCGCGAACCCCATAGACTTCAATGGGAAGGCGAACTTTAACATCTACAAAAGACATTTCTGGCCAGAAAAATGATTTTAAAGTTGTTTAAAGGGTGCAACGACCTGGACAGTGGCATGCCAGAGGGGGATCAAGGGCAAAAATGTATCTGAAAAATCTGCCTGTGTGTGCTTGGAAGAGATAGTGTAGGGCGAGAGCTGTTAGTGATTTCAGGGACAGATGATAGTAAGTTTGCTGGCTAGTAATCTGCGTGATACTGCTCTGTATTGGAGGGACAGAAGTCTGCAGGGATTTGAGGGACATTTTAGCTTAGGTAGCTTTGCTGGCTAGTAATCTACTGTTCTCTTTAAACAACTGCCATACGTTGACCTTGTAGGCATTGTTTGCCCAGTTTTTTTGGACGCAGCCACTGAAGCACAGTTGCCAGAAAAAATATGCCATATAAATGCTGAAAATAGTCATTTTTCGCCATACGTTGACCTTGTAGACATTGTTTGCCCAGTTTTTTTGGACGCAGCCACTGAAGCACAGTTGCCAGAAAAAATATGCCATATAAATGCTGAAAATATAAATTTTTTTGGTTGCAGCCACTGAAGCACAGAGGCCAGAAAAATTATGCCATATAAATGCTGAAAATAGTCATTTTTCGCCATACGTTGACCTTGTAGACATTGTTTGCCCAGTTTTTTTGGACGCAGCCACTGAAGCACAGTTGCCAGAAAAAATATGCCATATAAATGCTGAAAATATAAATTTTTTTGGTTGCAGCCACTGAAGCACAGAGGCCAGAAAAATTATGCCATATAAATGCTGAAAATATAAATTTTTTTGGTTGCAGCCACTGAAGCACAGAGGCCAGAAAAAATATGCCATATAAATGCTGAAAATAGTCATTTTTTGCCATACGTTGACCTTGTAGGCATTGTTTGCCCAGTTTTCTTGGTCGCAGCCACTGAAGCACAGTTGCCAGAAAAAATATGCCATATAAATGCTGAAAATAGTCATTTTTTGCCATATACGTTGAGTCAAGGTATGGCAAAAAATGACTATTTTCAGCATTTCTATGGCATATTTTTTCTGGCCTCTGTGCTTGAGTGGCTGCGGCCAAAAAAACTGGGCAAACAATGCCTACAAGGTCAACGACGTTGACCTTGTAGGCATTGTTTGCCCAGTTTTTTTGGCCGCAGCCACTCAAGCACAGAGGCCAGAAAAAATATGCCATAGAAATGCTGAAAATAGTCATTTTTTTGGTCGCAGCCACTGAAGCACAGTTGCCAGAAAAATTATGCCATATAAATGCTGAAAATATAAATTTTTTTGGTTGCAGCCACTGAAGCACAGAGGCCAGAAAAATTATGCCATATAAATGCAGAAAATATGCATTTTTTTGGTTGCAGCCACTGAAGCACAGAGGCCAGAAAAATTATGCCATATAAATGCAGAAAATATGCATTTTTTTGGTTGCAGCCACTGAAGCACAGAGGCCAGAAAAATTATGCCATATAAATGCAGAAAATATGCATTTTTTTGGACGCAGCCACTGAAGCACAGTTGCCAGAAAAAATATGCCATATAAATGCTGAAAATAGTCATTTTTCGCCATACGTTGACCTTGTAGACATTGTTTGCCCAGTTTTTTTGGTTGCAGCCACTGAAGCACAGAGGCCAGAAAAAATTAAACCAGTAGGGTTTGCACCCTAGTTTGTAACGGTGGCGGAGGGAGGAGGACGCTAAAGGACAGCTGTGTGTGGAGTCATGAGGCTTGAAGAGAAGGACAGCTGCATAGAAGTCAGAACAAGTCTTCCGGCGTGCAGTAACCCTCCGAGATCCACCCCTCATTCATTTTAATAAAGGTCAGGTAATCGACACTTTTGTGACCTAGGCGAGTTCTCTTCTCAGTTACAATCCCTCCTGCTGCACTGAAGGTCCTTTCTGAGAGCACACTTGAGGCTGGGCAAGACAAGAGGTTCATGGCAAATTGTGACAGCTCTGGCCACAGATCAAGCCTGCGCACCCAGTAGTCCAGGGGTTCATCGCTCCTCAGAGTGTCGATATCTGCAGTTAATGCCAGGTAGTCCGCTACCTGCCGGTCGAGGCGTTCTTTGAGGGTGGATCCCGAAGGGTTGTGGCGCTGCCTTGGACAGAAAAACATTTGCATGTCTGACGTTACAGACCGGCCAAAGGGCTTTGTCCTTGCAGGTGTGCTCGTGGCAGGATTACTGGCACCTCTGCCCCTGGAATGTTGATGAGTTCCTGAAGTGACATCACCCTTAAAAGCATTGTACAACATGTTTTGCAGGCTGGTTTGTAAATGCCGCATCTTTTCGGACTTGTGGTATGTTGGTAACATTTCTGACACTTTATGCTTGTACCGAGGGTCTAGTAGCGTTGCGACCCAGTACAGGTCCTTCTCCTTAAGCCTCTTGATACGGGGGTCCTTCAACAGGCATGCCAGCATGAAAGACCCCATTCTCACAAGGTTGGATGCAGAGCTATCCATCTCCGCTTCCTCATTATCAAGGACTGCATCATCCACGGTCTCCTCCCCCCAGCCACGTACAAGACCAGGGGTCCCCAAAAGGTCACCACTAGCCCCCTGGGAAGCCTGCTCCTGTTGGTCCTCCTCCTCCTCCTCCACAAAGCCACCTTCCTCCTCTGACTCCACTTCTGGCACCTCTCCCTGCGTTGCAGCAGGTGCCTGGGTTCGTTCTGGTGATTGCGACCATAAATCGTGCGCTTCCAGCTCCTCGTCACGCTGGTCTACAGCCTCATCTGTCACTCGTCGCACGGCACGCTCCAGGAAGAAAGCGAAGGGTATTAGGTCGCTGATGGTGCCTTCGGTGCGACTGACCATATTTGTCACCTCTTCAAAAGGTCGCATGAGCCTGCAGGCATCGCGCATAAGCACCCAGTAACGGGGGAAAAAAATCCCCAGCTCTGCAGATCCAGTCCTACCACCCAGTTCAAAAAGGTACTCGTTGACGGCCCTTTGTTGTTGCAGCAGACGTTCCAACATAAGGAGCGTTGAATTCCAGCGAGTCTGGCTGTCAGAAATCAAACGCCTGACTGGCATGTTGTAGCGCTGCTGAATGTCAGCAAGGCGTGCCATGGCTGTGTAGGAACGTCTGAAATGGGCCGACACCTTTCTGGACTGGGTGAGAACGTCCTGGAATCCTGGGTACTTGGAGACAAAACGTTGGACTATTAAATTTAACACATGTGCCATGCAGGGCACATGTGTTAAATTTCCCAGTCTCAACGCTGCCAACAGATTGCTTCCATTGTCACACACCACTTTTCCGATCTGCAGTTGGTGTGGGGTCAGCCACCGATCGGCCTGTGACTGCAGAGATGACAGGAGTACAGATCCGGTATGGTTTTTGCTTTCCAGGCACGTCATCCCCAAGACAGCGTGACAACGGCGTACCTGGCACGTCGAATAGCCTAGGGGGAGCTGGGGGTGCACAGGTGTGGAGGAGGAGAAGGAGGACCCAGCAGCAGAGTAAGAAGAAGAAGAGGAAGAAGACGAGGTAGAGAGCGATGGAGGAGTAGAGGTGGTGGCAGAACCGCGTGCAATCCGTGGCGGTGACACCAACTCCACTGTTGTTGTTGTTGTTGAGCTACCCATTCCCTGCTTCCCATTCCCAGCCATTACCAAGTTCACCCAGTGGGCAGTGTAGGTGACATACCTGCCCTGACCATGCTTGGAGGACCATGCGTCAGTAGTCATATGGACCTTTGGCCCAACACTAAGTGACAGAGATGCGGTAACTTGGCTCTGCACATGTTGGTACAGGTGTGGTATTCCCTTTTTAGAAAAAAAATTGCGGCTGGGTACCTTCCACTGCGGTGTCCCAATTGCTACAAATTTGCGGAAGGCCTCAGAGTCCACCAGCTGGTATGGTAAAAGCTGGCGGGCTAAGAGTGCAGACAAGCCAGCTGTCAGACGCCGGGCAAGGGGGTGACAGTCAGACATTGGCTTCTTACGCTCAAACATGGCCTTCACAGAAACTTGGCTGGTGGCAGATGACTGGGAATGGGAACAGGTGGTCAAGGTGGAAGGCGGAGTGGAGGGTGGTTCAGATGGGTCAAGGAGAGCAGAGGTAGAGCAGTAAGATGCTGGACCAGAAGGAGTGTGACTTTTAGTTTGCCTGTTGCCTTTGAGGTGTTGCTCCCAAAGTGCTTTGTGCTTGCCGCTCATGTGCCTTCGCATAGAAGTTGTACCTATGTGGCTGTTGGGCTTACCAAGGCTCAGTTTCTGACTGCACTCATTGCAAATTACAATGCTTTTGTCAGAGGCACACACATTAAAAAAATCCCACACTGCTGACTTTTTGGAAGTGTGCGATCTGGCGGTAACAGTAGAAGTTGGCGGCATTGGCGGCAATGGCGGGTGCGTTGGCCGGCTGAACACAGGTGCCGATACATGTTGTTGCCCTACTGATCCCTGCGGGCTGGCCTCCCTGCTTCTTCTAAGTCTTATTCTCCTACTGCCTCTCTGACTCTCCGTCTCTCCATCTGAACTACCCTCCTCTTGCTCTCTTCTACTAGGCACCCACAAAACATCAATCTCCTCATCATCATTCTCCTCAGATGCATCAATTTCTTCTGACACATCACAGAAGGAAGCAGCAGCGGGGACCTCCTCCTCCTCCTCATCACTCATCATTATGTCCATCTCTGTCGTGTTCTCTGCCAGAATTAAATCTGGTGTAACGTCCTCATCTCCTTCATCTTCTTCTGCCAATAATGGTTGCGCATTACTCAGTTCAAGAAACTCATGGGAAAATAACTCCTCTGACTCCAGTGAAGATGGGGCACCGGTGGTGGAGGAAGTGTTACGTGGGGTGGCCATAGCAGTGGAGGATGAGGAGGATGTTGTGGTAAAGTTAGAAACGGTAGAGGATGGGGTGTGCTGTGTAAGCCAGTCAACTACCTCTTCAGCATTTTGGGAGTTCAGGGTCATTGGCTTTTTAAAACTGGGCAATTTGCTAGGGCCACAGGATTGCATAGCAGCACGGCCCCTAGCACGGCCTCTGCGTGGCGGCCTGCCTTTGCCTGGCATTATTTTTAAAAAAACAACAACAACAAAAACTCAGTTGGTTTTTCTGGAAACGATAATACACACAGCTATGAAATGCCTACAGGGCAAATAATGCCTACAAGGTCAACGTATACACAGCGGTGGATACGGATTACGTAAAATATAAGAATGCTGCTTGAAAAAAAGTCACTCCGGTGTTTTTTCTGGAGACGGTAATATTATGGATATTTAGACAGAATGTGAACACGGGCACACAGCTAGATAGCAGTTGGTTGAATAACACACTGGGCAAAAAATGCCTACAGGGCAAATAATGCCTAAAAGGTCAACTTATACACTACTACAGCGATGGATACGGATTACGTAAAATTTATTATGGCTGCTTGAAAAAAGTCACTCCGGTGTTTTTTCTGGAGACGGTAATATTATGGATATTTAGACAGAATGTGAACACGGGCACACAGCTAGATAGCAGTTGGTTGAATAACACACTGGGCAAAAAATGCCTACAGGGCAAATAATGCCTACAAGGTCAACTTATACACTACTACAGCGAGGGATACGGATTACGTAAAATTTATTATGGCTGCTTGAAAAAAGTCACTCCGGTGTTTTTTCTGGAGACGGTAATATTATGGATATTTAGACAGAATGTGAACACGGGCACACAGCTAGATAGCAGTTGGTTGAATAACACACTGGGCAAAAAATGCCTACAGGGCAAATAATGCCTAAAAGGTCAACTTATACACTACTACAGCGATGGATACGGATTACGTAAAATTTATTATGGCTGCTTGAAAAAAGTCACTCCGGTGTTTTTTCTGGAGACGGTAATATTATGGATATTTAGACAGAATGTGAACACGGGCACACAGCTAGATAGCAGTTGGTTGAATAACACACTGGGCAAAAAATGCCTACAGGGCAAATAATGCCTAAAAGGTCAACTTATACACTACTACAGCGATGGATACGGATTACGTAAAATTTATTATGGCTGCTTGAAAAAAGTCACTCCGGTGTTTTTTCTGGAGACGGTAATATTATGGATATTTAGACAGAATGTGAACACGGGCACACAGCTAGATAGCAGTTGGTTGAATAACACACTGGGCAAAAAATGCCTACAGGGCAAATAATGCCTAAAAGGTCAACTTATACACTACTACAGCGGTAGTAAAATAAAAAAAAAGTTAAATAAAAAAAGAATGAATATTAAAAAAAAAAAATTAAAGTTGGTGCTGCTGAACTACTAGGAGCAGCAGATTAGCACACCAGTCCCACTCCCCAACACTGCTAGACTAATAGCACTGGGCTCTTATAGTAGTAGTAGTAGTAGTAGTAGTAGTAGTAGTAGTAGTAGTAGTAAAACAACAAAAAAATAAATAAAAGCAGTCCTTACAAGGACTATTGCTATTGCAGCAGTCAGCAGATGAGATCAGAAGCAGGACAGCTGCCCACTGCAGCTACATACAGAGCACTGCAGTAGAAGGTAGATTACTAGCCAGCAAAGCTACCTAAGCTTAAATGTCCCTCAAACCCCTGCAGACTTCTGTCCCTCCAATAACAGAGCAGTATCAAAACGATTACTAGCCAGCAAACTTTCAACTGTCCCTGAAATCACTAACAGGCAGCAGCTCTCTCCCTACACTATCTCTTCAGCACACACAGGCAGAGTGAAAAAAAGCTGCAGGGCTTCGGTTTTTATAGGGAAGGGGAGTGGTCCAAGGGAGAGCTTCCTGATTGGCTGCCATGTACCTGCTGGTCTGGGGTGAGAGGGCAAAAAAAAGCGCCAACAATGGCGAACCCAAAATGGCGAACGTCGCGCGACGTTCGCGAACTTCCGGCGAGCGCGAACACCCGATGTTCGCGCGAACAAGTTCGCCGGCGAACAGTTCGCGACATCTCTAGTGTCAACAGAGCGACAGGGCATAATGGTGTGACGTTTACAAAAAAGAAAGTGGAAAGGTTGACTTCTCTGCTATCAAACGTCCCAGGCCCCCAAATGCCCATATTTTTTTTAAGTCCCTTCGTCTCTAACTACCCACTGAACCAATGAATGTAGGACTCTACAGTTGACCTATTGTCTTGTCTTTTTACTCCAATAATATTTTTTTTCACTGTTGCAAAACTGTGTGGCTATTTCTTTTGCGTCTGTAAACTCAATTTATATATTTATTATTCTTGACTGCTTAGGTGGAAGAACAGAATAGAATCTGATGTCTCCTTTGAATCAACTGCCTTTTTGTGGCCTAACATTGGACTTCATTATCCCATAACACGATTATAGTTGCTTGGCTATAGCTCCAGTTGTATCTAGGACAACCAACAAGCATGCACCTTCAACTTCAACCCTGACTTGACCTTCAGGCTGGCTCCCTCTGTTCATTATGTTGAGCCCCTCAGTTTGGGAACCTCTGCTTTAGGCTGAATGCCAGACAAAATCCATATACTAGCATTCCAGAGACCTGCGAGGATACAATGTGTGTTTAAATGGGGCCAAATTCAAGTTAAAGAAAAATCCTCCAGGAGGAAATCCCAGTTGCTGACAGGGATGACAGCACATTTAGGAAGACTGTGAAACTTTTAAGAAAAGGTTCCAGGCCTGTAAGCGCAAAGTCAAAACAAAAAGACACCAGGGAGGAGATTCTCTGCCCGTAGATGTGACCTGAGTTGCAAGCGGAGGGGAGACAGACAGCAAAGCCCCACTGGCGGGCACAGGCAAGGAAAGGAGTCTCATTACAATGAGGCATTAACGTGCATCCCATGTCCTGTCTTTGGCTGCCGTGGATTGCATTCCGCTCTGATGCACGGAAGGCTTTTATTTCTTAAAAGTATTGTCAGAGAAACATTTTAAGAGATGCTCATATGAAACAACATTATTGGCATACTATAGAGTCAGCATAATTCTTTTTTTACACCACAAATGACTGTAAAGGAGAAGTAAACACTGTTGTCTATCACACTTAATCTGGACTACACATTCCAGCATACTTTATCATATTATCAAGGGTAACCCTCCAGGGTCAACAATGCCAATGATGGGGATTTTACCTGATTTAAACCTGATGTAAGAGTACCTGGTGGTCTAGTGGGGTGGTGGGGATGCCCATCATGCTCACTGCGGGGACGTCCGCCATCTGCTTATTCCTTGCGCTGCTCCTGAATGCCGCTTCTGGGTTTTGCGAGGCTGGGTATTTTCGGCTTTCTTTGGTGCGCTGCATCGCAGTTGGTGGGAAATTCAAATATTTAAAGATGCAAACGTCCTATTTCCAATTGGCCAATGTAAAGCAGGTCTATTCCTATAGTACCTGGGCGCACTTCTCTAGTCTGTTCTTGTTCCTGACCCCTGCCAGTTCATGACTCTGCCATTCTGCCAACTGTACCGATCTCTGCCTGTATATTGACTATTCTCTGAATCCTGATTTTGTACCACAATACTGTTTGGTTTGACCTCGGCCTGTGACCTTGACTACTCTTCTGTTATCTGTTTTGGTACTGCATTACCTGTCAGGTATTGACCCTGCCTGTTCACATCTTGCTGACTGCTCCCCCGTCCTTTCCGCATATGTTCGGTTCCCTAGCCTGCTCAGAAATCTCTCCTTTGTCCTCTCACATTAAGTCCTGGCAGCATCTCAGTAGTGGAGCACTCCTCCCAAAGCCAAAGGCGGCTGTTATTGGCCATGAGCCATGACTGGGTCCTTGGAGTTAGTTCTGAGTTTGGGAAACCTTACGTTATACCTGTCTCTATGTTCTTTGTTCCTGCAACTCACAATGAAAGTTGTAAACACAGTTTTTCTATCACAGAACAACTAAACAGCAGTATGTCCTCCTGCCTGATGTTACAGTGTAATATCATAGTCCTAAAGGATTCTCAGAAGAGCCCTTACCAGTGTTGGACTGGGACACCAAGGGCCCACCAAAAACCCTTAGAACAGGGGCCCATTCTAAGTATTAATTTCTTCCTTTCCTTACTCAACCTCTATTCTCCTATTCTATTTTCTTTACATACTATTACTTATTTTTCGTTTATTTAGCCTCTTTATTCTCATAGAAATAGGGAATGGCCATGAAATAAGCCAAATGTTTAGAAGCAGGAGGGCCCACTGACACCTTGGCCCACCGGGAGTTTTCCTGATATCCCGGTGGACCAGTCCGATACTGGCCCTTACTGTATTAAGTTTTATAGTTAAATTATATATACATAGTAATGTTGGGTTGAAAAAGACCATAGTGCATAAAACTCAATCCTTCCAAATGATCCCCAAGGCACATATATACACATGCCTATACCGACGCTTACATATATAAACTATATATATGAATATCTATACTATTTGTAGATTTTGGTATCACAATAGCTTTTGATATTATTCTTGTATCTAATGTTTTGGCAAAGCCTAAGTAGATCACATCCACTGCCATTGCAGAGTGAAGGTACCTGCTCACCTTCTCATAAAAGGCAATTAAATGAGTCTGGCATAGAGTTGTTAACCATAAAACCATGCTGGCACAAACTCATAGTATTGTGATTTGCAATATTCAAGTATCTTACCCCTTATTACTCCTTTCAAAAGCTTTCCTTCCACTGATGTCAGACTAACATCCCTAAAGCGTTTAGGCTGAGGATGGGATCCCTTCTTGAATAGTGGCACCACATTAGCACATTGAATTTCCTCCTGAGTGACCAATATATCTGTGGTACATAGATTCCACTATTCATGTCTTTGAGATGTTATAATGTCAAGCAATACCCACCTCCTATCACCTTTTACTTCTCTCAGTTTTTAATCCTCACTCAGCCTGTTTAATCCCCTAATTTAATTCTCTCCCCTTCTGCCTCCAGGTTCTTCTGCTTTCCCTTTGACCATGTTATCTTCTGTTTCCCTCTGTCTTTCTTTCCTTCCCTTCCTTCAGTTGTCTTATCCTCTTCTGTCTCCCCACTATTCTCTCTTTTTTTTGTCATTTATTCCCCTTCTCTCTTCCCCTTTTCATTCGTCTTTGTCTTTCTGGTTTCATTTCGTCATTTATTTCCAGCTCATCAATAAATACTTGGAGCTCATCTCAGCAGTGGTCGAGGAAGATTGAGGAATTATTGGTCTATATGTTCAGTTCAGTCTAAATAAAACTTGACACTTGTCACTAAATTCCCCATGGATTAATGGGTCACACAATTTGAAATTAATACATTCATACCATATGATCAAGTGTGTTGAATCATCCAGCCTCTGGCAAGTAGTATGCTTGAGGCAAGGGGTAGCCAAAGAATAGACAATTTACCGAAAGTACTGTATTCATTGTCTAACGTATCAAACCTCAATGCCGATTGGTTACTATGGGTTACTGCAGCAGAGCAATTTATCACCTTTCTGGTAGATGAGCCCCAAGGAATCTGAACTGGAGGGCCAATAAAATCATTGCTGAAAGACAAGAATATTCCCCATTCTCTTAATAGTTAACAACATTCTCTACTTTGCTTTACGTGGTTGTTCAATACAGTACATCAAGAGGGGAATATATAGCAACTGTAATAAGTTCTCAATCACTGGGAAGAATAGGCCTCTGACACAACTTTTATTATGATGGGGGGTAAAAACAGCAGAGACATCTAGCATGGGGCGATGTGTTTAAAGACAGTGCTTGAATAAAGAATATAAATTCATTAGCTAGCAGATTACTGCAGTGAGACGTTAATGGAATGTTCCTTTATTCGGTTACTAAGTTAATATAAGTGTAGACACACATGGCGCTCGGCATATGCTGGGTAGGAGGGAGTTCAACAAGGGAAGAAGGTTTAAGACAAGGCAGTGGGTGTGAGAGGAGAGAAGAGCTCACGCTGGTAGCACAGAGCAATTATATAGAACATATTTAATGTAGAGCATAGTAATTAGTTGAGGGTTGTATGGAAGAAGGTAGGTAGGTAGATTCTTGTATTCAGCCACAGACAGAACCTGAGATGCTGCTTTTTAGGTTTCAGCAACTACAGGCCCAATTCTTCCTCAGTTACCCTTTATTAGGGTATTTGGAAAATGGACTTGGCACCTAACAAGTCAGGAGCAGGGAAGGGGAACTAGGGCCCAGAAGCTTTAGAATGCTTTATGTTGTTTTCTGATATGTAGTAGAGAGAGGGGACCACAGCCATAAGCTTATCCTGGGGCCATGAAAAAGTGATGCTCTTCTACTGTCACAATGGGGCAGATTTACTAAAGGGCAAAGTGACCGTCGCTAATTCTGCAGAAATCGAATCTGCAGGCAGATTGCCAGTTTACTAACAGGCGTAGAGGATAATAAGCTAGCGAAAAAGTATATCAATAACAAAGTTTGCGCCCTTTTGATAGGCAAATTTTCACTCAAGTGGATGATTGTTACACTAAAGTTATTTTCCATAACGTTACCCCTTTCACCAGAGTTTCCTTCGCCAGCTTAGACCTGGCGAACTGATAAGATAAAGCTACATCCTCCTCAATCTTATGTCAGTGACATCATATCCTGTATCCTGAAGAATTATAAAAATGATAAGAAACCCTTTAAAGTGGGATTGTGTTTAAAAGCTGTAACTGTTAAGACATTTTGTTATAAAATTTTATTTTAACATAAAATGCCACTTCTATTTTAGGGTGGGCTCATGTCTAGGGCATTAGAAGATCTCTCTGCCTTTATTTTGTTTCCTTGAACGTTGACATTTGCACCAACATCTCTAATAAAGATGTATATACAAACTTTATGTACCCTCCCTATTCAAATTGACCTGAGCAAAGTGTACGAACAAAGTTTCGCTAGGCAGAAATGAACTTTAGCGAAAGTTCGCTATGAAATGCTCATGCGGACGAATTAACACTAGCGGAACATGGCCAGCGTTAAGCGGCCAAGACACAACTTCAAATTTTAGTGAATTAGCGTAGTGGTAGCGATTTTGTGCCTGGCGAAGTGGCGAGCCTTCGCAGGAGAAAATTCGACCTCAATGACTCCAGGGCCATCTTGGCTTTGTGGTAAATGAAACAAACCAGACTCCAATTATATCAGATGGGGTCTTGTAATGCTATGATATCAACTCAACTGCAAGGCACATAACTCTTTTGCCATGAAAAGCCAGACTTGTGCTGATAATCAGGAGTAGTATATGTACATGCTAAGATGGCTCTTCAAAGCACATAACTGATACACACAAATGGAAGGAAATAATTTTGGTAATTGTAACTGTTGACTGCTTTTATATAAGACACGTAGTCGTAGGCCATTGACTTGCGAAGTGGGCTGGGCAAGGACTGTGTAATGTCAGTTGACATGGGAAGAAATATGAAGTCTCAATATATCAATTTCAGTCATCTAAAAAATAATTCAAAAATATTCCAGTCATGAACATGAAGAAAATAGGCCTAACCTAAAGCCTAGCTTACCCTAAAGCTGGCTGTGGAAATACACCAGGGAGATACTTAAGGAGATAATTTTATGATACATATAAATGCTATAACATGAAGAAACAGCCTCAAAATATACGTAGATGCATACACCAACGTATGGCTTCTTTTGCCCATTGCAGGTTCAACAAGGAGTTCAGTCTGCTCAGTTTTTTTTTGAAAAAAAAAATCCAATTAGCTTTAATATTTTATGCTGCGTATATTGACAGTTGGTATGAAGTAGGTGCTCAATCATGTTGGCTGTCTTTTATGAATTTTCTTCTTTGTTGCGTAGATAATCACAAGGTGGTGACAATCCCTTGTTATTAACATTACAATGCTCCATTTGGGATAATCATAGTTGGAATATGTATCTAGAAAATGGAAAAACATCAAATTAAAAAAAAATGTTTGCATATTTATTTGGCCTTGGGATAGAAACATTAGGATTAAGAAGCATTTTAGTGGTATACAATTGCATTTTATGGATTAGAAATTTTCTTTTCAGGATGTGTTTATTCATAATGTATTTGCATTGTTATTGAACTGTTGTTGTTCTATTGTATCAAATATCCATGCACTGTATGCACTTTATGTCACTTATGCCTCTGCATGTAGTTATATCATTTGAAAGTATTCTGAGATGATTCCACTTCCCAACAAGGCCTGGTGGGACCAGGTGTCCGTGCTCACCTAATAATTTGTCTTGTTTGCCTATACTACATCCCCATTTCTATTTGAGAACAAAGAGAAGAAATGGAAGGAAAGATAGATGAGAATATGTAAGAATATGAGAAGGAAAAAAGATTAAAAAGTAGGCCTGCAGACTAAGGTTTTCTGGTGGACCCCTTGACCCCCAGTCTGACACTGTTTGTATCAGTTACACCAGAGGTTCCCAAAATGTGTTACAAACCCTCTCCCACTTGGGAAGCTTAAATCTGTGGATGAAAAGGGCCAAGCCTTGAAGACAATCAGTGGTATTGAAGACCATTTATTTTGTAACCTCGTTGAGATATGGAGAGGCAAGCCAATATTTGACCACAAAAGGTAGCTTGGTCCATATAGTATGCACTCTGCTAATACATGGTGTAGTGCACAGTCATTACCATATTACTTATAGATAGTAGTATGCTTCTGTACTTGGAAGACTGTAGTAGTTGTTGACAAAGCAGCTCATTATTGGTTTCATAGTTTGTCTTCTTAAGGTGGCCAAACACAGGGAGATCCACTTCTTTGGCGATGTCGCCAAATGAGCAGATCTCTCCCCAATATGCCCACATTGAGGTGGGCATTGATCCAATATTGGGCCCTAGGGCCCAATGTTCAGATCAGAATGGACCACATCAATGATCAGATGTGGCCACGATCCGACAGGATTTTTTACCCTACCCGATTAACATCTGGACTACTTTCGATATCGATCGGGACAACTGTTGGATGGTCCCACACATGGGCCAGTAAGCTGTCGACTCATTCTGTGAGCAGTTTTTATCAGCCCGTGTATGGGGGCCTTTAGCGTAATTAGCTGCCTGCCCACTCACAGAACCCCCATTGAAAACTTGATGGATGTTTTTTCAGAGGGAAATGAAAGGTCTGCCTGATCTTAAAGATGCCCATAGTTGGCCAGGCTTATTGTCCCACATATGGGCCCAAAAGTATCTTCTATCAGTTTAATATCTGATACTGACTGGGCAGACTAGAAATTCCAAAGACACTGGTTCTGCATCTGGTATACAAGGGTCTCCTTTGCGATCCATCTGTTGACAATTAGGCCCTCCACTTGGGTGGCCAGATCAAATAACATTATTATTAATTATTAATGGAAAGTAAAAGGTACAGTTGCTGGGAGGGTGGCACCCCGAGTGACTCTACTTATAGATATACCATGTGCAAGTATTGTGCACCTCCGTGCATGGTCACATCTCCTGGATAAAAGTGTCTCCTATCTAAAATATTGGTCCTGTAGCTTTTATAGGGGGAGCTTGTCAAGACCAAAGCATTGGCCTGACAATTTTATGATCCTAAACTTGTAACTAGACATTCCTGTTTTTGAAAATACATGCACTTGCATTAAGACTAAAGCAAAGGGGCCAATAAATCTCCTTTGTATGCTTATAGATATACTCGCTAGGAGGCCCTTCTCCCGGGAATGTTCTTGTTGGTGCAAAAGGACCTTATGCTTAACAAATGACTTGTACTAAACAATGAATAAAAGGCTTTGGAAGGAAATACATTTTCATACCGGATGTAAAGAATGACATAGGATCTTGATTGAGGAATTGGAATGTTCAAGAACAGCACATTTTTAATAAAGGCCAGACTGGTAATTTCACGTGCCAAATCACCTGGTTTTAATCACCTATCCGTGTTGAACTGTAGTACATTGAAGAGTCCGTTTTAAAGAGAAACACATACAACAGGCATATCTGTTAAATGAAACCTTTAGGTTAGGGCCACAATCAGCCTGCTGAAATCCCCAGACCGATTAAAGGAACACTAACACTAAAAAATAAAAGTTTTCTGAAGTAATTCAAATATATTGTTCTGTTTTCTGTACTGGTAGAACTAGTGGGTTTGCTTCAGAAAGCTTATTATAGATTTTATCAACAAGGTGCTTTGTAGCCATGGGGCAGCCATTCAAGACTCAGGTTACATAACAGATAACATATGCACTCTGTAGAATACCATTGTATTCTATTACAGAGCTTATTAAAGGATAAGTACACCTTTTACGATAAGTGAATGTAAAATTAATGAGGGTGCTATTCTAAGCATATTTATAAATAATACTTTTTTGGATATGCTCTAACCCTGCAAATTGTTACTCTCATAAGCATTCAAGTCAGGTTACTCACTGCTCCAAGACTCTGGCTTGGGTGCGATGCCCGAACCCGTAGCTTAGCGAGGTCTAGCCGACAATCACTTCAAAACTGCTACGTGCACTTTCACAAACCAGAGGTCAGCGGTGGATTAAAAAGTAACTTTATTTCCCCAAGTGATTACAATAGCTTTATACATTTATTATTTATTATCTTTAATTCCATTAAAGGATACACGTACAGTTAACAATATGGGAATATTAGGGGGTTCTGTGTTATGTGGGCCTCTTTCAAATTTTGTTTTGGAATCTGGCCTTCCCCTTTAATGAATTTGGTTACAGCAACACCACCTGCTGGTGTTTTTCTGACTATTCTAACCACCAAGTAGTCAAGGAAGTTGTCAGGAGACAGAAAGAGGCTGCTCTGATGTTCTTCTGGTTAGGAAAGATTGGAGAAAGCAGAAGAACATCAGAATAGGATCTTTCTTTCTCCTGACCACTTCCTTGACTACTTGGTGATCAGACTGGTCAGAAAAAGACCAGCTGGTGGCACTGTTGTCACCTAATGAATTTATGTTAATTGTACATGTATCCTTTAATATCTTGGAATTAAAAACAAATAAATCATGAATGTACATTGCAAAAGTTTGTAGTTCTCTAATCAATTTTACATTCATTTATTTTAAAGGTTTACTTATCCTTTAAGTAATCTATGTCTTTTCTCTTTTTTCAGCTTTAATGGCTGCCCCCAGCAGCTTATTTATGTAAACTATAGTTGTCTTTCTAAAACAAACACATAACTTTTACCAATGCAGGGCAATAGTACATTATATTTTATTTATTTTAAAATGTTTAATTTTCTTGTTGTTACTGTTCCTTTACCATGGGCAGTAGCATCCTTCTTCTTTTGTGTCTGGCACCAATGTATCAACTCCGGCTTCTACAAAGAAACTGGAGACTTTGGATTTTCACTCTGAAATCTGCTGAGGGTGTTTGCACCAGAGCTGAAACAATGGTCCAGATGTGAAAGAAGAAGGAGACTACTATTGAATCAGATTTTAGCAGGCTGATTTTGGCCCCTTGTAGACCTAGACTTTGTATTTTTCCAAATTCATATAGACTTGATCAATGGTCGTCAAACTTTCGAGCCTCACTTGAAGGTCCTCTCTTTAGCCATGGTCCATCTTTTGGTCAGAGTTTTCTTAGCTCATAACAGGGCTACAGAAATATGGAACCATCAGTATATCAGTGATTGAGTAATAGCTTCAGGAATATTTAGGGCAGCAAATACATAATTATCTTAACTATGACACCCTAATTGACCTTCAAGCTGAGCTTTCAGGTGTATCCAGGAGAGAAAACCCCCATTCTCCTCAAATCTCAGCCTAAATGGCCTTTAGAATTAGTGATCCCACCACTGGTCCAAGTCCCTCAGTTTGGGAACCACTGGACTAGAGCAAGGTAATTAATACTTTCAATGGATAATTATGCTCCCTTTCCCTAAAATAATTACCCGGATCAGTAACTAACAATCTAATTTTAATATTCATACTTTCAGTATGTATTTTTTTTCCTTCTAGAACTGCATATCTCCTATGACTTGAATGCACATATGCCAAAGAAATTCCCTATCAACCAATCAACCCTGTTAAACCTATAGTTTCCTATTAGGTAAGAGGAGAACATCTTAAGGGTCAGGGCACACGCTCAGATCCGGGGAGATTAGTCACCAGGCAACTAATCTCCTCTTCTTCGGGGCAACTAATTTCCCCAAACTGCCGGCAGGATGACACTCTGAGCGCTTCGTTTTCTGAAGTCGTCCAAAGTTGCCTCACGAGGAAACTTTGGGCGACTTCGGAAAATGAAGCACTCAGTGCCATCTTGGCACTCAGGGAGATTAGTCGCCCTGAAGAAGAGACAAAGAAGTGTGCCCTGACCCTAAGAAGAGGTGGCTCCAGAGATAAGACCATGTCTCCCAGACAGCATGCATCAGGCTTGGCATTTTAAGGGCTAGTCCACACGGGGAGATAGCGACGCGTTTGCGGTCGCGGCGACAAAGCGCCGCGACCGGCGCAGGCGACAGTTTTGTATGGGCGCCTATGTAAAAACGCCTGTGCTAACCACACGAGGCGATGCGCTTTTCAACAGTCGCCTGAAAAAGCCTGGCGAGGCATTTTCAGGCGACTGTTGAAAAGCGCATCGCCTCGTGTGGTTAGCACAGGCGTTTTTACATAGGCGCCCATACAAAACTGTCGCCTGCGCCGGTCGCGGCGACTGTCGCGGCACTTTGTCGCCGCGACCGCAAACGCGTCGCTATCTCCCCGTGTGGACTAGCCCTAACGCTGGAACAACAGACCCCTGAGCACTTACCCTGGAATGGGATGGTTAACATAGAAACTATAGAAAATTATAGTTAGTATAGAAACTGCAGTTGTACTCTTCTACGCTCAAACAGAAGAATTTCTGGTAAAACTAAAACACAAATTCTCTTCTTCAAAATCAAAAACCACCCCAGGTGGTACCCTTTGAGGCAAGGTTCTGTAATGCCAATATTCAATGTATATGACTCGTGTGCATGGTATGAATGGGATTCATTTATCTTGGTGAGCCTACGCAAGCATTTTCTTTTTCCATAGACGCAGATCCCAGAAGTCCTGCCCTACGGTGATCGTGCTGCTATGCTATATGTGTAGGAGATCAGAACGTATTGATTATCTGTGCACACAAAACCATCACCAGTCATCGTCATTATCATCATTGATCATCTTCATCAGTATAATCTCATTAGCATTATTTCATCAGCCACATCCATCTTTCCCACTGCCCTCAATCATACCATCACTTAACCGGTGGAATTTTAATATTGTTGCCGTCCTCGTTATCTCGATTCTTGAACTACTGTGGAGAGAGAAGTCCACTGAGAAACTGGAATTCAGTGATGGGGTTTTTAGTGTTTTTTTTTGCAATCAGCCTTGAACTTAAAGAGATTCTGTCATGATTTTTATGATGTAGTTTTTATTTCTAAAATGACACTGTGTACACTGCAAATAATTCACTCTACAATATAAAATTTCATTCCTGAACCAGCAAGTGTATTTTTTTTAGTTGTAATATTGGTGTGTAGGTGCATCTCAGGTCATTTTGCCTGGTCATGTGCTTTCAGAAAGAGCCAGCACTTTAGGATGGAACTGCTTTCTGGCAGGCTGTTGTTTCTTCTACTCAATGTAACGGAATGTGTCGCAGTGGGAGCTGGATTTTACTATTGAGTGTTGTTCTTAGATCTACCAGGCAGCTGTTATCTTGTGTTAGGGAGCTGCTATCTGGTTACCTTCCCATTGTTCTTTTGTTTGGCTGGGGTGGGAGGGGGTGATTTCACTCCAACTTGCAGTACAGCAGTAAAGAGTGACTGAAGTTTATCAGAGAAAGTCACATAATGGGGGCAGCTGGGAAACTGACAATATGTCTAGCCCAATGTCACATTTCAAAGTTAAATATAAAACAATCTGTTTGCTCTTTTGAGAAACGGATTTCAGTGCAGAATTCTGCTGAAGCAGCACTATTAACTGATGCGTTTTGAAAACCCATGACAGTATCCCTTTAAAGGAGAAGGAAAGCTACTGAGGCATTTTATTGCTAGTAGATTAGATGCAATAGTGCAAGCTAAAATGCTATATTTATTCTGTGGAATGTTTTACCATACCCGAGTAAAAAGGTCTAGAAGCTCTCTGTTTGTTTAGTATAGGAGCTGCAGTATTAATGTGGTGTGACATCACTTTCTGCCTGAGTCTCTCCCTGCTCTGGGCTCAGATTACAGTAGAGAAGGGAGGGGGGTGGGGGGAGAGTAGCAAACTGAGCATGCTCAAGCCCTAGCCCTGGAGGTTTAAGCTGAAGGCAGGAAGTCTGATACAGAAGCCCATGAGTACACATTAGAAGGAAAGAAATGCAGTGTTTCTTTTGACAGGGGACTCAGAGCAGCATTACTTTGGATTTACTGGTATATTTAGATGGACCTTTCTGATAAGGCTTACTTCGTTTTAACCTTTCCTTCTCCTTTAAGGGACAAGGAAAGGTAGAATGACTACAAGGGTGTCAGAATTGGGAGGTACCAATGATTTTAGACCCCCCATCCAACTGTATAAAAGGAAGGGAATGGGTCCTTGTCTCTTTCTTGGTGATTTAATCTCAAGATCAATGTACAGATATATGCCAAGATCTGAATATAAAAAGTACAAATGGAAGTGCTGAACAATCCCAAAAAAATATGAATATCTTTAAAACTTCTAAAAATTCTGAATGGTTAAAAAAAATCCAATAGTATCAGCACAGCTCCCACTGACTTCTATGGGACCTCAATTGCCTTTACTTCGAGAAGTTTTGCACTCACAAGATGGTGTTGTGATTGACGCAATGGCATCCTACACATCACAATTAAAGCAGTTGCTCTCGTATTTAATTGTGAACTAGGGGCAATGAAAGTTTCCCATCTGTTTGATGTCATTTCTGGTGTTTGGTGCATGAGTGACGTGTGACGTGTGACTGATTTGTTAGACGCAATTACACTGCTCCGGCTGATGCATGAAGGGAACCCTGGAGCTACTGCCTGGTTCAGAGGTGGCAGTTGCCCTGAGGTTCCTCTGGGTCATTAGGCACAACTGCACTCAGTTCAGATAGGGGAGCGATGTCAAGGAGCACTTTTTATAGGGGTTGTTCACCTTTAAATTAACTGTTAGTATCATGTGGAGAGTGATATTCTAAAACAATTTGCAATTGGTTTTCATTTTTTATTATTTGTAAAGTTATTTAGCTTTTTATTCAGCAGCTCTCCAGTTTTCAGTCTCAGCAATCTGCTTTCTATGGTCCAAATTCCCCTAGTAACCATGCACTGAGTTGCATAAGAGACTGGAATATGAATGGGAGAGGCCTGAATAGTAAGAGGAGTAATAAAAAGTAGCAATAGCAATACATTTGTAGCCTTACTGAGCATTTGTTTTTAGATGGGGTCAGTGACCCCCATTTGAAAGCTGGAAAAAGTCAGAAAAAGAAGGCAAATGATTAAAAAAAAACGACGGAAAAATAAAAAATGTAGGCCAATGGAAAAGTTGCTTAGAATTAGCCATTCTATAACATACTAAAAGTTAACTTAAAGGAACAGTAGCACCAAAAAATGTTTTAAAGTAATGAAAATAGAATGTACTGTTGTCCTGCACTGGTAAAACTAATGTGTTTGCTTCAGAAACACGACTATAGTTTATATAAATAAGCTGCTGTGTAGCAATGGTGGAAATTGAAAAAAGTCTATATGTCACAGGTTAAATAGTGGATAACAGATAACACCATTATGTTCTACAGAGCTTATCTGCTGTGTAACCTGAGCCTCTTTTCCTTTGAATGGCTGCCCCCATTGCTACACAGCAGCTTGTTTATATAAACTATAGTAGTGTTTCTGAAGCAAACACATCAGTTTTACCAGTGCAGGGCAACAGTACATGATATTTTTATTACTTTAAAACACTTTCATTTGTTGATGTTACTGTTCCTTTAAAGGCAATCCACTCCTTTAATGAAAGGAGTTTTAGGCCCCTGAAACACACGTGGAATTACTGAGCATTTTCGGCGCAGTTCGTGTTGCGTTTTTTTTTTTAAAAAAAGCCTAACCGCCGCGTAAATAAGCTGGTGGTTTAAACTTAGGCAATGGCACAATAACGCTAGTGTATAAGAGGTGGTCAGCACTGTGACGCAGACCATACCGAAAACGCTCGATAAATACGCATGTGTGTCTGGGGCCTTATATACAAATGACTCCAGGGAGAACTGGACGAGCGTATCTGCATTTATGGACGTAAATGACCCCTTCAGTCCTTTATTGACATCACAGCTGGGGCTCATTTACTAACACTGGGCAAAATTACCCCAGCGCTGTATCCCACAACAACAATCAGCAGTTTGCTCTGCCGCTAGCATAATAAAAGCAAATCCATCTAATTGTGTTCCATGAGTTACTGCACTGAGGCACTTTAGTCCAGTGTTCATAAATGAGCCCTAGTGACCCCCCCCCAACAGAACAGAATTTTAACCCTTTCCCTGTAACATTAGTGTCGGTGATACCGTCGTTCCTTCTCTTCCTTGGCAAAAGAGCTTTGGGATCAGCACGCCAATAATCAGCCCCAAAAGCTTCAGTCTGGAAGGCAGAAATGATGAAGAATGGAGAAATTGCAAACAGATGGAGCGGATATGATCTTACAGATGGATTAGGAAGGTGAGAATGTGGCAAGGAAAGGGAAAGTTCATATAAAACAAACAGCGAGCCTTTCTCTTGTGTTTCAAGGTCACGGATGTTACAAGAACAGGAGGCCAGGGCTGAGCACTGCTGATCCTGACTGTAGAATTGAGAGTCGCTTTAGTGCTTCATTCACTCACCTCCATCAGGTGCATTCTCTGTATTTGTTTAGCTGCTCCCCCCCCCCTCCTCCCCAAAGCGGCATCTATTTAGGGATCTCTCAAATAACAAAGGGAGAATAATGCCTGGAAAAAAAAGCCCACAGAACGAGTCATTCAGCCGCCAAGCCAAGATGCACAGATTGTTAATTTGCTATTTCACTCTCAAGTTGTGGCCTTGGCAGATGCAATGTTTTGGATTAACAGGCAGGCAAGTTTTTGCATGAGCTTCACAAATGATTTCTCTGCCCTTATAACAAGCGCCATAACTTGATTCTGGTTGTTAACCCATTCTCTCAGCCCCATGTTAACCTTTTGTGCTCTGTATCACCGGCAGTTGCCCCAAGTAGCATCGTCTTCTATCTTCCCCTGTTCCACCACATAACCTGGTGTAATTGGTGCTTCACAAAACCTCTTCTTATACCCCCTCTTATTGCACCATATAACCCATACCATTGCTCCACCTATTTCTTTCCTTTAACTCTCCTATTCACTTCTCCATATACTTCTCACTATTACCCCTTATATTGCTTTATCTAGCCCCTATCACTTGTACCCATTAGTGGCACAACTGGATATTACTTGGCCCCACAGCAAATTATTTTTCAGGCCCCCAGGTTGATCAGTTTTACCAATATTTATTTAAATTGCGTATGAATTAGCACCTCATCGGGCCCCTATACCTCCTGGGCCCCACTGCAGCCACAGGGTCTACTTCCTCTATAGTTACGCCCCTGATTAGAGTCTTCCCTAGGTTCCATGGAGTCTCTTATCACTCCAAATGACCTCCCTGCCAATACTTCCGTCTGTTGGTCCATATACTGTAAGTAACTCTTCTATATAGCTCCTCCCATTTCCCAAAACAACCCCTCCCATATCTCTGTCTATTGCTCCATATAACTCCTCCCAGTCCTCATACTGCTCTGAATAACTCTCCATTTAGCTCCACCATTCCTTCCTATATTTTCCACTAGTACTCCTTACAGGCTTCCCCAGGTTATTTGGAGTCTCCTGTCCTTCCATATTTCCTCTTCCTATAAGTCCTGATATACTGGTTCATATTATTAATCTCAATAGCTCCTCCCATTTCTCAACTCAACCCTTCCCATAACTCCTCTTATTGCTTCATATAACTCCTTCTTGTAATTCCTCATAGTATTCCATCTAACCTCTCAATATAACCCCTTGTATTGCTTCACCCAACACCTCCCTTTAATTCCTCCTATTTCTCAATATAACCCCATTCTAGAACCTCTTGTATTGTACATCTGAATTGTGTCCATTGCAATTGCCTCAAATAATAAAACCCCAGTTATGTAAGGATAAGAGTTGACCACATACCCCTTTATACTGTGTGCTCAAGCCCCAGACGCCAGACCTTCATCTTAAGGGAGCTAAACCAGGACAGACACACAGGATACAGGCTGGCACAATTCCGGACCACCCAAATATGACGTTATATGCATTTTAGTTTAAATTAAAGTCCATACACAATCATAAATAAATAGCCTTACGCGTTTCATGCCACCTAATCAGAGTCCACTTAAGCTGATGCAAGTTGCATCTAGCATTTGCAGCATGGGATTGACATCACTTCCAGTGTGTGGTTTAATATTGTGTTTTCACCCAATTCAGTGGGCGCAAGTGCACCTATGTAACCCTGGAGCCACTGGCAGGAACAAGGTGGAGGTATCTGCAGGGTTCTCCAGCATCACTAGGTTCAGTGGGTCACGATTCATCAGAAGAAACAGGATGCACATATGAGCAACCGTTTGCAAAATGTAGACGCAAGAACCTTAGTGAAGTCCATGCATATGCGCTCTTGCAGGTACGTTTGTTAATGATCCTGTAGCTTTACCAAACACTCAGCACAATATTGTCCTGCATAAAAAGGATAGAGGCTCACTGCATGACTTTATAAATGAGATTCTTTGTAAATCATTTAGTAAGGCTTCATCTTCAATATTAGGGAAGTAGAGAAAGTCCTGGAAAGGGCAACTAAATCAATAATGAGGCATTTTCTTTTATGAACACAGCTTGTGCACGGCTGCCATGTTTAAACTGGAGAAGAGGCACTTGAGCAGAAATCTGATCACAGAAATCACAAGGCTGCAAATATTAATATATCCTGGTGTGTGTTGATCTGGGGACTGATCCATGTGTCATTTGGAAGACTAGAAGCATTTTTCCCCCTTGAGGCAAAGCCAAAAGACTGGTTCTGAGCGGGTTTTTCACTTTCCCAGTTCAAGTAGGAGCTTAATAGAGATTAGGTGAGAGGACTTGTGAGTTTTTGCAGCTATATTGCTGTTATTTTGAGCCCTTTTTATAAAATGTCCAAGTTAAAACTGAAAAAACAAAATAAATACTTCATTTTTAAATTCTTTATTCTAAAACTCTGGTTCCAATAAAATGGTTTTGTTTCCAGCACAGTTTTGTTTCAGTTCAGCCCTTCATCCCTAATTTACCCCTATTTATAACTTCAAGATCATCTTCTATGAATATTTCAATTAAACTTGTTCCCAACCTTGATCTACAAAAATTCATGATCGGTTTTGGTATCCCAAATAATTTTTTATTGGCACATTTATACTTTCTATCAATTACATTTTCTAACGTTTGGATAATTTTGTTGAAGTCATAAAAAGTCATGGGCTTTTAGTAACATTTTATGGTTTTGATAACTTTTACAATTTTGAGTCATTAATTTTCCCGTTGATGACAATAATAACTTTTTTCAACTTTGGGTGTGTGTCATTGAATTAGGCCATTCCCGTTCAACGGAACCTTCCAAATGTGCTGAAATAGCAAACACTACAACAGTTTAATAAACAGACCGAAACTGTCCAAGTACTTGCAAAATTCATGTAAAAGCCAAGAATCCCCAAACACAATTAGACAACGACCCTAGAGTAACCACTTCTCCAAAGGGAAGAAAAAGAGAGTTGACCCAAAAATTGATAATGCATGGGTGTAGAAAGCCTTAGAAACTGCTCAAACTTTTAGGAGATTGCTGTTTCTCACCCAATACCAAAGTGACTAAATAGAACTCACCATAAAGTTGAAGTAACCACGTCTCCAGTGGGCAGAAAAAGAAAGTTGACCAAACAATGGACAATGCATGTGTGTAGAAAGCCTTAGAAACTGCTCAAACTTGAAAATTTGAGGAGATTGCTGGTTTTTACCCGATACCAAAGTGGCTAAATAAAAACCACCATAAAGTTGAAGTAACCACTTCTCCAGTGGGCAGAAAACGAGAGTTGACCAAACAATGGACAATGCATGGGTGTAGAAAGCCTTCGAAACTGCTCAAACTTGAAAATTTGAGGAGATTCCTGGCTCTCGCCTGATACCAAAGTGACTAAAAAGAACTCATCATAAAGTTGAAGAAACCACTTCTCCAGTGGGCAGAAAAAGAGAGTTGACCAAACAATGGACAAAGTATGGGTGTAGAAAGCCTTCGAAACTACTCAAACATTGAAAATTTGAGGAGATTGCTGGTTTTCAACCGATACCAAAGTGGCTAAATAGAAAGCAACAAAAAGTTGAAGAAGCCTGTAAAGACTCACCCTGGTGGTCCAGTGGGCCGACGGGGACGCTCGTCGGGTTGATCTTCTCTCCTCTTTCGGGTTTTATGTACCGTGTGCATGATGCCATCACCTCTTTTGGCACAAAATTCGAACATTTGAAGGGGCTTCAAGCAGAAACTCATTGCCCGTTGTTAGGTCTAACTTGTTTAGTTCCTGGATGTGATTTTGTCTGCATATTTTCTAGTTTTGATCCCTGCCTGTCTGACTTGGCTGAATTCTGCCAATCCTGACCTGTGCTTGCCTGACCATTCTTTGTACTTTACCTGCACTGACCCGGGCCTGCCTGACTATTCTTGAACTCTTCCTGTACTGACCCCCGCCTGACCATGCTTTATCGTCTAATCCTGTTGCCTGACTATGACTTCCATCCTATCCCTGGTATCGAACGTGCCCCTTTGCTCATTCAGAACGCTTGCTTTGCTCCTCTCAAGTTAAGACCTGGCGGCATCTGAATAGCTGAGGGCTCCTCCCGAGGCCAAAGGTGGCTGCTACATGCAGAAGATTGGCTGGAAAGCACAATAAAGTTGCTCTCTTTGGGAGTGTAATAAAAGGGGCAGATGCTAATAAAGATGCTAATAAAGATGGAAGAATCTTCTGCAAGGAAATTGTTTCAAAGAAAATGTTCAGCTACATGTCAAACATCACTAATGGATCGATTCACCCCTCTTCCAAATTAGCTGTACTCTGTCTCAGGGTAGACTCCTTGCCTGAAGGTAATCATTGTGTTATAGCTTACATAGCTCAGCAGTGAGCCCCCTGCCCCCAACAGACAAAAAAAATATTGAATGTATCTAAGAACAGTTTACATGGGAAAATGATTGCAAAAATGATTTTCAAGGATCTGGGAATCGTTCAGATGCACACAAAGACTCCAACCCGTCTGGCTAGTGAACTGCCCTCAGGATAAATAACTCTGTGGGGTTTAAGAGCAAATGAAATAAGGAATATCTTTACACTAACTCAATTCTTTACCTGGATACAGCTCATATTGTGTGTTTTTATTGCTGTTTTTCACCTCTATATCTTACCACCCACTCGAACCCCATGACACTTGATCAGTACTTTCACATGATTTTCTCTCCTTTTAACCAAGGTAATGACTTGTAGGCAATGGCAGAATTCTTAACTGTATTGATCCGCTCTGGGCTGCACCTAGAAAACAAGCCAGCAATGCTCTTTGTAGACTCAAAAAATATTGTAACAAATATGTAAACAAAAATCAAGTCACTACGGGTATACATTGCTTAGAGTTCTATCATTTAAAAACATATATAGCAAACACAGATAAAAAAAACACATGGTGAGACCAACAGAAGATATACAGTTCACTAGTTTCTCTAGGAGACCCTCAGGGGACGGCACAGGATTTTCAGGAAGAGGCATCCATTGCTACATTTCAACAAACTGTTTGTTTTCTTGGTACAAATACAGGGTACCAGGGGCTTAACTACAGAGGAAGCAGACCCTGCAGTTGCAGGGGGCCCAGCAGGTATAGGGGCCCCATGATGCCCTAATTCATATACAATTTCAATAAATATTTGTGAAACATGTCAACTTCTAGATATTTTGGGAGCCTCAAAAATAATTTGCAGTGGGGCCCAGTAATATTGAGTAATGTTATTGCAGGCTACATATAGGGGTAGTATAAAATTGCACTGACCTGCTAAAAGGAGCCAATAGTTCCTCACCTATATCTCTCCCTGTTCTTGCCTGAGAAAGTTTCTCAAGATAATAATTGCATGCTAAAATGGTGCTCACCTTCAAACTCAAAGACAATATATAAATATATAAAGCATGCCTGCTTATGCTAGGAAAACCACCCAAATTAACAGCCAGTATTTGAACAACACCATCCAAAATGTGGGCATGCTCCACCTAGGGGACATCTGAGCCTTATAGGGGGCTTATCCACAGGGCAAGTTAGAGTATTATTTCAGATGGATGCTTGCTGTTCTAGTTATTATAGCAAACCCAGGCTGAAGGGTTTGCTACAGGCTGATATTGTTGGAACTATAGGCAGGTGACTAATACAATAGTGTTTTTATATACTTGTAATCTTATAATGAGGTT
Source organism: Xenopus petersii (assembly GCA_038501925.1). Classification (NCBI taxonomy): domain Eukaryota; kingdom Metazoa; phylum Chordata; class Amphibia; order Anura; family Pipidae; genus Xenopus; species Xenopus petersii. The sequence continues at coordinate 141,917,478 of CM076676.1, read as the reverse complement.
GGGTGGTCCCTGAACAAATACTGCACCACAACATGCAAGGTGAGACAAATAAGTCTGAAAACTCCAGTCTAAACTGAGAAGTTGGTCAGATATTTTTCCACTGTATTGATCTGATAAGCAAAGCAAGAGAGTTCGATAGACCTTTGGCCACTTGATAGACAGCATTAGGAACCTGCTCTAAAATGTTTCCTCCAGGCCAGAGAATTCATTGCAATGGAAAAATAGAGTCAGCATTTCAGTCAGATCTAGGATCTGACCCACTGGGTGATGATGGCAAAGAACAAGAAGCACAAAGAGTTTCATACCTGGGAAAGAACCTGGCAGTTATTGATTCCTAGAGAGTATTCTAGTGGAGCTTGTCGTTAGCATGAAGGTTAGGCTAACTCTTTGCTATCAGATATATTAGCTGGTAATGTTATAATGAACGAACCATCTTGCAACCAAATAGATCATCAGCAACACTAGGCTATAGCTTCCTGTTCCAGTTCTACCTCTAACATCATCATATTCTACTCTGCATCATGGCCTATGCTGCTCTTGTACTACAGCACCTTTACTGCAAATCTTAGAATGAAACACGACACAAACTCTTCATGCCCTCAGATCTGTGCCTGAGTATCTCATCTGATGTGCTTGAGTACAATTAACAGGTCAGCTTGGAAGGTTCCCCTTGGCCAAGAACAACTGAAGAAGTCAGACTGATGGAGCCACTAATGATGAATGCACCTGTTCCCAGGCAGGGATAGCTTTAAAAAGGCACTTAAGAACTGGAGTTGAGAATCCCTAATTTATACAAACATTCAATTAACCTTAATTGATGAGTTCTATTTTGAGTAAACAGTTTTCTTATCCAAATCTTAAAACCCAGAAAGTGAGTTCTGTTGAAATTAAATCAGCAAATATTTCTTAAAAAGTGTTCTCCATCAGATCCAGCTGAGACCCGATACATTTGGCCATGCTCTGATGTTGGGTTATGGCAGTAGTTTTTAGACTTTTCTCCCCACCTTGAGGTCCATCGTTTGGCCACCACCCCAAATCGCTGTACAGGTTTTATTCCTTAAATATCTAAAGAAGGTCATACACAGGGTGATATAGCTCCCTAACACCTCCATGACACTTCCAAGATTATGTAAAAACACAATCTACTCAAAGTTCACAATAAGTGACCTTCAGGCTGGCTTGCCTACCATTTCTTTGTTCAACATACTACATCCTGTTCATTTACAGGTCTTGTCCAGTGGAGCTTATGATCCACACTAGGGTCAGCAAAGAGATACAGCATCAAATATTTCTTAAAAAGTGTTCTCCATAAGATCCAGCTGAGACCCAATGCATTTGGCCATGCTCTGCCTTGGGTTAGGGCAGTGGTTTTTGGACTTTTCTCCCCACCTTGACGTCCATCGTTTGGCCACGATCCCGAATTGCTGTACAGTTTTTATTCCATAAATATCTAAAGAGGATGACAGGGTGATATAGCCCCTTAACATCCCATTGAAATGACACTTCCAAGACAATGTAAATAGACAATCTGCAATAAGTGGCCTTTAGGCTGGCTTGCCTACCATTTCTTTGTTCAACATACTACATCCCGTTCATTTACAGGTCTTGTCCAGTGGAGCTTACAAACCACACTAGGGTCAGCTTCATCAGGTTTCACTTCACCTGCCTGTATGTTTTTGGCATGTGTATTTTTCCCTTAATATGTGAGTTACCCGCTGAACCAGAACAGAATCTGCAGAATTTGCAGGTTCTACTTACCTGGTAGCATCATCCTTCCCAAAATTGCAAAAATTATTTTTAGTTTTTACTCATTAGTACATAATTCGCACATTTGAAGGTAGATCTTGGGTTATAATCCCTGGTTTGTAAATATGGGTAGGAGTAGTAGTCTTTTCCACTACTAAACCAAGGTTGGGCTTCAGATGTTCTCTTGCAGCTCAAGGGCAGCAATCCATGGAAATTTCACTGCAAGTAGAGTGGCCAGAGCTGGCACTAGAGAGAGTTGCCTTATGTATGCTGCTTATATTGTCAAGGCATTTCTAAATTCTGTACATGCTGCAGTCTTGTTTCCCATAGCAACCAAGCAGTGTAGCCTAGGGTTACCAACAATGACCTTTAACAAGTGATGCCTCAAAAAATGTTGTGTGTATAGTCTCTTATTAAAAGAGCTTGTTGGAAACCCTTGTTGGAATAGCAAAAGCAAGCATTTGATAGGTTGCCCAGGGATAGTGCATTGGGTATATATGCACCATGTTACAAAACTGGTCCATTTAAGTGTTCTGGGAAAAAAAACGATTCCCATTGATCCTTTCCCTTTAATATTACATACTACTTTAAAGTAAATGCTAAATAGTGAGAGTGAGAGCTGCATGGAGTTCCTTCGGGATTACTCGTTGGATGCACCAGCTACATCGGGCAGAGGTTGATGCTGTTTTCCTGAAGATGAAAGTGTTATTAGGGAATACGATCCAGGCAGGATCACAGAGGGGCCAGCGGAGGGGGCTACAAAGGGAGTTCACAAGAAGATCCTCTTTTATCCCTGCATGTTCCTAAACTGCAATAATGGGAGGGAAAGAGGAAAAATCTATGCCTTGCTTACTCTGTTGGTATTAAAGCACGGAACTTCTTCCCATGCAGCTTAGGTTGTGGACCCTGCTCCCTCATCTGCCCCTTACAGTTATATTCCTTGCCTGTTCCTTTGCCCACATCAGGTTTTATGCACCCAGAGTGGAGCACCATGCAAGAGTCTCATCCTGGGCCAACAGGTGGAGTCAAGCCAAACCAAAGGCACTGTAAGTGAAAAGTGTGTTTTATTAAATTAGCTGAACATTGGTGGTTCCCCTTTAATTTAACTAATTTAATTAATTTAATTAGTATGTTCTAGAATGGCTAATTCCAAGCAACCTTTTAATTGGTCTTCATTATTTATTATTTAAAGTTTTTGAATTATTTCTTCTTCTCATCTTTTCCAGCTTTCACTGACCCCATCCAAAATGCAAATGCTCTGTAAGGCTACACATTTATTGTTATTGCTACGTTTTTATTACTCATCTTTCTATTCAGGCCTCTCCTATTCATATTCAAATCAGTGCACGGTTGCTAGGGTAATCTGGAAACCAGAGATTAAATGCTGAAATTGCAAACCAGAGAGCTGCTGAATAAAAAGCAAAATAACTAAAAAAAACCACAAATAATAAAAAATGGAAAACAATTGGAATATGCCTCAGATTATCCCTCTCTGCATCATACTAAAAGTTAACGTAAAGTGCATGTAAAGTCTAAAATAGAATAAGGCTAGAAATGCTGTATTTTGTATACTAAATATAAACATGAACTTACTGCACCACAAGCCTAATCAAACAAATGATTTATGCTTTCAAAGTTGGCCACAGGGGGTCACCATCTTGTAACTTTGCAAGACTAAGACTGTGCACATGCTCAGTGTGGTCTGGGCTGCTTAGGGATCGTCATAAACAAAGCTGCTTGAGTTCTGCATGGCTGGGAAGTAAGGCGGGGGCTCCCCCTGCTGTTCATAAGTATGATTGTTTCCCTGCTCAGCAGTTAGGGACCGTCTGACAATTCCTATCCACAGCAGTAAATGAAGGAAGAATTTCACTGCATACAGTCAGGTTTCTTATAAAAACTGTACACATTTTTTAGTTAAAGTATATTGGAGATAGGTTTCTTTTTCATTAAAGAAAGTAAAAAATGGGATTTTATTTTTTTGACTTTACATGGCCTTTAAAGGTGAACAACCCTTTTAAGACTGATGATAATCAATCATTTGGATATGAGGGTGCAGCCAATGAATGAGCAAAACATGAATATATTGTCGAAATTCACTCAAATGGCAGAAAGGTTAATACCCTTGTTTTTTCATAACAAGGCACTTTTCAAATCACACAATATGGGAAAATAAACAAAGTAATGTTCATTCTTTTGGCACCAGAACATCCTGATCCACTGGCAGCCTAAATACCCTAGAAACTTAATTTTGACAATGCCTTGCTCATTCCCCACTTCCTGATTCCTTCTTCCTAGACAAGACGCTTAATTCCAGCACCTGTCCTGACATTCTAAGCCTAAGTGAAAACAGCCCCTGTATTCTCCACACCCGCTGTCCGCTGTACCTTATAGAATTCAAACAGTAGAAAGCACTCACGGCATCACATTATGTGAAGAAAAAAAATAGTCTTTTATTCCTACAGCCACATGCCAACGCGTTTCGGTCCGCACAGGATGACGCTGATGACTGTCCTGTGCGGACCGAAACGCGTTGGCATGTGGTTGTAGAAATAAAAGACTGGTTTTTTTCACATAATATGATGCCGTGAGTGCTTTCTACTGTTTGAATTTTAATATTGCAGTAAAGCACCCGGCAATTGTTACGATGAATGGTGAGTGCCAATAAATGTGATATATATATATATAATATATAGAAGAAATGTGTGTGTGGGAGCTACCCACACACATATGGAGACCTACAGTATATAAGCCGATAACGGAGCATATTTTCCCTTTAAAAATAAATACCATGTTGTCACTTTACGTGTGTACTTAACCTTTTATTAAGCTGTGTCTGTCTTATTTTTCTTTTAACTGTTCTTTTCTGGTCCTTACTGATGGGTACATTTCTCCGCCTGCATTGTGAGCAGGAGTCATTTTTTTTTTCTCGTGCGTCTTCTCCCTGACGACGTCGGTGTGCAGCATTAATGCTTTAGTTGAGTGAAAATCAAGCTTTTCTGAAATGGTGTGTTCTGGTCAAGCCCATATAACGATGCGTCTCCCTCATCTCACACCACATTATGATTACTTGTCCCAAACTGCGCCCTTAAGTGAACACTGCCTGCCTCCATAGAACATTTTGTACTCACTGCTGCAGCACCTCGCTTCTAATCATCTCTTCAGGAGAATGGATCCCATAGCTATACTGCATGTTTAATATCTGCAGTAATTAGCCCACAACTTAGCTTAGCTTTCTTTGCTCGTTATATTCACGTCTATAGGAATATGTATTTAAAGGTCCAAACTGGGGAGCAGATTCTTGCTGTAATTGTTATTAACAGGAAAGAGAACTAAGCGAGCGGAGAAGGTAGCGACCACACTTAGGGTCCTTTCAGCCTTGATGCTGGCTACCACTTCTTTAAAACCCAACGTGATAAAAGAAGCTTGTCGCAAGGTTGCCTGAGCAACGGGATCTTGAATAGCGATTGCAATAAGAATTCAATTATATGTCTATTGCACATTAAAGCCATACTGATACATGCAGGGAAATAGAAATGCCCCAGACTGTTTTGTTTGTTAAACATGCTGCACCAAGAGAACCTCCAGTGTGATTTGGGGTATGGGCCGGGCCTACACCTCTGGGATCCACAAGTCGATTGGGTTTGTGCCGACTTCCACACACATTTTGCAGACCATGGACAGGTTTGGGTTGAACTCTTCTTCTGCTCAACCCACCCACAACCTTACTCTGCCTGGAGTCAGCTCCGACAACCTCCATTTATAGGCGCATGTCGAATGTTGAATTGTGGTTGACCTCTAATGTGGTCCATGATTTGGTACTCTGGGGCCATTGTGAATGATGATCATCAGAGGCCGGCTTGGAACCTGGGGCCCACTAAGACTGTTGTGACTAAGGTTGCCACCTGTCCAAGTTTTACCTGGACAGCCTGGTTTTTGGAAGGGTGAAAACTGCCTTTCTGGATTTCCAAATTAGGAAATCCAGACAATCGGCAATTGCTATGTCTGACATTACGGTCATATCCCCAGACCTTCACTTCACTGGACAATTCCTCACATCATCTGTCCACCCCCAATGTCACCAGGCTCACCTTTTCCCCGGTTTGTATAGGGGCGAAGGGCAACCCTAGTCGTGAATTCATTCCCGCGATTCACGGCCGGCGGATAAATTTGCAAAACCGCTGTGAAAATTCACCAGCGTCAAAAAAAAACGGACGCCGGCGTCAAAAAAACGGACACCGGCGTCAACAATGAGAGGTTTTGCAAATTTTTCACCATTTCGCGGGAAATTTACAGATTTTTTGGCGAAGCGAAACGCCCCAAATACGCCCATCAATAATCAGGGATGGTGAAAAGCTGCTCCTAGTCAAATTAAGAGAAGAAATTATGATTTTTTTACATTTTAATTTTGGCTCTTCTAGTGCAGAGAATGCTATTGTGTTCACTGCACTAGCAATGTGGCCTCCCCTTAAAGGAACAGTAACATCAAAAGGGGAAAGTTTTTTAAAATAATGAAAATATAATGTTGTATCGCACAGCACTGCCCTGACTACTGTAGTATAATATAAACAAGCAGCTGTGCAGCCATGGGGGTATCCGTTCAAGGCACAGGTTACATAGCAAATAACATGCATTCTGCAGAATCCCATTGTATTCCATTACAGAATTAGCTGTTTTTTGCAATGTGACCTGTACATTTTCTCCTTTTTTAGCTTGAATGGCTGCCCCCATGATTACACAGCAGCTTGTTTATATAAACTATAGCAAACAGATACAGTAACTTTTACCAGCGCAGGGCATCAGTACACTATATCTGAATTGCTTTAAAGCAAAAATATACCCTCAAAATGAACATTTAAGCAACAGTTTATATCATATTAAGTGGCATATTAAAGAATCTTACCAAATTGGTCTATATATTTAAACAAATCTTGCCCTTTTACATCTCTTGCCTTGAGCCACCATTTTGTGATGGTCTGTGTGCTGCCTCAGAGATCACCTGACCAGAAATACTGCAGCTGTAACTGTAACAGGAAGAAGTTTTGAACCAAAAGACAGAACTGTCTGTTAATTGGCTCATGCGACCTAGCAAGTATGGTTTGTTGGGTATGTTTGTGAGCACAGTGAATCGTATGATCCCAGGGAGCGTACCTTATTTTTTTTAAAATGGCAATTTTCTATTTATGATTACCCAATGGCACATACTACTAGAAAAGTATATTATTATGAAAATGGTTTATTTACATGAAGCAGGGTTTTACATATGAGCTGTTTTATGTGATGTCTTTTTATAAAGACCTACATTTTTTGGGGGGTATAGTTTTCCTTTAAACAACTTTCATTTTTTGCTGTTGCTGTTCCTTTAATGCACTGTGATGCAAGAAAACTTGGCAAGAGGGGGTGGCATCAACAGGTAGGGATGGGCGAATTTTTTCGCCCTTGTTTCGCCCAAAAAATTACGCCCATAGACTTGTTTGGCGTCGTGCGTCAAAGTAAAAAAACGGGTCAAAAAAATTTTTTAGACGTGCGACAACATTTTTTGACGCCCATAGACTTTAATGGGCGTTGGCGACATTTCACCAATGGCACATTTTTGGCGACAAGCCCACCTCTGGGAGGCATCCTGTGCTGGATCGGCCATGCTTGTGGTTTTGCAAAGTCCGCTACAGGTCACATGATTTCATAACCTAGTCAAAAGTTAATAGATAAAAAAAAAACTAGAGCTCTGCCCAACTGTTCACATGGGAGGGAAGAGGGACGTCACTCAGAAAGCAGTAAGTTTTGCAGGAAGTCTACAAAGACTTGATTTTCATATCCTATTCTAATCTATTCTATACATCTGTGAACAAAACTAGAAACACAATCTTAGTTCACTGACAAGGAGGAATCATTTTGGAAGTTTATTATACAGTATGTATATATATATATATATATATATGCATTTGTGCCGTACTTAGTATTTACTGAGACACCTGCTTAATGATATTTTAAAGGAGACATTTTGTGTATAAAATAAAAATGTACCAGTGCGTTATACTCATTTAGATATGGAAGAATTGTGTTTTAAAAAAAGTAGTGTTTCAGGCTGATTTATTGAATATTTCAGCAAAAACCCTTATAATCTCTCCCTTGCCTTCCACTTCTTGCTCCCTGAATTCCCGGGCTGTACAGGGGAGCCGGCGGCTCTCAGCTCACTGCACTGTAGGACAGGAACCAATCAGCAGCTAGCAGGACCTGATAGGGAACTGAAGCCTGTCTGTGCTTGTGTGACTGCAGGGCTGTGATTGGCTGCCCCCCTCCTACTGTGCTTCTGGCAGGGACCGTTAGGACACGCCCACCCCTCATTTAAATCACAGACAGGGACCAGAGAACATCTATAGGGAGCTCTAATAAAAGGGCAATTTTAAAGATAATATTAATTTTAGCAATACCATATATTACTTATAATTGAATACAAAATTAGGGTTTTTTCATTTATCCTATATGTCTCTTTTAATCACTTCTGTACATATTGAATGTAAAGTGGTTGGCTAATACCAAGCACATCCCTTTGCTTTATTGAGTGCACATTGTACGGCTGCTTAGAAAACAGTGAAATCGGCTTCTATGCTGTTTAGTTATCAGGCATGCAGCACGTGGATTCCATAGGCAGTGTAGGGTAACCTAGCTCTACAGAATGTGAAAGCGCTTTATTACATTCTCTTTCTTACTCTAGTCCCTGCCATTCTACAGCACCAGGGATGGGATTTCCCAGAGTGGCCCCTTTCCACAGACCCTTCTTTAGAACAAAAGCCTCCTCTCTTCTGGCCTATTACCTTCTGAGTGATAAAGTCCTACTTAGATGTTTTCAACAGGCAATCGTGCATTGTGCGTGCATGACTGACATACTGTACATTACAATGAATGCTAGCGCACGGGAAGAAAATATCCTCTCTAATCCTGCCTGGATTAACCTGCAGAAAGCTCACATTATTATTGCCATCATCTGTGTTTATTTATAATGTGCCAGCATATCAAGTAGAACTGCACTACTGATGCCCAATGATACACACCATGTTAAATGCAATATATATATATATATATGTGTGTGTGTATTCTACTGGTAACTGGGCCTTCTGCTTAGTATTTCCCCATATTAAATCTACATCTGTCACAGTATTGATATCCCTCTCTGCAGGCTATGAAGAGTCACAATTCTAAATCACTGAGTGGTGTGAATTTGTTAGGCACCCCCTGTGACTATAATCTCCTTTTCATTAAAAAATGTACTGGCCCAGGGTATAGAGCTGCCTGGGTCCAGTACAGTGAACCCACATACACAGTATAGTGAAAATTATAGCTTTTACTGTACCACACATGTTTTTGGTCCTAAAAGTCACAAGGGACCACTGGAACTTTAGACACCATAGCCAGTAACGTAACTAGAGGGGGGCTGACCCTGTTGCGGGACGATAAGCCGGGCCCCCTGCTCCACCTCCGTACGTCATTTTCCCGCTGGAATCAGTGGCGCACAAGCTGCCGGGGGGCCCTGAGGGGATGCGGGCCCTGGCCCAATTGCACCCCCTGCTCCCCCGGTAGTTACACCACTGACCATAGCACTGTGGCACTGGCAGGGTTATACCCTGGGCTTGTGGAGATGCATTTATATTTTTAATTATGATTAATAAAGACAATTTTTAACTTACACTTTGTGACCCTGTGGATCCTTCTGAGTGCAGGGTAGCCCTATCTTTTGGCTCTGTATATAAGACTATACTCTGAGCCAGCGTTAAATGTTGCCCATTGTATTCACTGAGGATGCCTAACTTATTGGCACCCTAATATTATATATTTCTTTGTCCTTTAATGCCCCTCCTGAATGATGATATCCCCAATAACATCATGCCATACCCCTAGACTGCTAATCATGCCTAATTCTGTCTTTTTGTAAGTGGGGCTCGAAACCTTCCCTTCTTTTGACATGGGTTGGCCAAAGTTCCGTATTCCTTGGAAGTTACTAGCTTCTTAGAAGGAGTTCCTCAGATTTCCTTGTTATTAATTTCACTACCAAATAGATTGGAAATTACTGAAACATGGTAAAAAACGAGACCATATTTATAAATAAAGTTTATTTGTCCTTCATTTTCCAGTATTTGTCTATTAAAACATTGGTATAGATTATTTTGCATCAAAACCAAATTAATTTGCATATTTGTATCTCATTGGTAGAAGGCAAGAATTGGATAAGGAAAGGTGGCCATACACAGGAAGAGCTGTCATGGTGTCTGACCAATCTACTTGGGGGGCCTGAATGGACAGATACTGCATGACTGGCCATACACATAAATGAGGTTATACACTTGTTCCACTCATTGAAGCTGACAGGCGGAACATTGGAACTGCAGGAGGCAAGGAGGAAATGGGACTCCTTTTTGTTTCTTCATCTCTGTGCCCATCTGTATGGTGTCTGAGACCATCTGTGATCCCATAGGTCGGATATGGCTAAGGTAGTTGGGAAGTAAAGTCTAAATTGGCCAAACTGTCCTACCAGCTCTGGTCATGTATGGCCAACTTACAACTCATCATAAACAAAATGTTGGAATGTTTGCTTAGATTTAATTAGCAACCATAAAAAATATATATATGCATAAAGCTCAGTACAGCGAAAAAGGAATCCATAGGACCCCTTAGCCAAATTCTGGGTCCCACACCAACGACTACGTGTTTTCCCAGAGAATGCCAACTCCCAATTGTTTTACATGAAGGGGTTCTTCACAGCTATAACCGTTAATGGGATGATGCCATTGAAGTTGCAAAGTTTCCATGAAGCAACCAACATCTATTGTACACCTGTTTGAAAGCATACATTCAATTGGTTGCTATGGGTTACTAGACCTGGTGGAAACGTTATAACTTTCAAACCTCTTTGCACCTCTCTAAAGACAGTGTTGGTATTTGCACAACACACACTCTGGTGAAAATTATCCTCATTTTTCTGGGGCTTGGGAAAATAATTGCACTCTCATTCTTCATAATGTGCCCTTCCCACTCATCGATGCACAAACACAGACATACATATGATGAAAGGCGCAAGCCAAGACTTGCAGTCAGACAATACACACGATCACACACATAGATAGCAGCAGAGCATCCCCAACACACCAACAGGGCTGGGCCAAGTTGCTTAGTAACTTGCCTGGAGGGGGAGATGATCCATGGAGCTTCCAGAAATTCAATTATCAGAAATAATCAGAGCAGGAGATAGACTGAATCTGTGCGTGTTTGTGTGTGTGTGGCATTGTGCATTGTTGACTGTACCATTAAACACTGAAGACTGAACAGGGCAGTTCAACAACACATTCAGCATTCAAGACATTTTATTCTCAAAATGGAATCCCTGCCCCCAACTTGTCTATACAGTTCTCTCTTTCTCTCTATATATAATTGTATAGCTGCTGCACACATCAGTTTTGGAGCTTCATGCCCGGAGAGTATCTTGTATAAGAAAGACAGTGCTCATGTATATTGGGACCTATTCCGGCATTGCCTTCATTAAATCAATCTATCAATTAATCAATCAATAAACCAATTAACATTTTGGTCATCACAGACCTTGTATGGATCAAAACACACACACATATATATATATATCACAAATTGCCAGTACAGCTATGTTATCCATAATGCTTGGGACCTGGGCTTTTCTGGATAAGTGATCTTTACGTCATATGGGTTTCCCAACTTTAAGGGCTCTTACACACGGCCGTTCCGACCTGCGCTCCCCTGCGTTCCGTTTTTTGGCGTTCAGCCGCAGGGGAGCGCAGGAATAGACGCAAGTAATTATTTGAAATGGGGCTGTACTCACTCAGGCTGTACTCACTCAGGCGTGTTTTATTATTACAGAGAAAAAGGAAATATAGAGTCTATGGGGCAAATTTACTAAATGGCGAAGTGACTAACGCTGGCGAAAATTCACCAGCGTGACGTCATTTCGGTACTTCAACGATTTACTAACGGGCGCAGGCGTAACTTCAATAGCGAAAGAGACTGATGCTGGCGCTCATTCTCACTCAATTGCCAAGCGACTTCGCGCTCTGGCGTAGGGACGTAATTGCAAAAATTCACTAAGATGCAGATTTTACTGAACGTTACCTCTTGCGCCAGACTTGCCTTCGCCACCTCAGACCAGTTGAAGTTCAATAGAGTAGATAGGAGTTCCTCAAAATTTAGTTGAAAATTTTTCTAAGTCCCAAAAACGCTGGCGTCTTTTCCTTTTTTTCAGGGTGATAGGCTGCAAAAGAGAGTAAAATTTTTTGGGGGTACCCGGCTTCCCCCTGCATTTCCTAACATATGGCACATAAACTATACACTGGGCTCATGTGTAGGGCAATATAACAACTCTATTTTCTTTTATTAAGCTTTCCTGGGCTTGTGTAGTGTAATGTATTTGCTGCAACATATATGTTCATTCAGCTTTAACTTCCCACCGTATGCAAATTAACCAATGCTAGCGCAACTTTGCTCTGCTTGCCGAATAAACGCTAGCGCAACTTTGCCAGCATTCGGCGCTCTGGATGCAACTTCCCATGTTAGCGAATTAGTGTTGTATGAGCGAAATTTCACCTGGAGAAATGTTGCGCTGCCTGCAAAGCCATCACTGGTGAATTTTCGCCGCTTAGTAAATCATTCTGATTAATGGATCTCTACCTTATTGGCCCCTAAAGTGCATCACAAAAAGCCCATTATGTCCCCAAAAAGTGGAGAACCTGTGGTTTGTCCCCAGAAGTAATGGAAATATTTACCAGTCATACATTTTGGGGACACAGGGTTGATGAATATAATTATATATATTATATTCATGCAACTCTCACAAGTAACACCTGTATCTAGGAGTTGCATGACGCATTGGATAATCCTATCACAGTAACTACACAGAATCAACACCTCTGTGAATTTCTTCAGATGTCACCTCTTTGAAGAGTTACAATGTGCCATTGTGATTGGATTAGTGGAAGAGTTTATATGCCAAGAACTTCCCACACCAGTCAGTTGAATTGAAGAAGCTGCTCGGATGAGTAGTGAAACGTCTTCGTTGATTACTCAGCGAGTCCATTTGTTTTTAGATTTACCTATACTAAATATAACTATATCTGCCTCTCTATATACAGTACCTATTTTCTGTCCATTTTTTAAAATTTGACAGTACCTTCCAAAGCTGGACAATATTTGTATATTGTCTGCAGGGGCTCATGAGGGCTGTCGCCCACCATGCTTTCTCCCAGTGTTCTAACGGCCCAGACTGACTCTGCCCTCAGTGAATGACTATTCCCAAATCCCCTCTACCCCTCCCCCCATCAAAAAACACATGCCAGCTTTTTGGGATGTACTTAGTAACATGGAAGTAGAGAGTTTAAAATGTTAAAACCCAATGCTATCAGTATGTTTTGCAACAATAAGTTTGCAAATGTCACGAGAGAGCTCTTTGCTTTTACCCATCATGAGATGCTTCTTGTGTGATACCTTGGTAATGAGAGAAACCTTTTTATAGACCATCAATTAGTAATAAACCAGCTGATTTTAATTTGCACTGATAGGAGGCAGGATTCAGAGCAAGATTTTTGATAGAAAGCAGGATTAAGGCCCTAATTTTTGATAGGAGGCAGGATTAAGGCCCTAATTTTAGATAGGAGGCAGAATTCAGGCCCGGATTTTTGATTGGAGGCAGGATTCAGGACCGGATTTGTGGAGAGGACTCAAAGACCCAGGCCTAGGGCGGCAAAATATTATGGGCGCCATGCCGCCCAGCCGCTTTCTGAGGAGCACTGGCGCATTGGGTGCATTACTCGCGGGGTGGGGAGTGCGGGCAGACGAGTGCTAGGACCACTACGGTGAAAAACGTTGACGCGTTCAATACTTATTTTAACTGCTGTATACACACATATAAAATACACTCGTATAAATACATACAAACACCCAAATACACATATTTATCTATTTTTAGTTCCATATCTTCACAAAAGCATGCATATGAAAAAAAATGAACTTCATCCTCCCCTCCCCCACGGGGCAACGGGCTAAAATCCGACATACTGCTAAACATCCCATGGCCCCAGTGAGAACATGCATTTTTGATGTGGCCAGTAGGAAGGGACTCATTTGTACAGAAAATGGCAGCCCTGTTGTGTATATATCTATGTGTGCCTACATTTTTCAATGGTGGCCGGCTCAGGAGTGAGTGTGTGTATATGGCTGTATATACCCATCTCCCTATGGTTTCCTCTTTGTGCCTTTATCTCTCTCTCTCTCTCTCTCACTATGGGGGGGGGGCGGCTCAGGTGGTTACCATGGCGACATGTTGGGCCTACTCAGACGGATAAACTCTGCATCCTGCTCCAGAGCCACCTGAGGCTGCGATTGAGATAACTAATTATTCCAAACAAAGGTGGGGGAGTGCCAATACCAGGCGCAAACGGCTGCAGCTCCCCCCCACATATGTACAGAGAGTCACACAAACACACAGCGTGGAATTTTAATAAAGCCATGTGTCTAAAATGTCCTTCATTTTGTACGGCAGGGAGACAATTCAATCCAGATGGTGATACCTGTGTGTGTCTGTGCTGTGCGTGACAGTGTGTCGGTGTCAGTTTGCTGGTGTGTGTGAGACTGTGTAGAGGGAGAGAGACAGTCTGCTGATGTGTATTTAGATGTGTGTGTTTGGGTGTGTGATTGCATGTCTGATTTCCTTTTATTGCTTAAAAAAGGGGCCCTAACGCATCCTTCACAGTCGAGGGCCCCCTTTCTCCAGCTCATAAACACTTCTGTTGCTTGACACATGACAGAGGATCCAGGTTACATCTGGCACTCCTCTCCTGCTCTGTGGGGCGCCTGCTTTCAAAGTGGGAGCCATTACGCGCTCTGGTATCACCCACTGAAAGCCCCTATTGTATTCACAGGGATTTGCAGACATGTATGAATGCCCCTCGAGGCGGGCAAGAGAGGGAAGTTCAGAACAAACAGGAGGAAGCAGGGGGTTAATTCTAGGCCTCTCACTTCCTTTATGAAAAGAGACAGCCAGGGACGCTTGAAAGGAGCGAGAGTGACTCTTGACTGGAGAGAAGGCGAGGGAGGCCGGAGGGCACCAGTTTATGTTGAGTAATGAACTGAAAGTAATGTGGATGAGCATGGCTGAGGGGCTTCTCTGTGCTGGAGGGAAGGGAGAACGCTCTGCCAAATTAAACGGAGTACAATAGCAATAGACATGGGGAAATACGAGAAATAGGTGATGTCAGGCAACGTTGGAGTTTTTTGTTTAGAAATTTAATTTGGTTCCATTTCGGTTAGAAATGTCTATTGCAGAATATGATACTATGTGCAACAATAATGAGGCTAAACACAAGTAAACAGATGCTGGGGGTGATGTCATGCCGCAGTGGTTTCTGGGAAACGTGACTTGGCGCAAAGGTATATGGGCAAAGTAGAATGAATCATGGGGAACTTAAAAATCCGCCTGAACAATAGGTGCGAATAAGTAGGCTTGATTTTCCCACTGGGGCTTTTACACCACGGCAGGAATGTTCAAAAATACATTGTAAATACATTGTGTGACCCAGCCCTAAAGGGGAAGATGGAGGGAATAATAATGTAGAAATGGGGAAAATGAAAAATAAAATCCCATAAATTATATGATTCATTTGCATCTAATATTGTTGTTTGCAGAGGACTGCAACATGGGATTTCTTCTTTTTTTTTTTTTGTAACTAATATTTTTATTATAGAGTCAGCAAAAGCAAAATACATTCAAACATTCAAAATGTTCTGGGTCTCTACATTGTTAAGGATAGTCTGAAATCACATAGTTATGATTAGATGGGCAATAGTAGCATTAAATAGGGCAGCAGGAGATACAACTTATGAGACTCTTTTTTTCTTTTTTTTCCCCCTTCAAAGATAAGAAGAGAATAGGGATAAAATAGGGAGAGAAACAAGGGAGAACACTGCAAACGGCATGGGGTGGGTAAGGTAGGACGGGGGAAACCAAAAAGAAAAGAGAGGAAAAAGAAAAAGAAAAAAATAGAACAGATTTGTGCCTAATATTGAGGTAACAATGCAGGAGGCGAGGAAATGTTTATAGTAGAATATAGTTCTATTAGTCTATAGTTGTGTACGTTGTTGTGCAACATGGGATTTCTAACCTGCCCAATGTCTGAGCAAATGATGGCAGATATCAGTCAGGTAGATCATCAGGAAAGCTGCCAAAGCAGTGGTGTAACTACCAGGGGTGCGACTGGGCCTGTATCCCCTTGGGGCTCGCAGGTGCAGTGATAAAGCTTATTGCAGGCAGCAGGACTGAGGAAAGTTTCTGGGGAGTGCTTTTGGGAGGGCATCAGGGTCAGTGGAGCACCAGTAAAAAAACTCGGTGGGCTCAGGCGGGCTACCCCAATTGGCCGTCCATGTTAAAAAGAGAAGTATGTGAGTTTGGAGGTCAGAAGGGGGCCCTGGTGGCTACCAAGAGGGCCCTTGGTGTCCCAGCCCCAATAGTCCCCCAATGCACAGTCCGACGCTGGTGTGCAATTCTTTGGGGGGGGGTGCAGTGCACATTCTGCACTCAGCCCGTTGGTGGCTAGTTACACCACTGTGCCAAAGTCTGGAGGTGCCAACTCGCCATATTACACTAGTCTGTGTTTTGGCAGTTTAAAGGCAATGGCATACAGTAAAATCTGTCGCAGGAGGCGACTTACCATAGCATAACATTAGGATTGCTGCAAGTTAACTCATTACTCGCAGCTTGGCTTAATTGCAGGAAAATGCAAAGGGAGGCAATTTCCCACAATTAAGCCAGATCCCGTGAGTAATAATAATGCTGTGCTATGGCCAGTCATTTTTGGGAGACATATTACTAGCGATATCACAGATTTAACCGCGAGCGACAAATCTTAGCTATTGCCCAGTGCCGGTACGGTGATTAGTGATGGCTCTCAGGACACACATGGTTAAGTCAGATGTTCTGCTGAAAGGAGGCTGCAATCAATGAGAGCTGAATCATACAGCCTGCCTGATTTCTGTCTGTATGGTACCTCCAGGTATAACATGAATAATATATATCCCTCCTAAAATGTTTTTTTTCTTAAAATATGTATCAGTAAATACTGATAGGGTCAAAAAATACAATTGGCACATGGTAGATCTGTTATGCGGCTGCCAGGCTGACTGGTCTGAGCTATTGGACTAAGGGTGGGACGACACGGATGTTTTATGGCGCGATCTGACGCCGGCGTCAAATCGCATGCAACGGAAATCAGGTGAGCGATAGAAATGTCGCATGAAGTCGCATCGCTGATCCAACGTGACACAACTGTCGGATGCAGACGCAGTGTGCGGCACGGCGCTTCTTTTCTGAAGTTGCCCGAAGTTGCCTCACGAAGAAACTATGGGCTACTTTGGAGAACGAATCACCGCGGTGCTTTAACGCAGGCGACTTTTCATCATAGCGGACGTGAAGACACGTGAAGGCAATTCGGGGAGATTGTTGCCCAGAAGAAGAGCCGATTAGTCGCCAAGCGATTAAATCTCCCCGAATCTGCTCATGTGGACTGACCCTAAAGGTGGCCATACACAAGTTGTCGTCAAAACAAGAGGATCTCTCCCCGATATGCCCACATTGAAGTGTGCGACATCGGGCTGATATGATCATAAACCCTAGGGCCCAACAATCGGATCAGAATGGAGGCAATACGGGCAGTTGGATCGGGGACAGATGCAACCGTGATCCGGCGGGATTTTTTACTTTTCCCAATCGACATCTGGCCAACTTTCGGCCAGATATCGATCGGGACGCCATCGGATAGCCCCACACACGGGTAGGGTTGCCACCTTTTCTGGAAAAAGGTACCGACCTTCCTATATATTTATCTTTTTTTCCTATTAATAACATTGGGATCAACCATAATTTTTACCGGCCAGGCTGGTAAAATACCGGCCAGATGGCAACCCTACACATGGGCCAATAAGCTTCCAACTCGGTCTGTCGGCAGCTTTTATAGGCCCTTGTATGGGGGCCTTTAGTGATGCAATAACCCCATGCTTGTGTCATAACTCCACCTACTTCAATGTGTCTGCCTCTTATGTCACCACTGCTCCACCCCCAATGCTATCTGCCCCACCCAATTTGTTCGAGTTTAGGCGCCAGCAAAAGACAACCCAAAACCACACCAACTTTCTGCAAATCCCTTCTCCTTGGGGTAAGAAATTCAGGACTGTCCTGCCTCAGTCAGGGGCATTGGGGTCAGAAATATCGATGAGCGAATTTTTTCACCAGCCACGGATTGAAACACCAATTGACTTTAATGCATCATGATAAAAAAGTCGCCATAAGAAAAAAAATGATTCGCTAATTAGAAATTCTCGGGCAGGCTGCGCACTGATTGCTATACTGACATGTATAGATTTCATGAATCTTTCAAGAAATTGAATTACAGCCTATGTTCCTTGCAAGTCTTTTGTCTCAAGAGGAAACATTTACTTTTCCATGCCTGACAGTGCAGCAATATCTTGATAAATCATGTGCTGTTCCTTAAAGCATAAGTCTCTGACCTTATGAAGCACCGTGATGCTTACAAGGACATGATCACTTTATTTGTGCATGAAACTATTCAGAGTTTCATAAACAACAGAAGATTTGCTTTAAGGACTCCTGCTTACAAAACAGCCACAACAAAGTGTGAAGGGATGGGATTGTATAATGGTAGTCTAATTTTCTGCTTTGCAAGGAAAATATAAAATACTGCTGTCCCTATCGCCTTAAATACTCTCCAATTCAGGCCTGGGTTCGTGTGAAGGCCACAAAGGTCTAGTCTTACGGTGACAAGTTTTTTGGGACGACATGTTGCTCAGCTCCATCTATATTTCCTTGTTCCTACAGAAACATGTAGTACTGGCGACTGGACATGCCTGAAATTTTGACAGTTAGAATTTCTTCCTCCCAGTTCTTAGTGCAGTGAGTGTGTGTAGGTGCTGGTCCAATAGCAACAGTCCCTTCCCTGAGGAGATAATCCCACTGTTACTATAGGCACCATCTCTCCCTACTATACCTGCTATCCCACAGTCACACTCCCTTCCCAGAGACTACTATACCTCTGTTACTATAGGCACCATCTCTCCCTACTATACCTGCTATCCCACAGTCACACTCCCTTCCCAGAGACTATTATCCACTGTTACTATAGGCACCATCTCTCCCTACTATACCTGCTATCCCACAGTCACACTCCCTTCCCAGAGACTATTATCCCACTGTTACTATAGACACCATCTCTCCCTACTATACCTGCTATCCCACAGTCACACTCCCTTCCCAGAGACTATTATCCCACTGTTACTATAGGCACCCTCTCTCCCTACTATACCTGCCATCCCACAGTCACACTCCCTTCCCAGAGACTATTATCCCACTGTTACTATAGGCACCATCACTCCCTACTATACCTGCTATCCCACAGTCACACTCCCTTCCCAGAGACTATTATCCCACTGTTACTATAGGCACCATCTCTCCCTACTATACCTGCTATCCCCCAGTCACACTCCCTTCCCAGAGACTATTATCCCACTGTTACTATAGGCACCATCTCTCCCTACTATACCTGCTATCCCACAGTCACAATCCCTTCCCAGAGACTATTATCCCACTGTTACTATAGGCACCATCTCTCCCTACTATACCTGCTATCCCACAGTCACACTCCCTTCCCAGAGACTATTATCCACTGTTACTATAGGCACCATCTCTCCCTACTATACCTGTTATCCCACAGTCACACTCCCTTCCCAGAGACTATTATCCTACTGTTACTATAGGCACCATCTCTCCCTACTATGCCTGCTATCCCACAGTCACACTCCCTTCCCAGAGACTATTATCCCACTGTTACTATAGGCACCATCTCTCCCTACTATACCTGCTATCCCACAGTCACACTCCCTTCCCAGAGACTATTATCCCACTGTTACTATAGGCACCATCTCTCCCTACTATACCTGCTATCCCACAGTCACACTCCCTTCCCAGAGACTCACCCCCTTTGCCATGAAGCCCCAAAAAAATCCTGATGCAACCAAATTACCTTCAAAAATCACATAATTAGTGAAATGAAGTCCACCTTTGTGCAATCTAAGTGTCAAATGATCTGTCAGTATAAACTCTCCTTTTCTGACATGATACCACAACAATGGTACCACAACAAACCTACCAAGAGAAGTCCACCCACCAAAACTCACAGACCGGGCAAGGAGGGCATTAATCAGAGAGGCAGCACAGAGACCAAAGGTAACCCTGAAGGAGTTGTAGAGTTCCACAGCAGAGACTGGAGTATCTGTCCATAGGACCACAATAAGCCGTACACTCCATAGAGCTGGGTTTAATGGAAGAGTGGCCAGAAAAAAAGCCATTACTTAAAGTTAAAAATAAGAAGGCATCTTTTGAGTTTGCCAAAAGGCATGTGGGTGACTCCCCAAATGTATGGAGGAAGGTCCTCTGGTCAGATGAGACTAAAATTGAACTTTTTGGCCACCAAGGAAAATGCTATGTCTGGTGCAAACCCAACACATCCCATCACCCCAAGAACTCCATCGTCACAGCGAAACATGGCGGTGGCAGCATCAGGCTGTGGGGATGTTTTTCAGCAGCAGGGATTGGGAAACTGGTCCGAGTCAAGGGAAGGATGGTGCTAAATACAGGGATATTCTTGAGCAAAACCTGTGTCAGTCTGCCTGTGATTTGAGACTGGGATGGAGGTTCACCTTCCAGCAGGACAATGACCAAAGCATACTACTAAACTGCAACACTCGAGTGGTTTAAGAGGAAACGTTTAAATGTGTTGGAATGCTGTTGGAATGGCCTAGTCAAAGTCCAGACCTCAATCCAATTGAGAATCTGTGGTCAGACTTGAAGATTGCTGTTCACAATTGAAAACCATCCAACATGAAGGAGCTGGAGCAGTTTTGCCTTGAGGAATGGGCGAAAATCCCGGTGGAAAGATGTGGCAAACTCATAGAGATTATCCAAAGCCACTTGCAGCTGTAATTGCCACAAAAGGTGGCTCTACAAAGTACTGACTTTAGGGGGAGTGAACAGTTATGCACGCTGGAGATTTCTGTTATTTGGTCCCTTTGTTGTTTGCTTCACAAGAAAAATAAACATCTTTAAAGTTATAGGCATGTTCTGTAAATGAAACGGTGCAAACTCTCAAACAATCCATTTTAATTCCACGTTGTGAGGCAACAAAACATGAAAAATGCCAACGGGGTGAAGAGTTTTTCAAGGCGCTGTATGTTTCTCTGCTAGTCTGTGTCTGTGTATGGGATTGGGTGTGTGTTTGTGTGATATTTTTAAATTCCTATCTGTGTGCAGGATTTTCATATCTGGGAGCAGGTTTTATGTCATAAGGCTAAAGCAGAACATATTAAACCATCCATCAAATGTCTGCAAATTAAAAACAGAGAAAGGCCAGAGTATTATCAGAGAATTACCCAGAGACCAAAGATATATGCCTATATTGTATATTCACATACGAACATTAAGAGATGCCTGAACACACTCCTAAATAATATGTTCATGTATATTGTAAGTCACTGAGGGGTTGTTCTGTGACTATAGAAAGGCACAAGGCTGCAGGCTGAGTTATACAGGGAACTCTGAGTATCACTCATGTATTATAAGGGATAATGTACCCCCTACTGTAAATGATAAGAGTATTAGAAGTCACTGAATTATTTTCTGTTCACAAAAAAGGCACACGGCCTCAAACATTGAAGGATAAGGGCGCGCTATATAGTGTAGTATTCTTATATTTAACAGTAGGGGAGCATATTATTTTTTAAAACGCACAAGACTTTACTAAGCACCAGGTATAGACAAGGACATCACTAAGATACTGCTATGGGGATAAATAGGTATAATAGGGAGAGATGGTGCATATAGTAACAGTGGATAATAATCTCTGGGATAGGACTGTGACTGTGGGATAGCAGGTATAGTAGGGAGAGATGGTGTCTATAGTAACAGTGGATAATAGTCTCTGGGAAGGGAGTGTGACTGTGGGATAGCAGGTATAGTAGGGAGAGATGATGCCTATAGTAACAGTGGATAATAGTCTCTGGGAAGGGAGTGTGACTGTGGGATAGCAGGTATAGTAGGGAGAGATAGTGCCTATAGTAACAGTGGGATAATAGTCTCTGGGAAGGGAGTGTGACTGTGGGATAGCAGGTATAGTAGGGAGAGATGGTGCCTATAGTAACAGTGGGATAATAGTCTCTGGGAAGGGACTGTGACTGTGGGATAGCAGGTATAGTAGGGAGAGATGGTGCCTATAGTAACAGTGGATAATAGTCTCTGGGAAGGGAGTGTGACTGTGGGATAGCAGGTATAGTAGGGAGAGATGGTGCCTATAGTAACAGTGGATAATAGTCTCTGGGAAGGGAGTGTGACTGTGGGATAGCAGGTATAGTAGGGAGAGATGGTGCCTATAGTAACAGTGGATAATAGTCTCTGGGAAGGGAGTGTGACTGAGGGATAGCAGGTATAGTAGGGAGAGACGGTACCTATAGTAACAGTGGGATAATAGTCTCTGGGAAGGGAGTGTGACTGTGGGATAGCAGGTATAGTAGGGAGAGATGATGCCTATAGTAACAGTGGATAATAGTCTCTGGGAAGGGAGTGTGACTGTGGGATAGCAGGTATAGTAGGGAGAGATGATGCCTATAGTAACAGTGGGATAATAGTCTCTGGGAAGGGAATGTGACTGTGGGATAGCAGGTATAGTAGGGAGAGATGATGCCTATAGTAACAGTGGATAATAGTCTCTGGGAAGGGAGTGTGACTGTGGGATAGCAGGTATAGTAGGGAGAGATGGTGCCTATAGTAACAGTGGATAATAGTCTCTGGGAAGGGAGTGTGGCTGTGGGATAGCAGGTATAGTAGGGAGAGATGGTGCCTATAGTAACAGTAGGATAAAATACCCTGGACTGAACTGTGGTAACCTTTAGTAACTAGTGAAGTGCTTTTAAACAGGTGACTGGTAAATACTACCTGTTAATAACCCGTGTCTGTGTCAGTGTTTAGTCTATATTGAACTGTATTCTATTTATACATAGTAAAAGGTGACAATTTACAAGAATTTGGTCTGTAATAACAAAACCCTCATAGTTACAGACGGGGGATACTGAAGGACTGGCTTCTTGTATTTGTACTCCATTTCTCTGTAAAAGCAAGCTATTTGTCTCTCAAGGAAGGTGGCTTTTTGGAAGAAGATAATACAGTGATTTTTTGGCAGTATGTTCCTGAATAAATAGAGTCACTCTGGATTAAATCCATTCTCACTTACATCACCCCCTGCCATCTGCCATTGAAAGCAGCCTGGCATCTGTATAACATGGCAGGATAAAGACCTTGGCACCTTTAGGGCATGACAAATCGCTCAGATTCAGAACACTTTATCTCTAGGGTTAGGCAGGGTCTGGACATCTCTAAGGCTGAGTGTGAACTGGCAGAACTGCTGTGCCAGCCTCGTGTATTGCTGCAGAGGTGAGGGGTGGCAGCAGGAGGGAGTAATAGATCCTTTGAGTGCGTGTAAGGCCAATGAATAGTGCAAAACTTGCTTATTTTAACTCAAATAGGTAAATGCTATTAATCACTCACGAACAACCCGAGGCCTAACAGATGTTGTTCAACTACAACTCCCAACCCACCCCCTGCAGCTCCTGCCATAATACAACATTGTTTGCCCAGTAACCCCTCCAGCCACTGTTCAATTACAACTCCCAGCTTGGTTTGCCAGCCGTGAACAGTTGAGTCAAAACTGATATTATAGTAGAGCGACTGCTGGAGGGACGCATTGTACACATCCGGCTAGAAGTGATACACAGAATAAATATATGCAGTTTACACTCTAACACAAGTACACACTTATATAAGAACTACGGCCTCAGCCTTTGTATCCATCTACTGTATGTGTCTTTATTTGTTTCATGTCACCATCCTCTCTGGGTGAGAGAAGGGGTTATAGAAAGGGGGAAAATGGAAGAAAGACAGGGGAGAAGAGAGGGAGAAAAAAGCAAAGACAAAAAGAGAGAGGGGATAATGAACTGAAGATAAAGAGAGAGGAAAATAAATATGAAATGAGAAAGAGGAGAGAAAGAGAGAAGGAGAAAGATGAATTCAAAGAGGGAGAGAAATGTATTGAAGATAAAGAGAGAAAATATATATGAAATGAGAGAGGTTGAGACAGAGGGAGAGAAAGAAAAATGCAAAGAGAGGGTGAAATGGGATTGAGAGAAAAAGAGGGGGAGAGAATATGAAGAGAATAGAAAGGCACGAGTGATGAAGAGAGAAGCTATGAATGTAAGAGATAGAGGGAGAGAGAATGCGATGAAGGGGAAGAGGGAAAGCAGGTGAGGGATAAGGAGAGAGTTGGGTGAGAGAAGAGGGGATAAAGAAGAGAAAGAAACAAACAGCAAATGGAGAGAGGGAAAGAGAGGAAATAAGGAAATAACAGAGAGGACAAGGAAAAGAAAGAATAAGGGAAGACAGTGAAAGAAAAAAGCAGAGAGAGTAAAAGAGAGAAGAAATATGGGGATAATAGAGTATTACAGAGAGGTAAAAGGCAAAATGAATTGATTGAAGGAAAAAATGGAGAATGGATGAGAAAGAAAGGGATCTGGAGAGCCAGAGTCAGATGAAATGAACGACAAATACAAAATAAGGGAGGAGGGGTGAGTAAAAGGGAGATGAGGGTGGAGATAGAGAAAGGGATGAAAAGGGAGAAGAAAATGAAGATGCGGGAAAGCAAAAAAAGAGAAACATTCATGACTGGAGAGAGGAGGTTGCTGGAAAAAAGGCAAGAAGATGTGAATTGCAAGAAAATGGAAGTTTAAGATAGAGAGAGAAGAGGTAGACAAGAGAGAGGGAGAGAAAGAGAGAGGGAGAGAGAGAGAGGGAAAGGTGAAGTGAGCAGAGAGAGAGAGAGAGAGAGAGAGAGGCAGAGGGTTAAGGAGAGTGAGGGGGAGGGAGGAGAGTAAGGGAGGGAGACGGAGGAGGGGCAGGGAGAGCCAAACATCCCCTGAATCTCTCATTTATTTCTTTGTTTTTTCTTTTACGTGGGATTAAAAAAAAAAAACTGAAAGAAGAGGAGCATTCGAAGAGAATCAGAACCTGGGAGGGAGAAATAGAGACACCCAGGTAGCAGGCAAGGGAGAAATGAATGCAGGGGAGAAGCAAGGCATCTGAGACAGAGAACAAGAATGCAGCAGGCAGAGAGGGGAGAAATGTCAGAGCAATAGGCAGAGGCTAGAGGAGAAGCAGCAGTCGCAGCAAAGACACAGACAGAGAGAGAAATGCAGGATGAGAAGGGAATTTAAGCACCGGGAACATCAAAACCTAGAGGTGAGGTAAATACAGACAGACTGGGCTTGGGGGGAGAGATGAGCAGAAACCTACAGTGATATCAGCAGTGATTGGAAGGGGGGGAGGAAGAGACAGCCAGCAGGGGGAGAGAGACAGCTAAACAGGTGTAGAGGAGCTACAGTGGGAATACAGTGCTGGTGGCAAAAGAGACAGCAGGGGGAAATAAACACACTGATTTTGTTTTAGCAAGGTACTGGAAACCCGAGACTTGTGCTCATTTATTCCTGCTGTGGCTCGTGCTGCTCTCCTGCCTGGCATGACATCTATCAGAGCACCATGATTATGGCTCGCAGGCTATAGATCTCTCCCGCGGTGGCTTGGAACCATTCACCAGTGGCTACCTTACAAAAGGTGGCAAGGTCACCATTAAAGAAGCTGGACTGGCAAATTGCAGAGTAAACGCAACATTGACCAGTGAGCAGGAGAAGCTTTTCATGCACCTTTCGGCTGGAAGAACCATTTCTTCTGTTTTTATATTATAGAGGACTTAGGAGAAGAAGGAACCTTTCCAACTTGTGGTCAGGCCAAGAGGATACAAACGGGGTGGGTGGCCATTGCTACTACTAGTGGTTAGGATATACTGCAATCTGACTGCTCCAAAATCAGAACTGTCTGCCAGTCCGAAGAAGGGGAAAAGAGCTAA
This sequence comes from Xenopus petersii, assembly GCA_038501925.1. Taxonomy (NCBI): domain Eukaryota; kingdom Metazoa; phylum Chordata; class Amphibia; order Anura; family Pipidae; genus Xenopus; species Xenopus petersii. The sequence continues at coordinate 141,891,658 of CM076676.1, read as the reverse complement.
ATGTGAAAAACGCATGGCTTATTTGAGAAGGGAGTAGCTATCCTTGCTTGTTCCAGTCAGACAGTATTGCGGCCACAGAGCTGGAAGAAGACAGTTAACGCCTGACCAGAATTTCTACCACCCTGGAATTGGTCTCATGTATTGGAAGTTGCCCGCAAGCGGTGGCCATTTACTGGACTTCTGGAAAGGTGCCATGGGAAGCAGATGAGACAAGGACCTTGAATCAAAGACTAGTGTCAACAGTCTCTCCACGCAAGACCTGGACTACAATCCCTTCAAGAAACAGCAGCATTCAGCTCTTGGACATTAGCCACCCCTGGGCTAACAGAAGCAGGAACGTGGGGCCTGGGCCAGAAGGCTTTTCCCCTGGTGGTATCATGTCCATAGTGCTGAATCGGTGACTAGCAATCAACCCACCGCACATCTGGAGAAGCACCAGCAGAACAAGGTAAGGATCCTCATTGTCAGCGGGCAGCTTCTGTGTCATTGTGATCATGTTGTACATGTGTGTGGGTTTGTCTTCATATATGGCTGCCGACATCTCTACAAGCACATGCCTCATATACGGGCACCCATATCTTCTCATATCAAGTCAATGCATCTATGATAGCAGCTTGCTCCTCCGTATTTCTGTGTTGAATAAATGAGGTTCATCTGTTAATGATAGTATTCTAATGTCCGTATATCCGATATAATGTTTCATATGTGTCTATGTTTCATCTGTGTGTGTGTGTTTGTAGAAATATAAAGGCATTTTTTGTCATATGTACAGGTGCATGAAGCTAAGAGGATGCATGATGGATATATAGGTAGATATATAGATGATTAATAGCTCGATAGATATATAGATGATAAATAGATCGATAGATATTTAGATGATAAATAGATCAATAGATTGGTAGATATATAGATGATAAGTAGATCGATAGATATTTAGATGATAAATAGATCGATAGATATTTAGATGATAAATAGATCAATAGATAGATAGATAGATAGATAGATAGATAGATAGATAGATGATAGATAGGTGATAGAATGTTGGAGGATACCATTAATGAAATCAGAAAGTGGCAAAGAATAAAGGGTTTTGAGCGTAATTTCGCTCCTTGGGCTAAAATGATAAAAAGAGGCAAAGCCAGATAAAGCAAAAAGGGGGATTATATACGTTTATAGTGTATTAAACATCAAACTATATATGTGCAATTTATTTAACATCTGCACTGATGCATGGTTGTCGACTGTGAGGCTGCTCATCTTGATATTTGCATAAGTAAATGAATGGGCTGATTGTGTGTACTGCAATGCATGCATAAATACATTGTTTATCTGCACGGAAGGCAGTCTTCCTTAAAGGGAATCTATCTAACAGATTGACTTGCAGTCATGCTCATAACCAGTAAGACTCATTGATAGGTCATTTATCTCGCTGGATCTCTCTTGGATCCATTGTAATGCATTCTCTCATGCACTGGGGCTGTAGTCACATTCCAACCTTGACCGTCTCGAATGAACACGGAAAGGCTGTCTTATTTGCAGAGAAGCAGGTTAATACATTGGGGAGGGATTCTCCCTAGTGAGAGCAGCTTTATCCATTGGATGAATGTGACTACCCTCAGTCTCTCCTGCGAGAGGGCTGTCTCTCATAGAAACCGAATTTTGACTGCAAATAAAAACAACCAGCCCATCTTATTAGAAGTAATCACAAGGTGGACAACAAACTTGGCCACTAGGGATTCTCACTGTTAAAGGACACGTTCTTTGCAATAACGCATATTGTGATGGGCTTGTTTTCTAAAAGAAGTCCTTCTAATCAGGAAGTTGTCTGCATCTAAAATATGGTTGATTTATCAAAAGAAAGATAATTTATTAAATCAGATACAAACAGCCTTAAGTTTTAGAAGGCAAACTCCCAGTTATGTAAGCCTAATCTGTACAAGGTAAGCCAATCATGTTGCCACTTAGTCCCATTTGGTGGAAACCAACTCATTAATTGCCTACTCAGTGGAAGTAAGGCTCATCTATCTCAAGGTAGGCTCACCAAGTGGAACTCATTGACATTGATTTTTTTTTCCAAGGCAATATGAGGTAAGAGAAACCTGCCTTTCCATTCTTGAACGACCTCTCCCATTGGAAAAAATATTGGGTGTTTAAACTATATGGCTGTATGGGATTTAAAAGTAGACTCACTGATGGAAATCAGATGCCTTTGTGAAATGTCTCATTTCTCTCATTATTCATTGGCAATCACTGGAAGATGAAATTGTATGTAAGAGTCCAACGTCTCATTCTTTTTGCAATGCTCATGTTCATTTGATTGTCAGAGGCTTCAAATTCTTTTGAAATCTGTCATGTTCATTGGAAAACGAAGCATCATCACTCATGTGAGGGCAAGAAAACTCGTTCCAAACTAGCGCTATTGACTGGAAGTCGCCTGACACGCATGCAGGAAAATAGTCAAACACCTTGGAAGTATCTTAAGAGTTGAGTACATTGCACAGCAATAGCACACAGAGAAAGGCAGTGACATACATTGAAAGGTAATAGACCATAGTGGAAGGTTGCTTGTCTCAAAAGACATTCAGTTCCCATAGTGGAAAATAATAACTTTAAGAACCATTCTGCTTTATTGAAGACTGGATTAGATACATGAAGGCAGCCTTTGTGAAGGTAGTCATTGTCAATGTAAGCCTTCCTAATTGGAATGCTTCCTCATTCAATGTATATACAATGTATGGCAATGCCATTCATAAAAAATGCAGCCCTGTGGTCTCCCATCTATTGTTGAACTTCAGTTCTAACAGCACAAGCTGGAGGTTGTCAGGGATGCTTGAGGTTGTATTTCAACAAGTTAAAGGGCTACTCAATTGACCTCCCGATGTTCTGATGAATGATCGGTCTGGTTTCATGGAACCCCAGTTCTGCCCTTTGCATTTAAAGGCTGCTCCAATTCTTACCGTTTATCACAACTATACTATTTAACAGTTTTAATACGATGACAGATATCTTATATCTGTTGAAGTTTTTGGGGTAGATTATGACAAAAATAACTGTAAAATTCAAGGAATAAATACAGATGCAGGGTGTTTGCGCTTCCCATGTAGGCTCCACATAGAACAAGACCATCCAATTTTCAGAACAAATACAGATGCAGGGTGCTTGCGATTCCCATGTAGGCCCCACATAGAACAAGACCATCAGATTTTCAGTATAAATATGTGACATTTAAACCAATGACCATTTTGGGTCAATAACCACCATACTGATGCCAGAATGCACCCAAGTAGTGCATTCTGCCCATACACCAAAGCATCCTGGGATGGAAACAGTAGAGCATCACTAAATTATGGGTAACTTATTTGTGACTAGCACTGAAATGACTGAAAGGTAGCTGCGGTTAACTGGTAGAATGACAGTTATTTTGATTAGAGAGCAAAAGAACAAAAATGTTGTTGGTTGCCTTTTTGGCAAGTGAAATTAATTCTAGTTTGATCCAGGGACTGATCGAATAGTCCTTTTAGAGTCAAAAATGAATTTTTCTGAGTCAAACTGGAGACAACGTCAGAAGGTCTTTTTTTCCCTTCAAATAAAAGTAAGGTGGGCTTTACTTGGAGGAAAGGTTGACCTTGATGGACATGATGGTCTTCTTTTAATCTCATCCATTTGTTATATACTGTAACTATGTCAGACCAATCATAGTCATTGCATGGTTGTTATACAATCTGCACCTGAGTGACCCAGTCTCCATTTTACTCATCAAAACATTTCCTGACTCTTTGGAGGTCTTACCGACTGGAAGAAATAAGGGTCATTTTATACTATAATTAGGATTCATTCTCATTAACAGTTGCTACAAATTTTATTGAAAGTTCACCCATCCACAACCTTACGTTAGGTATTTAGAGCACTGACTATAGTGTGGTTCATTAAAAAAAAAATACTTTAGTCACTGGAAGTCCTACACAGAGCCAGTTTCATTAATCACAAAGTGACAATTTATTCAGTATGCTCATTTATTAGCAGGTAATCTTTGGGAAGAAACTTCACGCACTGGAAGAATGCATTACAGAGTAAAGGCTGATTTCCACATTGGAAGACAGCTTTACTCGTTTTAAGATGCCAATACCCATTTTATATCAATTCTGAAAAATAATTTCAAAAAGACGGAGCTCCTTGGAAGACTGGATAAAGCTGGCCATACATTTAGCAAAAATAACATAATAATAATTTCTGTATGATGGACCACAGTACCCAATCAGTATTCATGTACAATGGAAATCAGTTGGCTGCAAAATTGGCAGATTTGAACATTTCACCTGCTGATGCACTATGTAGGCCAGGTCATGGTGTATCTGCAGATTAGAAAGTGAAGAGGAACCTTAGCTTATTAGTGCTCTTTCCACAAACAATACCAAATAAGAATACCAAGCGTGGCCCCTCATATGCTGACCATCAATTTGGCCCAGGGGTCGATCAGATAAAGAACGTGCATGATCAGTCTATGGGGCAGATTCACTAAAGGGCGAAGTGGCTGATACTAGCGGTTTTCGCCAGCGTTGCCACCTGCAGGGACAACGCCAATTCACTAACAGGCGCGGCCGACAATTTGCTATCCAACGTGACCGTCACATTTGCACTCTATCGCCAGACGACTTGTCGCTCTGGTGAACGATCGTTACTCTGCAAATTCCCTAAAGTGCGGATTTTACTGAACGTTACCTCTTTCGCCAGAGTTGACTTTGCCACCTCAGATCAGTGCTAAAAATCGAAATCTTCCTCAATATTCTGTCACTTACATCATATCTTGTGTGCCGAAAAATTTTTAAAGTTCAAAAAAATACTGATGACTTTTCCTTTTTTTAAGCGAGATTGGCTGCAAAAGTCCTAACTTTTTTTGGGTAACTGGTTTTCTCCAGACATTTTATAATCTATGGAACATTAATTTTACTGTGGGCTCATGTGTAGAGCATTATATTAACTCTTTATTAAAATTCCCTGGACATGAGTAATAAAAACTGGTAACTTAAATCATTTGCACCAACATTTATAATAAAGACGTCCATACAACTTTAAATTTCCTGCTGTATGCAAATTGACCTAAGCGCAAGATCACTAGTCAATTTTCGTTGGGCACAAATGAACTCTACCGCATCTTCGCTATCAAATGCTCGCACAGCCGAAGTAACGCTAGCGAGTCACCAGCGTGCGACGCCCGGAACGAAACTTGCATTTTAGTGAATTAGCGTATTCATAGAGCATTTGCACCTGGCCAAGTGGTGCAATGGGTGCAAAGCTGACACTGGCTAAAATTTGCCCATTAGTGAATTTGCCCCTTGTATGGAAGCTTTGACTTATTACTCAAGCTTCATTCACTTCCGGTGAGCTTGATCTGTTTGTCAAAACTTGAAAGATCTTCCTGATGGTACTGCCAGGCTCAGATATGGCATTTTTTCAACCAAACTGCTGACCATCTGGACATGTCTGCCACATTGGGGGGCCACATCGACAGACCATCCTACTATTCAACTGGCATGTTTCAATACATGGTCTGTACCCTGTAAGCCATACTACATGGGATAGGCCATCGAGTGAATATACATTAGTACCATTACATTTATTATTTAGTTAACAGCATTTTAGTCAGATGGTGATTTAAGTAGGAACAGATGCCTGTAGAAAAAGTGCAATATAACATTGGCTGATACGACATAGTGGGCAATCAATCACTGCACCTTTATTGTCCCCATAAGATATCTTGCTCTCTTCATTGCTTGCCTGTTGAATGAGACTGGGCTGATGAGTGTGGGGTTAAAGCAATGCTACGCCTATGTGTCAGCCATTGATGTATAGAGTGTGTAAATACTGAGACTATTAGAAAGTGAACAAATGTTTATTAGAAGGAAATGGCACTTAATAAACACCAGCATTATCCACCATAAGGTTATATTATATCACGGGAAGTCAGTACGACGTATTGAATGGCAGTACCAGTCATTGGATGGCAGTAAGAATTCTTAATTGGTGCTTTGATCTGCTACATAGCAATTCTGCCCAACAAGAAGTAGTATTTTTTGGAAAGCCAAAAAACCGAAATGGTAAAACATTTCAATAAGAAGCAATGCAACTCAAAGAAAAACACTGTCGTTCAGCTGAAGGCAGGGCCCATTTACTCACCGGTAACTTTGCTTATGGAATCCAGCGTCATTAACTGAATGAATGGTAACATGATTCATGGCAAGCCAGTGCATACACTGAGTCATAATAACACTCAATGTAACACGATGGCTCAATGAATGGCAGTTTTACTCAGTGATAACACTGATTGGAAGACAGTGCCAGTCTAATTAATGCTAAGAAAATAACAGTAGGCCGTTTTACTCAATGAAAGGCAGCGCCACTCACGTGGTGGAAGCCTGATTCAGTAGTAGGCAGTGTTGTTTAGTCTTCTAAACTGGAAGATCGTTTATTGATCATTAGAAGGCATCTCAAACATTGGAAGGTAATGTTGCTCAGTTAAGCCTGTCTTGTATGCTGGGGCGGCTCAATTAGATGGGATGCCTGGTATTTTAAAAGGAAGAGAGCTTGACAAACACAATGAAAGTTCATTACTTGTAGAGCTGAATTACTATTCGGAATGAAGGGAAGACAATATCACACCCGCCTGAGATGGTACTTCTGTTTGGAAGACCTTGTGCCACACATTAGATCACCAATTTTGAGGCTTCATAGCAAATGATTTAGATCAGTTGATCCCAAAACTTTTTCAGATGTCACCTATTCTCTTAAAAAGAAAAATGCACTTGATGGTAAGTAGCCTTCAACTTATGTATATATATATGGACCAAACCAGTAATATCAATTGCACTGCAAAGTGAAGGGCGTGCAGAAAGACAAGTATTAAAATGAAGAACATGGAGGGCCATTTGATGATAATGATGTTCATGGAAATGCATTATTCATCAAACTTTGAAGTTGTTGTGGTTTTCCATTAGATTTCAAATAATTCTTCCATAACCAAACGTTGAGGTTACCTCTATGGGGTTTGTCAAGTGGATGTAATTTCATGTCTTCAATGCTCTGTTGCCTTATTTTTCACTGCTTAATTCCCTACCCTGAAAAAAAGAATACATACAGTCCAGTCATATATTATTTCCTTCTTCCAAGACCAAAAGGTTTGGGGAAGGGGTCATTTTCAAAAGTGTCCCCCTAATAAAATAACTTCTAGAAGTCAGTTTTTGCTTTCATTATTAAAGTTGCAGACACAATACTAGATACTGCATGTCCCTGAATTTTAGGCAGGACAATCCCAAATAATGGACCCCGGGAAAGGGCAGGGTAGAACAGAAAGTGGGAACGTTGGATCAGATACACGTTGTTACTTGTAATCTGTTCATAATATGCTGTCTATGCATCAGGCACTCTTTATGTTGTCTTTGTATATCTCACTGACACATCAATGAATGAATGAATGAGATAGTGGCAAATGGTATCATGTGATTTGCTTACAAGAGCAAGTACTTTACTAGACAAACAAAGGCTAAGTACCTTTAAGTGTATCACTCCTAGATTCCAGTGCAAAACGGATGCAGTTACAGTAAATATACTAGTGCAAAGTCCTTAGCACACCTGCCTAATCTCAGCTGGATTGAAAGGCAAACACTAACAAATACTACATACCTGGGGTTCATCTTGTATGTGCCGTGCCCTCAGCTTAGAGGAGGAGTAGGATCACACAGGAGGACCAAGTAAGTCTATATTGCTTAATTACGTACCCTATATATTATATTTATATATTATATTATACTATTCAACGATCCCTAGATACTGTATGTAGGACAGCCATGATTGTAATGGCCTTGGTGGAGCTGGAGCTTTGACTAAGATGTTCAATATTGGATATGAAGAATATGACAAATCAGTACATCACTGATATGTGGACCACAATAAGAGGTTGGACTTAATGTAGCCATACACAGGTAGATTTAAGCTGCCGACTCAGGTTCTTTTGATTCAGCAGCTTTTTGGCCTGCTGATGAGCCTCCCCGACTGATATTTGGCCAAAAATTGGCCAGATATTGATCCAGCAGGTTTGATTTTCCCGTGCAACTGACATGAGCCATGGGTACCAATTCCCTCTGCTACCTAAATGGTATTTACAGAAGAGGGAGAAGCATTATGTCTCCCTGTTTAAAAAAAAAAAAAAATGGCCAGATGTTGATCCATCCATCTGCACCTATTCCCTTCATTTTAATCTGATTGTTTGGCTCTAGAGTGGAACAATCACATTAGCTTGATATTGGCCACCTTTGATGGGCATGTTGGGGGGAAAGATCTCCTCCTTTGGCCAACTTACAGTGTATAACCACCTTTAGCATAAAATGGGTGGAGCTGGGTTGAGCTTTTGCTCATGGAATCGATTGTCCCAGCCTTTTCTTTTCATATGTTGAGAGATATGTAATAATAATTATAATAATGATGATCAATAGTAATATCCACCCATCGTGTTATTTTCATGCATTAGAACTGAACTAGGGTGGCTGGAATGAACATGATTTGGAGTTTCTGCACCTGCACTCGTTCAGGCTCCATCTCGTTTGTATTCAGGTTACAAGTCCCTTGCATTGCACACGGTGTATCTGTGCTATTTACAGTGCAGCCATGCAAATGAACAATGCAAATGAATCACGGGAGACCTTGTGCTAAGCATACAGGTGCAACCGACATGAGCCATGGGTACCAATTCCCTCTGCTACCTAAATGGTATTTACAGAAAAGGGAGAAGCATTATGTCTCCCTGTTTATTGTACTTAATTAAAGAATGAAAATTCCATGTGCCTGTTTTGTTCCTACAGCCTCCTTTTTCTTTAAAAATGTGGGTGCGGTGCCTGTACTGCCAAATGCGGTACATATGGTATATAGGTCTGGGGCGCAATGACTTTTGCATGTTAGTGATACAGTAATAAAAAGCATGTTTGGAAAACCCATAGAATTCCTTTTTTTTCCATTTGAATTTGTTTATTTTTCTGGGTTTTTGTCTGAACTGTGCCTCTAAATTAAAGCTGCATACCCAGGGAGCTTGGAGCGTCATTGTTCAGTGTGTTAAGTACAGTGTGTTCCTATAGGGGGGCGCTCACACATTTACACACAGCTATGATCTGGGCACTATTCACCCCCTACTCTATATATGAAAGGTCTTCTTGATTCCCACTCACAGTGGAGATACACCACACTATATTCATCATTGTGTATAGTCTTCTCTTGCATGATAGTGTTTGCAACATCACATTGTGTCACAATGGTCCCTACACAAATCTGGCCACCCACTTCAGTGTTAGAGCACTCAGTATTCATCCCAGCACCTTCTTCGTTCAGGAAACTCATGGGAACAATTCAGGGGCTGTATCTTAAAGCCTCAGTAGATCCTTTTGAGGGACTTATTCTGAAATTCTTCAGGGCCATTCCCACCTTTACTCATGGTCTTGCACTAGTGGGCTCCACAAGGGTACTGACCCACTACAACACTTCACTGGAGCCTAGGCTGCTTGGTTACACAGTCCTACCTATCATGAACTACTAAAGCTTACCATAGCACAGGTTAGACCTCTGGGTTGAAGACCACAAACCAGATTTACTTTTCATTAGACCTATACACACCCTCCTCTTTCAGGGGAAGCCCAGAAAGCTATCATAGCCCCACTCTAGCCATATTTGCTGTGGGTGAGTCACATGTGGCAACTCTTTATATTACCATATACGATCTACAAGGTAGGTTCCACATCCCCTTCTCTCTAAGGGACACTAACACAGGACAGAGAAACCTCATAAAAATGTCTATATTGTCAACAATGTATAGTCAACTCTACTACATCTTATAGTGCTGGGATCTGCAGTCTACTGGTCTATAGTTCTTCCTGCACTATAACTCCCAGTATTCTACGCAAGGCTGTTGAATGTTGCTGGGAGTTCTAGTTAAGCATTCCTTGGAGAGTCACAGATCTTTGCAAAATTTTTCATACTCCTGCCAAATGGTGACAGCTGTCTCTGACTGTGTAGGATCCTATCGGAATAGTCCCAAACAGAACATATGCCTGCCTTCTCACTGGTGCAAAAGGCCATTGTGTGGATGGGCAGCAACAATTCTGGGCATCTTTACTACAAGCAATCATGATGAATTGACATTAGGGATAAATCTAGACTAAGGCAGTGCTGTCCAAAAGGCTGGGCTAGAAGATAGATTACATGATAGCACCTATTAGCACGAGCAAACTTTGAGCAATAAAAATGTATTGGGTGGCGCAAATACCTTGTGGGTATCAAGTTGGACATCTCTCATACAATCTATCATCAGTTTCAACATGGTGTTACATGTAATATTTTACTAGGAATTCATGAAGGCTTTAATAATAAAAGGCTTGGGCTTTAGGCCACTGACCAACGGCAGTTCAGGCACCAAGACCAAATTAGCACATTTTTAAGGCGTTCTTTCCTGAAACTGCTGTTACTATGGTTAGAAATAAAACCCTCTAAGGATAAAATAAAAACAGCAGCATGTAATATTTTTTTTATTAGTTCTACCCTAAGCTGCAAGTGCTGATTGTGATCGCTGGGAAGATCCCAATTGACTGGAGAAAGTAGCAGCCATAGCTTTTAGTTTATAAGTTACAGTTTGTATTGCTAATCAGCCATGCAGGATGGGGGTTTTATATGGGTTCAAACTTGAAAGACAAAGTGGGAGCCCTACACAACTTTTTTATTCTTTGGACGTTTAGTCCAATCTTAAAAGTAGTTGGAGCCCAGTCAGTAGTGGGTATGAATGTTAATAATAGGAATATTTTGGCAGGAAGTTATACCTGCATCCCTCAGCTGGGAGTTGTTGTTGATAACTGTGCAAAAATAACATTGAGAGAGCTAGGGAGGCCACGTCACCCCTTAAAAAATGGGAACATAGAGAATCCATATTCTGCACGGCTAATGAGCCATTCATTTAGAGGCATGCTGCATGGATTTACAGAAACCAGTGCAGCTTGTAGGGTGCATTTAATTGAACTGTTACAGATTGCGTTTGTGTCAAGTGTTAATGAGGTGCCAACCACAGACGCAGCTTGCCCATATTCCATGCCCTCATACAATTCAAAAGCTGATGCCTTCAGAATGTTACTGCATTCCCATAACATACGTGACCAGGGACATCGGGAGTTGTAGGTTTGCGGTGATTTCAGCGCCCCTAATTTGGCATCTGTAGTTCGTTGTGCCACAAGATGGCTGCTGAGCCTGGATCACATATCGTGTCCCTCCCCGTAGTTGGCCCTGTTGTCACGGCTAATGGGCACCATCTGTACCAAAGGCAGAAATCTGCTTTCAGTTTGATGGTATCAGTCCCGGGACTCTGCTCAGAGCTGCTCTCGTGTTTCTGTGCCCTACACAGTGTGACCCTACACCAACCTAATATTCCCAGCATAGGGAATGCATTGCACAAACTAATGTGGTGAGAAATTTACCCACTGGCATGCAGTCCCGTGCCAGCGCGGTCTTACTGTGTGCCACAAAGGGCCGGGCCTAGGACGGCAAGTTGTTACGGGCGGCATGCCGTCCAGCGTCTTGTTGAGGAGCACTGGGGACGCGCAGCTCCCCAGTGCTTCGGTGTGCTCCGGTGTGCATTGCGCACAGCCTAGGGACGTCCACCGCTGGCCCTAATTGACATTATTATACCTTGGCAGAATAGGTCAACTTAAAGGGGACCCGTCACCCAAAAAAATTCTTCAAAATCCTTTTTTTATCACATTAGTCAGCAAAATGAACTTTAATGACACTAGATAAGTTATTTGAATCTTGTTTCCTTCAGTCTGGGAACTCATAATTATAGCAAGCAGGCAGGAGCCATTTTGTGGACACTGTTATTAAAGGAGAAGAAAAGGCAAAAATTATTACCTAGATCCCTTTAATCTACTCCCAAAGACCTACTAAAATGCTATGTTTTGAACTCACATTTCCTTTTCCTATAAAAGTGTGGAATCCATCTCCTGTTTCGGCTCGCATGAGCATTCATGCAGGCGCCATCTTAGTGATGTAGAGTAGGCTTCCGTTCCTTCTTTCTGCTTACTGCGCATGCAAGAAAAAAAAAAACGTTGTTGACCTTTGGATAATTCATCAGTGCTGTAATACAATTTCCCAATCCAGCGTCTAAAATTAATCATAAATCCTCTGTAAAAACCAATGTTATAAATGGCATGGCATCCTCACCTTTGCCTGCCGTATATAAATGTATGCCCCAATTGCTGCACACCGCAAGCGCTTGATGCTGCCTCTTAGGTGTCCAAACTATAATAAAAAAAAAGTTTGCGTGCCTCCCCAGCTCCCAGACACTAGATTCTGATTGGCTGGGGGCATGGCCATGAGGGTCAATGATGACACGCGCACATAGTGATTTGCATGCGCATCATCATCATCATCAGCTCCCCAGTACATGCGTATAACAAAGAAATTCAACCCAATGCGCCTCAAGGCTGCCTCGGGCAACAGGCAGGAAGAACTGGAAAAAAGAGAGACGTCATCCGAGTCACAAGCTGCAGTGCTGAGAGAGCTTAGCTGCTTCAACAAGAGACCGCAGAGAAAACTTTAAAAACGGTCAGTGATTTCTATCTGCACCAGACTTTCTTTAGCAGGCTATTTCTTTTTTGTCTTTCCTTCTCCTTTAAGTCAAGCTTTGCAGAATCTTGTTTGTGCACCAGAATGGGGGACCTGATGTCCATCCCCATGTCCTGGCTACACAATTAAATGGTAAAGAGAACAGGGGAATGTGGGGAGAGCAGTGACATCTAGGAAGTGCTGAATGGAAAGTGAAAGTAATTGCCTAAGGCATAGAGGAGGGGCAGACAATATTTGATTGACAGATGAGATTTTTAAATGAGCTTACAACAGCTATGAATGATTTAATAAAACATAGAAATTGGATTTCATGTTTAATTTGTAAATGACTCATTATACAGATTTTTGTGTTTGGGTGACAGGTCCACTTTAACAATGTTTTTGGGTAGGGATGTACCAAATCTAGGATTTGGTTCGGGATTCGGGCAGGATTTGGCCTTTTTCAGCAGGATTCGGCCAAATCATTCTGCCCAGCCGAACTGAATCCGAATCCTAATTTGCATATGCAAATTAGGGGCAGGGCGGGGGGAATCACATGACTTTATGTCAAAGGTTTTGGGGGTTCGGCCGAATCCAAAATAGTGTATTCTGTACATCCCTAGTTTTGGGGTCCTAAATTGAATTTTCACCCACTGGTTAGTATACTAGTGTGTGCATGTACTGTGTCATATCATTTTTTGCACATTATACAATAAGGGTGGTGGCACACTGGGAGATTCTGAAAACCAAAGCGACAAGTATGACTTGGGTTGCCACCTGCCTGATTTTGACCCAGGCAGCTCGGTTTTTTGAAGGGCTGCCTGGGTCAAAAGTTTTCCGAATTAGGAAAAGCAAGCAGGATGATTGACGTGGCGACTGGCCAATTGCCGACCACCACACCATAGCCCTGCCCCTGATGTCACTTCCCCACCGCACGGACCCGGCACCTACCCATGTTGCACCGGGGCGAAAAGATGGCAACCCTATGTATGACATCCTGCAGGTGATTCAAATTGCCGGTTCGTAGGCATTTTTGGCAGATTAGCCGCCCGCAGTAAGCGAAGTTTTATCATTTAGCGACTACTCCCCCCGTGTGCCAACACTCTAAGGGGAATTTACTTCTGCAAGTGGAGTGTGCAATTTTAGACACAATTTGCAATGTGTTTAATGCAAAATGCAGTATTTGACCTCCTTAATTCTATGGAAGTTCAAGGGGCATGTTTGGAATTTGCACAGTGACTGCCACCATTTTTGGGTGACTGCAAGCATGTAAGTGTGCCCTAGCGCGTGTCAGTGGGTGAATTACGAGTGGTTCAGGGTGCAAACAGGGCCGGACTGGACCCGATCCACGTGTGGAACTATTGCCACTGCCCCCGACATCCCTCTCGGGCCCCAGATGTGACCCTGGAAGAGAAAAGGAACGGCAGGGGGGTTGCAACTAGGGCCGGGCCCAGAGGAAAATCTACAACTGGGGTGAGAGTTATGGGACTGGGGCCTCAGGAGGGAACTTTGCAGCTGAGGTGGGAGTTATGGAGCTGGGGGCCTGAAGGGGTTGCGGGGGTCTTGAAGGCCAATGCTCGGTGCAAAGTGCACTTATCAGATGCAAATAACTCGATTTTTCCTCCAATACAGTGTTTTTTCCCCCTGAATCCCAGTATACGTAGGAATTACTGCCAACTTCAGGCATCATTTTTCAAAAAGGACTAGGGCTACATTGGCATTGGTACATTGACAAACACTCAAAAGCACAAGGTGTGTGTATGGGCACAAGTACCTTTTATGAATGGAGTCAACAGTCGCTCAGTTTTAATCCTATTCTACAGTGTAACAAGTAAACGAGTGTGTGTAATGCACAATGTGCACAGATAAAGTGCCAGTATGTACACTTATGTGCAGTATTATTGTGCATTTATGTATGACAGAGAGAGCTTAGCTCTCGGCCTCAGACCCGACCCTCCCTCCTTCCATGTTTTTTTAAAGGGCCGGTGTCACGCGCTTATTAACGAATCAGACTAATTAGTGCTGTTCTGTTACCCAGTAATTTCCCTGCCAGAACTCACACTCCCCCGTTAATTAGCACACATAGCGACATACTTGTTAGAGGGGGAATCAGAGTGCAGTTTTCTCTCTCTCAGTGTCCGTGTGCCCTAGAGATGCCAGCCGGGGAATCGAACCTGCAGCAACCCTGGGGTTAGAGAAGTTAGGGACCCCTGGCAATGCATGACAGCTGGGACCCCCATATAGAGGGGGATAGGGAAATCGGCACACTATATATGTCCTGTGTATTACTGTATATATTTTTTCTCAAAGGGGCCCCTGTGAAGCTCTGGGGCCAGTGCCAACTCTGCGACTGAGCCTGCATTCTCATCTACTGTAGTCACTTTATCTCATGAACATCAGGATATGCTGCTATAGGGTTATGCCAAGTTTTGCCCTCTGCTCCACTCTGCTCCATACTTGGTGCCAGATACAGGGGTATTTGTGCAATGGGATCTGCCTTGTATTGCCCTGGACTTTAATGTTACCAGTTCATGGGATATCATGGCTGCCCTGCACTGACTGCAAACTGATTTCATTAAATAATGTAGCATTTAGGGCCTATTAGAAGCAGCTGTAGTCTGCAACTTCAAATGCTATCTGGTTGTCAGTAACCAAATCCCTTGTGATACTGACATTTTATTTAATTTTTTTTAAATCACATATCTTGCTATTGATCGTCTCCCTTTCTGATATTCCATTCTGACTTTCAGACTGCTGACAGTAGGGGGTGTAGTCTAATGACCAGGGGTATGGTCAGCTGTAGACAGCTACTGAAGCCCTTCCATTGGCTTAGAAACAAAATAACCCCCTATGTTTGCTCATAGCCTATGTATATAGAGATGTACCCTAAAAATAAGCCAACATACCCCTGCAGGAAAACTGTAGAGAATTGTGGTCCTTTAATCAGTTGGCAGTAGTCTCTCGTGGACTGACACTGGTCATTGTTATTGGATACCATGGTATATAATCTGCAGTCTCTCATTTCCATCAAGAAGTAGCGTGACACCCTTTGTCTCCCTCCTTTCGCACCATGGAGGTGGCAGATTGAGTCGTTTCGGTCCAATCCTGTTGGCATTTGTGCCTGTATCCAAGCTCAAGCCCTGGAAGGGCAGCAGTTTTATGCCTCTGCCAAGCCCCAAGGGTGCCAGTTTCATAACCCATCTGTCAGTTCTAGAAATGCCAGTTGCTCTACCACCTGCCCAGTCCCAATAATCTGAGGGCCATGCCCCCTGTGCAGTTCTGTAGGAGCTCTGTTAGTTGTATTCTTTGCACTCGTTTTCCTTGACCTTTGCTTTGTGCCAGGCTTCAGATCTTACTTGAGCATTTTTAACTGTTTGTAACCTGAGAGAAGATTATTATGGTCCATAGGTGAGATTGACAGTAACCTGTGGCAACATATATGGCAACCCTGTACAATAAATGGCTGCATACAGTAAACATACAGAAATGTTACTGATACAAAAGGTAAAAAGGGCCCTTTCCAAAAAGAGCTTACAATCTTGTATGAGACACAATGGCAGTAACCCATGGCAACCAATCTGATTGATTTTAGTAGTCAACCTGTAGCTCAGGGGGCGTAACTACAGAGGTAACAGATAGGGCCCAGGAGGTATAGGAGTCCCATGAGATCCTAATTCATATACAGTGTCAATAACCATTGGTAAAACAGGTCAATCTCTAGAAATTTTGGGGGCCTGAAAAATAATTAGCTGTGGGGCCCAGTAACCAGAGGGGTATTTAGGGGGCGGCCCTCTGGTGCCTTCCACGGATTTCCAAATCCGGTGAAAGCACGGGGGGGGGGCTGGTTGACAGAAGTGATGTCCCGTGCACAGCATGATGCGCTGATGTCACGTGCGTCACGTAGGGGGCATGTACAGTCCCGCCAGTAACATATAGTTACACCATTGCTTCAGCTCTCTGAAAAAAGCTAATCACTGATTGGTTGCTATAGGTTAATGTCCAGGTGCAAATGTACCCAGTGTTTATAAATGAGCCCCGATATATCCATATGTTGTCCCAGACAGGTCTAGTTACCCCTAACAACCAACCAGCAGGCCAGGTGAATGCTAACTGTTCATTGGTTCTTACGAGCTTTGCATCGGTGGTTACATTTCCTATAGTTCTGATAAAAAAGGAGGCAAAATTCTTTGTACTAGGCGAGTACTGAGACTTGAGGAAATGTGACTAAATTGATAATCAACTTGTACCCAACATATTATGATGCATAAGGCTTGAGATTTTATTGGGCTCATTTAGGGCAAAAATGGACGCAATTGTTTTGCCTGTTGATGACATTTATTTATAAGGTACTTGCACCTAAACACACTCCTCGTAGCTGAGCCATTGTGCTCCCCACCCAGTCTGTGTTTAATTTTACACAATAATTACACTATAATTATGGGAATAATCACTGCCCATTGTGGGTAAAAAGAGATTTAAAGATGGCAGACCTCTTCCATGAAGCCTTTTGACTCTTTTTTTTTTTTTTTGCAAAGATGGCTTCATTGGTTTCCAGAAGGCCTGTGACAACGCTCGGTTACTGTAGAAACCAGGCAGAGCTCTCATAGTTTCCATGGTTACCGTGGTTTCAGACTACTGAAACCCGTTACTAGGGACTAATTCTAGCAGCCACTGAGTGCATGTGGGGTCACGTAGCTAATAAAATATTATATTCCTTCTATAAATGTATCTCTAGATCCAAGTCATTAGAACCCTCGCTGTATTTTCTTCAAGGCCTCTTCCATGAACGTAGAGTACGATTTGCTCCTATATGAGAGGTTATTTGATAATATTTCTGAATACAGGTATGGGATCCATTATCCGGAAACCTGCTATCCAGAATTAACAGAAAGGCCGTCTCCTATAGACTCCATTATAATCAAATAATCCAAAATTTTTAAAAATGATTTCATTTTTCTGTTTAATAATAAAACAGTACCTTGTACTTGATCCCAACTAAGATATAATTAATCCTTATTTGAAGCAAAAACCAGCCTATTGGTTTTATTTTGTGTTTACAAGATTTTCTAGTAGACTTAATGTATGAAGATCCAAATTATGGAAAGACCCGTTATTCAGAAAGCCCCAGGTCTGGATAATAGGTCCCATACTTGTACTTTGCAGACATTAATGGAAATGTGCGTGCTATTAATATAGAGGGAGAAAATCTACAGTAAATTTATATCCATCAGTTGAGAGTGAGATTTGATTTTTAGGAGACTAGGGCTCATTTACACCCAATACTGCAGTTGTGTTTTTGTCCTAATTTCCCAGCAGTCAGTTGTGAGTAAAACCCCATTCATTCAAGGTACTTGCATTAAGGGCCCTCTTTGCACTTGCATTGTTCTTTCTGGTTCCCGTTCCAAATTGAGTGCAGTTGCACCTACTGATACAGTGGAACCCTGGAGCTCCCATCACTTCTAGACCAGGGGGTAACTATAGGGTTCACTCAATAGGCCCAGTGCATTTGTGGCTAAAGTTTTGGGTACTCTCGGGTCAAATACTGGAAATGACACCAAGTTGACTTGGAGAAGTTAAGCACAATTGCATCTGATTTATGGTGAAGCTCATGTTCTAATGCGTTAATGTATCTGGAGCAAAGACCTAACTTTTGGCCACAGCACCGATTATTCATCGAAACACAGGGGCCGCGGCAGTGGTTGTACAAATTCTGATTTGCATGATATTATACCCAGTTCTCATCAGAAAAGTAGTCATTTTTCGATTATGTCCAAATTCCAAAAGCATCCTGGACTACTCAAGGCTAGCTCAATGTTGACGGTGCTCCAGAGCTTGAGGAAGGGGGTCACTCTGAAACATCATCATTGAAAAAAAATGATTGTTCTTGAGTAGTCCTGGTGTTTCTTGGGAATTCAACATTCTACACAGCTTGTGACTGACTGAAACCATTCAGTCCCATACAGTATATACATATATAAGTTCCCTTTGTTGGGGACAGGAGGGGATGGAAGAGGTCAATGTCTCTGCCACTATCATTTAGCACACTACAACGGTGAAATTGTTAGATTTCAAAACGAATCTACTTTTTTGGCCATTGATTGAGTGATATATATCTCTGCCATACCTCATAAACCTTATCAGGGCCTTGCTCTACCTTCATATTAATGTGTGTTAGTCTGAAGTTTGTGGATCCTGCTGGAAGTTTGAGTCCAGCTAATGACATTGAGGTTAAAGGCATATTGAAATCATTCTGGCAATAAAACTGTAGTCTTGCCTTGCTTTATGGCATGGATATACATTCCAGAAGGTTCACATATCCTTTTTCTGAAAGGCATATTTATGTACAACACAGTTGCCCAGCTAATTATCCATGTGAGTGGAGGATATTAGAGATCTAGCTGAGACAGAACAAGGAAGCCACTGAACTTTTAACTTGTCTTGGTACCTGCAATCGGCCGGATTTACACAGCAGGCACCCCTAGGCTCGCTGTAGTTCGACGCCCCCATCCTTCCCTTTTATTCGCTCAAATTTTCATCATTGGGACTGGAGCAATGGGGATTGGTGCACGGGAGATTTAAAAATCGATTGTATCTGCTGCTCATCTCCAGTGTTTCTGAACCAATGTGGGTGTGGTTGGGCAGCATGCCGCCCCCTAAACTCCTGCCGCCCTAGGTCCGGGCCTTGGTGGCCTCTCCACAAATCCAGGCCTGGCAATCGGGAGCTCTTGTGTGTGTGACAGAGCACTATTAAAGTGTGTGTAATTGTAAAGTAGAAGTAATTAGGTGATGAAAGTATCTATTTATCATTGTTCCAAAGAGTGTTCATAATGTTTATGGAAAATAATGGTATGTTTGGTATGTTTGTACAGTTGTATAATTGGGTGCAGTGGGCTAGCTATGGGCACCAGAGTCACATGATCCAAGTCCCTCAGCCACGGCCCCATATCAGTTACAGAAAGGCAATTAAATGTGCATTCTTCAAGGCTATAAAGATGTGATGTGAAAAATATTGTGTACATAGTTTATGCATTCTCTTGCTTTGGTTTTGGCTGCATTTAATGCCACTATGGTCCCAACTAAACCATGTTGTCTCTGTTACACTGTATATATGAAGAGTGTACAGGCTGCAATCTGCAAGGTACACTGATGTATAGATGGACAGGAGGACTTTATCCAGTCCACTTGCTGCTCACTGTTGTAAATGGCTGTAACAGATTGAACAAGGTTTAGTCCAGACAGTATTATTGGCATTTAAAGATGTCAAAGATAAAAATAGATGAAAGGATAAAGCAGAGAAGGAAAATTCAGAATTAAAGGCAAGTAAGAGAATCATAAGGGCAGAGGACAGATGAGAAGGAGAAAGAGAGAAGTGCAGAGACAAGTAAAGAATTGTAGAGAAAATAGATGGGGTGCTATGGAGGGGACAGATTATTAAGAGTCAAAATAAAAATAAAGGGAATGGAGAAAGGGTAAAGAAGAATAATCAAACTGAAGAAGATCAGTACATAAATTGAATGCGGAAAGAAAGGCAGAAGGGAATGGGATCAGAAAAAAGGTAATGGAAAAGTAAAGACAAAAAGGAAATAACAGAGAGAGAAAAATATGGGGTTATTAGAAAAAACTGAAACTGAGAGGATTTAAAAAGAGATGGGGACAAGTGAAAACCAGAAAAGGTCAGAACACAGTGAAGGAGGAAAGGAGAGAAAGAGGGATCCAAAGAATACAGAGGAAGATGACACAAAAAAGGATAAGAAAAAGACCAAAGGAAATAAGAATACAACTGGTAAGAAGAAGTTATGACAGAAGTAAGGAACATAATGATAAGAATAGAAGAGGAAACTATAGTTAAGGTGGCCATACATGGGCAGGAGAGGTCGCCAAACCATCGGATCTTGCCCCGAGATGCCCACCTTGAGTGAGCAATATTGAGCTGATCCAATCGTGGGACCTAGGAATGGCAGGAATCAGAGTTGGGCTATGCTGGGCAGGCGCCCTAGGCAACCTGGCCGGTCCTGGCACAGCTGGATGTGCAAAGTGCTGATTGGCCCGTGCATTCGTGATGCAGGCACGACATGTTTGCACGGAACGACACGCACATGCGCAGAAGCCAAAATAGACCGGGAAGATAGGGGACTGGACACGTTGTATGCAACAGAGAAGGTATGTGTCTGGTGCCCCCCCCCAGCTTTGCGCCCCAGGCACGTGACTACTCTGCCTACCCCTAGTTTCGGCCCTGCCAGGAAGGCAGTAGGTGCAAGAACAGTATCAATGGACCTCGATCCGTTGTTTATGTCTTGAATTGCTTTTGCAACAAAGGTGCACGGACATTGCAATGGGGCAGAATCACTAAATAATGGCCCATGATCAGGAATGGTTTTCACACACAAAAGAAAAAGATCAGGACCGGTTATTATGTTCTCTACAAAAGCTCATACATTTTTAAACACTTAGGGTTTTTAGTTACATGTTTATGACCATGGTAATGGGAGATTTACAGAGAAATAGGAGGGTGGTAAATGCAGCAAATTGCAGTGCTGGCCACATTTATTGTCTTTATAGAAAATCTGTGAGTAGAGTAACAGAGGTCACATTACAAATACGACAGTGCACCCCCCAAACACACACTGATATTCATACAGACATTATATGCATTTAGTAATAAAGCTGTGGTTTAATTTCCTTTGATGACTCTTTCGATAACCCATGGAAAGCAATGAATACCCAATTTTTGTATTTATATAATGGTCTAAAAAAGGAACACACAAATTAGGATAAACTGTTTGAAATCATTTGGAGTCCCTTCATTCTACTGCTAATGTAGTGTCTTCCCTAGAGACACATGTAGAGATGTTCACCTAAAATTGAATGTGTATCACCCTGTGTATAGTGAAGACCCTTAGTAGAGTGGAAGTTATGGAATGAAAGAATGAGGGCGAAGAAAAGGGAACAAAAATGCTTTAAGGGCCAAGATTCAGCAGGGCAAATAGACCAAAATATCTCTTTATATCTACTCGTTTAGATGATATAATAAATTCAAATGAATAAGATATCTCATGGAGAATCAGCTCCCAGGATTTTCTTGTTATTTCATAGACACATAACATCAGGGATGAAGAGGTGGGGATACCTACAAAAGCCTGAGAAAAGTTGAGTTCACCTAGCAAGAAGGAATGAGATTTCTAACCAAAGATAAAAACCTGAAAGGGCAAACACCTAATTCCTTATGCAAAAGATGAAGGATGTGGGTGGATCTCTGGTACTCAACCTAATTTCACCCAACCCTCAAATGTTTATGAAAGCCTACGCCTAGTCCTCACCCTTTTGAGACATCACTACATACATAGCAATTGGGGTTATACGTCACATAAACATTATTGGACTACGATGATGGAGACCATTTAGGAAACCTTCCTTACAATGTCCAACCTCTCTTGGTTCAACTTCTTGTTTCCCTTCTTCTCTAAAAATGTTGTATTTTCTCTGTTTTTTTCACATCTTGTATGCTTTTTGCATGGTTTTCGAGTGACTTTTTCAGTTCAAGCCAACCTGTAAGGTCCAAGATGTGGTCTGAGCCCTCTTTAGCTTATGGCCATTAAAGATATATGAAAACTCTAATGTATCAGCCATTTATCCATAGTTTTAAGAATATATAGTTCACCAAATATGTTTTCACCACCTACTGGACCATCAAGCTTGGTTTTTAGCGGTATCTAGGAAAACAAAAAGACATTCCTCCAGTTTTCATCATAACTAGTCTTCAAGCTGAGCTCTAGCCGCCATACAGAGTCCTGACAATTGTTTGGGAACCACTGGTGTGAATTTTGTGTGTGTATTTTGCTGTGTAATGTACTCGGATTAAAGAACACCGGACATACTGTAGAGACTGCACCCACTTATTCCACCTTCTGTGTCACATGGTACAAATTAATAACTAAAGAGCAAACATGCATGGATCTGAGGACCACCTGGTGTAAATTAATTGACACTACACTCATTTAACCATCATTCTATATGAACAAATCAATAGAAACAAAGCAAATCTATTTCTTGTATAAATGACCTTTGACAGTCACATGGCTTAAAGGAAAAGACATCTAGATATGTGGAAGAGGTCATATTAACTGACACACGCTACCCCTATTATTCTGATTGGGTGTCATGTGGTATAATTAAATCTGGGAAAGCCCATCCCCCCAAGAACACTCATCTCTAGCCCAACTCGCTTCTGCCGACCTCTCTAAATTGGAATCCATCCGTGACAAATTGCTATAAGTTGCACTTGCTGGTGACATTTAAGGGCATTGGCAGGTACTCTGAATTACATCGCAGTAAATAAAATCGGAGCAAATCTATGGTAACCAAATTAATTCTTAGCAGTAGTAAAACACAGATTGCACAGATGATGAAGCCAAGAAAATTCTTCTGTAAGCTAAAATGCCACTGTTTGTTTGACTCCATGCTTCTCATTTATATTGGGTCGTCGGTGTATAATACATGGGCTTTGCAGAATTATGAACATAGAAGACAGAGAAAGAAGGCTAACACCAAGGGTCTGATTTATTTAAAAATTGAATTGGAGGGGTTTTTTTTCAATTTTAGCAAAAATGAACCACGCAAGATTTTTTTTTGAAATGTCGAATAGTCAGAATTTATTAAAGAAAAAATGTGTAAAATCACCAGAAAAAAATGTCAACTAAAAGCTGTTGTATAGAAGTCAATGGGAATATTCTCTAACAATTTTATTTGTTTGTTACCCCATCATATTAAAACATTTGATATTTTTAGCCTCATTGAAAATGAATGGCATGGCATGCAACCTGTTGCTCTTCAGCTGCCGTTTATATATGATTTAAAGTGGTGGTCCCCAACCTTTTTTACCCAAGAGCAGCATTCAGATGTAAAAAAAACTGGGGAGCAATGCAAGCATGGTAAATGTTCTTGGTTGGTGCAAAATAAGTGCTGTGATTGGCCATTTGGTAGACCCTATGTGAACTTGTTTTTTTTTGGACAGCCTCAAAATCTGGACTAAATAAAGAAAAATTCCTATGTGAACTGTCAGTCTACAGGAGGCTCTGGGTCTGGTTTTATGCAACTAAAACTTGCCTCCAAGCCTGGTAATCCAAAAATATTCACCTCCTTTGAGGCCACTGGGAGCAACAGCCAAGGGGTTGGTGAGTAACCTGTTGCTCATGAGCCACTGGTTGGGGATCACTGGTCTAGGGGAAGAGTAAAAGCTCATTCAGCACTGGGGTAAACTGGGATAGGAGCACAACATTAGATGTTAAATAAACCACTATACATTATAAATGGCACAGCAGCTCTGTACAGTGAGAATTTAGTACTTCTGCTGGTACAACAACCACAAAACTATCATAGGATGGAGAGCTAATTAAAAGCAGAGGAGAGGCAATTAATGCCGAGAGCTGTAGAATTTGCTGCCTCTACAGGGAACCAAAGGTGGCCCTTTTAATGCTCCAATGACTTCTTTGTATGACATCATCATTTTCTCATAATCATTCCTCCGCCCATTTAGTATAGTGTATAATCAGCCCACTAAGTATAACACATAATATAGTATTAAAGTAGGTTTGCGGGACTGATTTTGATTGTTAAGATGATGGGGCACCCCAGAACAGAGCTTAGCAATGTCATCGGTGTGTATTTATGTCACTCGCGTCAAATGGATTATGGAAATGTGTGTGTTATAGGAGGTGCCCTGGCTCTGTTTTATGTGGTTTTAGCTCTTAACTCCTTGTAATAGAATCTGTTTCATACACATGGCTCTTGGTGATTATGGATCTGTTTTCAAGGTGGCACCGGCTTTGCTATATTTCGGTTCAGTGTGCAGAGTGTTCGATTTCCTTCATAATCTGCAGATACACGGGGTTTGGTGCATTTGCTGTGGGGTTTGGTGCATTTGCTGTTCTAGAATTATCTATCCATGCTTTTATTGCCTGGAGGCAGAAGTTAATATGTCAGAACACCAGAGCTCCTCTTTGCATGCATGTTACGACATAGAAAATAAAATGCTATTTGTGTGCATTAAATTACATAGACTAGGAAAAGTATTACAAATGAGCTGACTGACCAAAGCAACTGTTCACATTTAAGCCGTGAATGGAAAATGCAGAGAGAAGCACATTCATCCTCATATTAGATGCAAGAGAAGACCATTAGGGAGAGATAATGACACACCAAAGCCTCTGTGCAAAGCTTTAACATGGGGAATCTTGTGCTTTTGCAGCAGAATTGCGGTGAATATGAATTGCAGTAGAATTTATCTTATACGGTCTTCAGCAGGCCCACTGAGCATCTTGGGAGGTATAGGAAGCTGGGGAAAATTAATGAGGGATAAGTCAGTGTATGCCTCAAGTGTCCACTGTTATGATCAGATTAAATAGGCCATTTGTCTGATTCTGCTTGACAGTCTGGTTATGGAGTGATTGGCCCAAAAGACTATAAGGCCTTCCTTCCTTCCCTCCCTCCTTACCTCCTTCCTTCCTTTCTTCCTTTCTTTCTTTGTTTGATAGATGTCTTTTCCTGTTTGATTCTAATCAGGTGATCCAGTATATGGACTAAACCAATAGAAATATAATTATTGCATATATTAATGAATGTGCAATAATGTGTCTATAATTAAAATATATTGATGATGTTTTTGTCTGGGTATAAAAAAAACAAGTCATGATGTAAGCGGTAGACTTTGGTCCTGAAGCTGTTGAATGCTGATGTAGAATTCCAAGCTTGGTGAAGCAAATCCATAAATTTCCTTTTTTTGTGTGAGCCCTTTGTGAGCTTCCAAGTGTGGTGCTTTTTAAAGAACTCAATCTCACCTATGACTGTGAAGATATTATCCTCTAGACATAGCCTATGTAGAGCAACTCTTTATTCTTTGTTGGCCCCTTAGAGGTGGCCATGGTTGGGCTATGGGTTTCTTCCAGTGCTAATGTGAATACTATGAGCCAGAGCAGAGTACAGACAATTTCCTACCTGGATTGCGTTGGGGTAAACCAGTGATGTCAGGTTAGAGATAAAGTTCTCCCAGCAATCTGTTTGATCAGCCAGCGAGATAGTACATTGGGAAAAATGGGCGCTGGCCTCAGAGACCCAACAGAACTAGAAATACTGTATTTGTCTGCTCATTCCTGCAAAACCAAGGTGCCAAATTAAACTCTTTAATGGAAATAGTTCTAAAGTATCTGTCACTGTTCATTTGTCTTCTTTTTATGTAAGAATGATTTTAAGTGATAAATCTCTCTAAGAATTCCCAAGATCTGACCTTTCTCACATTATTCATATTAATCATCATTCATCGAGCGCTTCCATTCCTCTCACACGCACACAATGCCACCAAAACGTCCAGTTCATTTTTCTATCATGTCATATCTTGACTTTTGTTACACTGCTAATTAGCCTTCCCCCTCGTCAGATTGTTCCTGCTCCAGTCCATCATGAGAGCCTCTACTGAGATCATACACTGCACAACCCCCTGTCCTATTTCTTCCTCTCTGCCATTCATTTTTTCTGGTCCTTGCTGCTATGCAGGATAACATTTAAACTACAGTAGTTGACCTTCAAACCTGTCCTTACCACTACTCCACCTGACATTTGTAATCTCAAATGTTCTTCTGAATCTTTCTTAGGTTCTGCTAATGAACTCTTACCTACCACTTCTCTCATTAGCAAGTCACATGCACAACTCACCATGTTGATGCAGCACTTTTTCGGAGATCTCTTCAGGTTCCATCAGATGTCTCCCCATTTCCCTACATTTTGAAATTTCTTTCTGTTAGTTTGCATTTAATTTCGTAAAGACAGTCTACATACCTCTAGTGCTCAGTGCAAGTCAAGTAGTGAAACTAGAAATATGTAGTTTGAAAAATAAGGGAAAAGAAAGACTTGGAGTTCGGAGCTACTGACACTATAGGATTCATTGAGATTGAGTTTCCATGACATTGATCCAGTTCCAGCTCTTGAGTTATATGTCATGTATTTCATAGTGTATAGTGGAGAGATTTTGTCCAAGGTCCTTGGCCATGGAAGATTGGTTGACAACTAATGTGAGACAATCTCAAGGTTGGCTGTCCCAAGGATGTCTTGATAATTGTAAATCATACCCTTAATGGGCTGACTATTTCATTTTTAACTTTCAACAACCTCTTCAAGTATAGCTTTTAGGGAAGCTCATCCTTATTCTTCCTAGCTTGCAATACTCTCTTTATATTGTAAGAAAAGAGTAACATTGGCCACCAACTATGCATCACTTCCTTATCCCTCAAGAAAGGCCTTTGTTGTTGATAATATATGTCCCTTAATTGTATGTAAAGTAGGAATTCTGAGAAAAAAGCCAAGGATCACTCCACATCCCAGGTTTTATTTGTGCAGTTCAGAAAACCTTGGACTGCACTGATGAGCTCCAATAAGGGCGAAACTAGGCTGTAGTTTGGACTCTGATCAGCATACTGCCCTGGCTGTGAGAATTCTTAGTCCTAAGCATTTTTATTCCGGGGGCAAACATCAACTCATTCAACCCAGAGTATTTTAGATACTAAAGTGGGCTTATTTATCCCTTGCCTGCACAAAAAGTAAAGATGTAAGCTTAGGGGAGAGAAGGGGCCATGAATGGGCTAGGAATGGGTGCCGTAAGACGTTTAAGTTCCAATGAGTTGTGAGAGATATAGTTTGTCTAGTGATTGTTGGACGTCTATTAGTGGCACCATTTAACCTTTTGCAGCTCAGGTCCCACCCTCCCATACTAGGGGCAGTAATGGAGATATGATTTCTGATTATGGGGTTACAGGCAAATGGCATTATTCTGTGTGAGGGGCTATTGGGCAACCAGCTATAAGCTGGTATTAATAGGGAGTGGTGTTAAGTAATAGGGTGATAGTCTGAGGGTTTTCATTATGGTGGGGAACAGGTGATCGCCACAAGAGCAGCCTATTTGAGGGGATTGATTTGGATAGAGGTTTTAATTTAATGTTAACTATGTTTGACTAAATATAAAGTTATCGTATGGTTAATTAATTGGTAACAAATCGGGCCTTTTCCACACACTACTCACTACCCTTTTTAGAAAGGGTAGTGATGGTTGGGTGACCCACACTATGATGCTGCCCATGTCAAGAAAGGGCAAAGAGTAAAGGTTTAAGGGGTCACCCTTGTCCTGTTCTTCACCACTCAAGGTTGTAAAAGACCTAGGGGTGACTATATTATGTTTGAAATGACGCGCATTATATCTAACCTCAAAGGAAAATATGAAGCGACTGAAATCTCTCTGCAAATCATTTTACATTAGCACTAACTGACAGGAGTATTTGTTGACAAGAAATACAAAAAAAAGTAATTTGCATTTAATGTGCAAAAGAGGTTACTGACAACCTTTTCGTTCATAAGGCAGATCTAAAAAAGAGTTGACACTTGCAGCAACTCATCACTCCAAGCCAGCCTGGGGCATCAGCATATGCAGTTCCTCCCCCTTGCTTATCCTTTTGTGATTTTGCTCATCAGCCAACTGAGAATCAGAAGGGCGCATTGATGGAAAGAGTATAATTATCCCTCTTGCTTCTACCCTGAGTAGATAACAGCAGATTGTGTAGCGCCAGCCTATCAAAGTGGCACATCTAAAGGTTAGACATCAGAAGAGAAATGAAGGTCCACCATAAATTGCCGAAACACTTCTGGCAGCCTTGCTGAGCTTTCTTCATGAAAAGAGAACTTCATTCACACTAATGGCTTGCTTACTGTACTTGTTCCTCCTTGGCTTCGAGATCAACAAGTCAGCAGAACACTGCTTGTAGCCTCTGGTAATTAACACACTAATTAATGCCTTAGGAGAATAGCCTTTTGCTTCATTTCTTCTAGGTGGCACGGTAATAAAGCAGGTCTCCAACATCTCACACTGGTTCAAATGAGCGCACAAAAATAAAAAGATAAACAAAGAGACAAAGACAGAACGTGGCCATTGTCAAACCTCTGTCAAGGACCTACTCCCACCCCACCCCACTGCAGTTCATCATTAAAACGATTTCTTAAGCTTTATATCACTTTGTTTAAGTGTCTTGGGAAGAAGCAGAAATGTCCTTCCACGTTTTCTTTTCTTAAAGGACAAATGCCACTATAAATGACAATTATTCCGTTGGCTAGACAAGGCACTTATTTCTTTTTGAGTACATGCAAAAAAAAAAAAAAAAAAAAGAAAAACGAAAAGGAAGTCAACGTTCTTGTTGTGTTTTGTGCTTATCTGCTGCATCATGGCAGACGTCTTGTACTTGTTGTATAAACAAACACCCACCCATTGTAGTTAATGAGTGTTTCAGCACTTATGTATTTAATTCTTATTTTCTGAACCCATGTGTATGTTTTGTAGGCATGACACTGCGATGCGGTTTCAGTAGACACAATGTAATTTGGGACAGAAAACCCAACACAAGGAAAGTCAATGCTTAAAAATGATGCAGAATTTAGACATGATTTGTAAACACGGCCTTTTAGACTTTCGGAAAGAAAAAGGTAACAACATTCTGCGCTAATGATTCTTATGATACAAATAACTTTCTGCCCCCCACTGTAGGTGGAACTTTGGACCAGCGTAAATATTCTTCACTAATTATACTCGCTAACAGTTTCAATTCCCTCACTGAAGGTGGGACAGTGTATATATATATATTCGCCGCTAATTATTGTCTCTAATTATACAAACAACATTTCTTCCCTCGCCCAAGGTGGAAGATTGGAGCATATTCTGTGCTAATTATACTTTCTAATTAGCCTCACATCTTTCCTGTCCTTGCTGATGCTGGACTTTGGACCAGTGAACATATCCTATGCTGATTATAGCGCTTAATTATTGAAACAATGTTCTTAAACTCACTGAAGGTGGGACCATATTGCTGTATCAGTGGGAACCCATTACACAACACAATAGCCATTTACACTTAAAGGACACCTGTTACCCTAAAATAATTTTCCTCACCAAAAATGCAGGCCAATAAAGTCCCCACTACAGTTGGGGGAAACAGTATATTTTTTTTTAATTGCCCCTTCAAGCGGCCATGTTAGGGCACACATGTGTCCTAGCACTGGCGAGGGAAATTTAAAAAAAAAAATAATTATTGCTTTCACCAACTGGAGTGTGCGCTCTATTAGACCACACTTTTGGTTATGGGTACTATTTTAGGGTAACAGGTGCCCTTTAAACTAGTGTTTCTATCAGTTCCTATCAGTAATTTGGACCCTGCTTAGTGATGTGCGGGTCGAGAATTTCTTGACCTGCACCCAACCCTAACCCATCCCTCCTGATCCGCGACCAGCCCAGGCCCACTGCTGCCCTCCATTCATAGACCTGTGCCTGACCCACCCCGCAGTGACTTCACAAAAGGGCAGAAGTCTATAAATTCTGGCGCCGGAACTGCTATGTCGCGGGTGGGAAGAGCAGGAGAACTGCTTGACCCGTAACCACCCAGCGACCCGTAGATTTTGTGCAGGAGTTGGCCCAAACCTGCCCGAACCCGCCCGAACTGCAGATCACTAGCCCTGCTACTTTCTCTGTGCAGGTCATTGGCCTTTAGCCACTTTGGGCTGATGATGGCACAATTATCTGCCAGTATGGAGAATTGATTTAAATGGTAAGTTAAATAGTGGCAGGTATCACCAGCAACAATATAACATCATATAATATATCATATAACATCATATGATCATTTCCCCCCAGATTTCCCCATAGATGACTACTGAGTTTTCATGAGATAAACCATGAAATAAGATCTACTCAATGAATAGAATATGGTCCATTGGTTGGACCCAGATTAGATGCAAAGACCCAGAGCATAGGAAAACTTTAGGAATAGCAGAGCAGTAGCTGAAGGGGATACAGCTCCAAGAGGATCATGGGTAAATAAATCTTTTTGTATTTTTGCTTTGCTAAGAGGGGCAAATTTTCTCCTGCAAAGGCTTTGCCACTTCGCCAGCCATTAACTCGCTACCAATAAACTTATTCACTAAAATGCGAACTTGCGTGTCTGCAGCCGAACGCTGGTGAAGTTTCGCTACCATTAATTGTTCAGTGCAAGATTCTTACAGATCTTTCGCTATTGTTTGTTTCTGCCTAGCAGAACTTAGTTAGTCTCTTACGCTTAGGTCAATTTGAATAGGGTGGGTACATATAGGTCGTATATACGTCTTTATTAGAGATGTTGGGAAATTGCTTGAAGTGGCCACTTGTTATTACAAATGTCCGAGGAAGTAAAATAAAGACAAACGAGATCCTCAAATGCCCTAGACATGAGCCCACCCTAAAACAAATGTGGCATGCCCCTCAAATAGGTGCCACCCGGCCGGTAAAACACCTGCTAAGGCCAGGCCGTTATTACAAATTTACTGGCAATGTAGTTACCGGTAATTTGTAATACCCTAATAAAAAGCCCTTGGCCCACCCCCAATTCGCTCAGAACTGGCCTTTTTTTCAGCCTTCTGGCCATCGCGTGTGTTGCTCCGCCCCCTTTTGTGGCACAGTGCGTGACCCGCCCTTTTTTGCATCACAGACCGCCCCCTTTTGTTCCTGCCCCCCAACCGGACGGTAACATTTTTCAGAAAAGGTGGCAACCCTACCCTCAAATGGTTGAAAAAAATATTAAAAGAAAAAAATTAACAATTACTTTTAAACACAATCCCACAAAACAGAGTTGTTTTTAATTTTTATGACACTTCAGCATACAGGATATGATATCACTGATGTAAGATGATGTAGTTCATTCTATCAGTTCACCAGGTCTAAGCTGGCGAAGAAAACTCTGGCGAAAGGGGTAAAATAATGTCAAATTTGCACCTTGAGTGAAATTGCGGAGTAATGATCGTTCCCCCTGATCTAAAATTTGCCTGGCGATAGGGCTAGCAATGTACTCTATTGCTAGCAAAGTGTCCTCTACGTCTGTTAGTAAATTGGCAATATCCCTGTGGATGGCTTTTATGGCAAATTTTCGCTAGCCATGGCCACTTCGCCCTCCAGTAAATGTGCCCCTACGTGTTTTAGCAGAGGCAATTCTCAGTATTGTCAATATTTGTCTATTATTTGCAATTTTGTAGCCACAAGTAGCTGATACTGTACTAGTGGCTCCAGAGCTTCTAGTAGCAGCTACTTGTTGTGGCTATAAAATACCCTGCTATAAACAAAATGGATAATTGCCTCTGCTACAATACACGTAGGGGGTTATTTTTCAAAATCCGAATTTATCTCATTATTTTCTGAAATATAATCCGACCCCATCCGCATGGGTTATTTCCCCTTATTTATCAATACATTTTCCCGAGAAATTCCAGTTGGGGAAAAAAAATCTGTTCGTACAAATATTTCGGATTTTCCGCACGAAGATCCCTGCAGATCAGGATATCTTTGGGACTTATCCCATTGTCTTATATACATCCTCAGCAGGTCTGAGATGCTGGATTTTCGGATTTTGGACTTTTTTTTAATAAATCCCAAAAAATGTTAGGGTTTTTTTCCACTAAAAATTCCGATTTTATAGTAAAAAACAACCACTCGGCATTCAGACTTTAATAATTAACCCCCTTATTGTCTTACCAAAGCCACTTATCACTATTGTCTATTTGTAGCCGTTAAAAGTAGCTGCTACTAGTAGCTCTGTGTGTCTTCACCCTAAAGAAGAAAATACATGTAGTATGATTGGACCAATTTGAGTTCCCAAATGCAGATACTGTGGGGTTAAGACACAGGTGCTACTGGTCATTTAGCTGTTGGGTTTGATAAAGACTGGGACTTTGAAACTATTTTACACCAGGGGAGTAGTTATCTGCCTACTCACTGCTCCTGTAGAGTGCAAAGATACTAATTATACATTTTATGAATCATCTGCTAATTACCTTACTGTTACCTTATTATCTCCTTTAAAAAAATATAGAACAGTAATAGAGCTGTTTTGTCAAACATCTGTGAGGTGCTAAATCCAAATTTTCATGCCGTCTGCCATGTTCCTTTTCATACCTCCATGTTTTTCCCACCTAACTGTAGCAATGTGCTTGAAGTCAGAAATTCTGCTCAGGAGCACAAGGCAAAAAATAAATAGGATTTTGGGAGGGGTTTAACTGGCCAATCATTCTTCGTCTTGCAAAATGTGCACCTTTAACATAGGATGGAATTCTAATGAAGACCTGTTCTTCAGGGCTGGCGTTTAGTCATGTAGGTGCCATTACTGTCTCTTGATAAATGGGTCCCGCTATATTCTTTGTATTCTCTAATTCGTTTGTAAAAGTTGTAAGCAAGTTACTACTTTGTTTGCTTTAGGGAACAACCGTGTCTATTAAGCTGGACAAGTTGTGGAACACTCCATGAACACTATATACAATGGATACGTGAAAATATTGGATTTCTCCAAAACAGATTACAAGGTTTCAGTATTAATGTTTACATGTAAAGTCATTTACTATAGGACCAGAGACATTGTATATATAGTAACTCATTATGTTGCACGCAGGACCCAAGAGCACATGCCCTTTAATTTTAGGAAGCCAATTTAGAACCAGAAATCAATAGGCGGGAACGCTAGACCCCATTATTGATGAGTGTAGGTTGAAGACAACACACAAAAAAACGAAGAAGCCTTATACATTTCATGCCTAAAGGGGCACTTAATCATAGGCTGGATTAAGCCAGGATTAAGTCTATGATGAAGTGCCCCTCTAGGCATGAAACTCACACGGCTTCTTTGTTTTGCTGTCAGATGTTATTCCTTTGAATAAGCTGCCCTGAACCTGCACCCCTCCAGAGTGCCTGCCTATAATGATTCTTGGTTCAAAATGCATATTATCAAATGCTGACCCAAAGAATGACCATTGCCATTTTCAAGTCAGGCTGGAATTTGCCTCCTATAACCACAAACTGAACACTGCTACAGCCTGGCAACAATCTAAGGAGGCACCTAATCAAGCAAAAGGCTGCACTTTTTGGTTGCGTCAGTCAGTTTTTATCCTCAGATACTAAATTCCTCCGTTACAGTGGATCAAGTGATTTGTTTTCTACTAATTAATTTACTAGCAGGTTACCAGTTCCTCTACTCCTTCGGGGAGGAGCATTGCATATAGGCTGTGCTAATAAGCATCATTATTTTATGAGGTGAATCGGGGAGGGACGGTACCGTTGGCTCGGTGTGTATATCCCATTCTAATTAACATACTGGAGTTTACCACTTTACCCCTCCAGGGATCATTATTGCAAGTTAAAGAACACAAACGCAGTATCTTTTACTGGTTAACGCATCATTCCCCAACTTTACTTTACTTTCTTCTTCTGGATGGGGCACTTGCAATGGAACGTTAGACATCCTCTTCACGTTGCCAGCTGACTTTTCCTTTAGGCTAGATATTTATTTATTTATATATGTGGTTGTAACTGTGTACATACTACACAATTGTGTGTACTGCACAATTCTCCTGCCAGCTTCCTCTCAAACAGAAAACATAATTCCTTCATTACTCTTTGATGGCAGTTGGATTACTCTCTGGATCAACCTCCTTCATCTAGTTGTATAATTATTAATCTCTGTATAACCCATTTTGTTTATTCCTACCATCTGCTATTGCAACTTCCCTTGGCAGTGAATTTCACAGTTTGACTGATTTTAGTATACAGAATCCCTTCATCTGCTTAAACCCCCCCCCCACCGCCGTCTTCTCTCTCACGTTGTCGAATACCATTCCCTTAATTGCTCAGGCAGAGAGTGAGACATTTTTTATAGTCTATTACCTTCTTACAACAAGCTGGGCTTTGGCAAAGTTTGGGGATTCTCTAGAATCAATACTCTGATCATGATTCAGTACAAATCCAATCCTGAGAATGAGCTAAACCAACTCATGAAACAATTGTTTAACTGAAAAAAAGACTAAAGATGAATACCCATGAATAAACTCTCCTAAGAAACTATATTTCTATAGTGTAATATCTTTTGTTTTCCAATGCCTATACTCTTATTTTGTAGGAATATTTTATAACCCACGCCATGAACATGTGTTCAATCTTCCACTGAGGACAAGAGACCTTTTGGGTCTTTAAAAGGGAACTATCGCAAAAAATTAAAATGTAATATAAGCTTCATACTGAAATAAAGAACTTTCTAAATAAAATCAATTAAAATGCTGTACTGTTTCTAAAATAATCACGTTTATGTTCACTATCCTTCTCTCAGCATCTGTTTCTCTTCATTCTCTCTTCATGAAGGATTTGGGTGTCAGATATTCATTGAAATTTAGATCCAATAAATGTTATAGGGGGGCTCCTTTTGCCTAGAAGATGTATTAGAGCTCACTCTATTAAAATCACCAGACATCATGTCTCTCTACATGCAGAATTTGTGCAAAAGGCAGTTATTTTGTTAGATTTTGTTTGTACTGGAATCAGTTATTTTAGTGAACTCTAATTCATCTGCCTAGGAAAGGAAGCCCTCCTATAAGATATATTGGATCTAACTATCAATGAATATCTGACATCCAACTCCTGCATGAAGAGAGAATAAAGAGAAACAGATGCTGAGAGAGGAATAGTGAAGAAAAACTTGATTATTTCAGAAACTATGCAGAATGTATAATTGATTGTATTTATAATGCTTCTTATTTTCATTTGCAAAATAGTTCCCCTTTAATGATTAAACATGTCTGCAGACACAAGAATTCATATTATGCAGTAATAACAATGGTATAGGACAATAAAAGGTTGTTGGCCATCTTTTAATGCATTACTCTACAGAAGAGCCTTTATTTCTTTTGAAACCCTTCACTTTTGATGACATCAGCTAACTTCCTTTTTAGGACCATTTTCCTACCATAAGTGAGTGCATGCATGTTTCTCCCACATCCAGTCCAGCTTCAGCCAACATTTTTATAATGATATACGGGTAACATGACGTGCCCCTGTGTCATTACTAATTCAACCAACATCACCTTTACTATGCGTCTTGCCAACAGGACAGACATCAACAAAGCTTTTTCAATGCATGAATCCAAGGTGAGTCCCAACTCGCAAGCCAGATCTTTGCTACAGTGCAAAGGAGAAAAGGGCAAAGGAGCAAATATTGCATCAGCAAACTCTAAAAAATGGATCTCACTTTGGATGGAAACAAGTGGGGTGAAAGCAGTCTCACTAAAAACAAACCTAGGTTCCAGGGAAGCATCAATATACTGTAGGGACCCATAGGGTTGATGCTCCCCTGTGGAGTTAAGACCCTACACGGCCTTATTTCCCTAGTTGCTGGACAAAATCCCAGGTATCTAGTTATTAGCATAATGTGTAATTGGCCCATAGGTTGATGACCAATTCCCTTCACACTTCAATACAGTGTTTGGTTAGTTAGTGGATCTTCCTCTTTTGCTTTCCACCTGTGGAACAGTGTGTATGTTGCAGGGAGCCTGGCATTAGGCCCCAGTAAAGTAAAGGACACAAGGATGGAGAGGTCTTGGATACAGGGACCCGGAGGTGTAGGCAGGACAGGGGAGTTCTCTGAAATTGCAGAGAATTTAGGAAAGAAAGGCAGATAGAACTAACTATCAAGAGCAGCCTGTGCTCCAACTATGATGGATAGCAAAGGTGGTAGCTTTCCCCTCAGGCAAGACTGGCCTCTAGTGTAGGGATCACTAAGCTGAATAGGGATTTACAGTAGGTTACATGTATTGCCTGATAAAGGGTAGTTGCACAACACCATTCCTTTACCCCACTTCCAAGTAGAGAAGGTCCATCCTGTTGAGAGAGGGACAAATGTAACTGGTGGTCTGCCTGTTTCCTAACTGGACAAGGTCTATCCTAACCCAGACGGGGTTACAATACCTTTACTTTTCTTTAATGGGCCCAACAGCAAAATCATTCCACCATATTATCAGATGTTACCAAAGCACTGTGTATGGAAATATAAGTACCTGATAGAAATAACGCATATGTCAATTCAAATCATTTTAGGTGTTACTGATGATTCGATAATGAGTGAAGGCAAGGTAGTGAAGGCAAAATATTGTGGATAAGTTTTGGGAATACGGAGACTTCTCAGCTTGACTGTATAATGAACTGGTAGTAAAATATATAAGTATTGATTATGGCGGGAAGAATTATTGAAGGCAAATGCCAGGCAGAGGTTTTTATGATAGATTATGCAGGAGGCAGTCTAACTGGTTTAAGAGCTAGATTAGGTTAGGGTGATTTAATTTCAGAAATATTGAGGTGCAGTGGGATTGGGTTAGATCTTGTATATTTGGGATGAGAGGGAAAGCAGCACAGAGATACGCAAAGGTAGGGGTCCCCTGGGATTTGATGAATGGTTGTATTATTACTGGTAATGGAAATGTCAAGAAGGGTGGAGTGGGAGGAAGCTGGGAATGTAATTAATTCGCTTCTAGAGAGGTGAGCTTAAAGGTTATTCATTTTGACATAGTATGGCAATAAGATAGCTTCAAGAGTAGGGGTTGGTAGGGGTAAAGAATTATATATATCCATAATTAGATGAACAAGAAATAGAACTAAATTATGAGCATTTCTCTTCAATTTGTTTTATTTCCCTTTGAATGCATCATATTCATGCTCCTACTGTCCCCTGCTCTCCTACTGGAATTCTAGGAGCAAGGCCTGGAGCATGTGTCCAGCCAAAAATGGGCTTCCAATGGTTCACAAACTTTCCCTGCCAAGTTAACATGCAGTCTTCCAGCTTTGTTGAATGCAGTATGGCTGGGCAGCCTCTATCCTCTAGATAGCTTTTATGATTCTGGGATTTGTAATTCAGCAACATTTAACAATCCTGACCTAAAACCCCTGACTGATGGGCTGTGCAGGACCTCCCAGGTTTAGTATTTCTCTAAGTTTCTCC
Source organism: Xenopus petersii (assembly GCA_038501925.1). Lineage (NCBI taxonomy): Eukaryota > Metazoa > Chordata > Amphibia > Anura > Pipidae > Xenopus > Xenopus petersii. The sequence continues at coordinate 141,854,180 of CM076676.1, read as the reverse complement.
CTGGGGCTCCCCTTTAAACACACTCTGGCCCTGTCTAAAACAGAAAGCTGCAACGGTTCATACCTGTCGAAATTCTCATGGAATCACATAGCATTAGGCTTATGGAAGCTGGAACGTATTCTCTGCAGGCGTATTTCAGCCAGTAGCGAAGCCAAAGTCTTAATCTGCAATCTGCCAGTTCCTACATTTTATCCAAATCCCCATACAGAGAAAGAGAGAGGGGGAAAAAAGACATTCTGATCTAAGGTTATTAACCGGCATAATTTGTTTTCATCTGCAGATATGGAAATTGTACTTTATATATCCACTTCAAGGTCATTAATAAATACAATGCAAACCAGTGGACCTTGAGATAGTCCCTTTTTCAATGTTAACCAAATTGGTAAAAGCTGAATTTATATCATCCCTCAATTTGCTGTCATTCAAGCATTAATGTTCAAGTACAGAGACAGCGAGGCCTGCTGCCTTTGTTAGAGCAATCCACTCTTTGGGGGGGTTTATATATGATCCTAATGGGCTATTGGTGATTTTTTTTTACCAAGAAAAATGACTTTGAGTTATTTTTCAATAGACCAACAAGACATTTTCATTTTAATATCTCTCTCCCACTAAAACTAGAACCTCACCTTTGAGAAACCTCGGCTGATAATTTCAGAACAAGATATCAATACAATCAGACAAACCTTCTTGAGCCCAACACCAGATAATTCCTGTCCAGCTTGTTTTTCATCTCAGATATCGTCCTTTCTCTCAATTTCAGAAGTTCCCAAGGCTTTGTGACTGTTAAAGTACTGACCATATTCTGGCAAAATCCAGGTCATTATCATTTTCAAAATTTGTCTCTATGACCAAGGCCTAAGATGTCATTCCCATATTATCCACCATCATCTGAAACTGACTTGTAAGTGACCCTTTACCGATGGGACACTTTGCACCTTTCTGTTCCATTTTCTCTACCAAACGTCTATTGATCCCAGGATTGATTCGAATTCTTATCAAGTGCCTGGACATGACTAACTTAAACTTAAAACTTAAAAATACCACCCAATTGCCCTCTTTTGTCATCATCTCTTTCATCTCAATAATTGTTCCTCAAGCTCTAATTTGGCATATTTATCTCCAGCCTTTCCCTGAGTTCTCTGAATACTTGCCTGGCATCATGTGTTCTCCAATGCAATTCCCAAAATATCTTTATATGTATTTTGTTTCCTTCATTAAGATTGCAATATTCAATTTGGTTGACTAGGTTTATCACTTGATTTCCCTTATTATATGATGGTCCTTCAGCCTAAGGGTGGAGATTCTTATCAGACCATACAAGTGATTTTTCTAAAAATGTTTCTGCTCAGACACCTAGGGGACGATTCACGAAGGGTCGAATATCGAGGGTTAATTAACCCTCGATATTCGACTGGGAACTAAAATCGTTCGACTTCAAATATCGAAGTCGAACGATTTTGCGCAAATCCTGCGATCGATCGATCAAAGGATTTTTCGTTCGATCGAACGATTAAATCCTTCGAATCGAACGATTCGAAGGATTTTAATTCAACGATCGAAGGAAAATCCTTTGATCAAAAAATCACAGGCAAGCCTATGGGGACCTTCCCCATAGGCTAACATTGACAAAGTAGGGGGTCGAAGTTTTTCTTAAAGGGACAGTACTTCGACTATCGAATGGTTGAATAGTCGAACGATTTTTAATTCTAATCGTTCGAATCGTTCGAATTCGTTCGAATTCGATCGAATTTAACCAATTCGATGGTCGAAGTACCCAAAAAATACTTCGAAATTCGAATTTTTTTTTATTTGAACCCTTCACCCGAATTTCGTGAATCGGCCCCCTAGTGTGGCTGCAGAAGGCAACCTGAGAGAGAGGTACTTCATACCACTCTATGGGGTGTGCCTACACTTTTCTGTGTAGGGGCTTGCTGCTGAGTGTGTCTGTTCTTGCCAAAAGCATTTTGGTTCAGAGGATGCACCATAACTCCTAACTATCCCATTGTGAGCGGGACATGATTTTAACAGTTCAACCCGCAGTCCCGGCTTGTTACTAAAATGTCTCGATTTTCTCTTTTATCTCCTGCACTGAACAGCTAGAAAAATATAGTTCTAACTTAATTGCCCATTGGCAGAGAGCCCAGAACTGCCACCAGGTGCACTTGGATACTTTTGTAACAATTTAAGCTATGTGCGCCAAATGTTTTTGGCTCTCTTTCTATTTCAAAAATGTTGGGAGGTATGGATGCACTGCTCATTGATACAGTATGCATAGCAGAAGAGATTCCAGGAAGAAAGCCTAGGATCACTCCTAAAATTGACATGGAAAACCTTAGAGACTGAGCTTCACCAACTAGATTTTAAAGCACAGCCTGGGTATGTATCTTGCCAACATCTCAAGGGCCTACGCCTGGAGATCTCTATCTTTTTGTGTATCCTTGTATACATTTTTGTTGAGTTAGTACAATATGTCTTATCATCAGTGCTCTAGTAAGCCAGGAGGGGTGGGAATGGAGTTCCCATAAGGTATTATATGTGGGAACTGATTTCCCTTAAGAACAATAAATGCTGCCGGAGAAAGGGGTCAATGTTAATCCAGTTTAGAACTATTCATGGTCTCTGAGGTAGCAAAATATATCAATATGCACTTGCCAAGGAAGAGATGAAATGGGAAAATGTTCTGTGATCTATTTATTTTTTAGAAGGGGCCACTAATGCAAATTCCTGCACATTAGCAGAGAAAGAACCCTCACTTACAGTATTTATTGGAGGTGTACAGCCGTAACATCATTTGTAACATAATTTCCTATTGTGATCTGTGACATTACTAATGTACAATTACAAAAATATTCTTGACAGAAGGTTCTAGGCGTTATCATGCTGCTTAGGTATGAAAAGGTATTGTAAAGGCCGACCTATGCTGAATGCTCGGTATTATAAAATCATAAAGAGCTTATAGGCTGATAATAATAAAGCTGCATTTTGACCATTAAAGCATGCCCATTTCAGGGTATAGTTCTACAAAAATAGTTATGTATTTTAGTCAAGCCATTTATCATGCACGACAGCCAGTGGTAACGGCGGCCAAGGATATGCTAATCAGGGAAGGGGAGTGGAAGATGTGCTGCGCCTTCATTCTACTCCCGAGCGGCTAACAGCTGTCCGATTTTTTTATGCTCTTCCACAAAACCAATTTATCAATGTGTCGGAAAATTCTCTCTACTTTGTAACAAACAATACACACAGGACTCGGAGATCTCTCTCTAACTGGAGAGATAATTCACCACTTAGTGCATCTCCACCCATCAGATGCTGCTCAACGAGAACTATAGGATGTGTTACATTAAAGAGGCAAGGTTAAAGAGTCAATTGCTCTGAATGGACATCCAACAAGTGGAATACCCATCTTGGATTGGTCTCACCAACAGAATAACCTTCAGGGATCCCAACTGCATGCATCAGGCAGAGGGTAAAATGGAAGTAGTACATAAGAAGTTGAGCTTAATATATAACAGTAAAAGCAACAGTAAAAGGATTATTGTATTTTATTTAAAAAGTATATTAAAGTCAATGGTCAAAGGATTGGCTGGACATTAAAATACTCTACTGTGCTTGCTTAAATTAAGTTGGCCAATAAAAGCTGCCAACAGAACAAGTCAGCAGCTTATTGGCCGGTGTATTGGGCCCTCTGATGGGCTTCCCCAACCAATAACTGGCAGAAAATCAGCCGGATGTCGATCAGGTAGGTGTACAAATCCCATCGGATCGAGGACCACATTGGTTTGTTGATGCGGTCTTTGCACCGACTGCCTGCATTCCTGGTCCAACTCGTGCCCATGATTAGATCAGCTCAAGGTGAGTATAGTCTGTTAAGTAATGTCAATAAAGAACATTGTATAGGGGGTCCTCTATTGGCAATAGGTCTTCCTTATGTGAATATAGTGCAGGGGTATTTGAAAAAGGGGTATACTGTAGAGGGAAATCAATGAGGGCAGGGTCGAACTGGAGACTCCCCAACCCAACAAAAAAGCCCCTTCCTGCCCCCTTTGGAACTAAGGGGTAAGTGTGTAAAGGTAGGGAAAAGATGGGGTAGGTGGGAAAAATGTAATGAGTTGAAGAGGAGATATAGGACAGAGCAGGGTAGAATGATAGGAAAAGCTTCAATGAAAGGACAGGGAGATGAGGGACTGCGGTTCCAGGGACAGAGAGTAGGCAAGAGTGAAATAATTCACAGTTTTGCTGAGAAATAAAATGCCCATAGACTCGAATGGATAGTAAAAAAATTGTTTTGCAGTTTAAAAAATGTCACCGTTTGAAAATTTGTTGTGCAAAAAAACACCCATTGACTTCAATGCGTTTGATTTTTTTTGCCGTTTCGCAAATTTTTGGCTAAGCACAACAGGTCAGATTCGCCAATTCCTAATTGGAGTGGATTACAGATGCCACCATACCCAAAAGGAATTCATTATCCCCCAGTATGCCATTGTCAGTTTAATTCAGGCTATAATTTCCCAGTTGACAGGACTTAAAAACTTCCAGTGCGACAAGAAGGTCCCTAACTCATGTCGATTCTTATCACTGCCACTGTATACGAGCCACGGTGACCGGAAACTGGTCTGTTATTTATAGTAGAAGCTCCCAGATGAAAGTGGGTTTTGAATAAGCAATGAACATAACACAGGGTGATTGGCCCCTTCAACAACAACAAAACGGAAAATGGAATGGGCTAGCATTTTTTTAACAAGTGGGAGGTTAATTGACGTATTTTCTAGAACATAATACAAAGTAAGATTTTAAGCAGTGTTACTGTTCCAAAAAAATGGCATATTTAACAAAAAAATGCTATAAATTGCCAATATCACTAACTATAATGTTATATACATTATGTCTAGTAGAAGTATTGAAACCTGTACATGAATTACTTGGAATTTCCATTTTTGATTAACTAGACGATACTGGGCTCCCAACTAGGGATGATCGAAATATTTCAATGTGTTTTCCTGCGAGAAAACGCCCATAGACGATAACGCATGACTTTGCAAATTTTCAGCCAAGCGACATGGGTCAGATTTGCTTATCACTACCCCAACATAACCAGAGGTTGACCTGTTTTACCAATATATGTTGAAATTGCTCATTAATAGGGCATCATGGGACCCCCTGTACATTCTGGGGCCCCCTGCACCCTCAGAGTCTGCTTCCTCTGTAGTAACTCCCCTGCTTTCAGCTCTTTTATTTTATTTTATTTGGGATTTGTTCCTATTGATTTATTTCGAACATTAGAACAAACACACCAGCTTGATATTTTTCGAAATGTCTTCTTCCATCTCAGGTCCTCATCAAAAATGCACTTCTGGCGATAACGTCTTGATTTTTGGTGTCTTTCATCACATCTTATTGCTTTTATTGATTTATTTATCTGATTAATATATATTACTTTTTTCTAATTATATTCTCTTGGGGATCTTGCTGTCAGAGGAGAGCCTACTGGTAGCTTTGCCATTAAATCGTGCTCTGTATAGCTTAGTGTCTTCTTTAAGACGTTCTGTCTCTAAGATTGTGTTTGTTCCTGATCTACTGCACCGTCTGGGAGTTGATGTCTCCACATATCCCAATATTACCCATGAGCTCGGCAAGGAGGACTTATTCTATTTCAGCATGACTCGTGTCACTGATTCCTTGTAGTTGGCTTGATTAATAGTTCTCCTTAAAGGGCAGAGGTTTGAAACTCCCGTGACATTTCGTTTTTAAGTGTTCTGTCAGTCCTCTAGAACAATGGCTCCCAACACAAGTCCTCAAGGACTATTATCAGAGCAGGTTTTCAGTACATGACAGATCCACCTCCTCTGTGTTTTGGGAGCACACCCTAAAAATATATAGTGTTGGAGGTTGCAGAAGACCTGGGAATTACGGCACATAGACAGAACCACAGCGGGTTTAGGGCTATAGACTTGAAGAAATGTATAAATGCTGAAGGTTAATAACGAGAAAGCATACCCTGTATTTCTAGAACTATTCAAGCTATAGGTTTTTCTGAGGGACCTTATTTATCTGCATAAATATTTATACCTATAACTGGGTGGAGCCATGATTGCTCTGATGAGGTAACCTATAGCAATACCCTTCCTATTAAAGGCATAGGAATAGTCTTAAGTCATTATTTCTAAATTCACTTGGGCTACTTACAGAGCCTTTCTCAAAACAACCATGTAAACAATCTAGATACTCTCAGAATAGAATTAGTGGTCCAGGTGCTCCAGACCTTCAACTTAGGGAGCAGAAACCCGTTAATGATATGAACAGACAAGAGTGGGCCTCCTGGCACTCTAGGAAATCCACAGGGGTCATAGATACAGTATAAAAGTACAACTTTTATTGGAAAAAATGTGACTATTGACATCTCCAAAGGCCTTACGCATTTCATGTGCTTACTTGTAGAGCCTGCCCTTGAAAAGGAGTCCATTTATTGGATCTTGAAATGCCCCATCAGGGTTGTATGTGACTCTCTTTGTATTTGTGAAACAATATACTCTCATGGTAAAGCTTAGTTTAACCATGTGGAATCACGTTTGTTGCAAGGATTTAGACTTTGAACCTTTATTGTTTAGGCTGTTACCTTGAGCCCTTTTTGCCATGGAATTCCTCTGCACTTTGAATATCTGTATATATTTTATAATGGAAGGTACAGTATTCCCTGCAGTGAAGAACATAAAGTGAGCCTAATCAAATATGCCAGTATAGAACATTTTCTCTTAGAAAGGCACTGCTTTCCCAACACTAAGAATAAGCTTTTCTATACAAACTGTCAGTTTCTGCATGTACCTTCCTTGGAGCGCACTCTTTTTTATTGTGTTTTTAATTAAAAAGAGACCTTGAGAGGAAAAGGTGCCATTTTTTGTTGTCAAATAAAGGAAGAAGTGTCTAAACATGCAGAACTATACCACAAATGGCACTTTGTAATGTTTCTTTTCATAATTAGCTGACCTCAAGGACAAAGAATAAGCTGGAGCAATGAGTTATTTATAATGAACAGAATGGCTAAATTACAGTATAGGATGGTGGCTTCGGGCCTTGCCACAGGTCTGTACTTGCAGAACCAATAAGGCGGGACCGGAGATTCACTTGCACCATCACACTTGATAGAATTGTCTTTGGACAATATTTAATTTCTCCATTTCCTTGTCTGTTCATATTATCACATTAGCAAAGACATGTTGCTACACCTTCTGCCATAATTATTTCTCTGATGCAGATAATGAGGTTGTGGCACACCTTTCCTATTGAATTAAATTGCTAGGGGTGTTCTAGGGTCTACCATTTCCATAACGTAATTCGGCAGGGCAGTCCAGGTTCGAGGGTGTTTCATAGAAGAAATGGGGTAGGGATTGGAGCAGATATGTTTGTTGTTTGGTGTGGCAGGGTGGATGAAGGGAGTGGCCTACAATGCCCTAATTTCTTTGAATATGTATGCATTTAAGGTGGACATTTCGTTCAACAGTTATTGCCATTGAAAAACAAAGGCTGGGCTATTAAAACATAAATTCAGAGTAATGTAACCAGTCCAGCGAGTAATAAGACAAACAGATAGTAGGAGCACCTAAATTTGTTAATTGGGGTGTACCCCTACCCACACATTGAGTAAATTGTAACCTAAGTTGTATCCACCCGTTGTTAATATGATACTGTATTTTATCTAGCACAGGGTTTACCTTCATTCTTGTTAAAGAGCTCAATGTTCAAGTCCAGTGGTTTTCAGACTATTGGTGTTTAGTATTTGGACAGGTCTTGATGAGCTCATAACATATATTATATATAAGGATACAGATCTGGGGTATCCACCCCAAATCTCAACCTAATTCACCTTCAGGTGGGCTTTGTCATGACATTTCAGTAACCGAAGACACTAAAAGAGGTAAAAGACAAAGTTTAGATGAGCTTTGTGAATTCTGAAAGAGTCAAACCCCCAAACAAAAGAATCACATAGTGTTTCTAGGCTTTGGAACGTATGACATGAGAATGTACAGGGGTAAAAGGGAGAGCATAGATTTATCTCTTCATAGCACAGAAAAACAAAGAACTGCTTTCAAGCCTCAAGGCCAGGGTATGAATGACCAAGGCTAACTTGAGAACATCCATCCGTTCCAGGGGGAATATGCATACGCAGAACTGTATTCCTTTTTAGGTCCCTTAACTCATATAAAGGTTACATATATATGAAAACCTGGCTGTTACTCTGCTTTAGATCCAATGATATCCAAAAAGTAAACAAGCAATTATATCTACTAATCACCTAAAGTGGGCCTCCACCTCATCTAAGTTTCTCTATAGTGAAAGTGTTGATCTGCCAACGCATGAAAGGCACAAGTTAATGGGGAAAGGGTAATGAACTGAAGGACTGAAGGTCAGCTAGGATGACATTTGAGGGTGGGTGCTTATTTACTATCTTGAATATGTTTTGGAACATAAAAGAGTTATTGTTACAACAATGTTTTAAGTACACAGTATGGCCAAAAGTATCCAGAAACATATGTGGCCGGAAGTATCCAGACACCCTTTTCTTGCCCTTTGCTGGAACACTAACTGCCAATTTCCAAGTCATTTCAGTTAGCAACACCATATGCTGGGTGTATGTTTTTATAATGTCTGAACAGTTGCTCATAAGCCTAAAATGGGCAAATATTAGTGGGAATGGGGAAACTGTCACTGCCATTGGACTCTGAAGAAATGGAAACATTGTCTGCAATGATGAACAGCATTTCACCATCTGGCAGGCTTGATGGATCAGGATGTGTTTGGTACCTAACAGGAGAATTCTACCTGCCTGAATGTTTAATGTTGATCTAAAATTTAATGCAAGAAGAACAATGGATTGAGGCTGTTTTCCATGGTTTTGGCTGAAGTACCTGGTTCCACTGAAAGTGGTGCTTAATACTACAGCATAAAATGACATTATTGACTGTTCTGTGCTTGCTACTTTGTTTGGGCAAGGTTCTGCAGCACAATAATACTTCAGTGCGGAAAGAAATGTCTGTACATACCACAATGTACAATGTTTCTTAATATACTGTTGCCATACATTGATATTAAACTCATTGTGCTGTATAACAATGAGGAGTATCTCTGTACCCTTATATTTACCAGGCTGTTCTATATAATGATGCTGAGTATCTCTATACACTGATAATGACCAGGCTGCTCTGTATAATGATGCTGAGTATCTCTATACACTGATAATGACCAGGCTGCTCTGTATAATGATGCTGAGTATCTCTATACACAGATAATGACCAGGCTGCTCTGTATAATAATGCTGAGTATCTCCATACACTGATAATGATCAGACCGCTCTGTATAATGATGCTGAGTATCTCTATACACTGATAATGACCAGGCTGCTGTGTATAATGATGCTGAGTATCTCTATACACTGATAATGACCAGGCTGCTGTGTATAATGATGCTGAGTATCTCTATACACTGATAATGATCAGGCTGCTCTGTATAATGATGCTGAGTATCTCTATACACTGATAATGACCAGACTGCTGTGTATAATGATGCTGAGTATCTCTAACACAGATAATGATCGGACTGCTGTGTATAATGATGATGAGTATCTCTATACACTGATAATGACCAGGCTGCTCTGTATAATGATGCTGAGTATGTCTATATGCTGATAATGACCAGGCTGCTGTGTATAATGATGCTGAGTATGTCTATATGCTGATAATGAATGCCAGCTCAGTATAATGAAGGAGAGTTCCTCTGCACGCTGACAGTTGGCCTCCATGTTGTGGAATATCACACTGAGACGAGGATGGCTTTGTATAAAACATCACAAATGCTGGGAAATGACATGGAAGCGGCAAGGATGAGATCTGCATTGAAACCATTAAAGGGATTATTTTGTAACCCCGCATTACACTGCTCATTACCAATTTCTATTCAGCTTGCAGCACTTGTGTGAGTACATAGGAGACGGCATTATTCCAGCACTAGCAGGGCCACCGCACACACTGTGAGCAATGATGGAGGCAGAATGGAAACGGGGGAAGGAGTGGTCCTCTATTATGTGTAGTAACAAGTATCTGATGATTTGTATAATCCCCTTGATTGGCTGACATACTCTCTGCCTTACTGGGTAGTTACTACAGGCACCCAGCCATTGGGTCACATATATAGGCAGAATTCATGTTCTCTATACTGTATATATATCCCTATATCTGAGCTCAGTAATGCTATGCTATGATAATGCAGAAGCAAAGACTATAGTAGCTGGGGGAGGGGGCATCTATGTTGCTTTAGCTGCACCCCTTTAGTTCTTGTTGAAATACAACTCAAGCACCCACCTACTGCTGTCACGGAGGGGAGCATTGTAGTTCAACAGCAACAACAACGCACAATTACCCTACAACACCCTACTTTTAAAATGAATGGGCCCTAAAAGCTCTGGTTGACCTACTGGCCTAGGTCCCTCAACCACCTAAGCCAGTCCCATTATTGCCAAAGCCAGTCCTTCCCACACTGTGGGGACTCCCCCTCTTGTTGGGGGAGGGGCTCAGACAGAATGCAATTTAGGGTAAGATTTTGACAGATTGTCTATTTGATCACATCTGAAAGCCCATTTAGAAGGTCAGTAAGGGTGAGATTTGCAATGATAATGGGTGGCCCTAGACATTTTTGGCACTAGTGACTATATATAGTGAATAAAGTACCCCCATTATAAAATATAAGGATATTATAAGTTACAGAGGAGTTCCATGACCATATAAAAGCACAAGGCACAAGGAGTGTTTTTATACAGGAATGAAACTCCAAGGTGAATTCTAATATTTTGCAACAGGGGGTACTTTATTTATTATAATACACAAGTTTCAGTGAATCATGTGACAGAAATTACATAACTGATGACATCACTAAGCACTATTTAGAAGGATATAATTTACAGGATAGTCATGGCTCTTGTGTATTATACTAATATATTTTATTATCTATAACCTTGTTATGAACTAAGGGAGGGGCCTGAGCAAAGGTATGATCTCCAAACTGAAAATGTCCAACAACCACTAGTTTAACCTCAACGCTGTCACTATCTGAAGAAGGATCCAAAGAAGACCGAAGACCCGGAAGATGGTGCCCATGAGCTCCCAAAATTACTGAGGGGAAGGAAGAGGATCTGAAGAAGAATGAAGACCTGGAAAATGGTGCCCATGAACTCTGAAAATTGCAGAAGGGAATGAAGAGGATCCAAAGAAGACTGAAGACCCGGAAGATGGTGCCCATGAACTCTGAAAATTGAGGGTAGGAAGCAGGGAGTGGGATGATCTAGGGTAGAAGGTATGACCTGCAAACTGAAAAAGCCCAACAACCACCGGTCTAAGCTCAACGCTGTCACTACACAACTCTGAAAATTGCCGAAGGGAATGAAGAGGATCAAAACAAGACTGAAGACCCGGAAGATGGTGCCCATGAACTCCGACAATTGCTGAGGGGAAGAGGATCTGAAGAAGAATGAAGACCTGGAAGATGGTGCTCATGAACTCTGAAAATTGCCGAAGGGAATAAAGAGGATCCAAAGAAGACTGAAGACCCCGAAGATGGTGCCCATGAGCTCTAAAAATTGCTCAGGGAAGGAAGAGGATCTGAAGAAGATTGAAGACCGGAAGATGGTGCACGTCAGCTCCACTGCTCTTACTCTGCATAAATAATTGAGCATGCTGTCATGGGGCACTTTATGGAGTAATGTACTATGAGGGTAGAAAGCAGAGAGGGGGACGATCTATGGTAGTAGATGGGGCTTTTCTTAATGGCTGGGTTTAGTTCTCCTTGAAAAACAAGCAGAATGCATTGATTTATTGAACTCATGTTGGAGTAGTCTGCCATATTAATGGGGAAGCTTTAGGAAATGTTGGACTTAGCAAAAGCGCTTCTAATATAGCCGTTTCTCTTAAAATCGAAATACAACCACTTGATGTTTTTGGTTGTTTCAAGGAAAATTACCTCTGATTAAGAACTGTTGTCTCCTTGGAGGGATATGAGAAAATACAAGAAAATATCTGCTTCTTATATAGCGGAACAGTTCCGTTGCTTGTGGGTTGGACCTTGTGTACATGCAGCGTGGGCATTAGTGATCACATGACTAGCAGGGCTGAACCGAGAGAATAGGAAACCAGGGCACTAACGTTAAAGGGGTGGTTTACCTTTAATGGTTAGTATGTTATAGAATGGCTAATTCTAAGCAACTTTTCAATTGGCCTTTATTTTTCCTTTTTTATAGTTTTTGAATTATCTGCCTCCTTCTTCTAACTCTTTCCAGCTTTCAAATGGGGGTCTATCTAAAAAAAAAAAAAAAAAAAGCTCTGTAAGGCTACACATTTAGGGGCCGATTCACTAACTTCGAGTGAAGGATTCGAAGGTAAAAAAACTTCGAATTACGAAGTTTTTTTTGGGCTACTTCGACCATCGAATGGGCTACTTCGACCTTCGACTACAACTACGAATCAAAGGATTCGTAGTAAAAATCGTTCGACTATTCGACCATTCGATAGTAGAAGTACTGTCTCTTTAAAAAAAACTTCGACCCCCTAGTTCACCATCTAAAAGCTATGGAAGTCAATATTAGCCTATGGGGAAGGTCCCCATAGGCTTGCCTAACTTTTTTTGATCAAAGGATATTCCTTCGATCGTTGGATTAAAATCCTTCGAATCGTTCGATTCGAGGGAATTATCCTTCGAATCGTTCGATTCGAGGGAATTATCCTTCGATCGTTCGATCAAACTATCTGCGCTAAATCCTTCGATATTCGAAGTCGAAGGATTTTAATTCCAAGTCGAATATCGAGGGTTAATTAACCCTCGATATTCGACCCTTAGTGAATCGGCCCCTTATTGTGATTGCTACTTTGTATTATTCATCTTTCTATTCAGGCCTCTCCTATTCATATTCCAGTCTTTTACTCAAATCAATGCATGGTTACTAGGGGAATTTGGACCCTGGCAAGCAGATTGCCAAAACTGCAAACTGGAGAGCTGCCGAATAAAAAGTTAAAGAACTCAAAATCCACAAATAATAAAAGATGAAAACCAATTGTCTCAGAATATCACTCTCGACATCATACTAAACGTTAATTTAAAGGTGAACAACCTGTTTAATGGTCCTGGGAACCTAAAAAGAGATGCCATATGTCATTTACCCCAATCAGTGCTGCACATGCTCTTGGCAAACGCCAGAACTAAGGGGGGTGGGTGGCATACGCACAGGCCCGGATTTGCGGCAAGGCCGCATAGGCCCGGGCCTAGGGCGGCAAAGAAATAGGGGCGGCATGCCGCCCAGCCGCCGTTCAAACCCACCAGCTGCGCCAGCGTTTTTTTTGCGTGCTGGGAAGGCGGGCGCTAGGACCGCGCGGCCGCCTGGTTGGACCGCGCGGCCTAGGGGCGCCGAGACATGAAATCCGGCGCTGCATACGCAGTGTTCCATGGAGACAGCTACAAATCTCCTCTTCTTCGGGCGCTTAATCACCTCCAAAATGCCTTCCCGCCGGCTAGAATGTGAATTGTCCGGTGGGATGGCAATAGTTTCTTTGGAAAAGAAAGCGATCTTAGAGTTAAATTTATCAAAGAGTGAAGTTCCGCCACTAGACTGAAATTCCGCAGCTCTCCATTCATTTCTATGGGATTTTGAAAGGCGTATTTACTGTATTAATGGGTGAAAGTGAAATTTCACCCTTTGATAAATACGCCTTTAAAAACCCCATAGAAATGAATGGGAAGTGGCGGAATTTCACTCTAGTGGCGGAACTTTACTATTAACTTCACTCTTTGATAAATATTCCCGCCATCGATTCACATTCTAACTGGTGGAAAGGCATTTCGGGGAGATTAGTCGCTCGAAGAAGAGGAGATTTGTCACTGGGCGACTAATCTCCCCTGGACGATTCGTATGCCACCACTTTTAAGGGCTGGATCATTACTGCTGTAGGTTTGATGAACCAATGGGCCGGTACAACAAGTCCAGTACATATAATACCGATGTTCTTGCCATTTTTATTTAAAGCTTTAGTTCTCATTGAATTTCATCTTAGGGAAATAGACCTGGCAGTTTACTGGGCCCTGCTTTGTGCTGTGCTCGAGCAGTCTCTTCATGACTAATCATACTGATTATTCACATTATAAATATCCCAAATTTCCATTAGATCTTAGACTCTCGTGCTGGAGAGCTGCTTCACTTCAAAGTAATTACCAGGTAAAACTAAATAAAAATTCTACTTTTACTCATGGCAACTGGCACATATGGAACACAGATTCAGTGGAGTTTCTGGGGACCCAGGGATCTAACAGGGGTCTGTCTACTTTTTATATAGACGCATGACTTCTTCTTCTCATGGGCTTTTCTTTCTGCTTCTATTGCCCCAGGATTATGGGAAATATATATAATCCCCAGGATCCATCTGGGTGTTATTCTTCTTGTTTGCAGCTTCTTGAAATTAGTTGGAAAAGTTGCGATGATATTCAAAGATATGAAGGGTCGTTTATGGAGACCCGGGACAGAAGGGCAAAGCATTGAGCATAATATGCTGTATAGATCGATATTCTGAGACAATTTGCAATTGGTTTTCCTTTTTTATTATTTGTAGTTTTTGGATTATCTAGCTTTTTATTCCGCAGCTCTCCAGGTTACGGTCTCAGCAGTCCGGTTGCTAGGGTCCAAATGACCCTAGCAACCATGCATTGATTGAATAAGAGGCTGGAATATGAAAAGGAGAGGCCTGAATAGAAAGACGAGTAATAAAAAGTAACAATAACAATACATTTGTAGCCTAACGGAGCATTTGGTTTTTAGAAGGGGACAGGGACCCCCATTTGAAAGCAGAAGATAAAGGCAAATAATTTAAAAAAACTATAAAAAAATAATGACGACCAACTGAAAAGTTGTTTAGAATAGGCCACTCTCTAACATTAGTCATGGGTGAATTTGCGTTGTTTTGCCGAAAAATTAGCGAAATTCGCGAAACGGTGAAAAATTTGCAAAACGGCGCTGGTGTCTCGTTTTTGACGCCAGTGCCCGTTGTTTGACGCCGGCATCCGTTTTTTTTTAAAAAAAATTTGGACGCCGGCGAATCTTTGCCGCAAATTTTCGCGGGTATTTTGCGAATTTATTTGCTGGCGCCAAATCGCGCAAATTCGCAGCGAATTCGTGCCTGGGGAATAAATTCGCCCATCACTATCTAACATACTAAAATTAAACTTAAAGGGGAACCAACCCTTAACAGACACTTCTACCAAGCTCTGACCATAGGGCAGGTGGTATTTACAGGGCCCTGTTGCAGCTCCACAATATCAGGTCTCAATAACACACAAGATTACCTCATTTATCAATAATCCTTCTCCAAAAATTTGAAGCCAAAAAACGTTGCGAGAAAATCGAGCTTCAGTTTCAATCGTACGATTGACGCTCCGAAAACTCAACTTTATCGAATTGTGGCAGCGAAAACTCTACTTTATTAGATTATCCTGCACGGATCACAATGTCAAGAAACATCTTCAGGGGCATCTGCCATTGACTTCTACATGATCTGGTTTTATTGGATTCAAGTTTTTAGCAGCTATGGGGTATAATAAATCCAGTATCGGACTGGCCTGACGGGAAACCGGGAAAATACCTGGTGGGCCCGACCCTAATGGGTCCCCGCCAGGCCAGTCCCCTTTTCCGTTTTTTTTCCGGCCGGGCCCGAGCCCCCCAGTCTGACCCTGAATAAATCTCTAAAAATTCAGGTTTTTTTTTCCTCTAAAAATTCAAGTTTTCCCCTCTAAAAATGTGAGGTTTAATAAATGGGTCTTTATGTTTCTTCAGTGATCTCACCAAAATTAAGACAAAGTGAGTGCCATCCCCTGGAAATTGGGTACTAGGATTTAAAAAAAAAAAAAAAAGCGATTACATTTGCACATGTTTTGCAAGTTTGTTTTCAAAAGTCAACAAAATAGTGTGCAGAAACAGGAGGGAAAGTAGCACAGCTATGCAAAAGGCTAAATAAGTATGGAAACGGAAACTCAGGTAACACAGACCATTAATAATTACCTATATCATATATAAATAAAAAGAGAACGTCCCAAAAAAGCAGCACTAAAATAGACATTTCTTTTCTTCGTTTTGCATTTTGGAATGATCACACTGAATACGGGGACTGTGCTAAGGGAATCCTAAGGGCTAAACTAAGCCGCCTGACTTTATCTCATCTGACTTTAAGGGGCCGATTCACTATGGGTCGAATATCGAGGGTTAATTAACCCTCGATATTCGCCTAGGAACTCGATCGAAGTCGAACGATTTAGCGCAAATCCTGCGATCAAACGATCGAAGGATTATTCCTTCGATCGAACGATAAAATCCTTTGAATCGAACGATTCAAAGGATTTTAATCCAACGATCGAAGGAAAATCCTGCTGCCGAAGTAGGGGGTCGAAGTTTTTCTTAAAGAGACAGTACTTTGACTATCGAATGGTCGAATAGTCGAACGATTTTTAGTTCGAATCGTTCGATTCGAAGTCGAAGTAGTAGTCGAAGGTCGAAGTAGCCCATTCGATGGTCGAAGTAGCCCAAAAAACACTTTGAAATTCGAAGTTTTTTAATTCGAATCCTTCACTCGAGCTTCATGAATCGGCCCCTTAGAGGTGGTTCACTTTTAAGTTAACTTTTAATATGTTATAGAATGGCTAATTCTAAACAACTTTTCAATTGGCCTTCATTTTTTCTTTTTTTTATACTTTTTGAAGTATGTGCCCTGTTCTTCAGACTCTTTCTAGCTTTCAAATGGGGGGTCACTCTAAAAAACAAATGTTCTGTAAAGCTACAACTGTATTGTTATTACTACTTTTTATTATTCAGCTTTCGATTCAGTCCCTCCCCTATTCATATCTCTCATTCATATCAATGCATGGTTGCTAGGGTTATTTGGACCCTACCAACCAGATTGATGAAATGCACAGATAATAAAATATGAAAACCAACTGCAAATTGTCTCTCTACATCATCTAAAAGTTAATCTGAAGGTGATCAACCCCTTTAACATTACAGCTATTGTAGGAGCCAACAAAATATTGTGCTGTTGCATGCGGTTGCGTGGCAAGATGTCACATGGTGTTGTATGGCAAGATGTCACATGGTGTTGTATGGCAAGATGTCACATGGTGTTGTATGGCAAGATGTCACATGGTGTTGTATGGCAAGATGTCACATGGTGTTGTATGGCAAGATGTCACATGGTGTTGTATGGCAAGATGTTGCATGGTGTTGTATGGCAAGATGTTGCATGGTGTTGTATGGCAAGACGTTGCATGGTGTTGTATGGCAAGATGTCACATGGTGTTGTATGGCAAGATGTCACATGGTGTTGTATGGCAAGATGTCACATGGTGTTGTATGGCAAGATGTTGCATGGTGTTGTATGGCAAGATGTTGCATGGTGTTGTATGGCAAGACGTTGCATGGTGTTGTATGGCAAGATGTCACATGGTGTTGTATGGCAAGACGTTGCATGGTGTTGTATGGCAAGATGTCACATGGTGTTGTATGGCAAGATGTTGCATGGTGTTGTGTGGCAAGACAAGATAAAATTTGGTCCACACAATCTGATCAGAATCTCCCATGTAGTTTAGCCCTATGAGTGCTTATCTACAATCCATTCTATCCAACCTTGACACCTATTGGGAGATTATTGGGAATATCTGATCCTGCAGCCCAAAGTCAAGTACCACCAGGGGATGGAGGAACTGAATGAAAACAACCATTAGACCCTTGTGAATTGTTAGATTGCCCAGAAAGATTGGATTAATGCAGCCGTCCCCATCACTGTGACCTTTGCACTCGCACTGATAGAGGTCACCAGTACTTGACCCCAACCTGATTTGACCAGATATTGATTGCTCAGAGCTATTTTATGGAGTCTGCACACACAGAATGATGATCAGCCTAAACTGGCCAACCCTACATTACTGTGGCTATTGTCAGCTTCTGCTTTGTTCCGGGGATTGCACAGAACTGTAATGAGATAATAATGGATTAAAAGAGACAAGCAAGTTAAGGGGACAGGTAGAGGTGAGAGGTGGTTTGCTTCCCATTGTGAATACAGAACAGCTGAACACAGGCAACCCTGTATTCATGGGAGGAATCTAGGTCTACATTGTATTGCTATTGAAAGCATTGGCTGTCCCTGTCTATTCTCTGCCCTGGTGGATCAGACTGTTGATACAATGTAAGACAAAGTAACTGATTAACAGACTTGTCTTTGCTGGGGAACTAGCAAAACATTGTTTAAAAAGTAACAACCAGGAGTTGTTACTCACAGTAACTACACAGAATCAACACCTCTGTGAATTTCTTCAGATGTCACCTCTTTGAAGAGTTACAATGGGCCATTGTGAGTTGATCAGTGGAAGAGTTTATATGCCGAGAACTTCCCACACCAGTCAGTTGAACTGAAGAAGCTGCTCGGATGAGTAGTGAAACGTCTTCATTGATTACTCAGCAAGTCCAGTTGTTTTTAGATTGACTATGACCTGGATGAATGAAAATCTTCATAGTCAACCAGGCGTTAAGCAAAACATCTTGCTTAGAATTATGTTTTTTTTTTAATAGGCAAATTTTTATTTTGGGGTTGACCTCCGCTTTAAGGTGCAAATTACAAAAGACTAGACAGGCTGCATCTGCACTTTGCAAAATTAATGATATCATAGTTGGAATCAAGTACAAGCTACTGTTTTATTATTACAGAAATAAAGGAAATCATTAAAAATTTGATAATTTGAATAAAATAGTGTCTATGGGGCAAATTCACTAACCTGCGGAAATTCGCCAGCGACGGCTTCGCTCACATTGCCACACTTCGCCAGGACAACGCTAATTCACTGAAATGCGAAGTTGCGTCTAGGGTGCCGAACGATGGCAAAGTTTCGCTAGCGTTAATTCAGAAAGCAAAGCAAGGTTACGCTAGCGTTGGCTAATTTGCATACGGCGGGAAGTTAAATTTCAATGGACTTATATGTTGCAGCAAATACATTACACTACACAGGGAAGCTTAATAAAAAAAAATAAAGTTGTTATATTACCCTACACATCATCCCAGTGTATAGTTTATGTGCCATATGTTAGGAAATGTAGGGGGGAAGGTGGGTCCACTAAAAAAATGTACGATCTTTTGCAGCCTGAAAAAAGGAAAAGATGGCAGATTTTTTGGGGACTTAGAAAAATTTTCAGTTTTTTTTGAGGAACTCCTGTTTACTCTATTGCACTTCGTCTGGTCTGAGGTGGCGAAGGAAAGTCTGGCGCAAGAGGTAACGGTCAGTAAAATCCACATCTTAGTGAATTTGCGTAGTTACGTCCATTCGACAGAGCGAAAATTCGCGTGGAATTAGAGTGTGAAGTAGCGCTCTCCTTCGCTAGTGGATTTATGTCAGCGCTTGTTAGTAAATCGGCGAAGTCACAAAATGACGTCACACTGGCAAATTTTCGCCGGCGTTAGTCACTTCACCCTTTAATAAATCTGCCCCTATGGGTGATGGACTTTCTGTAATTAAGAGCTTTCTGGATAGCAGGTTTCCGGATAACGGATCCCATACCTATTTTTAAACCGATGACTAGGAAAGTCTACCTGCTGACTGGTTGCTATGAGTTACTGCCCCTGAGCAAACTTAGTTCATTTTATTACAGAACCCCCATATGACTTATATTTCAGCATGTGCAGTCTGCCTACAGTATCTCGTTTCTGATACTAATCTAGCTGAGCCCTAATGTCACCCCAAGGCTGGTGCTATGCCTATCTCCCAAATTCCTTCAAGCTCCGTGTCATCAGTGAGATAATGATCCAACCCTGGCATACTTACAACCTCATTCCATTCAGTCTCTAAATGGGAAAGAGCAGTCAATGGCCTGGCACAACCCAGTATAGGATCAATGTTGGATCTGTGATAAGGAGTTGACATTTCTTTATTGGCACCTTCTACTGCTCCTTAGAAGTTGTTCCATGGAGAAATTTCTTAAAGGAACAGAAACACCAAAAAATTAATGTGCCTTAAAGTAATAAAAATAAAATGTACTGTTGCCCTGCACTGGTAAAACTGGTGTGTTTGCTTCAAAAGCTCTACAATAGTTTATATAAACAAACTGCTGTGTAGCCATGAAGCACAGGATACACAGTAGATAACAGATAAGTACTACTATAGTTTATGTGTAGCCATGAGGGCAGCCATTCAATGCTGAAAGGGCGAAAAGGCACAGGATACACAGCAGGTAACAGATAAGCTCTGTAGTATACAATGGGATTCTTTAGAACGTATCTGTTATCTACTGTGTATCCTGTGCTTGAATGGCTGCCCCCATGGCTACACAGCAGCTTGTTTATATAAACTATAGTAGTACTTATCTGTTATCTACTGTGTATCCTGTGCTTGAATGGCTGCCCCCGTGGCTACACAGCAGCTTGTTTGTATAAACTATTGTAGAGCTTTTGAAGCATTATATTTTTAATACTTAAAACATTTTTATTTTTTGATGTTACTGTTCCTTTTACTGAGAAATATTCAGAATTTTCTGACCTGTATAACCGAAACTTGTGTATTATAATAAATAAAGTACCCCCTGTTGCAAAATATGAGGATATTAGAAGTAACCTCGGAGTTCCATGACCTGTATAAAAACACTCGGCTTTCAGCCATGTGCATTTATATGGTCATGAAACTCCTTTGACAACTTATTATATCCTTATAATTTAAAAGAGGGGGTACTTTATTTACTATATAATTTATAGTACATTATCAGCACATTATTTACATCATTTACTGTACATTAACCTTAATAATATATGACTGATGAGTTTCATTTATAACTCAACCTGCAGCTCCGTGCCTTTATATGGTCATATAACCATTTAGAGACTTCTAATATCCTTATAATTGATAGTAGGGGGGTACATTATTATTATTATAAATAAGTGATGCTCAGAGTTCCCTGTATAACTCAGCCTGCAGCCTTGTGCCTTTATATGGTCACAGAACCCCTCAGTGACTTCTAATATCCTTATCATTTACAAATGAAATTTAATTTCCAGACTAGAACACCCACAGTACAGTAATACAGGGTAACGTCAAGCAATAAGGAGATATATTTTTACCCCAAAGAGCTTAATTCTTAGGATGCAACTAATGAAGGTGGAAAATGTAAAAAAAAAAAAAAAAAAGATTCGCTCCAGGTGTATTGAACCTTGGCGGTTTTGTTCCTCACAATTCGCCCTTATGGCAGGACTACGGATAACATCCATTAACTGTAGAGGCCTCAATACACCTGAGAAGCGATCTCAATTACTTTATGAGATGCACAGGGATAAGACTGATATACTTCTAGTACAGGAAACTCACTTTAAGGTGGGGCATAGGCCCAAGTTGTCCAACAAATACTTCTCGAGCTGGTTTTGTAATGATAACCCGGTTGCTAAATGTAAGGGTACGGCTATAGCGATACATAAAAACTGTCACTGTACAGTGAAAGACACGAAAGTGGATGGCACTGGGCGAGTACAAGCCATCAAAATAGAAATTCAAGGGACTATTCTAACGATCATCAATTGCTATGCCCCGAATACAGGACAAACGCAGTTTTTGAAACAAATGTTATTGCTTTTAGAGGGGTTCATAGAAGGTAAGCTCATTGTGGGAGGGGACTTTAACGTGGCTTTCGACCCCCGCCTCGACACTTCGACTGGCAAGTCTAGCATTCCATTCCATCGTTTACGTCAGGCCAAACAGGTTCTTTATAAGTACCAGCTTCTTGATCCCTGGAGAATCCAACACCCGACTGTCAAGGATTTCACATATTACTCCCCCCCTTTCAACCAATACAGCAGAATTGACTATATCTTGGTGTCCCATCACATCCTAGACTGGGTCTCCTTATCCGATATTAGGCCGCAAACTAATTCCGATCACAATCCCGTGTTTATTGATATAAAAATTCCTGACCTCCCTACTCGCCAGTGGACCTGGCGCCTCAACGAATCCTTATTGAGGGACCAAGACTGTCTGTCTGATCTGAAACAAACCATAACAAATTTTCAGCGAGACCACGAAGGGGACGACACGACCCCGCTGACGAGGTGGGAGGCGTTGAAGTGCGTGCTTCGGGGCACTCTTATTAAACACGGTTCTAGACTTAAGAAGGCCAGGACACTGAGATATAGTCAATTACTCCAACAGATCCATGTATTGGAGACCACTCACAAGGCTGACCTTGCTGCTGAAACGTACGGCAAACTTCAACAGGCCAGGCAGGAGCTTAAGGACTTGGCCCAATTTCAGTATTGTAAATACGTTGAGAGGGGAAAGGGGAAGTTTTATGCCTGGGGGAATAAATGTGGTAAGCTACTGGCGAGGTTGTATAAGCAAGAGCAGAATGTAAATTATATCCAAACCATCCAAACGGTTGAGGGGCACCCCGCCCACCATACCAATAAGATTGCTCAGACTTTTACTCAATATTACTCTAAATTGTACAACTTGAAGGCAGACCCCCTCCCTGATGAACAACAACTGAAGGATTACATAGCTGCTAACACCCATTCACGTCTAGCAGATCCAGAAATACTTGAGGCGCTGGACGGGCCCCTCCTTCAGGAGGAATTACAACTGGCCATCTCCTCTACCCCCCAGGGCAAATGCCCCGGGCCGGACGGCTTCTCTATAGGGCTGTATAAACATTTAGGGGATTCCCTGGCGTCGGTTCTCCTCCCAGCATTTAACGCCATTTCTGACACGACACCTCCTTCCCAGTCCTTCCTAGAGGCGACCATAACCGTATTGCCTAAACCGGGTAAAGACCCGACAAACTGCGCTAGCTACCGCCCCATTTCCTTATTGAATGTTGACACAAAGCTGTACGCCAAGATGTTGGCCAACAGATTGAAGCCCTTGCTGAACATGCTTATACACACTGACCAGGTGGGGTTTGTCCCGGGTCGGGAGGCGAGAGACAATACCATCAAGACCTTCTCCGTTCTCCAATATGCTCAAAGGCGTAAAATCCCACTTATCTTGTTATCGACGGACGTGGAGAAGGCCTTTGATCGGGTCAGTTGGAAATTTCTCAGGGAATCTCTCGTACACACTGGTTTGGGGCAGTCATTTATATCTAAAGTTATGGCATTGTATACAGTCCCGACGGCTAGGATCAGGATAAATGGTACTCTTTCGTCAGCTTTCTCACTCACGAATGGAACGCGCCAGGGATGCCCCCTGTCCCCCTTGCTCTATATTCTAACAATGGAACACTTGATAACTGCAATCAGGAATAACACTTTGATACAGGGTGTGACAATAGGTGACAGGGAGGTTAAAGCAGCGGCATTTGCTGATGACCTATTGGTTTATGTGAAATCCCCTTTTCTTTCAATCCCCCCACTAATGCAAGAATTGGACAGGTTCGGCCTCTATAGCAATTTTAAAATTAATATGACCAAGTCCGAGGCGTTAAATGTCTCTCTGCCCAAACCCGATCTTCTCAGACTGCAACGAAACTTTCCATTTGCTTGGCAACCTAACTCCCTCAAATACCTCGGGATCCTGGTCCCTCACGACAGTTCCACAGCTGCGACACTCAATTACTCCAAATTATTGAACCAGATTAAGGCTGACCTGCAAAGGGTTGACAGGTCACTCATCACCTGGTTTGGGAGAATTAACTTCATCAAAATGATAATCCTACCGAAATTTCTCTACCTTTTCCAGACCCTCCCCACAACGCCTACTATGTCACTCTTGCAAAAATCAAAGTGTCAGTATTGCATAGGCGCAAACAGAATGGAGGAGCAGGACTACCCGACCTGTACACTTATTGGCAAGCAGCAACCTGCACTAGACTGGTTGACTGTTTTCATTATCGAGACCAGAAAGATTGGATTCAGATAGAGCAGTCTCAGGTGAAGCAACCCTTGGAGGCATTACCTTGGATTATTCCTAAAGATAGGCAAGACACTTCGATGTTACCCATAACTATTTCCAATATATTATTGATGTGGGACAAGCTCACACGACAGACACCCTTGTCGACTCGACCGGGGCCAATGACTCCCCTGATTGGGAATCCAGCTTTTCCGCCAGGTATGCTTAGTAAGGGTTTCTTAGCTAAACGACAGAGGGAGAATTATCCCTTTATCGAGGTGAGAAGTTTGACAGGAGTGGCTACCCTAGACGTCATATTAGAGACCCCCAAGCAGTCGTTTGCTCAGAGGTTTATGCACCACCAATTGTCCCATTGGTTTCAAACACATCCAGAGAAAGACATGCTAATGTCAGACGGTACGGCCTTTGATGATCTCTGTTTAGCTAAATTGAAACCTGCCCATACTTTAGCGCAAGTGTATGCCATACTCTTGGAGCTAAAGAGTACCCAAGAACTTAAATTTAAAGCTCACTGGGAGAGGGAGCTTGATACTTCCTTTAGTGTCAAAGACTGGGAAAGATCCTTTCTCCTTACTCACAAGCTGGCCACTGCATGCAAAGCACAGGAGACTAACTATAAGATTCTCACCAGGTGGTATAGGTGCCCCACGACCCTACATAGTATTTATCCCGGGGTGCCCGATATATGTTGGCGCTGTAACAGGGAGAGGGGGAATATGACTCATATTTGGTGGGGCTGTCCTTTGTTGCAACCCTTTTGGATATCAGTCTTCCAGCTCATCTCTCGAGTCGTTGGGGTAGTTGTTCCACCTGATCCCTCCTTAGCTCTGCTAACAATACCTTCCCCCACTACTCAGCTGAAAATTATACCTAAGGGCTTTATAGCATTTGCACTAGCGGCAGCTCGAACTGTCATTCCTAGATTATGGAAGAGCACTAGACCACCCACAGTGGCTGAATGGGTAGTGGAACTTAACCAGATACAACGTATGGAAGAATTGTTCTCATACACAACCAAATCCCCTACCAAGTATATTGAAACCTGGGCATCCTGGACCCTTTTCAAATCTTCCCTGGAATATACCCAGGCTTTAGCTGCTGTATGATATCCCTTCCTGGAATGGGCGCTGTCTGCATCTGGGGCCTTCCTTTTTCTGTGAACTAGATGATAGCTTGTGATAATGTTGTTGATGCATCCTTCGGTTTGGTTTGATTGTGCGGTACTGATCCACCCCTGTCTTTCTATTCTTTTGGTGACCCTTGCTACCACTGCCTCAGAGGATGTTAATGGGTTCTATTTATATTGTTTCCAAGATAATGTCAACTATTATGTACTACTGCTTGCACTGACTGTACATACATCTTGTGAATACTATCAGGGGTCACTCCCTTCTGTTATTATTTTTTTGTTGTCCTTATTATTTTATGTTTTCTTCTTTCTGTATATTGTCTTTGTTTTACCCTTTTGAAAAAGAAAAACCAAAGAAAAACCAAATAAAGAATATGTAAAAAAAAAAGAGAAATTCCAGAGAAAGTTGCAGAAGAGACATAATTTATTCAGACAACATTTTGGCACCATGGAGTATTCTATCGCTAGGGCACTGAATCAGGGGTTTAATAAATTAGGACTGCTCTTCAAAAAGCCCATTGTGGCTGAAAGTCTCAGCTATTATCATTGTTGTTAATTGGTTACTTTTAAAAAAAGTGTTCAGTAATAATTCATACAAAATGAAATATAGATACTGCCTGATGTAATTGATGGGGAAGAAAGTGTTCATTAAGATGTATAATCAGAGGGGCACAGTTAAAACACCATCCTTAAATAGAGGATAATGATGAGCCAGATAAAGAAGCATTTAACGTATACTGGTCTACTGACTGTGTGAAGACACAAAGCGTTCTCCAGCACACCCTGGTGTCTTGAACTGTAGATATCTCTATTTCTCAGTGGGGTTCAGCACTCTTCTAAGTAGGAGAGATGTCCTGATTAAGGTGTCCATACGTGGAGCGAGAAAAACTGCTGACAGACAAAGTTGGCAGCTTATTGGAAAGTATATTGGGCCCTCCAACAGGCTTCTGCATTCAATATCTGGACTCAAATTAGCCAGACGTTGGTTGGTAAGACTTAAAATTCCCATCGGATCGAGGACCGCATCGGTTTATTGATGTTGTCCTTGATCCCACCTCTGTATTCCTGGCCTTGTGATCTGATCAATGGGCCCTATGGACCACGATCGTATCACCCTAATATTGATGCAAGATCCGCTTGTTTAGCAACCTCTGCAAATGAGCAGTGTATAGACACTTTTAGACAGTTAAGTACAAAGTAATCCATGATTGGGTGTCGAGCAGAGTCAGATACGGGTATAATTCTGGTGTTTCTACCTGTATATCTGACGATTCAGCTCTACACGTGTGTATTGAAACAAACAATCTTTCTTGGCAAGATCTTTTCCAAGAAAGATCGTAATTGTTACGTCTATGGCCACCTTTAGTCCCAGACTTTGTGGATCAATAAAACACTCAATTCAACAACCACAAAGTTCAAGCCTCGCCAAAAGTCGAGTTTGGTCAAATCGGTTCGAATTCTATTTGAGTTTTCGAGTCTGTAAATTTGTTTGAGTTTTACATATATATAACTAGTGTTGTTATATTTGTACCTCTATGACCTCGTACGTAAAGCAAAACCACGAAATAGTGCAAGTTCAAATACAATGAGGTAGTTTATTGTGTCCAAAATAGAAGACAATAGGTTTTGCCTGGGGAAGTAGTCGTGTGTCACCTAGGTGGTACCTGAATGCTTTCCAAGGATACTCCCATATAACATAAGTTTATATACCCATTTTGATGTCATAGATGGGGGTGATAACAAATGAGAGTATGCCAATACCATACATAGTCTGACTCCTCCTTGTACAATTAATGTCTAAATGATATACTTAGTCTTACATGTTATTAAAGGAATGTGGTAACATACTGTGCCTAGCTCCAACGGTCCACAGCCTCGCAATCAGCTATCGGCTAACCAAGGCCATTGTGGTATTTCAAGTAATTTGAGCAGAACTTCTGCAGAAAGGGGCCCCCACCAGACAGACTGGCGTTATACTGACACTCTGGAATTTAAGAAACAGAGTGATGATCTTTTTGTTTGTATGGCCTAGTATAAGCTATATTATTGACCATTGTCCACAGTAGACCATTAGTCCATCCTGCCTTGGGCCCTATAGCGTTATGGCGTCATAGAGGGTGGGGGTGACAAATATCAACCCTCTGACACTAGCCATTCGTCCGTCATAGGAATTGGACCGTTCCCGATATATTTTTATAATAACACTAGTCGAATATTATCAAATTTTGAGTGAAATCGAATTTGTGTGAGTTATGAAAAACTCACATGAATTTCAAAAATGTGCCTCTAAGCTGAGACATCAACATTGCATCTAGTATATCTAGTATATTATAGTATAGTATATCTAGTATAGGTCAATCTAAAAACAACTGGACTTGCTGAGTAATCAATGAAGACGTTTCACTACTCATCCGAGCAGCTTCTTCAGTTCAGTGAAACGTCTTCATTGATTACTCAGCAAGTCCAGTTGTTTTTAGATTGACCTATCCTAGATATACCATGACCTGGATGAATGAAAATCTTCATAGTCATATTGCATCTAGTAGTCATAAACACCATATCCGCTTCCTTGATGTCTCCCTGGACAAAGGCTTTTTTGACAGCATGAAACGTGAGTGGCTTTTCTATTAAAGATACCTGGAGTAAGGAAACCCTAATGACAGGTGATAGCCAATGCCAAAGAAAGTGGGATAATGTTGTGGAAATTCAGTTACTGGAGACCACTTGAGGCAAATGACAAAGTTTATTTGACACAAGCTCCTTGGATTCTGAACTCACAAATTCAGACTTGGGAACATATGTATATGGGAATGAAAGGGAGTTACAGATGGGAGAGCATAGAGATATTGCTCCACAGCACAGGAAAAAAACAAAGAACTGCTCTTAGAGCCAAAAAAGTGGTTCTGCCTCAAGACCAGGGTACTAGTGATGAAGTATCTGCATAAACAGAATTTTATTATTTTTCAATGACATTGAGTATCATAAGGCATTTGAGGATAATCCTTATTATGGAAGCAATGTACCATTGAAAGAAATTTGGAGATGAGGGCTTGGACTGATTTGGGAGGAGAACTTTTGGAGGAGAAATAGCAGTAAAATTAGACAAATGCATGTTAGGGGAATGTTGCAGTTATGAATGCAGTAGATCAGTGTTGCCCAACTCTTTCAAGTATAGCATTAATTAGCTGACGTATGTTTGTAGTGGAGATCATATCAGATGGGTTATGCCATATACAGTTTTAAGCCAGTTGTGGTGCCATAAAAAAATCGTTGAAAGGTCACATCCAGACTGTGGGCCTCTATGTAGACCACTCAGCAGCAGATAATCAGGGCCACAACACTGCCAATAATAAGTACACAAAGGGGTTTATCTTAACTTGGACCTTGTATTCCAACAGTCAATGCCATTATACTTTACCATTGGTATTTATATGAGTGACAAGGGTAGTTGCTACAAAATATCCCAGTTGTTACAGTACACAGGCTACAGCCCTCCCTGATATCCATGGGCACACAGGGTCCATACACTTCTTTTTTACCTTTTCAATAACATTTTCCTGGGTTTCAACTTTACACAAAGAACACGGCTTTAGTAGTAGGTAAGCCAATATCTAAAGGCTTGAGACACATTTAATTCTACCAAGATACTTATTATTTGTACAGTACTTGGGGAGGGAAGGACTGAATATGACAAACTATAAATATGAGGTTGTTGAGTCATAGTTGCAGTAATTCTGATGGTATCCCGAGTTGTTGAGTTCAAGACACTGGGTGAAAGCATTTGGGTTGGAAATACATTGTAAGAAAATAGAAACGTGATTTCATTTTTAGCCGGATTTCTGCTAGCTAGGGAACTTCCAAGAGAAGATAGCGAAAATACAATTAAGTGAGAGATGGAGAAGGAGAAGGAATATTTCAGTGTCATCAGCAGATTTTAGGAATGCAATCCAAAGCTTTTTTTTTTATTTTTATTAATTTACCAAGGAATGCAAGCACAGAGCGAACAGAGCAGAAGGCCAAGGTCTGAGCATTGTCTGACCTGTCAGGAAAGGTGGAGGGAGAATCACTCAATATGGAGACAAAGTTTTGAGCTGGGAGAGTTCAAGCTTCATTGTTTGAAGAAGAGCTTAACGAGAGAGTTGTTCATAAAAGGAAGTTTAAGGGCATGTAAAGTCTAAAATAGAATAAGGCTAGAAATGCTGTATTTTGTATACTAAATATAAACATGAACTTACTGCACCACAAGTGTAATCAAACAAATGATTTATGCTTTCAAAGTTGGCTACAGGGGGTCACCATCTTGTAACTTTGTTAAACATCTTTGCAAGACCAAGACTGTGCACATGCTCAGTGTGGTCTGGGCTGCTTAGGGGTCATCATAAACAAAGCTGCTTGAGTTCTGCATGGCTGGGAAGTAAGACGGGGGCTCCCCCTGCTGTTCATAAGTATGATTGTTTCCCTGCTCAGCAGTTAGGGACCGTCTGACAATTCCTATCCACAGCAGTAAATGAAGGAAGAATTTTACTGCATACAGTCAGGTTTCTTATAAAAACTGTACACATTTTTTAATTAAAGTATATTGGAGATAGGTTTCTTTTTCATTATAGAAAGTAAAAATGGGATTTTATTTTTTTTACTTTACATGCCCTTTAAGTATAGTGTAGGCAGTGGTATATGAAAACAGGCTATGGTTGGGAAATCATAACAGAAGATTTATAGGAAAGAGGCCCCAAAAGAAATTAAATTGTAGCCGCAAAGAGAAATTGTTTCCAATTGTCAGCTCAGTGACCCTAGCAACCAATATTTTCAATAGCAAATTGAAAATAATTTAAAATAAACAGAAAATAAAATGAAACACCGAATGCAAACTTGCTGAGAATAGGTCAGCCCATGGGAATAGGCCAGTTCATGAGAATAGATGAGTCCATAAGAATAAGTCATTCCATGAGAATAAGCCAGTCCATGAGAATAGGTCAGTCCATAAGAATAGGTCAGTCAGGCCAGTCGTCTACATGCAACTGGTAATATACTGAGCCCACAGAATGTTTAGCAACTTTGTAGTCATATTGTTTGAAACATCAGAGGAGTTGCGTATTTGCCCTTGCTCCGGCAAACGAGATGGTCCAACCAGAGAAGAAACCTTCAGTTTATCAGTGTAACATTCTGGACTTCAATGGACCCTTGGTCCTTTGCTTATCATGAAGCTTCTGTTCAGTTTTGTGACAGAGTTTTCCCAATGTTTTCATACTGGCCTCAATCAGTAGGCTAAACTTTCCACTAAGACAAGTCTCATTGAAATGTCAAATATCTTAGTGACAGGAGAGTCCATGGCCCACCGCCTTCACAAACCTTCTTTGAACTTTCCACTGCTTTAAAAGTCTTCAACCTACGTACAAAGCCTTCTCATTGACTCTTCCCTACAGACCTACAACTCTACAACACTGCTTATCTAGTGCTTCTTAACTTGAATTAATCCATACACAGGCTCCTTATATATAATTCAGAAATTGAATATCAAATTCTATGTGCATTTTACAATTCCCTCTAGACTTCTATGCCTTCTAGATCTTAGACCTTATATTTAATGTTATCTATTTATAGTTAACATTTACTACTCTCCGCTAATGAACCATCTTTGTTGCAGTTTTTCCCATTAATTTCATTTATATTATTATTATTAGTAGTGGTATAATATATTTCTGTTTGGGTGCAGTCTTAGTGAGAGATATGTCTATGGCTTGCCTATGCACTCTCTGAGGAGCATGCTGGACCTTCACGAAGAAACATTAATAATGGATATGCCACAATATATAATAAGGTGGCGTGCTTGATGGATGACATTGTTTATTCTGAAATGATGACACGTAACCTTTTTTAAATTATGCTAAGCTTGGAGGTCTTTACAATTGTCTTAAATGTAATGTCTGCTGCTTTGGCCCTGTATTTACCATCTTTTATTGTAGTCCTACGTTAGCCATCTTATAATTGCATAGTGTTATGATCTTCAGATTTTGCACCTCTTCAAAACATGATCATTTCCGACTTATGTCCGTTAGACCCTAACGGACTTGTTTAGCCTGGCGGCACACCAGGCTAAAAAGTGATGAGGCCTATGATTAAGGGTGCCATGGCCGAATCGCATCAGGCCTCACTATCCAGCAGCCTGTTGCAGTAAAACAGTGTTTTTAAGCCTGGAGTGCCATCTGGGACACTGGTGGCAGATTATCTGTAGAGGCTGCGGGGTGGTATACATGGGAGCTGTGGAGCACGGACATTGGGCGGAGGGTGGATTTGGAGCGGCCTTATCTGTTAGACCCTAACAGCCTTATGTAGGAAGAAGAGCAATATATCAACCCATATAAACCATATCTCCCTAGTCTAGTGCTGGTTGGATGAACCAAAACAGTCAATGGATATGTAGATTTTTGATAAACAAAGGGGTTTTGTATAATTCCGGCTGGCGACACCATTATTTATCAAACAAGTAAGAATTTAATATGAATGGAATGCTCATGGTTGGGTAAAATCTATGTGATCAAAAAGTTCCAAAAAATTAAAGAGAAGGTGAAAATTTGCATAAATGAAGTGTGGTGAACACAAAGACGATGAAAGGGCTAGGACATTGTATTTGGAAGCAGAATATAACGGAGAACAGTGTAAGAATTGGACATGCAAGAAAGCACCGCCAACAAAAGCTGTGGGATAAATAAAGAAATTGGGGATTCATAAGTAAATTCATGCTAAAGGCAAATCCTTAGCTCAGCTGTTTCCAGACTCTGGAGCTTAAACACTTGTAAGCTGGTACATCTTTGCAGTGTTGGCACCCTCTACATTGGCTCTTATCTAGTAATATAAGTTACTTCCTAGAGCTTCCTGACATTCAATGATTCTCATTATTACTGCCTTGTGCATATATTAATGAATGGCACCCAGTTCGAACTATCTGCAACAGTTTCTCAAGGAATTTCTATTCTTAGTCTTGTTCACCTCAATACCATCATATATGTCCTTATTTCTTAAGTTCTCTATGTACTTGACCTCCATTCTGAGCCTTCTCTGTGGCTTCAGATCTTTCTCAGAGCTTCATTTTCTAGGTCACGTTGCAACAATTTCTTACCTTCTTGTCTTAAAACTGAAGAGAGTTTGCTCCTTTAGTTGCAGATATGAACTGCTGCCTCCACATAATGGCAAACTTCTTACATTATATGTTAAGACCCCACCCCTTTACATTCATAGCTGTTTATAGTGTAAGAAAGTGCAAGGGAAACAGACTTTG
Organism: Xenopus petersii; assembly: GCA_038501925.1. NCBI lineage: Eukaryota > Metazoa > Chordata > Amphibia > Anura > Pipidae > Xenopus > Xenopus petersii. Next base: position 141,821,832 of record CM076676.1, on the reverse strand, counting down.
TGAAGTAGGGCCTTCAAACTGATCATTGAGTTATTGTTAAAAAAAGACATTTAGACTCAACAATAGATGGTTGGCACGTTGAGCAATACTAAGGGGTTGGTTATTAAAGGTCTAGTTGTGTTTTCTAGAAAAATTTAAATTTCTCAAGGCTAGTTTCCCTAAAAAACTCAAATTTTTCGAGATTTATTATGCTCCGAAGCTGCTAAAAGTCTGAATCTGAAAGTGCTCCAGCTAAAACCTGTCACGTTCATGTAAAAGTCAAAGGTAAAAGGTCCCTTTAACCATTCCAAGATGTTTTTTGCCTTCATGATTTCGGGGTGTGTTACACTGGTTTGTGTTTGAAAGCTCAGTAAATTTGAGGTATTCAAGGTTTTTAGTCTATAAACTCGATAAATTTGAGGTATTCAAGTTTTTTCCCCGATTGCATTCAATCGAGTATTTTACATTCAACATTCAACCTTTAATAAATAACCCCCCTAAATGTTGTTGCCATCATGTCATACTGTATTTTCCCTTAGGTCAGTGGTTGTCATACTCTTTTATGAGTTCAACCCTACATGAAGGTTCATTATCAGCCACTGCTCCAATCCGTCCCCTGCCCCTAAGAGGGCCAGTTTGGAAACCACTATAGTTTAGTAGCAGTTTAGCAATTATAGTTTAGTAACAGACACGTCCATCAAGTTCAACCTTTTATGTCTATATAAAACCTGCCTAACTGCCAGTTGATCCAGAAGAAGACAACAACCCCCATCTTAAGCCTCTGGAATATTGCTCAGAGGGACAAATTCCTCCCTGACTCCAAAATGGCAATGGTCCAGTCCCTGGTTGTTTTCCAATCTGGCTCATGTACTACATGCAAAGTAAAGGTGACAATTTAGAGTAGTGTTTGATTGAACTTTCCAACTTTATTCCTGCCAACAGACTCATCTTTATCATTTCATCTCCACCATAAGAAGAAGGTGTGTAGAACGTATCGACAATTAAGACATAGGATCCTAACAGCTCTCATACTTGGAATATAGACTAATGTTAGGTTTCCTTCACAAGCTGGCAGTCAGATCCAAGCTGTCATCTGCTTGTTGAGTGTCAATGACCCTGATAGCATATTAAAGGGTAACTAAAGCCAGAGAGAACCTTGGTGACATAAAATTGTCTTATGGCATAGGGTTGCTTTCCCTGTGTAATGCCATTTGCCCAATAACACAGGCACTTATGGCATTTCCCCAATCCAATGTTTTCCTTCCTAAAAATGCAGAAATTAAATTTTAATGAATAAATACAATAGCTGATCTCAAGATTTAATTGTCCTTTGGGGGGTTGTGGGGGTCATTATCACTCACCTCTGCATTCTTCACATGCAGCACCCTAAAAATGGAACTAGAACTCCCAAGCAGCCTGCAGTCTCAAAGCTCTCTATTTCCAAGGCTTGATGTATTCTAGAATCTGTTCCCTCTTGTCCACTGTTAAATCCCCATGGTATAAATATATGAACATTTCTATCCTACACCAGAGAGCTCATCCATAGCTTGGTCTGAGGCTGAGCAGATGCTGCTGAATTGCAGCTTTCACAGGACGCCTGCCCCTTCTATCCCAGCTTCCATGTCCTCTGTAATGACTTTGGATGAGTCTAGCTAATGAGCACGCTACATCATTATTTGGGGGATCTGGGTACTCCGGGGCTGGCACGCTCTGCCTGTAAAGAAGATGCTAACTTTCCCCACGCTGATGAATCACTAGCGGAGCTGTTTAATGGAGCCAGGTATCCCTGTGAAGTGACAATTAAAACATTCCGGCTAATGAAGCCGAATATCTCGGCATTCTCACACTGATCCCTTCGTTCTGTAGAAAGCCGTTGATTCTGATAATAGCTGAATTGTGCTTGTCACAATTGTCAGCCAAAGGTAGGGTTGCCACCTGTCCAGTTTTGACCCAGAAAGCTCAGTTTTTTGAAGGGCTGCACGGGTCAAAACTGCCTTCATGGTTTTCCAAATTAGGAAAACTGGGCAGGATTCACTATGATTGACAGTGGCGATCAGGCAATCGCCAATCGCCAAGTTATTGCCCAACCCCAACTTCACAACCCTCCCCCTGGAGCACCAGAGCCCTGCCCCATGCCCGGATTCAACCAGGCCATAAGGTGGCAACACTAGACACACTTGACTCTTGGGTGTGGCTACAAGGGGTTACACTCAGTTACCTTACACGCAGGATAGACAAACACCAGACACCCTGAAACATACCAACACCCAGAAAATTAATTCACTGCCACCCTCTGATTGCAATCTATCAAGCAATAGAAACCTAATGTGACTATTCCCCTGCTCTCTATAACAGGTAATAACTCACAATACACCAATACATCAAACACTCTCTCCTACGGTCATGATTAGATCCTACTAGTCCAACAAGCGCCCCAGTAAACATTGCATTACAGTAAACTACATTCTCCTGCTAGCAGTGTCAGTTATTTAGCATAAACAGTAAATTCGTAACTCGAAGTGGCCATCGCTAGCAACAATTCTGCAGAAATCATCTGGAGAGACATCGCCAATTCACTAACAGGCGTAGAGGACAATTCACTAGTGAAAGAGACCGTCGCTAGCGTTCGTTCGCACCCTATCCCCAGGCGACTTTTTGCTCTGGTGAATGGCCGTTACTCCATAAATTCGCTGAGATGCGAATTTTTGCCAGGGTTTACTTTGCCAACTCAGACCAGGCGAACTGATAAAACACCTCAATCTTATGTCAGTAGCATCATATCCTTTATGCCGGAAATGCATTAAAGTTGTCAAAAACGCTGGCGACTTTTCTTTTTTTAAAGCGGGATTGCCTTCATAGGTTCGAACTATTAAAGATTTATGTGTAAACAATGCCACATTTGTGTAAGGGTGGGCTCATGTCTAGGGCATTAGAGGAGTCTTTATTATGGCTCATTGGACGTGTGTTTGAAAAAGTGGCCACTTCAAGCATTTGCATCAACATCACTAATAGAAACGTCCATATGACTTTTAGGATGCCCGCCCTATTCAAATTAACCTAAGCTAATGAAGTTCCGCTAGGCAGAAATTTACGCTATTGTAATGAAATGCTCCCCCGGCCAATGTAACGCTAGCGAAAATTCACCAGCGTGTGGCTATTGAGAGGCAACTTCGCATTTTAGTGAATTAGTGTAGTGAATTTGCACCTAGTGAAGTGGTGCGGAGTGTGGAGAAATGGTCACTGGCGAATATTCGCCCTTTAGTGAATTTGCCCAAAAGACACCTAGGCACAAGCTTTCCAATGGGCCATGAGTTCTATAGAGCACAAGGACAAAAGAAATTCCATTTTATATTTAATATTACAGAATATTGCATTTATAAAAAAAAAAAAATTGTTACCAAAAAGACATACATAAAATATAGAAATACAAACAGTGAGTTTAAAAAAGGGGATAAAACATTGAGATCCCCTATCAATACCAAGCTAGACTTTCTTTGTGTTCTCTTGAGGCAAGAGTTAGAAACCTGGGCACATACTACTACCATTGGTACATCTCCCCCTCTTTATGGCCTGCTGGGACACCATCCCTCAATACATTACGCATGAGCCAGGACCATGTCTTTAATGACCCCTTGTTGCTTTTAGGACAGTTTTCTGCAATATAATAATGGGACTTGCCAGTACCCAACATTATAATGAAAATAGGGACATGGGGTGATTAGAATGATACCAAACATGTTTCAGTCCCCCAGGAACCATCCCTCCCTCCTTACTAGGGGGGCCCCCCTACACAAGTGTCTAATTAAAGTCTCTTTGTGGACCCATAACCAAATGTTTCCAGCATTTCCCATTACAATTCCAGAGCAACACTTCTCTGGCATGACAGTGCTGAATAATGATCCTGAGACAGGGGACTGAAAGGGAACACACTATAGCCTGTAATGATCACGAGTATCAATATGTGCCCATAATAAAGGTGGGATACAGTATAAAGGCACCCCCCAACATTACTGTCACTCCTCTAGCAATAATGAACTTTATTTAAGGGTTGTGACAATAGTGTACTGCTAATTAACCCTGATACAGCATTGTACAATGATTGTAAATATAACTACAGAATGGCAATGACCAGGCTGCACTGAATACTATAGGCACCATCTCCCCCTACTATACCTGCTATCCCACAGTCACACTCCCTTCCCAGAGACTATTCTCCACTGTTACTATAGACACCATCTCTCCCTACTATACCTGCTATCCCACAGTCACACTCCCTTCCCAGAGACTATTATCCCACTGTTACTATAGACACCATCTCTCCCTACTATAACTGCTATCCTACAGTCACACTCCCTTCCCAGAGACTCTTATCCACTGTTACTATAGGCACCATCTCTCCCTACTATACCTGCTATCCCACAGTCACACTCCCTTCCCAGAGACTATTATCCCACTGTTACTATAGGCACCATCTCTCCCTACTATACCTGCTATCCCACAGTCACACTCCCTTCCCAGAGACTATTATCCACTGTTACTATAGACACCATCTCTCCCTACTATACCTGCTATCCCACAGTCACACTCCCTTCCCAGAGACTATTATCCACTGTTACTATAGGCACCATCTCTCCCTACTATAACTGCTATCCCACAGTCACACTCCCTTCCCAGAGACTATTATCCCACTGTTACTATAGGCACCATCTCTCCCTACTATACCTGCTATCCCACAGTCACACTCCCTTCCCAGAGACTATTATCCACTGTTACTATAGACACCATCTCTCCCTACTATACCTGCTATCCCACAGTCACACTCCCTTCCCAGAGACTATTATCCACTGTTACTATAGGCACCATCTCTCCCTACTATACCTGCTATCCCACAGTCACACTCCCTTCCCAGAGACTATTATCCACTGTTACTATAGACACCATCTCTCCCTACTATACCTGCTATCCCACAGTCACACTCCCTTCCCAGAGACTTTTATCCCACTGTTACTATAGGCACCATCTCTCCCTACTATACCTTCTATCCCACAGTCACACTCCCTTCCCACAGACTATTATCCACTGTTACTATAGGCACCATCTCTCCCTACTATACCTGCTATCCCACAGTCACACTCCCTTCCCAGAGACTATTATCCCACTGTTACTATAGACACCATCTCTCCCTACTATACCTGCTATCCCACAGTCACACTCCCTTCCCAGAGACTATTATCCCACTGTTACTATAGGCACCATCTCTCCCTACTATACCTGCTATCCCACAGTCACACTCCCTTCCCAGAGACTATTATCCACTGTTACTATAGGCACCATCTCTCCCTACTATACCTGCTATGCCACAGTCACAGTCCCTTCCCAGAGACTATTATCCCACTGTTACTATAGGCACCATCTCTCCCTACTATACCTGCTATCCCACAGTCACACTCCCTTCCCAGAGACTATTATCCCACTGTTACTATAGGCACCATCTCTCCAGTTTGAATATAAAAACCATTCCCATGAAATGCCGTATGCACTGTCCCACCAGTGGTGCGTATAAGTAACATACAGCAGCAGACTATATCGTTGTATGACTAATATTGGGTAGCCTGGCACTGTATTATAAGGCAGAGCATTTCTAGAATCTGAATTGGGCTGCATTGCCTCATGAGAAGAGTCTCTCTATACATTGCTAGCGCCCTCCCTGTGCCGAGACAACGCTCCCTCCCTGCCCTCAGCAAGGGGCGTATTGATGCTCTGGGGGGTAGATCAGAGTCGGCAGTAATTACGAGCTGTGTTAATCGTTATTCACTCGGCTCAGATTAGAGACAAATAGATCTATCTGCAGCCAGGCAAGAAGCATGGGAGAAGGAGGAGATGGCAAGAGAGCAGTTTGATTACAGCAACAATGTCCATCCCAAGTCCCTCTGATATATAACTACAACTCCCAGCAGCTTCTTTCCAGCAGAGGCTATCAGGCTATTGTAAGATTATTATTACTATTTTGCTTCATTAAAAAAAACATGTGTATGATATTAACTGATACTAGGACAGTAGCACTCTGCAAACCCTGTTCTGTTGTCAGCCTTTGGGCTCAGGAATGTGCAGGCAGCCCAGGGGTTAAAAAGAATATGCTGGCAGTCCTCCTGGGATTGAACTGATACATAGGCAACTTATCTAATAAGAATGCATAAGGATTGCTGTGTCCCCTAGATATCTGTACAATGCTGACGGATGAACTTGCTTCCCTCCAGCCGAGTGCAGCCCTTCAAGCCCCACTGCTCCCCAGTATTGTTGAGCCGACTTTGCTCCAGTGCTCTCGTTCATTTACACCAGGAAAACAAATTAACAATGGCTGTAGGGACCCAGGTTGGGTGCTCCCCTCTTCCCTAACAGCTCTGGTTAGACTGGTGTGAGATGCTGGGAGTTGTTTAGAAAAGGCTAAAAGAGGGACTTGCAGCTTCTCATCCTCTCCTCTAAATGGGAAATATTTCACTTTTCTCTATTCTATTTAGAAGAAAACAATCCCTACCCCTTCCCCCCTTTTTTTTTTGCCAGGCTATGGCCATTGTGCATAAGTCAGCTCCCACAACAGAACACACAAATATTCACAAGGGCTTGCGTTATGCGACCCCTGTGTGGATCCAGCAGCCGTTTTGGGGGTCAACAACTGACCCCCACAGCTGCCTGTGTTGGCTTGCATTTCCGAATAAATTCAATTCAACCCGAATGCCTCCAGTAAACTTCGTTGAATGGAAACTGGCACCAGTCCCAGCTGACAATGGTAGGCACAGACAGTAAAACACAACACTAAGCATCTCCTCCTAATATAAACGTTAGATATTACAACAATTCTGTCCCGCTCTAGAGTGATTTTAGGTACAGAAATCAATCAAGCATCATCATCATCATCGGTCTACAGCAGGAGTGCCCATACTTTTCTAAGGCAAGGTCTACTTTTAGTGAGGTTGTCCCATTATGATCTACATCCATACAATAATTGTTAGCATTCTCTTCAATGTAAAATATTACTTTAATATTGATTTAGGAGGAAATATATATTGCTATATTTAATAAACAACTATTTCTTATGTAACCTTAATGTAATAAATATCTGAACAAAAGGATGATATAGGCAAACTGATTGTTGACAAAGACTTGAGCTCTACTGATCACAGCTAAAGGTCTACTGGTAGATTCCGATCTACCTTTTGTCACCCCTGGTCTACAGGATCAAGCATTTTTCTTTTTCTGTTTATTTTAGATTGAATAAGCAGCCATGCTGATAAACGTTGGATTTAGTGTAATAACGTCTCTTTGTAATTAATTATGTCTAGAATTGGCATCTATTCGAATGTTGGTTACCCTCACATGGGGCAGAGCAAAATAACCTTCTCCAACAGGAGATGGTTGATTCCTGCCCTACCACAAGTGATTTTCTGACCTAGGAATTGTCATTTTAGATGAAAATGTCTATAGAAAGTCGATGGTCTGCTAAGATGAAGAAATAACTGAATCAACAACCCCTGAATGTCATGCGTTCGTAAAATGATGCCCGAGACGCTACTCATATAACCACTACAAAGTTGGTTATATACAGAAAACAAAATAAAAAGACCTAGTGTTATTTGGTTGGAGCCCCAACCCAAGGCAGATGAAAAGCACAATCCATAAAATACTTGAAGGTTGGTTCTTGCACAACCTAATTCACAGATGGTTACACCCAAAAGAGAAAATCAACAAAAACAACAGGAGCATGTTGACTTTAGTCCCACTATTAAAAGGGTCTAATAAGAGTGTTTAAAGAAAGGGAATTGGATCATGCGCCCTACTTACCAATTTCAATGAAAAATTACTAACTCTACTGCCTAAAAATCAGTTAAATATAACTAAGGAGCTTGCAGAAGAAACATGGCAGGGTAGGAGTTGACTATTTTGGTTCAAGTTTCTCTTGGAGGCGCAACCTTTGTTTAGGACCCATAAGCTCAGATACTATCATGCATGCAGCCATAGTTCCATGACTAGCTAGGGCACCACAATTGACCCTCTGTATGGGTTTTCTAGGGTATCAAGGACAACAAAAAGACTTTATTGTCCAATTTCACCCTTTCCTAGCTGAGGCCCCACAGGAAGGCCAACCCCCACAGTCTGGAAACAATCAGTGTAGGGGTAGTGGGGAACAAACACTGTTCAAATAATGGTAAAGCCCCATAGCAGTGAGCCAATGGCCTTACTGGGATAGTTGCCCTTTATGAATAGGTAGCGGGATACTGCAACTGAGTATTGGACATGACCCACTACACAGCACTTTAATCACACACATATAGGTCTTTTCTACCCGTATCAGAGCGTGGGAGGGTCTTGCTCTTCTGCGGATGTTTATTAGATTGTTTCCTGAGCTAAATTTATCTGCAGTGATTGTGAGCTCTCAAGAGACAGGGGGGTGGATAGGGCAGAGAGGGAGAGAGAGAAATAACTTAAAGATATCTAATTAGAGAAACATGGAGGCACAGGGAGAGTGGTGTGCAGATTTATGTACGTCAGCAGTACAGGTTAATGAAACATTTGTGGGATGGGATTTAAATTAAAGCATTAGCGAAGGCAAAACCAAAATATTTTGCATTCTGTATTTGTTAGTGTAATTAAACTAAAATATAGGAAAAATAGTGAATCTCGTTCACATAAAGCATGTTCTAGAATTTTCTCTAATTGGTCCTGCACAGTTATGTTTAATTCCTTGTGAGATTTTGGCTAATGGCATATAGGTTGTGTGTTTCCCATTCATTTTTTTGATGGGATTCGGGAAGTGCAACATATAAAGGTCATGGAACGCCAGGGTGGCTTCAAAAACCCTTATACTGTCCTTGGAATACACAAAATGAGCTGTGATGTAAATGGCACCACTAGTCACCAATTTTATCTGATATATTATATATAATGATGAACCTCCTGTTGTTTAATATAAGAATATTGAAAGACATCAAGGAGATCCACAGCCAAAAGCCTCACAGATTAAAGAAGGAGGAGGGTTTACCATGAAGGTTCAAGTAACATAGGTGACATCACTAAGCACTGTTTATAAGTGGCGACATCACTAAACAATAAGGATATATTTTAAGCTTTATTATGGGGTTCGTTTTAGCAATATAAGACTAAACAATATTGTACTGATGATATGGTCTCCTATCGAATGATAGCCACATGCAGGTTCCTTAGAAGTAAATCTTTGATTTGTTTACCTATTCCTTGGTAGACAGACTTTAAAGTCTGTCTGACTTCCGCGGTCAGCCAATGAGTGATGTGAGTGGCGGGTGCACAGACAACAAGCACTCCATTGATTTGCTTCTATGCTGCCGGTGGCATGGGCAGTTTTTGTCCCACATCATTCCATCCTCTGTGCTACCCAACCTCCACATCTATAGCCCAATGTCTAGCGATTTATACCAACTCCAAAATTCAAACCAACTTGACATTCCGTTAAAAGTGGCTGCTTTCATGTTGTTATGTATGTCCATGCAAGTCACAGAATTATGTACAATGGGGAATAGCTAATATTAAAGAGAACTGTGATATGTTAATATACCTACATTTCTCGGATTCCACTTTGGATAACCCCCTTTTAGGGTGCAATTCCTCTTCCCCATGAAAATAGACCCCCCTCCCACTCATGATGGCGTCTCACATTCGGAACTGTCTGTGGTGCTGAAATATTTACTGGAAGGGAGAGAGGGTGGGAGGGAGCTGGAGAGAGAGAGATGGGAGGGGGTGCTGAAGAGAAGCAGAAGGAAAGAACGAGAGAGTGAGAGAGGGGAGAGGTGGCAGAGGGAAAGAAAATGAAATAGTGAGAGGTGGCAAAAGGAAGATGGCAAAAGGAAGAACAAGAGTGACCCTCTATATACAGCAGTGCATGCTGAGATGTCATAGAGTAGGGTGGACAGAGAGAATGGGTTGGGTGAAAGCAGCAGTGGACTAGCAGAGGCAATGCAGTGGACTAGCAGAGGCAATGCCGTGGACTAGCAGAGGCAATGCAGTGGACTAACAGAGGCAATGCAGTGGACTAGCAGAGGCAATGCAGTGGACTAGCAGAGGCAATGCAGTGGACTAGCAGAGGCAATGCAGTGGACTAGCAGAGGCAATGTAGTGGACTAGCAGAGGCAATGCAGTGGACTAGCAGAGGCAATGCAGTGGACTAGCAGAGGCAATGCAGTGGACTAGCAGAGGCAATGTAGTGGACTAGCAGAGGCAATGCAGTGGACTAGCAGAGGCAATGCAGTGGACTAGCAGAGGCAATGCAGTGGACTAGCAGAGGCAATGCAGTGGACTAGCAGAGGCAATGCAGTAGACTAGCAGAGGCAATGCAGTGGACTAGCAGAGGCAATGCAGTGGACTAGCAAAGGCAATGTAGTGGACTAGCAGAGGCAATACAGTGGACTAGCAGAGGCAATGCAGTGGGTGAAGTGTGTGGGGGAGGAAGGAGCAGTGCAAGATATCAGTGGGAGTTACTGGCAGCATCGGAGATGCAGTGATAGGGTGACTTGTGCTTGTCCCTTTTTCAATATATCAAGGACTTTGAAATGCCTTACCCTTTAAAAAAAACAGGGATTGTTTGTCCATACATTGCAATATATTTAAACTGGCCAACTATGTCAAACTCATCCCCGGTGTGACCAGTTCCTACACTCAACTTTCATCTGATTCATTAAGAATTCCATTACTTCATTATACTTTTTATAAAGGGACTAAGTGTTACCCGCAACTTACCTGCTGCTTTCAAAGTAAAACTCTCAAACTTGGCTGCCCTTTTATTAGACACCAGTGGGATCACCTGACTATAGATGGAAGGGTGGGAGCTACAACATGGAGCTGGTCACTGCTCCTGTATACATTATAACGAACAAGGGAACGTTGTGCTCACCTCTTATTTATAAAAACACTAAGCGGGGGTGCAATGAGGTTGTGACCACAAATTTCACAAGAGGTCCTCTGCACTCAACCCATTATCAATATATTTAGGACACTGAGACATTTTGTGCCTTAAACTACTAAAAATGCCTTACCCTTTAAACAAAACAGGGATTACTTGTCCATGTATATTGCAATATATTTAAGATGGCCAACTACGTCAAAGTCATCCCTGGTGTGTATTAGTCTATGTGAATTTTGTGGTCACAACCTCATTGCACCCTTTTAAAAATTAGTGGTGAGCACAACTTTCCCTGCGTTTGTGCGTGGCCCTGCCATGATAAATGCCTGTGTGGCACATGCACATAAGTGACACTACAACAACTGCAGAATTTGGGGAAATGCAGAATTTGAATTTGTGCAAGTAAAGTACAGGTATGGGATCCATTATCTGGAAAACCATTATCCAGAAAGAGCCAAATTACGAAAAGGCCCTCTCCCCACTTTATCGAAATAATCCAAATTTGTAAAAACGATTTCCTTTTTCTCTGTAATAATAAAACAGTAGCTTGTACTTGATCCCAACTAAGATATAATTAGTCATTATTGGAAGCAAAACCAGCTTATTGGGCTTATTTAATATCTACATGATTTTCTAGCAGACTTAAGGTATGAAGATTCGATATACAGAAAGATCAGTTATCTGGAAAACCCCACTATATAGCTTAAAATATAATTAATAATAATCAAATTAATATGCTTTCCTTGAATAATATTAACTGTGCAACAATGATCCCCAAACTCCATAGTACCAAGCCAAATTTTAATATTGTGGATATTAAAAAAAAATTATACCTTATTTCTTACCTCACTTGGAGCAGTAAATGTTTAGCTCAAAGTGGTGTTTGGCTAATAAGGTTTCCTTCTGTGTTTCCCTTTTCTTTATGGTTTTCTCTGGTGTGTTGTTCTTGAGGGATAGGTATCCTACTACAGGGCAAGCTACAGGACTATGTATGGTGCAAGAGCGTAAGCTACAGAAAAAGGTATGATAGAGAAAAACAAACGGAAGGAATAGTTATGTTATTGGGGGCAAGCTATAGGTGTAGTTATGGTAAAGTAGAGCAAATACAGTAATATGTAAGGTAGAGATTAGCAAGGAATGTGTATGGTAGATGAGAACAAGCTATAATAATATGCATGAAAGGCAGAGCAAGTTTCAGGAATATAAATGGTAGAATAGTAGAAGAGAGCAAGCTACAGGAATATGAATAGTAGTGGAGAGTAAGCTACAGGAATACAAATGGTAGAGGAGAGCAAGCTACAGGAATATGAATGGTAGAGGAGAGCAAGCTACATTGATATGAATGGTAGTGGAGAGCAAGCTACAGGAATATGAATGGTAGAGGAGAGCAAGCTACATGAATATGAATGGTTGTGGAGAGCAAGATACAGGTATATGAATGGTAGTGTAGAGCAAGCTACAGGAATATGAATGATAGTGGAGAGCAAGCTACAGGAATATGAATGGTAGAGGAGAGCAAGCTACAGGAATATGAATGGTAGAGGAGAGCAAGCTACATGAATATGAATGGTTGTGGAGAGCAAGCTACAGGAATATGAATGGTAGAAGAGAGCAAGCTACAGGAATATGAATGGTAGAGGAGAGCAAGCTACAGGAATATGAATGGTAGAGGAGAGCAAGCTACAGGAATATGAATGGTAGAGGAGAGCAAGCTACAGGAATATGAATGGTAGAGGAGAGCAAGCTACAGGAATATGAATGGTAGAAGAGAGCAAGCTACAGGAATATGAATGGTAGAAGAGAGCAAGCTACAGGAATATGAATGGTAGAGGAGAGCAAGCTACAGGAATATGAATGGTAGAAGAGAGCAAGCTACAGGAATATGAATGGTAGAAGAGAGCAAGCTACAATATTATGTATGTAGAGAAGAGCAAGCTACAAGAATATGTAGCTTATATGACAGAAGATAGCAAGCTATAGGAATGTGAAAGATAGAGGAGAGCAAGCTAAAGGATGTATAACGTAGAGGAGAGCTACAGGCATAGAATGCTACAATAAAATGCAATCTGTTTGTAACTGAGGGGCAGCACAATCTTCAAAAATTTTAAACAGAGAGTAGTAGTGCATGTAATATCTTAAGCAGTAGAGTGCCCAAATATATCTGGATCTGCCCAGTTCCTTTTTAAATTCCAAAGGAATTGCAATCTGGTCGGTGTGATTTCACCTCTGTCTGCATCCATTTAATTGTTTGTGCGCAAATGTGCACATTTCCTGCCCCCATTCTGAAAAACTATTCAGGATCTCCAAAACTGGCTGATTTGGATACATTTATAAAGTTATTGTTCCACTCGTCCCATTGTGTGCACTACAGTGATACCAGAGCAGATTGTATAGCAGGGACAGGGCTTTGTGAGACAGTTGCAATGCAATTGCTGTGCGTGTGTGGGGAGATCAGGGAAACACTGGCAGAATAGCAGGGAGCGCTGCAGTAGCAGAGCAGTATGTGTGTGTGGGTGTAGTGTTGGGAGAAATTTCCTAACAACATGGTGCCGTATTGCACCAAAAGGTGCTCCCAGACTTTTTGCTCTGCACTCTGTACCTGTACTAGACTGTGGAAGGATCTTTATGGTAGTATGTGGTCCTGAACAAAACAGACATTGTGGCACAGCCAACCTATGGAACATGTCTCAGTTGTTACAGAGAGAGTGTTGGGTGTTGTACTTAAGCAATACAGTGATCTGTGAGTGCAGAGTGAGTATTGAGTAAGTGTCAGTCCTTTTGCACAGTGCAGAGTGAGTACAGGCATAGATATATGGAGTTGTTTACTATTGCCTGACAGTGGAATGGCTGTGCTGTAGCAATGATGGACAAAAGAAGTGTGTGTGTGTGTGTGTGTGTGTGTGCGCATGCTCGCAAAGTCAATGCACGGCATCATTCTCAGTTCAACTATATGGATTGTGGGGCCACCACTATATAAGTACTGAATAAAGGAAGTTCCACAATAATAAATTAATTGCATTTATTTTCAAAAAGATGGTGATCATGAAAATGCTAAGCCACCACACTTGAATATGGTAAATCCCATAAAGCAGAGGTCCTGAACCTTTTGTACTCATTGGTGTTCCTAGCTATTTACCATTGATTATAATTTTCAGAGGATGGTACATCCCCCGTCAGGTTGCATTTTATTGGTAAATGAATTGGTCTTACAGCCTGAGCCTCCCCAGCTGAGGATTTTTATAGGGGAAGAGATCATCAAGACCAATGTACACTGGTCGTATGCCTTTAAAAATGTGCCTTGGTCATCAGTCATAATGGAGATGTGTCCCTCAGTATGTATGTGCACTGGCAGAGCATGAGTTACACACAAGGAATATGCCTCGCTCAATCCGATTTATATGTGCCTGGGTGAGTATCAGTTCCTTTGTATAGACTGGCGGTGCTAGGGGGAGAGAATACAGGGGCAGATAGACGTTCCTTTGCACAATGCTGAATTCTCAAGCAGCAGAGGTTTTTCAGTAGCGTGAAAAAGAGAGATGGAGAAAGGTGTGCGAGAGAAAGGGAGCGTGCTAGGATTAATAAAGAAGGGGGAGGGAGGATATGCGCGTGGGGAGAGGTGCGAGGGAAATGCAGAGCAAGGCAGGGATATTAACGGATGGAAGAGAGGGACCAACTGGAGAGGGGAGATGGAGGAAGGAGAAGGAAGGAGAGAAGGAAGACAATGCTTGTATAAAGATGTATATTCATCTATAATATCGCTTTAAAGCCGTGAAGGATCTCTAGAGAAGGATAGATAGATCGAAGATAGATAGATAGATAGATAGATAGATAGATAGATAGATAGATAGATAGATAGATAGATAGATAGATAGATACATAGATAGATAGAGAGAGAGATAGAGAGATAGATAGATAGATAGATAGATAGATAGATAGATAGATAGATAGATAGATAGATAGATAGATAGATAGATAGATAGATAGATAGATAGATAGATCGATTATAGATAGATAGATAGATAGATAGATAGATAGATAGATAGTGGATGAATGGACATTCAGACAGATGGATTGATAGTGGCTGAAAGAACGAATGGATGGAGGGATGATAGATACAGTGCACTTGCTGGCGCTAGAGAGAACGAGGGTGCATGTGCGGGGGAGAATAAGTGGAGCTGTGAAAGGGGGAGAGGGAAGGAGATGAGGAGAGGAAGGCAGAATGAGAGAGGGTGAAATGGTTGAGAGGCAAAGGAGGGGAGGAGGAAAGAGCTACATCTGGGAAACCACGCACTATTACTAATGGGGGAGGGTAGAGACACAGAAAAAGGTGGCAGAGAACAAATTTGTTATGGTGTAGCATACAGTCTCCCTCCCCATATATCCATCGATATATATAATGCATACAGCCATTGCATTCCGTCCTCCCCCCAGAACGTGACACACTTACACAGACAGAGAAGAGCGGCACACGGCCCCTCCTCCTGTGTGAAATAGAGTTAACCCTCAACAAATCAAGATGGCCGCCCTGGTGTTCCTCAAGGCTTTGCATTCTCAACGGCTATTACCATGTTACCCCTGTGAGAAAGCATGAAGGGCGGCAATGTGCAGCCAGGGAGTGTAAGAAAAGAGCAGTTTACTGTATATTCATCCTGTACTGTATTTCCCGGCATGTTTCATTCATTCCTGTTCACATTCAGTCAGGGGCTTGTGTTGCATGATGAGTGAAATGATTTATATGCAAGTTGTTTGGTGACAGAATTACTAATCTGTGGCCCTTGTATTTGTCTTGTCCCCACAGGCATCCTCTAGTGGCATGGTAATGTTACAGTGGAGCGCTCACTGACAGGCTTGTGCAGAGCGGCATGGCGGGGGCCTGGCTGGTTTTGTGGGGTCTCTGCTCAGCTGCCATTTTGCTGACGTCTTCTACGCAAGGTGAGAGATCTTTGACTTTCTTCTTCTATCAGTTCTATCAACTGCACATACTGACCTATCAACATATTACATCCGCAACATTCTAGAACATTCCTCTTCCCCCATCTAGTTATTTGCACACTCACATTCTTAACACGTTTAATGTTAAAATATTTTCCTCTTTCAGCGATCCCTAGACGGGTGATTATTGACATAATATGCCGACTTAGAAACCATGAATAGCCCTAAACTGGATTTATATTGACTCCATTCTCCAGCAACATCTGTAGTTCTTAAGGGAAATTAGTTTTCCACAAATTATTCCTCTGTTCCCACTTGTTCCTGCTATCTGCACCACTTGCCCATTCATCCCGTCCATTAAGAGCTTTTCCTCTGCTTCTTTTCTCTTAACCCTTTCCCCTGAACTGTTTCTTTTTCTTTCCATTCCAACACATACACTCCTCCCATGCAGCATGGGGCTCTAATCCCCCTCTTCCTCAAATTCATAAAAATTCTTCTCTGAACCCTTGTCTCCTCAAATATTTCATTGCTAATTTCATGTTAACCCAGTTTCTATTAGGAATCCACTATTTGGGATTTGGTCAAACATCAAACCAAATCTAAATCCTATTTTGCATAATTAATGGCAGGAAAGGAAAAAGTGGAGACATTTTTTTTACTTCCTTGTTTTGTGACAAAAAGTCATGCAATTTCCCGTCCCGCGCTAATTTACATATGCAAATTAGGATTCGCATTGGCCAGGCACAAGGATTTGGCTGAATCCGAATCCTGCTGAAAAAAAGCCGAATCCTGGATTTGGTGCATCCCTAGTTTCTATATCATCCCCCATCTCTTCTTGATATGGATGCACCAAATCCACTATTTTGGATTCGGCCGAACCCCGAATCCTTTGTGAAAGATTCGGCCGAATACCGAACCCAAATCCTAATTTGCATATGCAAATTAAGGGTGGGAAGGGGAGAACATTTTTTACTTCCTTGTTTTGTGACAAAAAGTCCTGCGATTTCCCTCCCCGCCCCTAATTTGCATATGCAAATTAGGATTTGGTTGGGCCAGGCAGAAGGATTGGGCCCAATCTGAATCCTGCTGAAAAAGGCCGAATCCTGAACCAAATCCTGGATTCGGTGCATCCCTACTTCTTGAACATACTGACTATTTCTCACATACTATATTTCATTTCCCAACTCATTGAAACATGGCTGATGGTCATCAAATACAACCCTTTGCTCATACAATTGCTTTCCATACAGTCATTTATTCCAATACTTCTACTTTCAGATATTTATTGTATTACGTATCCAGCCCTAGCTCCACATTCTTTATATCATTCTACATCTCTTGCTTTCACATCCACTAAATCTTGCAGTCCTCTCAAGTCTTCATTTCATTTCTCTATCATGTTTTCACTATATTCTCATGAATTGGCTTCCTTTTCCCATTTGATGTCCTGTAGTAACGATTTCCAATGGTCCAACATGCCATAGCAACCAAACAGATGTTATTTTTTACTGATCAAATGATGAAAGCAAGAGTCTGATTGGCTGAAATGGCTTAATAGGCCAGCTTTGCCACTCTATACTGTTTTAAAATACACAATTGTCATATAAAATGCACTTAATGATGTCATCAGAGCTTAGTGATGCAATGTGTGTCACATTACTAATTATAATGATGTATTGTGTATTATATAGTGAATAATATATCCCCTATTGTAAAATATAAGCATATTATTGGATCAAACCAACTGGGCGGCCTAGGCAAATCCCCTGCTCTTGAATGCCCTCTCTTCCCCCACACAAGGTCAGGAGCAAGGGGATCATGTCATAACAACCCAATCATCACCATGGAGTGTTGATAAATCCCCCCACTCCCTCAGCTGACTCCAGAGTAACAGGAGAGCAAGAACAAGGGAATTCAGGCAGAAGAGGTAAGTGAGTAGCGCCCTAGGCAGATGCCTCCTCAATCTACCCCTAGTTTTGGCCCTGATTATGTCACCAAGGAGTTCCATGACCAGATGAAGGCAGGAGGTCTAAGGCCTAGGCATTGGACTCCATAGTGTATTTTAATATCCTCATATTTTACAACTGGGAGTACGTCATTTATTGTATAACACAAGTTTCAGTGAGTCATGTGAGTTATAACTAAAGACATGACTAAGCGCTATTTATAAGGATATCATTTACAGAATATTAATGGCTCTTGTACTCTCCCCCCTCCCCCCATTGTAAAATATGAAGATATTAAAAGTCATCTTGCAGTTCCATGACCTGTGCAAAGGCACTCATTCTTAAAGGGGTGTTTTAGTATGTTATAGAATTCTAAGCAACTTTTTAATTGCCCTTAATATTTTTTTTCTTATAGTTTTTTAAATTATTTGCCTACTTCTTCTTCTGACTCTTTTCAGCTTACAAATGGGGGGTCACTGACCCCATCTAAAGATCAAATGCTCTGTAAGGCTACACATTTATTGGTATTTATACTTTTTATGAGTTATCTTTCTAGTAGGGATGCACTGAATCCACTATTTGGGATTCGGCTGAATCCCTGAATCCTTGGTGAAAGATATGGCTGAATACCGAACCAAATCCAAATACTAATTTGCATATTCAAATTAGGGGCAGGAAAGGAAAAAGTGGAAACAAATCTTCTTCTGAGATGAAAAGTCACGTGATTTCCCTACCTGCCCCTAATTTACATATGCAAATTAGGATTTGTATTCGGTTCGGCCAGGCACAAGGATCCGGCTGAATCCAAATCCTGCTAAAAAAGGCAGAATCCTGGCCGAATCCCTACTTTCTAGTCAGGCGGCAGGCCCTCTCCTATTCCAATATCTTATTCAGATGAGTGCATGGTCGCTAGGGTAATCTGGACCCTAGCAACCAGATTGTCGAAATTGCAAACTAGTCAACTGCTGAATTAAAAGGCTAAATAACTCAAAAACCACGAAAAATAAAAACCAAAACCCAATTGTAAATTGTCTCAGAATATCACTCTCTACATCATACTAAACGTTAATTTAAAAGCGAACAACCCCTTTAAGCCTCCTGCATTTACATGGCCACTCCTCTGTGATGTCTGATATTCTTTATATTTTACAAAAGGGCTACTTGATTCCCTATATATTTCATATTATACTAATAGAGATTACAGTTATTGTAAATTCACAATACATTCGAAAAATGCTATGTAGAAAGAAATTCGTCTGATTCTTAAAAAAAGGTAGCCTATATAGACAGGCCAAATATCCAATTTCTTCTCAGTTCTCAGAATATAGGAGACTGGAAGAAGGAACTGATTAGAAGAAATTGAACAAAGAAAGAATGGGCAGGGGGTTGGAGGAGGTTTTTTTTAAAGGTCCATCGATAATGATACCTTAAAAGCAATATGCTGGACATAAAATAGATGAGACAGTTTCAGTACTGGCATATTAATCCATTATGGTGTCTAAAAAATGTTGTAAATATTCCAGGCATCTGGTGTTATGTTTTTTCATATAAAGGTTAAATACAGCTTGTGTCATTCTAGTCTTCCATCCATGTGAGATAATGTATTGTGCTGCTATGACTGTCAAGCTAAGGGCTTTTATCTACCATTCTCTGTTAAACATTGAGTTTAGGCAAGTAGCAATAATACTGATGAGACCATATTCTATATCCTGTATGGAGACTGTTTAGAATCCTGTGCATCAGCGTTGACCTTTTATTCATGGAAACTGGCAATGTACATTCTCATTAAACTCATGTATATACAGTACATGTTAATAATAATAATAATAATGATAATAAGGCCCACATACACGAGCAGATATAAGCTGCTGACACATTAAGTAGGCATCTTATTGGGTAATGTATGGGGTCCACAGACGAGCTTTCCTGATCGATATCAGGTCGAAAGTCAACCAGATGTTGATGGGTGGGGTTAATAATCCAGTTGGATTGAGGACTCATTGATATGCCCACCCCACCTCAGGGTGGGCATATCAATGAGAGATCCGCTCATTTGGCGACCTCGCTAAACAAACGGATCTCCGTATTTATGGCCAGCTTAACAGTTTCATTAAACTTCTGCATATGTGTAAACTGATTACATCATTAGACTAAAGGTGGCCATACACGCCCAGATATTATTGTACGAAACGTCTATTCATTGCATGTGTGATGGAAGTCAAGCCAACAGATATCAACAAAAGATTTGGATATCGATCGGCTCGTCGATTAGCCAAGTCGCCTGAACGTTGCCCAGGGTTAACCACTGAATTGTCAGATATAGATAATATCGTCAGAGGTAGAATTCTATTATTATTACCTGTATATCTGATTATTCAGAAAATGAACGATCTTTCCTTGCGAAACGATCATGATACTTATGTGTATGGCCACCTTTAAAGAGAAGGAAAGGCTAAGTAAGTTTTATCAGAAAGGTTTATTTACACACCAGTAATGCTGCTCTGACAAAAGAAACACCACATTTCTTTCCTTCTGTTGTGTTCATGGGCTTCTATATCAGACTTCCTGTTTTCAGCTTAAACCTCCAGGGCTAGGGCTTGAGCATGCTCAGTTTGCTCCTCTCTCCGTCACCCTTTTCTCTCTTCCCTCCTCCCCCCCTGCTGTAATCTGATCCCAGTGAGCAAGGAGAGACTCAGGTTGGAAGTGATGCCACACCAGGTTAATATGGCAGCTACCATCTTAAACAAACAGAGAGAGAGCTTCTAGAGCTGATTACTCAGGTATGGTAAAGCATTCTGCAGAATAAATATAGTGTTTTAGCTTGTAGTATTGTGGCTAATCTATTGGCAATGAACTGCTTCGGTAGCTTTCCTTCTCCTTTAATACCCTCGTGCTTTCATTTAGGCTCACATACTTACTGTATGTATAATTACCTTGGATGCCCATACTAACTCATACTCATTTATACTTAAAGGAAAACTATACCCCCCAAACAATGTAGGTCTCTATTAAAAGATACTGAGTAAAACAGCTCATGTGTAAAACCCTGCTTCATGTAAATGAACCATTATCATAATAATATACTTTTTTAGTAGTATGTGCCATTGGGTAATCATAAATAGAAAATTGCCATTTTAAAAAATAAGGGCCGCCCCCTGAGATCGTAGGATTCACTGTGCACACATACAACCACATGTAAGGTCACATGAGCCAATTAACAGACAGAGTTCTGCCTTTTGCTTCCTCACTTCTTCCTGTTACAGTTAGTGTTGTAGTATTTCTGGTCAGGTGATCTCTGAGGCAGCACAGATACAGTCACGAAATGGTGGTTCAAGGCAAGAGATGTAAAAGGGCAATATTTATGTAAATATATATTCTAGTTTGGTAAGATTCTTTAATATGTCATTCAATTTGATATAAACTATCTGTTGCTTAAGTATTCATTTTGGGGGTATAGTTTTCCTTTAAAGGAACAATAACACCAAACAATGTAAGTCTTTTAAAGTAATGAAAATATCATGTAGTGTTGCCCTGCACTGGTAAAACCGATCTGTTTGCTTCAGAAACACTACTATATTTCATATAAATAAGCTGCTGTGGAGCAATGGCGGAAATTGAAAAACGGCTAAATGGCACAGGTTAACGAATGGATAACAGATAACACCATTAGACAGACAGAGCTTATCTGCTATCTGCTGTGTAACTTGAGCTTTTTCTCCTTTGAATGGCTGCCCCCATTGCTACACAGCAGCTTATTTATATAAACAATAGTTGTGTTTCTGAAGCAAACACAACAGTTTTACCAGTGCAGGGCAACACTGCATTATATTTTCATTATTTTAAAACACTTTTATTTTTTGATGTTACTGTTCCTTTAAATTTGAGACCCCATATAGAGTCATAGTCAAGTCATATATTTCTAATAATGATGTACAGATGTAGACTTCTACTCATGGACACTTGATCTCATCATGTTTTTATGTAGACTTTGCACTCATTAGAACAGGGGTCCCCTACTTTTTTTCACTGTTAGCCACATTCAAATGTTAAAAGAGTTGGGGAGCAACACAAGCATGAATGTCCACGGGGGTGCCAAATAAGGGCTGAGCTAAGTGGACTGGCAGACTACAGGAGGTTCTGTTTTGCAGTACACCTGGTTTTTATGTAACCAAAACTTGCCTCCAAGCCTGGAATTGAAAAATAAGCACCTGCTTATTTGAACCAAGGGGCTTGGTGAGAAACATGTTGCTTGCAAGCCACTGGTTGGGGATCACTGCATTAGACTGTATACACATGCAGACTCTCATCAACTCATGAGAAGAAAGCTCACATGCTCATGTATACTCATGAATACACAACCTTTTGTAGACTCATGTACTCGTGAAAACATCTACATCTGGACTTGTGTTAGACGTAGACTGATGCTTTCTTCCCTTATATTACTTATACCCCTCCCCGCCTATATATTTCTCTTTCCCATAAAATCCAATTAGCACATGCTGATGTACTCATTTATTCTGGCTGTTCCAATAAACATTTGTCTTTTAGTTGGTTTCCCACCTAATGACTGCTTTTCTTTATCTCTTTTTTATTCACCCAGTTCAATCTCTCTCCCCCTCCTTCCTTGTTTTTCTCTCCTGCTCTCTCTCCCCTCCCTCTTTCATTTCTCCCCCTATATCTAATTATTCCTCAGAAAGCTAATTAACACCTAATTAATTCAGGGATCTCTCTAACCTGGGAGTCACAACTCTCCACATTTTCTGGCAGATAAATACATTAGAATATTTCTGCCAATTTTGGTTTTTATGTTTCAGCTGTAAATAACACTATCTCAGAAATTTCTTCTTGAAAGTAACAGACCACCTCATCCACCATATTTCCACTCATTCATCTGTGCCGTGGCAGAAGCTTAGGATTGTGGGTTTTTGCCCGCTGATTGAGCCTTATTGCCTCCTCCATTTAGGGGATTATTTATCAAGCTCTGAATATCTGAACCTCGAATAAGTTGTAGTTTTCGGAGTCCGATGGTCTAAAAACTCAGATTCCGAAACCCTGGCATCTAAAAGCTCCTGAAGTCCTTTATAAGTCAATAGGGAAGGTCCCAGTGTCTTTGCTGATCTCTGTACTGATATCCAATTAGTTTGTGGTTTCTGTGCAAAAAACTCTGAGTTTTCTGAGTTCTGAGCTGTGAAGTTTGCCCGACCCTATTTTTTCTGGATTTTTTTTTCATCACTAAGGTTCATTTGAGCAATTGGAGTTGCTCAGATTTCTAACTTAGAAATACTGAGATAAATTCGGACCATGATGGAACACCCTTAGGGGCCCATTTACTTAGTTCGAGTGAAGGAATAGAGGAAAAAAAGTTCAAATTTCGAATGGTCGAATATGGCTAGTTCGACCATCGAATGCGCTACTTCGACCTTCGACTACGACCTTCGAATCGAACGATTTGAACTAAAAATCGTTCGACTATTCGACCATTCGATAGTCGAAGTACTATCTCTTTAATAATTTCTTCAACCCCCTAGTTCGCCACCTAAAACCTACCGAGGCCAATGTTAGCCTATGGGGAAGGTCCCCATAGGCTTCCTAACAATTTCCTGATCGAAGGAATATCCTTCGAGCGATGCATTTAAATCCTTCGAAGGATTTAATCATTTGATCGAACGATTATTCCTTCGATCGTTCGATCGCAGGAATAGCGGTAAATCCTTGAACTTCGATATTCGAAGTCGAAGGATTTTACTTCGATGGTCGCATATCGAGGGTTAATTAACCCTCGATATTCGACCCTAGGTAAATGTGTCCCGCAATGTCAGTCGTTGTGACATTAAAAAAGAGAATGTATAACTACGTACAGGAGTAAGTGCCTAGCACAATACCTGTGCCGTGTAGAGGTAGAATAGTGCATCGGAGTATTAATGACATTTCTCAGTTGTAGCTCGTGTGTGGTGCAGAACTGAAAGTTGACTGCTACTAAAATATATGCTTCATTTTCTTTCCTGATTATCTTTTCTTTCTAACATGGTTCATCTGCATGTTTAATGAGCCCTATGTTTTTATATTAGAGAAAGCTGACAACAGTAATGTGTATAACTTAACCCCTTCATTTCATAATTCCTTAGGCTTCCTGCTCCATTTTTGCTGCATTGCACAGCAACATAAGTTTCCATTCTCCTTATATACGATCAGCAGAATTATTATGGGTTATACCGCAAATGGATTGCAATTTTATAACATATAATATGGCCAACCCTTGCTTTATATATGATACTTCTTTTTGAATATCAGGCTCCCTTGGAGAGCATGGAGAGTTTTGTAGGGACTGGTTTTTAGCAAGAGTCTTTCAGGGCCCTGGACTTTTGGAGCAGCACCTAAGCAGATCCTACCCATTTTGGAACAACAGACTGTGAGATAGGGATAGCGCTAAACTAGTCTAATCAAACTAATGTCATCAGGGAGAGAAGTATTCGGCACAATTCAGGTCCAGGCAACAGGTCATCCTAGCAGTCAAGCTTAGATGGTTTTAGAAGGCGGTAGAAAGAGACTCCAAAGCTTGGGCTTGGGTTCCAAAGGCTGAAAAATGTTCCTTTCCAAATGTGGCTTTGTTCGAAAAGTAACAAGACAGCATTTTCCGGAAATGACAAGCCCAGGGAGCCATGGCCTTGTAACTTCTAAATTCAGTTTGTCAGCTTCTCATGTGTTGATATACATTCCCCTATGCTTAATTAAAAGAATGATTGGATGTGCACAGAATAGTTTGCTACAAGAAAGCAGATAAGCAAAGACGCTAAATTATCACCCTGAACTTTGAGTCGAAAGTAATATATTTTATAATAACTGGATAAGATAACTAGCCAGTCAGAGCACATTATAATTGTTTATACCATAAAAAAAGATTTCGGATATGCAGAAGGTCCTAAGACAGTTTCCCCATTTCTTTGAAATCCTTATTTCAGATCAAACGGGGCACTCAAAGTAATGATGGCGTGAATGCCACCAAAATACTTAGAATCCAACCGTCAGATTGCTTGAAATAAATATTTAAACCGTTGTTCCTTGGACAAACTGACAAGACAAATGAATCCAAAAACAACCAACCCGAGTCAGATAATTCCATACACACAAATCTGTAGGGTTTTGCATAGTAGACACCGCCATAGAATACAATGAAACCTGGAGGTACAGGTATGGGACCTGTTATCCAGAATGCTCGGGACCTGGGGGTTTCCAGATAATGGATCTTTCTGTAATTTGGATCTTCATACCTTAAGGCTGCTAGAAAATCACGTGAACATTAAAGGAGAATTCAACCGTTTTCAAAACAATTGGGGTGGTGGGTAGGCTGGTTTTGCTTCCAATAAGGATTAATTATATCTTAGTTGGGATCAAGTACAAGCTACTGTTTTATTATGAAATGAAAAAGTTTTCAAAAATTTTGATTATTTGGATAAAATTGAGTCTCTGTAATTCAGAGCTTTCTGGAAAATGGTTTTCCAGATAACGGATCCCATACCTGTACAACTGACTGTTACAAAGGCTGAAAGTGAGCATTTTCTGCTGAGCTGTCGGCTGCATTTAAAGGACAACAATTATTTTCTTTTCCATTTGTGGTAAAGTACTCTGTAAGTGACCTATTCATATACTTTGCAATTGCCTCTTTTTAACTGTATTTTGTCAAAGGCATGACCCACCAACTGTGATTACTGCTTCCATCTGTCTTTCCATATGTTCTCAATACACAGTCTCCACCTACTTGCTTGAACTGGAAGGCAATACATAGATTAACCGAGTTATTAACAGCAAAGCCTACATGTTAAATTAGGTAGGCCACTGCTTCGAAAATCACCGACTCAAAGCTTGTACAAATTTTAAAAAAAGGTTGTGCATTATATTTTTACTCATCGGGCAACTACAGATATACCCATGCCTAAGTGAAAGTCAATGGAAGTGGAGGATTCAGGATTAAGTGAACCTTTTCATGGTAACTCCCACAGTCTCGCCAAGTGCCTTGTGCCTTTGTTATCTAACAGTGAAATGCCTTTTCCCGTGCAAAGAAAATATGTGCTTTTTTTTAAAAAAAAAACTGAAAGTGGAGAGAGGGTTTTTTAAGCATCCTTGACCTTTGAGAAAAAAGAGCAGAGAAGATTTACAAGCTGCACAGATATAAATCAGTTCCTTCAGTTTCCAATATGAAAAAACATAAACATGTTCTTGAAAGGAAACAGTTCTGTGTCTTTAAAGTGCCAGCATTGCATACAAATGTAAAGTCTTTAAAATACTCCACTATCCATGTATAATACACACGGGCAAAATCCATTTATAATACACAAAAGCTATGAATATCTTGTAAATGATATCCTTATAAACGGTGAGTTCTGATGTCATCGGTTATAAACGGTGAGTTCTGATGTCATTTCTGTCACATGACTCACTGAAACTTGTGTATTAGAATAAATAATGTACCCCCCATTGTAAAATATGAGGATATTAGAAGTCACCTAGGAGATCTATGACTGTATAAAAGCACAAGGCCAAAGGCTATATAATAACACCATATATTAGACAAACCCTCTACCTACCCAAATATTCTCTATCACATGTTATAGGATGCAGACCCTGGAAAGCAAACGTTTCTTCTTACAGGGAGTTAAGTTAAGTTAAATCTACCCTCTTTGAGCACCAAACTCTTGTTTTTCTTTCTACTGTGCAAAAAAGTGCCCTAATATGTGAATATTAGCCACTAATATGCCCCTACCAAGCACTTGCATTGAAGTTTGCATGGTACAACTAACTTATTCTGCTCTGGAACCCACCCGCTCTGGAATTGTGAATGGAGGTAACTTAAGACCAAGGAGGCAAATTTACTAAAGGGCGAAGTGGCTGTCGCTAGCGAAAATTCACCAGAAATCCAATCTGCAGGGACATTGCCAATTTACTAATAGTTGTTAGAGGACAATTCACTGGCGAACTTGCTAACGAAGTTTTGCACCCTTTCACCAGGTGCATTTTCACTCCATTGTTACTCCCCAAACCCACTAAAGTGTGAATTTTCCATTACGTTACCCCTTTCTTCACCAGCTTAGACCTGGGGAACTGATAAGATGAAGCTTCATCCTCCTCAATCTGTGACATCATATCCTGCATGCCGAAAAATCAAAAAATTATAAAAAAAAAATGCTGTTTTTCCATATTTTAAAGTGAGGTTGTCTTTAAAAGTTGTAACTGTTAAAAAATTCTGTTTTCATTTTTTTCAACCATTTGAGGGGCATGCCCCATTTGTTGTAGGGTGGGCTCATGTCTAGGACATTAGAGGATCTCTTTTGTCTTTATTTTGCTTCCATTTGTAATAATAAGTGGCCACTTCAAGCATTTGCACCAACATCTCTAATAAAGACATATATATGGCCAATATGTATCAGCCGTATTCAAATTGACCTACGCGTAAGAGTAATAACGACGTTTCACTAGGCCGAAATGAACGTTAGCGAAAGATCACTAAGAAATGCTTCCTCAGTGAGGAAGGGCCATGTGGTCATGAAACGTTTGATCTTGTGTAAAGTGTCACTAGCACCATGGAATAAATTTGGGATCACCCCGTTTGCTGCAATAACAGGTATCGGCTCTTTCATATTCATTGGATTCACTATTGGCGTGTAGCTAAGCGAGTGCTAATACCTGTTTCTCCTCCATTGACTTTGCATGTTGACCTTTTAAGAGCACCATCAGTCTTTCCGCAGTGGCAACTACAGATAACCTCCCTACTTTAGGACTTCAGACTAACGAGACAGTGGAAGTGTAAAAACAAGAGTCAAGGCCAAAGGACAGGGCAGGAGGCAGACTAAAGAATCCAACCCACACAGGCTGAGGTCAGGGCAGGCGGCAAGTAAGTGTGATCCAATATCCAGGCAAATCAGCAATCAGAAAAATCAGAGTCCAAAAAAAAAAATCTAACCAGACAACGAAGAGTATACTTGAAACATGACTTCAGCACAGGCTGCAGAAGCAGACTCCATCTTGGATCCCAAAGGCAGTCAAATGTACTGTACCTTCTCAAAGGGGCACTGGCACCAAGGCGACCATATTCTGGAATAATATAGGTTTTCCAATCTGTACATTTGTGTATTTTGCACAACACTACCTCTTTGGGGGCCCTGAATATAAAAAAAAATGATGATGTCATTGAAAAAGATCAGTGGAGTTCTTGAGGAGTCTGGGGTCCATAGAATATAGAAATCTATTGGAGAGATGCATATTGCCCATGGCCCTCCAGATGAACAGCTCTGTATTGGAGCAGTCAATCCACAAGAGTTCCTCGGCATGGAAAGCAGCTCTTGAAGTCAATATTTGTGCCACGTGCATCTGGCTCGTGGTAATTTAAGAACCGGAGCTAAAGTCACAGTTTTATCACTGAAGTGAGACTTTATATTCAGTCATTAACAAGGGAAAACACAGTCGCCTTGGAGGTGTTGGTGGTATTTTACAGTTAACTCCAATGTTCCTGTATCTATCCAGTGTCTGTAGGGGCTTTGATCTACTGCTGGTTATTTAAAGGAGAATGAAGGGCACTAGTAATGCTGTATTTTATATACTGAACTCACTGTACTAGCTCAGAAGTTTAGGAGACCTATAAGAGAGATTATCCAGGCCTTAAAAGCCGTACACAGCAGCCCCCCATCTTCTGATCCTTGTAGGCCATCTTAAAGGGGTTGTTCACTATTGATGGGCAAATTTATTCTCCAGACACAATTCGCTGCCGGCGAATAAATTTGCGAAACCGTCGCAAAAATTCGCTGGCGTCCAAAAAAAATGGACGCCAGTGTCGGTTTGCCTGCGTTAAACAAAACGGCACCGAAAATGGACGTCAAAAACGGACGCCGGCGTCAAAAGCGAGACACCGTTTCGCTAATATTTTGCAATCAATTTGGCAAATTTTGCGGGAAATTTGCAAATTATTCGGCAAAGCGAAACGCCACAGATTCGCCCATCACTATTGTTCACCTTTGAGTTAACTTTTAGTATGACATAGAGAGTGATATTCTGAGACAATTTGCAACTGGTTATAATTTTTTTTATTGTTTGTGGTTTTTGAGTTATTTAAAATTTAATTCAGCAGCTCTCCAGTTTGCAATTTCAGCAATCTGGTTGCTAGGATCTTAATTACCCTAGCAACCATGCATTGATTTGAATAAGAGACTGGGATATGAATAGGAGAGAGCATTTGTTTTTTTTAGATGGGTCAGTGACCCCCTTCTGAAAGATGGAAAGAGTCAGAAGAAGAAAGCAAATAATTTTAAAAAACTATAAAAAATAAACAACGAAGACCAATTGAAAAGTTGTTTAAAATTTGGCATTCTATAACATACTACAAGTTAACTTAAAGATGAATTACCCCTTTAAAGGAGAAGGAAGGCTACCAACGCAGTTTATTGCCAATAGATTAGCCACAACAGTGCAAGATAGAACACCATTTTTATTCTTTATAATGTTTTTCCATACCTGAGTAAACAGCTCTAGACACTGTCTCTGTATGTTTAGGATAGCAGCTGCCATATTAGCTTGCTGTGACATCACTTCCTACCTGAGTATCTCCATGTTTGCTCATAGTTCTGGGCTCAGATTACAGCAGTGAGGGGAGGGGCAGAGGGAGAGAGGAGCAAACTGAGCATGCTCAAGCCCTAGCCCTGGAGGTTTAAGCTGAAAACAGGAAGTCTGATACAGAAACCCATGTGTACACAATAGAAGGAAAGAAATGTTGTGTTTCTTTTCACAGAGTACTCTGTCAGCATTACTTTGAGGGTTTGCTAGTGTATTTATATAGACGTTTCTGATAAAGCTTACTTAGTTTTAACCTTTCCTTCTCCTTTAAGAGGGTCAGTGACAGTACACATGCTGTGTGTCTTAGGGGTTATCAGATCATTGGAATGTGTTTTCTGTTCTGATAAGTAATCGATAATGAACTTTGTATTGTGACTTTTATATACACTGTACTGTATACTAAGGCAGATTTATTAAGGGTCGAATAGTAAATTCGTATTCAAATTTTACATTTTTTTCGGTGCTCTACATTCACACATTCAAATTTTAATCTCCCAATTTGAATGTGAGATTGATCACACCTCGACCACAGAAACAGTTCTCATTCGAATATTCGCCAACCTAAAACCTGCCGCGTTCACTTTTACAAGTCAATGGTCCGTTGAACCATTTGAAGACGTTAATTGCCTTCCTGACATTCAAGTATTTTTCGGAGGGAAAACTCAATTCGTATTCCATATGAATCGGCCCCTAAGCTCAGAAAGTGACAGTACCCAGAGCATGGGCTGTGAATCAGCAGAAAAAGAAAATGGGGAGCTACTGGGGCATCTTCAGTTGCACAGATCTTCAATTCTGAAGGGCTGATCCAGAATCTGGAGACCTAAGTGGTAGCATTTCTAGCCTAATTCCTTATTGAGTTAAGCCCATCTTCCAAGCTTTAAACCAGCAAATGCATTGCTAAATGCCCTCCAGAGAGACTTAATGGCGTAGGACAGCTTAAGGTTTGGAGAACATTTATAGGCATCTGTTTCCTTTTGTTGTGCTTCTATATTGTATGCAGACAAAACTCTGTGGTCAGTGTTCTGCCGGCGGTAACAGGCTCGCAGCCGAAATGGGATGCGCTTTGTTCATACAGAACAAGCCTTCACAGATCAGAGGAGGAACACGACTCCGGCTAATAACACGCATCACTCAAAGGATTCTGGGCGTTCAGTCCTGCTGCCGATAGCACTTTTCTCACTGGAGCGCCACTAGTAAAAACTCCCAGAAGCCCTTACTAATAAACGGCGCTCAGGCTTCTCTGGGCCTCAGCGCATTCCGCCGGTTTAAAAAAAAGGTTGACTTTTTCTGCTGAGGTTTAATTTAGTGGCTGTGATATAACCTGCAATTATTGCATTATTAGACACCTTCTTAGATGTCAGCCAGGCAGGTCGCAGAGTGCGTACCTGTGCCCTTTTCATTATTAAAGGGAAATAGACTGAGCGCTTAAATATAGTGATTATTAGTATATATATATATATATATATGCAGTTTTAATTCAGAGACATTTTTGCAAAATGGTTTAAGGCAGCAGAGGGATTAGTTGGTTTTACAATAATGACACCAAAAAATTAAAAAAAAAAAAATTCTTCCTATAATTAAGAGATGCATAATTATGTGGGAGGCAGCTATTTTCCCTGGCAAATCAAATGGCAAACACACAGGGGAGGATATACAGTAGGCACGGAACCTTTTATTTAAAAGCTTTGCGGCAGGAACAATCTGCTACATTCATGTCAATGCGGGGCGCAGCATGTATCAAATGTTTTGTCACAAATGGCTGCTCCTTCCATGCCCTCCTCTTTATTATATATTAATCTTGTCTCTATGCCAACAAATCCTCAAAGTGGAGCAGACAATAACACGTGGAACCTGACAATGTCGCCTAAAGGGAGATTATGAACACTTGGGGGGTAACGTATTAAAAGCTACAGGGCGTGCAGAAGTTTTAGTTGCCTATAGCAACCAATCGACAGGGAGCATTTACTGGTCACCTGTTTGAAAACAAACACATGATTGGCTAAACAGAGGTAAACATATTTCTAACTTCCTGGTTTTTTTTTTGAGGTACCCAATCAGTGGAAATTGTAATTGCAGGCAAGCACCAATTCGGAACACCAAAAAAGTAGAATCCAGGAGCCCGAAGTTTAAATGGATTCTGTCATGGGAAAACATGTTTTTTTCCAAAACACATCCGTTAATAGTGCTACTCCAGCAGAATTCTGCACTGAAATGGATTTCTCAAAAGAGCAGACAGATTTTTTAATATTTAATTTTGAAATCGGACATGGGGCTAGACATACTGTCAGTTTCCCAGCTGCCCCAGTCGTGTGACTTGTTATTTCTCCTACTTAAAGGGATACTGTCATGGGAAAAAAAAAATGTTTCAAAATGAATCAGTTAATGGTGCTACTCCAGCAGAATTCTGCACTGAAATGGATTTCTCAAAAGAGCAAACAGATTTTTTTATATTCAATTTTGAAATCTGACATGGGGCTAGACATTTTGTCAATTTCCCAGCTGCCCCTGGTCATGTGACTTGTGCCTGTACATTAGGAGAGAAATTCTTTCTGGCAGGCTGCTGTTTTATCTTCTCAATGTAATTGAATGTGTCTCAGTGGGATATGGGTTTTTACTATTGAGTGCTGTACTTAAATCTACCAGGCAGCTGTTATCTTGTGTCAGGGAGCTGTTATCTGGTTACCTTCCCATTGTTCTTTTGTTTGGCTGCTGGGGGGGGGAGGGGGGGTGATCACTCCAACTTGCAGTACAGCAGTAAAGAGTGATTGAAGTTTATCAGAGCACAAGTCACATGACTTGGGGCAGCTAGGAAATTGACAATATGTCTAGCCCCATGTCAGATTTCAAAATTGAATATAAAAAATCTGTTTGCTCTTTTGAGAAATAGATTTCAGTGCAGAATTCTGCTGGAGCAGCACTATTAACTGATTCATTTTGAAAAAAAAATGTTTTCCCATGACAGTATCCCTTTAATGTAACTGAATCAGTCTCAGTGGGACTTGGCTTTTACTATTGAGTGTTGTTTTTAGATTTACCAGGCAGCTGTTATCTTGTGTTCGTTACCTTCCCATTGTTCTGTTGTTAGGCTGCTGGGGGGGAAAAAGGAGGGGGTGATATCACTTCAACTTGAAGTACAGCAGTAAAGAGTGACTGAAGTTTATCAGAGCACAAGTCACATGACCGGGGGCAGCTGGGAAATTGACAATATGTCTAGCCCCATGTCAGATTTCAAAATTAATTATAAAAATTCAATTTGCTCTTTTGAGAAATGGATTTCAGTGCAGAATTCTGCTGGAGCAGCACTATTAACTGATGCGTTTTGAAAAAAAACATGTTTCCCCATGACAGTATCCCTTTAAATAATACAAAAAACATTTTTTTACATTATGTATAAAAACAAAAGCCTTACACGTTTTGTGTCACCATGAGACACTGAATCATAGGCTACATTTCTACTGACAAACAAGAAATATTCGGTGCATCCCTACTATTTACTCCCCTTTGCTGAAGGCAGTAAGCTTATACATATATGTCCAAGGATTTCAGCTTCTTGTGTCTCCGAATAATCTATACGTAATCAGTGCCATGATATTCATGGACCATCTGTAACACATGACAGTCACAACAAAGGGGGCGAGGGATATTTATTCAGCCAATTACAGGGAAATAGGAAGCAAAACAGTTCACAACGATTGCTTATGGATAGGCAGCCAGGAGGATGCTGGGGGTTGTAGTTCTTTAACAGCTTATGTCTCCAAGGATAAAACCCTCATATTACATGAAACATCCTATGCGCCAAGAATATAAACCAACTGAAATGTGTGCTGTGTCAGAGCAAAAGGCATTTTAGTTTTAGATGTTTTGGCGTTATGATTAATGGGGTGCATGTTTATAGATATGACAGCTCCCATTTAAGCCCTAGTTAAATACTTCTCTCCCATGAGCAACTTACATAGAGGTGGGTGATCTCCTAGTACAGCAGTAAGTCCCTTGGTTAGTTAATGAGGAAGGATACAAATATTTTCACTATTAATAATTCAGCCCCTCTGTGGTGTCTGCCTGGTACCTCCCTGGCACAGGCTAGAGACTGGCATCAGCTGGAGCTTAGAAACATACCATTTTCCTCCTGCTTGGACTCATAATTGCTCTAAGCAGGAGTTCAATCATGTACAACAGCCCCTTATATGGTTTTATTTAAATACACTTACTGGGCACCGCATGCAGAAACGGTTACTTAGCACCACATGTGCACCCTCCCAATGTAGCCCCCTCTTATCCGACACAGTCGTAGGGGAGGGTGTTTGCCTTGGACCCTGGGATGAAAGAGGCACCTGGGGAGAAAAACAAAATGAGTGTAACAACTATTATATTTTTATTATATATAAATCCAGGTCACCCTTGTCTATGAAACATAAAGTGACCCTCTGGATTCTCTAAAAATGCCTGGTTAATTAAGCAGGAAACAAATACTGCCAGTTTTATTTTAAGGGCATTAAACCGGCCGGCTCTGTTGCGGTTTAAAAACAGCGTGCTCTTTATCCAAGGGATCATTAAAGCGACAGCCCTTCCATGTCTGAAAGATGCTTATTGCAAAAGCTAATCATGATAATTTAGCTTCTGAAAACCATATTATCCAATGGGAATACATATACTATAAGCTATATTAAACAATATTACACTGACCTTTTAATAGAACTTTAGTATGGGAAGGAAACCACCACAGCAGATAAACGCTTGTGATCTGAGAGTATAAGAACAATGGAGCCTTATTCATGGCAGATACTGAGAGCTGGGTCTATAACACAATATAGGCCAGTGGAAACAAAGCAACAAGGAACTAATTATACACTGAGCTGTTCATAATGTATAAATAAAAAAAAACAAGGTTAAGTGGCCTTTTAATAATATTAAAGCCAGAGAGTGATTCTCTGCCAGAGACTGTCACCTCTCCAGTCCATAAAGAACACTGATTCCAGGCTTATACACCTCAGCAACCGCTCCTCCTCTGCCATGCAACTCCAATCCATGCACTGGCTTCTGCTACCTTTCAGAATAAAATTCAAATTAAAGACCCTGACATTCATAGCACTTCATAACTCTGCCCCAACCTACATCTCTAGATACTCACCCAAGTGCTTACTATGCTCCTCTACTGACCTGTTCCTCAACTGTTCTCTCATTATCTCCTCACATGCTTGCGTTCAAGAGCTGCACCCCTCCTCTGGAATTCTCACCCTGGTCTGTCCGACTTTCTCCCAACTTTTATGCATTCAAAAGATCTCTTAAAACACACTTATTTAGAGAAGCTTATTCTCAATCTGTTTAGCTACCAAATGCAATACCCTATGCTACATCTCTCACCTGCTCATTTTTGATCTTTCCCACTCCCACACCTTATTATGTCTCATAATACACCAAATCCTCAAAGTGGAGCAGACAATAACACGTGGAACCTGACAATGTCGCCTAAAGGGAGATTATGAACACTTGGGGGGTAACGTATTAAAAGCTACAGGGCGTGCAGAAGTTTTAGTTGCCTATAGCAACCAATCGACAGGGAGCATTTACTGGTCACCTGTTTGAAAACAAACACATGATTGGCTAAACAGAGGTAAACATATTTCTAACTTCCTGGTTTTTTTTTTGAGGTACCCAATCAGTGGAAATTGTAATTGCAGGCAAGCACCAATTCGGAACACCAAAAAAGTAGAATCCAGGAGCCCGAAGTTTAAATGGATTCTGTCATGGGAAAACATGTTTTTTTCCAAAACACATCCGTTAATAGTGCTACTCCAGCAGAATTCTGCACTGAAATGGATTTCTCAAAAGAGCAGACAGATTTTTTAATATTTAATTTTGAAATCGGACATGGGGCTAGACATACTGTCAGTTTCCCAGCTGCCCCAGTCGTGTGACTTGTTATTTCTCCTACTTAAAGGGATACTGTCATGGGAAAAAAAAAATGTTTCAAAATGAATCAGTTAATGGTGCTATTCCAGCAGAATTCTGCACTGAAATGGATTTCTCAAAAGAGCAAACAGATTTTTTTATATTCAATTTTGAAATCTGACATGGGGCTAGACATTTTGTCAATTTCCCAGCTGCCCCTGGTCATGTGACTTGTGCCTGTACATTAGGAGAGAAATTCTTTCTGGCAGGCTGCTGTTTTATCTTCTCAATGTAATTGAATGTGTCTCAGTGGGATATGGGTTTTTACTATTGAGTGCTGTACTTAAATCTACCAGGCAGCTGTTATCTTGTGTCAGGGAGCTGTTATCTGGTTACCTTCCCATTGTTCTTTTGTTTGGCTGCTGGGGGGGGGAGGGGGGGTGATCACTCCAACTTGCAGTACAGCAGTAAAGAGTGATTGAAGTTTATCAGAGCACAAGTCACATGACTTGGGGCAGCTAGGAAATTGACAATATGTCTAGCCCCATGTCAGATTTCAAAATTGAATATAAAAAATCTGTTTGCTCTTTTGAGAAATAGATTTCAGTGCAGAATTCTGCTGGAGCAGCACTATTAACTGATTCATTTTGAAAAAAAAATGTTTTCCCATGACAGTATCCCTTTAATGTAACTGAATCAGTCTCAGTGGGACTTGGCTTTTACTATTGAGTGTTGTTTTTAGATTTACCAGGCAGCTGTTATCTTGTGTTCGTTACCTTCCCATTGTTCTGTTGTTAGGCTGCTGGGGGGGAAAAAGGAGGGGGTGATATCACTTCAACTTGAAGTACAGCAGTAAAGAGTGACTGAAGTTTATCAGAGCACAAGTCACATGACCGGGGGCAGCTGGGAAATTGACAATATGTCTAGCCCCATGTCAGATTTCAAAATTAATTATAAAAATTCAATTTGCTCTTTTGAGAAATGGATTTCAGTGCAGAATTCTGCTGGAGCAGCACTATTAACTGATGCGTTTTGAAAAAAAACATGTTTCCCCATGACAGTATCCCTTTAAATAATACAAAAAACATTTTTTTACATTATGTATAAAAACAAAAGCCTTACACGTTTTGTGTCACCATGAGACACTGAATCATAGGCTACATTTCTACTGACAAACAAGAAATATTCGGTGCATCCCTACTATTTACTCCCCTTTGCTGAAGGCAGTAAGCTTATACATATATGTCCAAGGATTTCAGCTTCTTGTGTCTCCGAATAATCTATACGTAATCAGTGCCATGATATTCATGGACCATCTGTAACACATGACAGTCACAACAAAGGGGGCGAGGGATATTTATTCAGCCAATTACAGGGAAATAGGAAGCAAAACAGTTCACAACGATTGCTTATGGATAGGCAGCCAGGAGGATGCTGGGGGTTGTAGTTCTTTAACAGCTTATGTCTCCAAGGATAAAACCCTCATATTACATGAAACATCCTATGCGCCAAGAATATAAACCAACTGAAATGTGTGCTGTGTCAGAGCAAAAGGCATTTTAGTTTTAGATGTTTTGGCGTTATGATTAATGGGGTGCATGTTTATAGATATGACAGCTCCCATTTAAGCCCTAGTTAAATACTTCTCTCCCATGAGCAACTTACATAGAGGTGGGTGATCTCCTAGTACAGCAGTAAGTCCCTTGGTTAGTTAATGAGGAAGGATACAAATATTTTCACTATTAATAATTCAGCCCCTCTGTGGTGTCTGCCTGGTACCTCCCTGGCACAGGCTAGAGACTGGCATCAGCTGGAGCTTAGAAACATACCATTTTCCTCCTGCTTGGACTCATAATTGCTCTAAGCAGGAGTTCAATCATGTACAACAGCCCCTTATATGGTTTTATTTAAATACACTTACTGGGCACCGCATGCAGAAACGGTTACTTAGCACCACATGTGCACCCTCCCAATGTAGCCCCCTCTTATCCGACACAGTCGTAGGGGAGGGTGTTTGCCTTGGACCCTGGGATGAAAGAGGCACCTGGGGAGAAAAACAAAATGAGTGTAACAACTATTATATTTTTATTATATATAAATCCAGGTCACCCTTGTCTATGAAACATAAAGTGACCCTCTGGATTCTCTAAAAATGCCTGGTTAATTAAGCAGGAAACAAATACTGCCAGTTTTATTTTAAGGGCATTAAACCGGCCGGCTCTGTTGCGGTTTAAAAACAGCGTGCTCTTTATCCAAGGGATCATTAAAGCGACAGCCCTTCCATGTCTGAAAGATGCTTATTGCAAAAGCTAATCATGATAATTTAGCTTCTGAAAACCATATTATCCAATGGGAATACATATACTATAAGCTATATTATACAATATTACACTGACCTTTTAATAGAACTTTAGTATGGGAAGGAAACCACCACAGCAGATAAACGCTTGTGATCTGAGAGTATAAGAACAATGGAGCCTTATTCATGGCAGATACTGAGAGCTGGGTCTATAACACAATATAGGCCAGTGGAAACAAAGCAACAAGGAACTAATTATACACTGAGCTGTTCATAATGTATAAATAAAAAAAAACAAGGTTAAGTGGCCTTTTAATAATATTAAAGCCAGAGAGTGATTCTCTGCCAGAGACTGTCACCTCTCCAGTCCATAAAGAACACTGATTCCAGGCTTATACACCTCAGCAACCGCTCCTCCTCTGCCATGCAACTCCAATCCCTGCACTGGCTTCTGCTACCTTTCAGAATAAAATTCAAATTAAAGACCCTGACATTCATAGCACTTCATAACTCTGCCCCAACCTACATCTCTAGATACTCACCCAAGTGCTTACTATGCTCCTCTACTGACCTGTTCCTCAACTGTTCTCTCATTATCTCCTCACATGCTTGCGTTCAAGAGCTGCACCCCTCCTCTGGAATTCTCACCCTGGTCTGTCCGACTTTCTCCCAACTTTTATGCATTCAAAAGATCTCTTAAAACACACTTATTTAGAGAAGCTTATTCTCAATCTGTTTAGCTACCAAATGCAATACCCTATGCTACATCTCTCACCTGCTCATTTTTGATCTTTCCCACTCCCACACCTTATTATGTCTCATAATACACCAAATCCACTGAATCCATTATTTTGGATTTGGCCGAACCACCGAATCCTTCGCAAAAGATACTGAACCGAATCCGAATTTGCATATGCAAATTAGGGGTGGGAAGGGGAAAACATTTTTTACTTCCTTGTTTTGTTTCAATAAGTCATGTGATTTCCATCCCCACCCCTAATTTGCATATGCAAATTAGGATTCTGATTCGGTTTGGCCAGGCAGAAGGATTCGGCTGAAACCAATCCTGCTGAAAAGGCAGAATCCTGGCCAAATCCCAAACCGAATCCTGGATTCGGCGCATCCCTAGTTTAGATTGTAAGCTCTTTTGCACAGAGCTTTCTTCATCTTTTGTACCAGTACTGGTCATTATGTTTGTAACTCTGCTTGTTATATGTATTTTATTCATGTAATCTCTTTGTATAAACACATTTATTTTACAGCGCTGCTCAATATGTTGGCGCTCTAAAAATACATGTTAATAATAATAATTCTCTTCTCTTTCTCTTCCTGCATATTGGGTGTATGGCATCAACACAGAATACCCACTTTTAGGGAGTTCTTCATGAGCTGTTCCAGCCCAGCAGCAAAGTGTCTGTAGAAATTCATAGCATGTGTTGGTTTCACACACTAAGAAATGACCTGTTCCCAGTTAATTACTTACAAAATTTGATGTTGTCTGCCAATACTCCCCTAATTTAATTTATCCCCTGTCTAAGACATTGGATAGGGAAACTGCAGTCCATTGCTAAATCATAAGGTTCTCAGGTTTCAGCATTAGTGGAATTATAAAAATAAAATTGAAAGTCCTAGTTCTTTGTCTTTTGTACCCATTCTCTATCAAAACACAAAGCAATTCCACATGCCCCATGATCTCTATCTCTGGCATATCACAGAGCAGCCCCCATAATATGTGTCTCTACCAGATGGTTTCCCTTTCAGACATATGAAATGTGTAAATACATTCCATTTATGGCGTTGACTAGATTCCAATATTTATCTCTTTGGCATCAATGTATGATTGTTTAATATGCAACTAAAGCCCAAATTAAACACTGGATCATCTCCATGGACAGCAGCCCATGCTTTTTAAAGGGATATCATCAAAATTTGGAAATGTCTGATGTGCAACTGCAGACCTGTTAGCCTGGAGATAACCCTATTTTTAGGGTTACAGCCCCTCAATCTATTAGAACTTAAGGTGGCCATACACGCTACAATTACGATCTTTCCCACGACCATTGGTCGTACGAAAAATCTTCTAACGTTAAGGGCTGAATCGTCAGGTAAAAACAAAACTAATTCTCTAGCTCTTCTTGTCAGTCCTGCCTGATCAACATGATGACCGATATCAAAGTCTTTTTACCAATATCAGTTGCGTTGTCTCCCACCACACATGCACAGATTATTGTATGAAAGATCTTTCATATGATAAATATTGATGCGTGTATGGCCACCTTAAGCAGTCCGACTTCTTCACCCAGAGAGTTTTTCTAGGAATTTAGGTTGAACAATATTGCAGTTTGGTAAAAAAAAAATTCTCTGACCCTCCTCATCTAGTTAGGCCAGTGGTACATGGTGGTGGACAAATAAAATGCTGTCTGTCTGTCTGTCACCACCTCTGGAGATGGGATTTTTGTTCACCACTGTTTTCCATCAGACAAAAGAGATGGAAATAAGCAGGGGTGTAACTATAGAGAAAGCAAAACCTTTTGGGAGCCTGAAAAATAATTTGCTGTGGGGCCCAGTAATATCTATTTAAGCCACTGGAAATAAGCCTAAACTTCTGCCACGCAAAGTACCAGCCCTGGATACATGGTTCTTTTTACTAAATCTGACTTTAAGTTTCCGCATGTTATCGCTGAGAATATTTTTTCCTGTCAGCAAAGAATGATGGGTAAAAAAAAAAAACAGTATTATGGAATATTTCCTGCCCCTTGAGAATTTTCTGGCAGAAAAAATACTTTTACGCCACTACATAGGTGGCGGTAAAAGTTTGCGAATATTCTGGCGTTAATTTTGTCTATAGCACATTTCGCTGTTTAGTAAACCAAGCGTTAATGTGTACGTAGAGCGTTATTTTCAGCGAATGCGATAACTGGCGAACAATTATTCTTGTGCAAGAAAATTTGCAAATTTATATTTACCGCAGGTTAGTAAACTGGCGATAACATATTTGGCGAAAATTCGGTCTATAAATTGTGCGAATATTTTTAACGCACTTTAGTAAACGGACCCAGAGGCACAAAAGACATGAAGAATAGGAGCCTGAGCCAGTTGGGGGCAGGGCAGGGATTAATCTTAAAATAAGTTGAGCTCAAAGAGACACGGGAGCCTTTGACTATTAAAATAAGGCAATGATTCATTGAACCTTTAGCTGCCCTTTAATGAAAATTATTCTGCAGGAAATATGGCCTAAAAGGAACACTGTCATTACATAATGGCTGTTTGATCCTTCAGACAAGCTTTGACAGTGATTGGTCATTTACTATCAGACCTGTGGCTTATTTATGAATGGAGTCCAAAGCTTATTATTCATGTGACTTTACACTTCCTACTGTAGGAATATAAATAATTTAACTTTCCCTACCATGCAGGACGTCCCAAAGGGGTTACCTATAGCCCTGTGAATGGGAGGTATTAACAAACCGACGGTTGCGTTAAGGGAATTTCTTGACTTCCTAGTCTATAAAAGGAGAGGGAACCCATCATTCTTTCTCTTCAGACTCCACCTGGGACTGCAGTAGATGGACTTGAGGCTGAGGGAGTTGAAGAAGTTCAAACCCTTAAGGCTATCCCTCAGAAAGTGATAGACTAGATCTGTGTTCCTCAACTTCACCCACTCTAAGAAGGAGAGGCAAGGAGAAGTAGTGTGGGGTTACAAATTGTAAGATTATACACGGTGGAGAGTATAGCTGGTCCTATGACTGTCCCACTGGTGCTCCATCCCAGCAACAAATATAGTACTATAGTTTCACAGAAATTGAGAACAGAAGGACGCTGCCGCAGATTTACTGCTAATGTGCAAATTTATTGTCCAGGGGTTAGTAGTAATCCCCAGGCTAAGCCTACATACTGCAAAGTGGAAAGAAATCCAATCTACTGTGCTCCGCCATGGAAGTCATCCACTATCTAGTTCACTGAGGGGGTCATACCTGAGACTAAACCTTTACCCCCAATCTGTTTTCAGACGAGCAAATTGAGTGTATAAGTATATTAATTCTAAATGTTGATTTTTATTTCACTTGATTTAGTTACTTTAGGGTTAATACAAAGGACTTACCTCTTGGTTTTTATTTGTATGTTTAAGAAATCTGTTACATAGCTAAGAACCACTGGCACCCAATTAATTCTGTATGTTTATTCTCTACTGGGAATGGTCATCTACTAGGCCTGTTGCAAGTAACAAATCATCAGTAAAAAGGCAGTGTTGCTGCCCCCTCTCACTATTATTGTATGAATATATGATATACCCAGGACCAAGTCTGTATTTTTTATGTTCTCATGAGAACAAAATATGCCCGAGAGCACTCATTCACCCGAACGTGATAATGTTACCAATGCAGATATATGTTTTCATTGCTTCACTTTTCCTAATGGTGTTTCCAGCCACCAAAACCATCCATGTGCCATTGGCCTGTTAAGGGATCTGGCCATCAAAATAGGCATTTTTCCAAACTCCAATTAAACTAGTTTAATAATTAAATGAATTAATTAAATTCTTTCTAGCTTCATAGAGGACCACGAACATGTTTCAGCTCAATGTCATTAATTTGAGAATGAAAACCTGGCTTACAACTTGGTTGTAAGTCAATGCCATGCATAGTGCGAAGCATGAAAGAAGGTTTAAAGAAGGTTTGTACTGCATTTATTGCTCATTGCAGGGCTTTTTGGCTTCTTTTAGCCATCCACACCCTCGTTGGCCTCCTCTAAAAACCTTATAATGTGCAAAATCAATATATTTGGTACCATAGAGTTTCCATCATCTAGAATGCCCCCACCACAACTCATCCAGGCAAACAACCTGTAGTAAATTCTACAACAGATTGCTGAGCTTCCACCTATCAGTTTAGTGAAACATGCCAAGTCTCACTGTCAAACGTTTCTGGTAATCCCTACCCAACCCCCATGAATTCCACACAGTAACCACATTATCAAGAAATATTGTTGGCTGCTTCATGAGCTTGTATAACTTCTAACTAAAAATAAAAATCAGGTTCCATGTATCAGTAATAGGAATCGTTTAGGGATTAAACTCTTTGGAATTTGGTAAATGATTTGCTCTTCATTTTTTGGCTTGTAATCACATTTCGTGGACACATGCCATTTATTTATCACATAATCAGAAAAGAGATTGTGCAGCTGTTTCAAGAGCTGCAATTTTTATCAGAAACTTAAACTGATTTTACAATGTCATTTTTGAAAAAGCATGTCTGGTCTGTAGAAATGCATTGAATACGCTAGGTCTGTCTTAAAAAATAGTCGTTTTTTTATAAGTCTGTGAGCAAGAAGTTGCCATATAATTTCAGATCAGTGGTTTTGAAACTGGGGGGCCTAGAATACTGTATGGAGGAAGTAGATTAAAGGTAATTTAGGGTTGGATTTTGGGAGAATGGACAAAATACACATGGAACCCATCCTGAAGGTGGGTTAGGGTAAGATTTAGGGAGAAAGGCTATTTGCTTTTCAAGATACTTTTAGAAGCCTATCTTGAAGGTCAGTTATGGTATGATTTGAGGTGAATGTCTATTTGTTCTCCAAGATACTCCTGGAAGCCTATCCTGAAGCTTAGTTGAAGGGAACGTCAACTCAAATAATAAAATTTTGCCCAATAAAAAAAACATAATTCTAAACACCTACGCAATATACTTTCATTACAATTTTTATATGATTAAGTCAATTGCATAGGTAATGCTATTGAAAGCAATGTTTGTTGCTTTCTACTCTCTGCCCTGATGGCTCCCTGTTGAAACAAGACAGCTGATTAACAGACAGACTGTTTTTGCTGGAGAATTAACCCCCACATGTAATAAAAGGCACTAAGTTTGCCCAGGAGCAGCAACCTATATCAACCAATAAGATGGTTCCTTTTAAACAGGTGACTAGTAAATACTACCTGTTGATTGGTTACTATGAGTTACTGCTCCTGGTCAAACTTGTTGCCTTCTCTTACATAACCCGCTAAGA
Organism: Xenopus petersii; assembly: GCA_038501925.1. NCBI lineage: Eukaryota > Metazoa > Chordata > Amphibia > Anura > Pipidae > Xenopus > Xenopus petersii. Next base: position 141,778,256 of record CM076676.1, on the reverse strand, counting down.
CTTTTGCCACATTGTTTAAAAGGTAACATTAAAGATTACAACAAATGCAGCATTCAATAGCAATTCGATTTTAAAAAAAACTTTAAAAGCACTGAAAATTTAGGCAGAATACCTATCATTCACCTAAAAAAAGCAATGCAAACATCTTCTACTGGCGCCAACTCCTCATATTTGCTATCCCACAGCCACAGTTCCATCCCAGAGACTACTATGCTACTGTTACTATAGGCACCATCTCTCCCTACTATACCTGCTATCCCACAGTCACACTCCCTTCCCAGAGACTATTATCCACTGTTACTATAGGCACCATCTCTCCCTACTATACCTGCTATCCCACAGCCACACTCCCTTCCCAGAGACTATTATCCACTGTTACTATAGGCACCATCTCTCCCTACTATACCTGCTATCCCACAGTCACACTCCCTTTCCAGAGACTATTATCCCACTGTTACTATAGGCACCATCTTTCCCTACTATACCTGCTATCCCACAGTCACACTCCCTTCCCAGAGACTATTATCCCACTGTTAGTATAGACACCATCTCTCCCTACTATACCTGCTATCCCACAGTCACACTCCCTTTCCAGAGACTAGTATCCACTGTTACTATAGGCACCATCTCTCCCTACTATACCTGCTATCCCACAGTCACACTCCCTTCCCAGAGACTATTATCCCACTGTTACTATAGGCACCATCTTTCCCTACTATACCTGCTATCCCACAGTCACACTCCCTTCCCAGAGACTATTATCCCACTGTTACTATAGACACCATCTCTCCCTACTATACCTGCTATCCCACAGTCACACTCCCTTTCCAGAGACTAGTATCCACTGTTACTATAGGCACCATCTCTCCCTACTATACCTGCTATCCCACAGTCACACTCCCTTCCCAGAGACTATTATCCCACTGTTACTATAGGCACCATCTCTCCCTACTATACCTGCTATCCCACAGTCACACTCCCTTCCCAGAGACTATTATCCCACTGTTACTATAGACACCATCTCTCCCTACTATACCTGCTATCCCACAGTCACACTCCCTTCCCAGAGACTATTATCCACTGTTACTATAGACACCATCTCTCCCTACTATACCTGCTATCCCACAGTCACACTCCCTTCCCAGAGACTATTATCCACTGTTACTATAGACACCATCTCTCCCTACTATACCTGCTATCCCACAGTCACACTCCCTTCCCAGAGACTATTATCCCACTGTTACTATAGGCACCATCTCTCCCTACTATACCTGCTATCCCACAGTCACACTCCCTTCCTAGAGACAATTATCCCACTGCTATTGTAGACACCATCTCACCTTACAATACCAGCATGGACCACCACCCTGAAGACAGCTTTATATATGTTGTATCTAATTGGCCAGTGTATGTATGTGTTTAGCTGTAGATTTTTCAGTGCAGGAATATAAGAATAATTTAAGCAAGTTTGGGAAGGCTAAGTATGCTAGCATTGATAAGTCTCCAGGCAGCACCTTTCTGGCTTTCGATAAACTACATTTCTTGGATTAAGGAGAACCTTTCTGCCCTACAACAATCGGGGACAATCCTTGTCAGTTCTATAAACATTTAGGGGGCAAAGTAAAAAAAAAAACGTCAGCTGTATACATTGTGATATTTCAGCAGCACAATGAAAAGAAGAAACCCCCCACATTTCTCTTTGATTCCAAAGCCAAAGCGCCTGACACAGGATAATGGTGTCCTGCAGGACTCACTTCCTGCTGTTCGGGCAAACAAAAAGTCATCTATATAAAGCTTCCATCTCTGCTGGCTCGACAAACAAAAAAGACATTTATACGGGGCGCAACATTAGACTTGCATAACAATGTCAGCTCCAACACCAGTGAAAGACAGTCCCCTGTTATTAAATATAAATCAACAAGATAAAGCCAAAATAATGAGGGCCTTGCCATAAGATTTTATTCTTCTTTGTCGTCTTTTGATTCAAAGACTTATTTATAGAGTGCCAACAATTTAGCTTGAGTGACATCAGGCTTGGGGATAGGGGAGGGAAAGCCCTACACAACTTGTGATGCTCCAGCAGCTGCTGACAACATCAGTTGGGTTTTGAAGACGTATCTTCAAACCCACCTTAGTGCCCTTTCTGCCATAAAACCCATTGCATATGTCAAAGGGCACCTATACTTTTGTTTTGTTATTTTCCATTTTGTATTTGTCAAATAGAAATACTAAGGCATCAATGTAGAATCATTTCCCTCTTGCCGCATATTCAGTAGCTTTTGTATAGATGGGTTTAAAGCTAGATGTTCATGCTGATATTGTGTGTTGGTCCAAGACAACAGTCGGCCTGACTGATATCAAGCATAGGATCTGCCAGAAAGCAGGACTGCAAATCCTTTCCCATTTGGTCTGCACAAACCCCTATTATGAAACAATGGTTGGACCTAGGTGGACAAATCAGGTGAAGATCTACTCATGTGGTGACCTCGCCGTTGACCTTTTTGTGCTAAATTCAGCTTTAGTCTTGTCTAAGACTTCTTTACTGACTGTACAGTCACAATTATCCTTATCTCTTGCCTATGAGCCTTTCTTTTGTTAGTGTAGTGCAGCTTTATCTATATTGCATGTCTTCCCATTTGATGGTACTCTTGTAGTCTTGAGCAGTTCACCATTGAAAGGGTTACTTTCATGGAAAAACATGTTTTTTTTCCCAAAATGCATCAGTTAATAGTGCTGCTCCAGCAGATTTCTGCACTGAAATCTGTTTTTCAAAAGAGCAAACTGATTTTTTATATTTAATTTTGAAATCTGATATGGGGCTCGACATATTGTCAGTTTCCCAGGTGCCTTGTGCTCTGGTAAACTTCAGCCACTCTTTAATGCTGTTCTGCAAGTTGGAGTGATATCACCCCCCCTTACCCCCCCCCCAGCAGCCAAACAAAAGAACAAAAGGAATTTACATTGTAGCTGCCAGAAAGGCTTTTCGGGGAGATTAGTCGATCGAAGAAGAGGCGATTAGTCGCCGGGCTACTAAATCTTCCCGTGTGTCTCTTCCCTTAATAGTGAAATCGAAGTCCCACTGCGACACATTCAGTTACATTAAAGCGGACCCGTCACCCAAAAAAATGATTCCAAATTCTATTTTATCATGTTTGTCAAGCAAAATGAACTTTAATTACACTGTATAAATTATTTGAATCTTGTTTCCCTCAGTCTGGGAACTCATAATTATAACAAGCAGGCAGGAGCCATTTTGTGGACACTGTTATTAAGACAAGCCTTGTATCATCTCAGAATCTTGTTTGTGCACCAGAATGGAGGACCTGATGTCCATCCCCATGTCCTGGATACACAATTAAATGGTGAAGAGAACGGGGGAATGTGGGGAGAGCAGTGACATCTAGGAAGTGCTGAGTAATTGCTTGCCCTGCCTCTATGCCCAGGGCATAGAGGAAGGGCAGACAATATTTGATTGACAGCTGAGATTTTTAAATGAGTTTACAACAGCTATGAATGCTTTAATAAAATATAATAAAATAATTTGAAAAAGACTTTTATTATACAGCTTTTTATACAGCTTTTTATGTCTGGGTGACAGGTCCACTTTAAGTACTTGTGTTTCAGGATTCACCCTACTGGAGCGATGAAGACACAAAGTCAAGAGACTGGTGCAGGTTGATAGCCCAGATGAGATTAACCAACTGGCAAATATTTGTCAACCTCCAGGAATTATTTTTTCAATCTGGTTTCTGAATACTTATATCTGGTTTGTATGTGCCTTGAAGGAAACAAAATGTTGTTGACCTTCATAAGACGCCGGCTAGAGAGATTGCCCAGCATCCTAAAGGTACTGATATAGTGAATAACGTACCCCCTCTTGTAAATTATAAGGATATTATAAATTACCGAGGAGTTTCATGACCATATAAAGGTCATGAAACTTCGAGGTAACTTCTAATATCCTCATATTTTGCAACTGGGGTTACTTTATTCATTATAATACACACATTTCAGCGAGTCATGTGACAGAAATGACATCAGAACAAACCGTTTATAACTGATGACATCAGAACTCACCGTTTATAAGGATATAATTGACAAGATATTCATGGCTTTTGTGTATTATATAGGCATCTTAAACAAGGGAAGAACAGCTCGAAAGTTTGCTCACAGCATGTACAAGAGAATATCAGTAGTGCTGTAAAATTCTGCATAATATATAATGTCCCTTGACAGCAGCCTTGTTAATATCCACCCTGGAGTGACAATTGTAATAACAGTTATCACATCAATATATGATACAAGGATGGCACCATCCTAAAATAATATATTTTCTCTTGTCTGCACTCCACATAAGAACACACTGTAAGTGCATTTGTCTACTTCACATGTTCCCCCTTACAGATATAGAAGAACATGCCCGGTAGGCTGGTACCTGCCTGTTAAATGAGGTGGAAGAATCTTGCAATATATAAGATCATAAATAATTATATTTTTTGAAAAAAACATAATCTGAGCATTGGGTGTCCGGCAGCCGAAGGTTATTATATATATCCTGAATGACAACTACTTCCTTTAGGATGCTGACTTCTAATTAAAATGTGAACCGCTACCGTGTTGTATCTCACACATCGATCATTTCTGCCATTAGCACCCATTTATCTAGGTGTCTCTCTTCATCTGTCGGAATGTATTTGTGCATGCAGATGGCACTTGTGCCACCCTGAGCTTTAACAAATCCAGCTGCCAGGCAGTTTTTTTAGACCTATGGCCTACTGCCTGCATTTCTGCTGACTGGCAGAATCTGTCTGACCAGAAACCGCTTTCAGCCTTGCTATGAATCTTGGAAAATTTCTGAATAACAATGGGTGGCGCTGAATGACAGCAGAAGACTGGCAGCATTTTCCATGTTGTGCTGATAATTTCACACCTTTTTTTGGAGAATGTGTAATGCTACAGGATTTCTGGCACCAAGAACACTATTAATGTGTCTGCAAGAGGAGCTGCAGGAACCAGCATAGGGTTTATCTGAAAGCCCATAGTCTTTAAGGCTAATGCAGGCAGAGACCTCACACAACCTAAGACACAGACCACGATTGTCCAGAATGCAATAACAAAAGAAAGGAACTGCCCCAGGAGTATCAAATTCATAGTCTTCAGGTTGAGTGAATTAAAAGACCCAGCATCCTCAGACAGACTGTAAACATAGTGCACAACAGCATACAACACCCTAGTGTCTCTTTATAGCTTCACTGGATACAGACGTAGCTTTTTATTTTATGGAAAAGTATTATATTTTTTGGTCAGACAGTTTTCTCTTGTGCTTTCTAGCGAAGGCCATTGCCTTATTTGATGAGGCATCGTTGTCCAGCTCCTCTGTACAGCTGAAAGATTATCTGTTATTATTATACCCAGTGTCCTAAGCAAGATTCATTTAGAATGATATTGGCCTCCATCTGAGGCTCCCTGAGCTAAAACCTACTAGGAAAAGAGGAAAGCAAGAGAATGCATTGTTATTGTGTAGCAAAAGTATGAGCTGACTGAGAGATAGAGTTGTCATAGGGCAAGGTGGTGGCAAGAGGACAAGGTGGTGGCAGTTGGACAAGGTGGTAGCAGGGGAATAAGGTGATGACAGGAGGACAAGGTGGTGGCAGGGGGATAATGTAGTGGCAGGGGACAAGGTGGTAGCAGGGGATAAGGTAGTGGCAGGAGGACAAGGTGGTGGCAGTTGGACAAGATGGTAACAGGAGGACAAGGTGGTGGCAGGAGGACAAGGTGGTGGCAGGAGGATAAGGTGGTGGAAGGAGGACAAGGTGGTGGCAGGAGGACAAGGTGGTAGCAGTTGGACAAGATGGTGGTAGGAGGACAAGGCGGTGGCAAGGGGATAAGGTAGTGGCAGGAGGACAAGGTGGTGGCAGAAGGACAAGGTGGTGACAGGAGGACAAGGTTGCAGCAGGAGGACAAGGTAGTAGCAGGGGGACAAGGTGGTGGTAGTTGTAAAAGGTGGTGGCAGGAGGACAAGGTGGTGGCAGTTGGACAAGATGGTGGCAGGAGGACAAGGTGGTGGCAGGGGGATTAGGTAGTGGCAGGTGGAAACGGTGGTGGCAGGGGATAAGGTAGTGGCAGGAGGACAACGTGGTGGCAGAAGGACAAGGTGGTGTCAGGAGGACAAGGTGGTGTCAGGAGGACAAGGTCGTAGCAGGAGGACAAGGTAGTGGCAGAAGGACAAGGTGGTGGCAGGAGGACAAGGTGGTAGCAGGAGGACAAGGTGGTGGCAGTTGGAAAAGGTGGTGGCAGGAGGACAAGGTGGTGGCAGTTGAAAAAGGTGGTAGCAGGAGGACAAGGTGGTGGCAGTTGGACAAGATGGTAGCAGGAGGACAAGGTGGTGGCAGGGGGATAAGGTGGTGGCAGGGGGATAAGGTGGTGGCAGTTGGACAAGGTGGTGGCAGGGGAATAAGGTGATGACAGGAGGACAAGGTGGTGGCAGGGGGATAATGTAGTGGCAGGGGACAAGGTGGTAGCAGGGGATAAGGTAGTGGCAGGAGGACAAGGTGGTGGCAGTTGGACAAGATGGTAACAGGAGGACAAGGTGGTGGCAGGAGGACAAGGTGGTGGCAGGAGGATAAGGTGGTGGAAGGAGGACAAGGTGGTGGCAGGAGGACAAGGTGGTAGCAGTTGGACAAGATGGTGGTAGGAGGACAAGGCGGTGGCAAGGGGATAAGGTAGTGGCAGGAGGACAAGGTGGTGGCAGAAGGACAAGGTGGTGACAGGAGGACAAGGTTGCAGCAGGAGGACAAGGTAGTAGCAGGGGGACAAGGTGGTGGTAGTTGTAAAAGGTGGTGGCAGGAGGACAAGGTGGTGGCAGTTGGACAAGATGGTGGCAGGAGGACAAGGTGGTGGCAGGGGGATTAGGTAGTGGCAGGTGGAAACGGTGGTGGCAGGGGATAAGGTAGTGGCAGGAGGACAACGTGGTGGCAGAAGGACAAGGTGGTGTCAGGAGGACAAGGTGGTGTCAGGAGGACAAGGTCGTAGCAGGAGGACAAGGTAGTGGCAGAAGGACAAGGTGGTGGCAGGAGGACAAGGTGGTAGCAGGAGGACAAGGTGGTGGCAGTTGGAAAAGGTGGTGGCAGGAGGACAAGGTGGTGGCAGTTGAAAAAGGTGGTAGCAGGAGGACAAGGTGGTGGCAGTTGGACAAGATGGTAGCAGGAGGACAAGGTGGTGGCAGGGGGATAAGGTGGTGGCAGGGGGATAAGGTGGTGGCAGTTGGACAAGGTGGTGGCAGGGGGATAAGGTGGCAAGGGGATAAGGTGGTGGTGGTAGGAGGACAAGGTGGTGGCAGGAGGACATGGTGGTGGCAGGAGGATAATGTGGTGGCAGTTGGGCAAGGAAGTGGCAGGAGGACAAGGTGGTGGCAGTTGGACAAAGTAGTGATGGTAACACTTTATATTATTGTTCTCCCTTTGCTTACATACAATGTACCCACTTATAGCAAAAAGCTGTTGGTTTTGTACTGGATTTGGCTACCTACATCTGACTGTGCTTATGTGCAGGGACTGTTGGAACATGCCCTCCACTCTTTTCTAAACACGGCCATGTTTTCTACATAGGCAACTTCAGCTCCAGTGACTATATACTGAAAAATTCTTAATTTTTTAAAACCACCTAGCCCACCACTGAAGGCTAAATTCAGATGTAAATCTGAAGGAGAGGGGGTGGTTATGCCTATGCTACCAATCAGAACATGTGCACTCACAGTACTGTACTGTACTGTAACAGTGTCAGATAGTGAGGATGGCAATTGCTCATGTGAGGTTTAAGGTTTTGGATCCTGGAGGTGTGGCTGAGGGTTCCGGTTGCCTGCCCTATGGGGTAATATAACAAGAGAGAGTGGGGTTTAAGGGGTAGTTGGGTGATGGAGAGGCTACACCAGTCAAGCACCACCAAACATAAATTCAAGTGACAAATTATCAATACTCTCTTGCAGTTGCAGTAACAAAGCATTGGGCAGATACATCAGCTCATTCTCAATCAGGCACTACTTCCCCTTTATTACAATGCAGACGACAAGCTGTAAAATTACGAGGAAAAGTAACATAGTAACACAATCATTGAGACTAAAAATAAAACCGCGTCCATCAAGCTCGAGCCTTGGCCCCGGCTTTCGTTTAGTCGGAGAAATCAATTGATCCAACTAAGACTTCATTCACGCCGGCATTTTAGTCCGGGGCGATTGATTGCTCTAAATAAACGCAAGAGTGGATTTTCAAACCAATATTACTGCTTCTAATCCATACTATTTTTAGCAAGGAAACCACATTTCCTGTATTAGACAAATCCACTGAGATCTCACTATGACTTCCCTGGGACACCACAGACATGAGTTGGGGTGAGGTAGTCTCTCAACATCTGAGAAGGTTGCAAAGAAGTTGTCATGGCAGCTCCTTCTGATTGTCTCATCTTGGGGCTCTGTATCTGATCTGTATCATCAGTATCGGTTTCTTTCATCTGTTCAGGAAAGTCCCTAGCATGAAATTAAGCCTAAAAAATTAGCCTTGTAGCTTATATCTTTACTGGGAAGTAAATTAATGGGGAAATAGACTCCAATAGATAAACAACATAAGCTACAATTGCTCATCTGAGCACTTTTGCAATTTACATTCTTTTTTAACATTTTCATGATATTGGCAGATTTACACTTCTGATATCATGAATTTTAACAGGAGTGCTCCCCTCTTTTCTCTCCAAATGGGAAAAGACATTTAAAGGGGTGGTTCACCTTTAAGTTCATTTTTAGTATGTTATAGAATGGCCAAGTTTCCAATTGGTCTTCATTATTTATTTATTTTTTATATTTTTTTAATTATTTGCCCTTTTCTTCTGACTCTTTCTAGCTTTCACTTACCCCCATCTAAAAACAAATGCCCTGTAAAATTGCAAATGTATTGTTATTGCTGATAATTAAAAAGCTGAATAACTCAAAAATCACAAATAATAAAAAATGAAAACCAATTGCAAATTGTTTCAGAATATCACTACATCATAATAAAGGTTAGCTCAAAGGTGAACAACCCCTTTAAGCTACTGATGCTTCTTCTGATTAGATATATCACTATAACCAATAATTTTTATTTTTATGTTATTTTAAGCATTTGTATCCTTGCTCACAACCTGAAACTTAAATTGGTTACATGGGTCAGTGACCCCAGCACCTAGAAAGACTAAAAAGACTAATCCCAAGGCTAGATTTGTTTAGCCCTTCTCCTATTCATTTCATAATCTGCCATCCAAACAAATATCTTGTCCTAAGGTAGGTGGGGCCCCAACAACCAGATAAAGGAATTTAAGCAATTAATAGTGTGTGAATATCTCTGCCTCTTACTAAAGGACAAAATTATCAATAATAGAATTTGAGTTTTTACTGTGATTTGATGATTGAACAGCAAAAATCATGAATTAAAATTGAAGCTTTTGAAAACGAAATATTCAGCAAAAACCTCTAACAGCTGGTAAACTCGTAGAGGTCTTTGAGAAGTTTTTGATTCAAGCTTTAAACATAAAGGAGAACTAAACCTCATAATAAGAAAAACCCCACCCACTACCCTAGATAGTCCCCTTGCTCGCTTATTTATGCCGAGTAGCACAGTGGAGCTCATGAACGCCATCTTCAGCATCTTCGGTCTTGTTCGAATCCTCTTCCTTCCCTTTGGCAATTTACGGAATTTTTTGACGGTTGCGCAGTTAGTACGGATATTAGACTCCTCCGACTGTGCATGTGGCAAATAGCTCAGTGTCAGAGGTCCCTTACAGAAGAAGACCGAAGATGCAGAAGATGGTGCCCATGAGCTCCACTGTGCTATGATATACTGGTGAGTTTGAATATTGATAAAGTTAATTTCAAGGTGATAAAATTATTTTACTCAATGATCATAATGTTATTCTAACAAGTGAGCCTTCTCATTTTTCTGTGTAGTATAAATACCGTATATACTCGAGTATAAGCCGTCCCGAGTATAAGCCGAGGTACCTAATTTTACCTCCAACAACTGGGAAAGCTTATTGACTCGAGTATAAGCCGAGGGTGAGAAATGCAGCAGCTTCTGGTAAGTTTCAATCTCGTTTTTGGATGACTATTCTTAGGCGCCGGCTACTATTCTAAGGCGCCGGAAAAATATTCTTAGGCGCCGGCGACCGTTTTTGCGCTTGACCCGAGTATAAGCCGAGGTAGAGTTTTTCAGCATATTTTGGGGGCTGAAAAACTCGGCTTATACTCGAGTATATACGGTATATATATACTGTATATATAAAATAAGCCAAGTGGTAGAATGCTTGTCTTTAATGTGAAACATAGAAATTTGCATTGTAAATGTCTGCAGAAAAATAGCATTTCTTTATACAATTTTTTGCCTTCATATAGTTGGTTTAAAGACCATGGCGCCATTGGTCGCAGCCACTAATAAGGCCACTGTGGAATCAGAGCTGATGGACAAGCGTGGAGAAATATAAATGAAAAGAATGCACGTAATTTCCCAGACACATCCATTCCTTACAGCTGGGACTACTCTTGTTTACCCTAATATATTTGCCCTGTAGGGCATTACCTTTACAGTTGGTTGCATCCCTCTTCTGATTTTTCTACATAGATGTTCTGAGATGTGGAATTGTGCAATGCATCAACGATTAAATAAATAAATAAACGTGGCAATTGCACCATCTGTGCCCCCACCATGCAAATTAACTTGGGGAGAGCGTATCCAAGGAGCAGGATAAGGCAAGGCTTGTAACGATTCAAAATGCGGTAGGGGTTCTCATGCAAACTCCAACACACTATAGAAAAAGTGGCTGAAATTAATGTTTTTGATATAATTTGCTATATAAATGCCTATTCCTTTTATTTTATCAGAAAACTATAATCCCCTTGCCCCAGGGGAATGGTTGTGCACCAACCAGATAAGTAATGTAGTGCAAAGTACAATGCTAAAGGTCAGGGTTTTGTTGTTGCCTTCCTAAGTTAAGGGCAGGAGGGGGTATGTATACTCTTGAATAGAGCACCCCTACACCATTTTGTATCGTTACAAGCCTTGCCTTATCCTGCTCCTCGGATACGCTTCTGCTTAGGAAAGATTTGAGAAAGGTTTTTAATTGTTTTTCCTAAGCAGAACAACATCAAAGCAGCCTCTTTGTTTCTCCTGGCAACTTCCTTGACTACTTGGTGGTCAGACTGGTCAGAAAAAGACCAGCAGGTGGCGCTGTTGTAACCAAATGCATTCATGTTAACTGTACATGTATTCTTCAATATCTTGGGATTAAAAATAAATAAATAATGAATGTACATTGCAAAAGTTATTCGAATAGCCCCCGCATCAATTTTACATTCACTTATTTTAAAGGTTTACTCATCCTTTAAATTTATTATAATGGAGCAGGAAAATCAAAGCAGCTCCTGATTCTCCATACACTTTTCCATCATGTAGAGAAGGGTCATCTAGCATTTTTAGCCCCCGTTCCTCCTTAGCTTTGATATGACTCATGCCAGGTGTTTCTCAGGATGGAAAATTACACCAAATTCATCTTGTGAATGGTTTATTACTTATGAATAAATAGAGCTATAAATATGAATATTCCATGAATGAGAATCTGTAACTATAAGGCAGAAAATTAATATTGATGAAAAGAGCACAGGGTCAGTGGTGATTCATTTAAGGAGCAAGCAACTTTTTTTATGGTCAAAATAAACAGTTGGACAGCACTGGTGTCTTTCTTAGGTATATTCTTTAGCTAAGGAGATTTTATTTTTCTCTTCTGACAGGCCTTAGCCGGGCGGCTCTTCCATTTGGCCTAATGCGCCGGGAGCTGGCATGTGAAGGCTACCCAATTGAGCTGCGGTGCCCAGGGAGTGACGTTATCATGGTGGAGAATGCTAACTATGGGCGGACTGATGACAAGATCTGCGATGCAGACCCATTCCAGATGGAGAATGTTCAATGCTACCTGCCCGATGCCTTCAAAATCATGTCGCAAAGGTGCGTCTCTTTGTGTGTTTGTGAGTTTATGTGCAAAATGTAAAATTTCCTATGGAAAGTATAAGTATTATCCCTGATCATCCTATAAAAATACATCGTACAGGGCTGTGCTGAAGCTCTATAATCACATTAGGTGCAATACCTCCAACATTACCCTATATCTATATATCTATCGGTCAATCTATTTATCGACAGTTTTGGAAATTTCATGTATACATGAGTGGTTGACAGAAAAAAAAGCCATTAATTGGGCGTAACATGTCTTTATATGAGATAAATATACATTCAGTTGGTATGCTGTCTGTATTTGACAATATGCACAATATGCAGGATTGTATGATTATCTTACGTTTTTGCAGTGAGGGTCATTTACAGCAAAGTGCTGCAGAAGGTACAGGCACCCAAGACAAGAAGGAATTCTTGCTAACCCCCACCACTCACCAACAACATCCCCCCCAGTAGGTGACTCACTTGCCACCATACCATTCTACTCACTGGCACCCCAACTGTGCTTGTTCACTGGCTCCAATACAGAAAGTATTGGGTGCACAATACTAACCGGGCTGGAGTCTTCTTCACCAGCAGACCTTTAGCGTAAACACAAGGGCATCCTTTGAGATTAGAAGAAAGGGGGTTACATCCTTAGTACTGGGTGGCTTTTATTAAGGGAGAAAATACAAGGCTACAGATATTAACCCCCATATGTAATAAAAGGCACTAAGTTTGCCCAGGAGCAGTAACCCATAGCAACCAATGAGATGTTTGCTTTTAAACAGGTGACCGCTAAATTCTACCTGCTGATTTGTTGTTATTTATGACATAACCCCCTAATTCTCTTAGTAAAATGTTGATCTAGGGACAAGTCTAGTTGGTCTTTTGGAGTCCTGGTAGCATGCACTCCTAATATGGAGGCTTCTGTTTCAATTTCACCTTCTTCTGTATCAAGTAAGGAAGGGTTGCTTGGATAATGGCTGGACAATAGATAAAGGCTGATGGACATACAGGGAGGATATAAGGCATCTCTGCCATGAAATGCCATTGGGGCTTATGAACAGTCTAGGAACCAGAGTGTTAAGAGGAAGGGTAGAGTGGAGTCCTCTAAAACGGTCCTGATGAATACTGGGAGGCTGTCTTGGCATGAATACCTCTAAAGATTTCTCTTGTTGAACGTTTTATTACGTATTTGTAGAGTACCAACATATTCCAAAGCACTGTGCTATAGAAGGGAACATACATCAAATTTGAGTGATACATACAATGCATAATGTATATAGAATGATACAGAAAGATGGCTGCTCACTAGAGCTTACAATCTAAAAGAGAAGGGGGTTTCAGCAAGGTATGGGGATAGGCAAATTTGGTAGTAGATATAGTTTACCAGGTAGCTTATAGTATAGAATATCATGAAGGAGTCAAAAGAGAGATATCTTTTATCTTTTACCACAAAATCAGTTTTTTAGAAAAAATTCACAAAAAAATACCTGATGAAATGCAAAGGGAAGGAGTGTATATGTGAAGAGGCAATGGGGTAAATTTAGATGGCTCCACCATACTCATAAAACTATGTCAGACGTTATTTTGCAGCTAATACACGTACTGTATTTATCAAAATTCGAAATTTAATTTTGGCAAATGAAGGTTGGCATACTTTTCTTCAGCAAAAGTTTCTTTAGCGTTACTTTTTTCCTGGCGTACCATACTTACGCTTACGTCAATTTAAATATGGCGGGTACATAAAAGTCATATATATGTCTTTATTAGAGATGTTGGTGCAAATGCTTGAAGTGGCCACTTATTATTAAAAATGTCCAAGGAAGCAAAATAAAGACTAAAGAGATCCTCTATTGTCCTTGACATGAGCCCTCAAATGGTTTAAAAAAAAAAAGTGTAAATAACATATATTTAACAGTTAGTGACTTTTTTGGCATTTACAGAGTGATGATCATTCACCTGAGTGAAAATTCATCTGGTGAAATGTCCTAGAATTGTTAGTAAATTGGTGATGTCCCTGCAAATTGTCATTTTGGTGATTTTTGCTAGAAAAGCCCACTTCGCCCTTAAGTAAATCTACCACAATGAGAAAGATATTAAAGAGTAGATCATTTGAAGAGCATTATGAATGGATTGGTGACTACATGGAGATAAGTTCACCAATATAGGGTAGGGAAGGGTTGTGAACTGCTTCAAATACGAGTAGGTTAAGCTTTATCCCAAGTGTTAGCGGCAGAGGAAGAGTGGTTTTATGAGGTGTATTAGAAAAGAAGCAGCAATCATTATGGACTGAACTGTTGACAGCCTTTGGAGGAGAAGGCCGATCAATAGAGAGTTACAGTAGTCAATACGTGACATGATGAGAGAGTGAATTAGAATTTTGGTGGCATCCTGCATGATGAACAGTCGTATTTTATAAATATTCCTTAGGTGAAAGTGACATGATTTAGTTATTGATTGGATACGAGGAGTGAAGGAGAAAGCACAATCACAGGCACCTGATCTGGCATATGAAGGGAATAATGGAGGTTAACTGTAATAAAGATTTCTGAGATGTTATGGTTGTTGAAGGTGGGGTAAGGAAAGAGGACCAATTCTGTCTTGGACAAATTTAATTTAAGGTAGCCCTGGGACATCCAAGCTGAATTGGCTGACAAGAATCAAGCAGAGTTAAGAGATTTGGGTTGTGATTAACAGAGGAGACAATAAATCTGAGCATTATAAGTGTTGATGGCTAAGTGGGATTGACTTCATTAACTGGCCAAGGGAGGTAGTGACCATCCTAGAATTCCTAAAAGTGGAATTGCTGATTTTTAGTTGCTTGCTTAAATTAATATAAATTCTTCTTTTAAGGCAGGTCTCATGCTCTGCAGGTTAGAGGAGGGAAAGGACCATTCTGTCCATTATTGTTAAGTCCTTGGCAGTGAATGGCAATGCAATGTCTGAAGACAGTGTTGTAGATATACATCACAGTGCTACGCAATATGTTGGCGCTATATAAATACATGTTAATAATAATAATAATAATAATAATCATACAACTGGACAAATACGACCCAAAACTTATGGAAAATATTAGAGTTAATCAGATCGCTATGAATCTAGGGGCCAAAGCTTGGTTCCCTCTGTGCTTTGCCCTAGAACAGGAACTCCCAACTTTTATACCCTTGAGACACATTCAAATGTAAAAAGAGTTGGGGAACAACACAAGGGGGTGCCAGACAATGGCTGTGATTGGTTAGCCCCTATGTGGACTGGCAATGTACAGAAGACTCTGTTTGTTTGTACAAATGAGAACAGATTTACTAAAGAGTGAAGTGGCCGCTGCTAGCAATAATTCTCCACAAATCCCATCCGCAGGCACATCGCCAATTTACTAACAGGTGTAGAGAACAATTTGCTAGTGAAAGAGACCGTCGCTAGCATCGTTTCGGCAGGCGAATTTTCACTCAGGCGAATGATTGTTACTCCTCAAATACACTAAAGTGTGAATTTTACATTACGTTACCACTTTCACCAGAGTTTCCTTCACCATCTTAGACCTGGTGAACTGATAAGAAGAAGCTACATCCTCCTCAATCTTATGTCAGTGACATCATATCCTGTATGCCCGGAAAGTCATGAAAGTTCTAAAAAAACGCTGGCGTTTTTTAATATATTAAAGCAGGATTGCCTTCAAAAGTTCTAAATATCAAACATTTTGTGTTAACAATTTTTTTTAACCACTTTGAGAGGCATGCTACATTTGTTTTAGGGTGGGCTCATGTTTAGGGCATTAGAGGATCTCTTTTGTCTTTATTTTGCTTACTTCGACATGTGAAATAATAAGTGGCCACTTCAAGCATTTGCACCAAGATCTCTAATAAAGACGTCAATACGACCTATATGTACCCGCCCTATTCAAATTGACCAAAGCATAAGAGGACTAACAAAGTTTTGCCAGGCAGAATTGAACGCTACACTGACAGATTAGCTGAAACGTAACTTTACATTTTAGTGAAGTAGTTTGTGCCTAAAGAAGTGTCGCAAAGTGTGGATGGATAGTTTGCTGACAAAAATTTGCCCTTTAGTCTTTATGCCTTAAAAACTTGAAAAAAATAAGCACCTGCTTTGAGGCCACTGGGAGCAACATCCAATAGGTTGGTGAGCAACATGTTGCTCGCGAGCCACTGGTTGGGGATCACTGCTCTATAAGAACCTCTGTAGGC
Organism: Xenopus petersii; assembly: GCA_038501925.1. Lineage (NCBI taxonomy): Eukaryota > Metazoa > Chordata > Amphibia > Anura > Pipidae > Xenopus > Xenopus petersii. The sequence continues at coordinate 141,762,037 of CM076676.1, read as the reverse complement.
TGCCTGAGTAGTTATGTTCTGAATGCAACTAGCATTACATATCCCATAGGAAGAAGCACAGTGCAGAAAGAAACATTTAATGACATTGCACTCCCTGGGACTGCTCTATTCTCCAGAAGCTGCCATTTAATGACACCTGATCTCAGCTGATGCAACGGCCTTATCCCCCAGTCACAGACTGACATTCAGATAGTTACACACGCTGGCACGTATACAGGCACAAACACATATCCACAGACACTACTCACCCTAACACACATGCCAACACACCGGGTAATATACATTTTAACTACTGTAAATGGAAGGTTACCTAGACTTCCATCAGGGTTAAGTGGGTGCAGGCAAAGTGTGTAGCAAATCCCATATAAAGAGAAATTTGGATGACCACACATCAGATGGGAAGAACAAGCCATTGCAGGGTTCTGTTTGTACCTCTTGGCTTTAGCTCCAGAAGAAAATATAACCACCTCCTCTATAGCTGCTGTATTTCAGTGCAATAGCATTGGCTGTTCTATGGAATTCATTAATGGAAGAATGCCTCCATAGATTGCCACCATTTGTCAAAACTGCTGCTCACTGGGATTCCAAGATGGAATTTTTGTGAGACCAGGCTTAAACCCCAATCTAGGTGCTCAGGTGTTATGCTAAACATGTCCTACTTGTTATGAGGATGAGCCTGACATCACAAAGTGATCTCTGTGGAAAGCTTGGCTACCTTATTGAGCCAATGCATACCACTCGTTCATCAACCTGAAAAGGAGTAGGACATGAAGTTTAACAAGATGGGGTCTGATCTGTCAAGGCTGTCCTTTAAATGAAGAATGTTGGGAGATAATCCAGTGGGTTCTGTATGTAAATGTTTGGAAGTGATTGTTAATTGTCCAGTGTATGCTGGATAACCTGGAGAAATGACTTGGTCATTCGTGGGGATAAATTGTTCCTCCCTCTTCCTTTTTCATCTTTCAGTTTGTTGTTGTTTGTTAGTGTTAAATAAATAAAGACTATTACTACAAATCTAACTTGGGATCATGTTGGTACTGAGATCATATATGTGGCACCCACCCAGACACCAGACTCTACACCAGTGACCACCAACATATTACTCACCAACCACTTAGATGTTGCTCTCAGTTGCCTCAAAAGCAGGTGCTTATTTTTGAATCTGAGTCAATTTTTGGTTGTATAGAAACCAGATGTGCTGCCAAACAGAGCCTCCTGTAGGCTGCCAGTCCACATAGGGGCTACCAAACAGCCAATCATAGTCCTTATTTGGCATCCCCAGGGACTTTTTTCAAGATAGTGTTGCTCATCAAATCTTTTTACATTTGAACATGGTTCCCAGGTACAATAAAAGGTTGGGGACCCCTGTTCTACACAGTTATATGACAGGAGCCAAGGTAGGTTGTACGTAGAAGATTAGATGAGTGGGGTTGACTCCATGTTAACAGACAGGCAGCCCACTGTGTTACTGAGCCTGTAATGGAACCATGCTCCAAGATTCCAGATACTCAGAATGCAATAATTACATTACTTACCGCAGAGAAAAGAATATATATTTTCAATTACTGCCTTTACATAACACATAATGCTGCCGTTGGAGTGTGGGCTTTAGTTTCCCTGTAATGAGCTATTGAACTGTACAAGAAGAAGGACAGGAATGAATAAAATATCTGCAGAAATGTCTTTGTTCGGTCTGAATGCAGAGAAACGACGGCAATATAAGCCTTGGATACATTATATTTGTGCTGCCGATAGACAAGCAAATCCCCCCGGGATGCAAAATCAGTAAATAGTCACAAAAGCTCTAAATAGCAGCAAATAAATGAGTTAAATACAATTTATTTGAGTGACATCTAGTGCACATTGCAAAGTGTTTTTTCTTTAAATATGGGAATTTTTAGGGCATATTTCATGCAAACTTTTTAAATGAAAGATAAATAACGATCAAATGCACTTGTCAATGTAGGGCATCAGTTTTGGCACACCTGTGCGGGCAGCACCAGAAACTGCCTTAGCGACTTGCAGTTCAATAGCTCCATAGGTGCAACATGCTAAGAGGACCCTGAACATAATCAGCTAAAGGCAGGTGTTAATTACTATTGCGCCCTTGCTCCCATGCACCCTGCACTTGTGTGCAATTCAGGCAATAACTGCAGGCCAAGGTAAAATCAGACATGACCTTAAGCAGTAGTGGTTATTGGGATCTGAATACCATTGTACCAACACATTGGTATTTATAACATGTTGTAATGGAATCCGACTTACCTGGCGTCCAAGATGGCGACTTGGATGACGTCCCTCTGCTCCACCATGCTGTTCCTGCTGACCTTGGTTTGACTGCGTCAAAAACGAGTCGCCCTCGGATTGGACGCCGGCGTCAGGATGGACGCCGGCGTCAGAATGGACGCCGGCGTCAGAAATGTGCGTCAACGTCATGACGTCAGCGCGTCAAGTTTCGGCGCCAAAGGCTGGACTATTTAAACCCCATTTTCCTTTGTGTCCTTGCCCAATTATAGGTTCCATTCCCTTGTGTTCCTGGGTGTGTTATATATATTATCTGATTTCTCTGTGTACCGATTCCTGCCTGTTTTCCCGACTCCGTTTGATTGCTGCCTGTACCGACATTGCCTGTACCCTGACTATTCTTCCGGATAAACCTCTTGTACCTTGAACCTGGTTGGTCTCCTCTTTGGTCCTTACTACTACTGTGCCTCCGGGCCCGTTACAGTATAATTGGGCCATGGACCCTGCGGAGGGGACCCAAACTTCGCCTGAAGTCCGCCAAGCTGTCCGTGGTCTGTCTGAACGCTTGCTCTCCTATGAGTCCCAGCAGGCCCATCTCGGCCAAGTTCTCATGGCGATCCAGGAAAAGCTGTCTGTATTCTTGCCTGTAGTCCAAGCACCTGCTCCGGTTCCTGTGTCTCCGGTACGTGTCTCTGAGCCCCGTATCCCTGCACCTCCTCTGTATTTCGGCGATCCAGAAGCATGTCGCGGATTCGTCATCCAATGCGAAATCCAATTCTCTTTGCTTCCTGGCCAGTACGTCACAGAGCGTGCCAAGGTGGGCTTTATCATCTCCCGGCTGCAAGGGAAAGCTTTGGAATGGGCATCTCCACTCTGGGAGAAGCAGGATCCAGTCATAGATGATGCTAAAGTTTTCTGCCGGGATCTCCGCACAGTTTTTGACGCCCCAGGTCGGTCGGCCTCGGCTTCTGCTCGGTTGTTCCAGTTACAGCAGGGAACTCGCTCTGTGCCGGAATACGCCATAGAGTTTCGTACCTTGCTGGCCGAAACATCCTGGAACAACGACAGTTATCATGCTGCCTTCTATAACGGCCTGGCGATGCGGATCAAAAACGACCTCGTGTCCCGTGAGATTCCTTCCTCCTGGGAAGATTTGGTTTCCTTGGCGGTGAAAATTGACACCCGGCAGAGGCAACATCAAGCTGATTGCGAACGGGCCTGGAAATTGCAAAGGCCTCAACTTGCTTTAGCTCCTCGCTTTCAGAGACCCGTCCTTTCTCCTCTGGCAACTTCCTCTTCTCCTGTTTCTCCTCCGCAACTTGCCAAGAAGCTTGTGCAGATTGGACGTGATCATCTGTCCGAGTCAGAGAAACTTTGCAGAGAACCTGCAGGACTTTGTCGTTTTTGTGGGGGCAAGGCCCACTCCGCTCTGGAATGCCCCATAAAGCCCAGAAAGTCCGGTACCAAGCCTGGGGAGACTTCCGTGGGTGGAATTACCCACACTCTTCGTTCCTCCGCTCAGCGTTTTCTTCTCCCTGTACAGATCCAACTGGGCCCTCGACAGATTTCCTTATAAGCTTTCCTTGATTCTGGGGCCGCTGGAAACTTTATGGACAAGGTCTTCGCTTCCAACCATGCCATTCCTCTTCAGTCCCTGGCAAATCCTCTCCGGGCCCTTGCCATTGATGACCGACCCTTGTCTTCAGCTATCATCTCCCAGTCTACACAAGAACTCTCTCTTAAGGTGGGCACTATGCATTTGGAGAGACTGTCTTTTCTTATTATTGACTGCCCTTCCACTCCAATTGTACTGGGACTTCCATGGCTGTGCACACATAACCCAGTCATTGATTGGTCTTCCTCACAAGTTTCTCGTTGGAGTCCTTTCTGTCAACAGAACTGTTTGCCTGCTATGCCTCTTGTCAAAGTCGCTGCAATTTCTTCAAGTTCCTCCCTGCCATCCACTTATCTAGCATTCGCTGACGTCTTCAATAAAGGCTCTGCAGAGATTCTTCCCCCACATCGACCCTACGACTGCCCTATCGAGCTTCTTCCTGGTTCTATGCCTCCCCGTGGTCGCACCTATCCTCTTTCTCCTTCCGAGACTGCAGCCATGAAATCTTATATCCAGGAGAATCTCCAGAAAGGCTTCATCCGTCCTTCTTCCTCCCCTGCTGGTGCTGGATTTTTCTTCGTCGAAAAGAAGGATGGAAGTCTGCGACCTTGCATAGACTATAGGGGGTTAAATAAAATCACCATTAAGAATCGTTACCCTCTCCCTTTAATTTCTGAACTCTTCGACCAGTTAAGGGGCGCCAATCTTTTTACCAAGCTGGATCTTCGGGGCGCCTATAATCTCATCCGAATCCGTGAAGGGGACGAATGGAAGACCGCCTTCAATACTCGAGATGGGCATTACGAGTACCTAGTAATGCCGTTTGGTCTCTGCAATGCCCCTGCGGTCTTCCAGGAGTTTGTTAATGACATTTTCAGGGACTTATTGGGGCAAAGTGTGGTCGTCTACCTAGATGACATTCTTATTTTCTCCAAGAATCTCCAGGAACATCGTTCCCAAGTGAAAGAAGTTCTTCTTCGTCTCAGGAAGAACAACCTTTTTGCCAAATTGGAGAAATGCTCTTTTGAGGTGTCATCCATTCCCTTCCTTGGGTACATCATCTCCCAACAGGGCTTCAAGATGGATCCAGCCAAGGTTTCTGCAATTCTCGATTGGCCCCTTCCTACAAGTGTCAAGGCTATCCAGAGATTTATTGGTTTTGCCAATTATTACAGACAATTTATTAAAGGTTTTCTTCCAAGATCTCTCCTATTCTTGCTCTCATCCGCAAAGGGGGTAAACCTCAGCACTGGCCCTCTCTTGCCCTGGAAGCCTTCGAATCCTTGAAAAATGCCTTCTCTTCTGCTCCAATTCTCAGACATCCTGAACCCCTTCTACCCTTCTTCCTCGAAGTTGACGCTTCTGATATTGGAGCCGGTGCGGTCTTGTCACAGAGGTCCCCTTCGGATGGCAAGCTTCATCCTTGTGCATTCTTCTCCAAAAAGTTTTCCTCTTCTGAGCAGAATTATGATATTGGGAACCGGGAGTTATTGGCAGTCAAATTAGCCCTGGAAGAATGGAGACATTTGCTGGAAGGATCTTCTATTCCTGTGACCATCTTTACTGATCATAAAAACCTTGAATTTATCCAGTCCCTCAAACGCCTGAATCCTCGACTAGCCAGATGGTCATTATTCTTCTCCCGTTTTAACTTCATCATCACCTTCCGTCCTGGCTCTAGAAATCGGAAGGCTGATGCTCTGTCCAGAAACTTTGTTCCCGAGATTCCTTGCTCCGAAGACCCCGAACCCATTCTGCCTCCTTCTAAGATCATCGCTGCTCTGTTTCCTTCCTTGGCCTCACAACTTCTTTCCGCCCAGACGGCCGCTCCGGATAATATTCCGCTGGGGGTTGCCTTTGTTCCTCCTGATTGTCGTCAGTCCATATTGTCTCAGGTCCACTGTTCTAAACAAGCAGGTCATCCGGGAGTTGAGAAAACTACCGAACTCCTCTCTCGTGTGGTGTGGTGGCCTTCCATGAGAAAGGACGTCAAGGATTTTGTGTCTTCTTGTACCATTTGTGCGGTTTCTAAGACTGGTCATTCTCCTCCCAAAGGTCTTCTTCTTCCATTACCCATTCCATCACGCCCTTGGACTCATCTTGCCATGGACTTCATTGTGGATCTCCCTGTTTCTTCTGGACACACCGTCATCTGGGTTGTCATTGACAGGTTCAGCAAGATGGCTCATTTCATCCCCCTCCACAAGTTACCCTCTGCTCCCGAACTTTCCAAACTTTTCATCCACCATATTTTCCGTCTCCATGGTTTTCCAGCTGAAATTGTCTCTGATCGGGGATCGCAATTCGTTTCTAGATTCTGGAGATCCCTGTGTAAAACCCTCAATATCTCGCTGCAATTTTCTTCTGCCTACCACCCCCAATCCAACGGAGCTGCTGAGAGGGTTAATCAGGCTTTGGAACAGTTTCTCCGCTGCCATGTCTCCTTGTGCCAGGATGATTGGTCGGATCTGCTGCCTTGGGCTGAGTTCGCCCATAACAACGCCTTGCACTCTTCTTCCCAAAGGTCTCCTTTCTTCTGTGTTTACGGGCAGAATCCTTTGGCATTCCCTCAGGACCTTCTTCTCACCAATGTCCCTGCTGCCAACGATCAAGCTGCCCACATGATGGCTATCTGGCTTGCTGTGGCTTCTAACCTGGAAAAAAGTTCCCTGGTGCAGAAAAGGTTTGCTGACAAAAGAAGAATTTCTTCCCCTCAATATGCTCCTGGAGATAAAGTCTGGCTCTCCACTCGAAACATCCGTCTTAAAGTTCCAACACCCAAACTTGGTCCCAAATTCATCGGTCCTTTTCCTGTCATTGAAGTCATCAACCCTGTTGCTGTCCGGTTACAACTCCCTCCTGAGATGCGGATTCCAAATGTCTTTCATGTCTCATTGCTTAAGCCTGCTGTGCCCTGTTCCTCTTCTTCTTCCCCAGCTCCTGTCCTGATCGACGGTCACCAAGAGTTTGAGGTTAAGCAGATTTTGGATTCTCGTCTTTCCAGGGGTACTCTTCAATATCTAATCGAGTGGAAGGGTTTTGGTCCAGAGGAGTGCTCCTGGGTAAAGTATTCGGATGTCCATGCTCCTGCCTTGGTCCGTAAGTTCCACAGACTTTTTCCCTCTTCTCCTAGTCTCGGTGGTCCTGAGGCCCCCCCTAAGGAGGGGGGTACTGTAATGGAATCCGACTTACCTGGCGTCCAAGATGGCGACTTGGATGACGTCCCTCTGCTCCACCATGCTGTTCCTGCTGACCTTGGTTTGACTGCGTCAAAAACGAGTCGCCCTCGGATTGGACGCCGGCGTCAGGATGGACGCCGGCGTCAGAATGGACGCCGGCGTCAGAAATGTGTGTCAACGTCATGACGTCAGCGCGTCAAGTTTCGGCGCCAAAGGCTGGACTATTTAAACCCCATTTTCCTTTGTGTCCTTGCCCAATTATAGGTTCCATTCCCTTGTGTTCCTGGGTGTGTTATATATATTATCTGATTTCTCTGTGTACCGATTCCTGCCTGTTTTCCCGACTCCGTTTGATTGCTGCCTGTACCGACATTGCCTGTACCCTGACTATTCTTCCGGATAAACCTCTTGTACCTTGAACCTGGTTGGTCTCCTCTTTGGTCCTTACTACTACTGTGCCTTCGGGCCCGTTACACATGTATATAAAATTCATGGCACTTCACCTTCACCTTCGTTCTTTTTATAGAACGGAAAACAGAGTAACCCTGTACATTACTGCTTGGCATTCACAGAAGCAACATACTACCATCAGCTATCATTCAACAATGGACTTTATATGGATCCAGATACAGGCCAAGCAGCAGAAACACTTCACACCATACGAATGGAACCTAAACTTACGTAATATTAGGTCAGGGCAAAGTGACTGACAGAGGAGGGCCCCGTGACCTAAACAGTCCTTGGCAAAATGTCAGTCTACATATTACTGTATTGTGTCAACATCAATAGATATTATTAGCATTTAAACAAGGGATTTCCAACCTGCAAAGCTCCAGCTTTTATTGAACTTCCTGCATCCTACGATCAGCTGGAGACGGTGGGGATGTTTTGTGTTGGTTTCACTTGCTTTGTGTGGCTCCACTTGCTTTCTTTGACTGTAAAGGCTCACCATGTGTCCTTCTACCAGCTGGCTGTATATATGTTATTATATATGCACAATACCCCGTGTATTTCACTTCCCAAGCTTAATTCTTTCAATATTCAGTTTATACAATACTGTATATTTTAATTTAGTGATCCCTCATAGTTAGTATTGTCCCCTGCCTTTATTTGTTTGACTTCCCATCACTTGTAGTCTTCTCAGGTCTACAGCACTCTCTTCTGGAACCAGAGGAAGGATTTATAAGGAGTCGTATTTCAGAGGATATTTTGCTTTTATACCTAGCACTGAGCATTGTCATGGTATCTGTTGCTGCCAAGAATATTTCTAGATTCTTCTCCAGTACACATGAATTTAATGCCTGGTTGTTTTTTCCTAGGACCAAAAAGCACCTACAGTTTACTGGTTATTCTAGCAAACTCTCATGTCACGGAACAATCTGGTACACACATAATAGCTCCTTCAAATATATATTAAATAACAGAAATAATTTTAAAAGAACATAATAAATGGAAAACTAGATGGGCCAATGTCATCTCTGTTTCTTAAATCTAAATAGTTTCTTTTTAAGCAGGCTGTCCAATAATATTCTCTTGGACAAATCATGTGTTCTATTGTATCCGAATTCTCTGCTGTCCCCTAAACCATGAATAGACAATCTTCTGCTAAAGCTGATGGAGCAAACTGGGCGTTTTTAAATATGGAACCCAGTGGTGACATCTCAATAGTGGGAGATGAGGCGACCGATATTGGCAAAAGACTTGGATAACGGTCAAATCGTTGATCAGCCAAGACAGGCAAAGGGAACACTGCGTCATATAGAGGTAGAATTCTATTGTTTCTACCTGTATATCTGACAATTCAGCTCTTAATGTTTGTAATGGAAAACAAACAATCTTTCCTGCGATCAATTGTAACTGTAACCTGTATGGCCACCTTAACTTCCAACTCCCCATTTTACATTCATTGTTTAGTTATTAAAAGAAAAGGAAACAAAACATATGAATTATTTAAGAGGACATTTTTATCCTAAAAAAGAACATGTTTTTCTAAACAACTTTCCAATATACAGTCATTAAAAATGTCATTTTAAAGTTATTTCTGAATGTTAGAATAGCCTTTGGCTAATTTTGCAGTAAATTATTCTGGGTAACTCCCAAGAATACCTCCTTGTTTTGGCACAAAGTTTGAGTAGTGAGAAAGGAGATTGGGTTTGGATAGTGCGAAGTACCTTCAGATGTTGCTACAGATGTCCCACGAAGACCAATATTTTTGGTTGCTCTATAACCATATAGCAAGGTTGAGGTCTACCTGCAGTGGACCTCTTGGTTAACAAAAGCTTCTTGTACTTTGAACATTTGAAAGCAATACATTTAAATTAGGCAACATCCTTCCACTTAGCATCACTAAAGAGAAGGTGACCTGTGGGCCATTAGCTTAATGCTTCTCTTGAAATTTTTTTGCAGTTACGATAATAGGGCAGGTTTGACCCATTAAGGACTTTATCCTGTCTGAAGGGGTTTTAACATCAGAAGAGGATTCAGGCATAATCCATTTACTATTATGACTTCTTAAGATAACAAACGTTACACATCTGTGTTTAGTTTATAGTCTGTACTTGGAGCCACCCACATGCAGTTTTGTTTGCCAGCTGCTCAGTCTCATGTGCAGGGCAGTATATACCTATTGTGTATATGGCTGAAGACTGAGCCCTTTTTACTTGAAGTGTTGTTTTTACAACCTATCTATGTTTTCTATGGATTTTCATGTCCAAGAGGGGCTTTTCACCCCTTTTTTAAGGATGTTTTGAGGGTTCAACCAGATTAAATGAAAGTATTTGCAGTGGCATCCTAACATAAGTGTTACCCATTGATTATATAGAAAACTCTTTGAACAACCAGCTTCTCTCTAACATTAAATATGAAGGTCATAAAGCCAGTCTGGCTCCTGACCCACATTCTTGTCCTCCATAATGTTTTTATAAACTCTTCCACAGGAATCATTTATGAACTCTTTTTCAAGGCATCCATCAATAGATGTTAAACGTCCAGGTCCGTGATTCCCAGGGGCCCTGAATTACTATGGCAGTAGAAACTGAATCTTTGTGCATTAAAAAATGTAAAAATGGTGACCTATTTCTGAACTGGGTCCCTTGGGTATTCATAAATGGATTCCATCTTGCTCACATAGTATATGAACCTTAACATGATCCAATGAGTCTGTGACTTCTCCTTGTCTCTGTATTTCTCTAAAAGAATGATCTCAGTCTACCAGGAGGTCCGATGATATTACATCCCCAATTTAAGTCGTTTTTCTTAGTTTGAGGGCCCCAGCTTATCTGCACTGACCGGGGGCCACCTACTCCAAGTATCGTCAACTTTGTAAGTTGTAAAATGTGTATTTATTTTGTTACATTTCATTTCCAGGTTTAACCTTATAGTGATGGACAAATCTAGCCATTTTCACTGAAAATTAGGGGATTGGCAATACATTTGCCATTGAAGTCAATAGGCGTTTTTCATGTAACCTTTTTTTACTATTTAGTAGAGTTTATGGGTATTTTTTCGTGGCAAAAGGCGACAAAATAGTTCACTTATCCCTACTTTCAATCATATTATGTATGACAATACTCAAATGCATGAATAAAAGGCAATAAAAACCTTGCTGCAAAGTATAGTAGTGCAATAGAATAAGGTGCAAATCCAGGCAGTCTGCCATGGGCAGCAAAGCACCGGAAATAGCTCCCCAATGATTTGGACCCACATGCGCTGCACTTGAGTTTTAGGCAGTTGCCATGCAACATAAATGAATCTGTGTGCCATTGCCCTCTGAACAGTTGCACCACAGAATTATGTCATACACTAGACTTCAACATCAGTCTACAACATGGTAGAAAGTAGTCGGCACAACACTTCAAATCTTTGCGTGGTGCAGGTTCCTCCAATGTCCACTTCCCATTAGTGTATACACAATCGCCAAAATGGAACAGCACCCCTTCTCTTATGAAGAATAAAAATGGGCCAAACGTGGCCTGAAACGTTGCTGTAATGCCCTAAAATGTTGCAATAAAGGTATTTTTAAGAGAAGTGGTGCTGTTCCAGTATAGGCACAACATGCAAAGGGAACAAAGGGAGTAGCACATCATCAAGGCAGGTGCTAATTCCAGGGCTAATTCTTGGGCTCCCTTGTATCTGTGAACCCTGCAATTCATCATACAGGCAGGCTAATTGGCTCCTGAAAAAATTGGCCCTAGCATGTGAACGTGAAAAGGACCTTAGACTGGAACTGAAGGGAGTGATGTAAAATCTCTGTAAAGCTCTACAGAATATGTTGGTGCTCTATAAATAAAGGATAATAATAATATCAGGTAGAACTGGTACATTATGGGCCATTTTTATGTTGAGTGCTAGTGTTGCCTGGACTGAGTGGTGAGTTGGGTGGTGGTTAGCCAGCCATCGTTCAGTTATACAGTATACTCTTGCTTGCCTCATACCTCCCCATCTGATGACATCAGAGATGAGCAGGCACAGGTTATGATGGCATAGCTGTCCAGGCTGAGAAAGAGCAGGTTATGTTTGGGCATGGATTTTTCAATCTATCCCTACTCATCAATATTGTACAACACTTCTCATTGGTATCAATGGCACAAGATCCACAGGGGGTAGAAGATTTTTATTAGCTTACCCCATTTACCATTGCCGTACACCTTAAAGGACAACTAAAGCCTAACTAAAGAAGTAGATAGAAATGCTGTAAATTATGTTTTGGGCTTCTGTACCAGCCCAAGGCAACCACAGCCCTTTAGATCTTTGCCTCCAAAGATGCCCCAGTAGCTCCCCATCTTCTTTTCTGCTGATTTACTGCACATGCTCTGTGCTGTTGTCACTTACTGAGCTTAGGGACCCACTCACAATATACAGTACACATAGAATAGAAATGTCACAATATAAGGCTGATTAGTAATTAATACAGATAATTACTACATGGCAGCACAGAAACCAGTGCAATTAGCATCAGACTTTAATAATCAGCCCTGTAGCATCAGCTTATATTACAGGGGAAGCTCATTTTCTGCTGGATAATTAGTGACGACCCCTAAGCTTAGTTTCTCAACAGCCAATCAGAGCCCACTGAGCATGTGAGTGTCACAGACACTTTCCAAGATGGTGACCCCCTGTGACAATTTTGAAGTCCTGGATCATTGCTGCTATTGAGAGGCTGAACCAGTGGTGTAACTAGATGTTACTGGGCCCCACAGCAAATTCATTTTAGGGCCCTCATATGTTTCATCAATATATGTTGAGATTGCACTTTATTTGGGCCTCATGGGCCCCTATACCTCCTAGGCCCCCCTACCGCTGCAGGGTCTGCTTCCACTATAGTTACACCCCTGTCTGGGAGTATCTCTACATAGCATTGTACTTAATCACAGGTCTGTTATGTGGAATATGAAACATGTATAGACTTCAGTGCCTCCCTGTGCTGGAGGTGGGCACCTAGGTTGGTGCTGTGATGTGTAGGTGGAGAGGCAGTCATTACAGGGGCGTAACTACAGAGGAAGCAGACCCTGCAATTGCAGGGGGGGCCAGGAGTATAGGGGGGCCCACAAGGCCCAAATAATGAGTAATTTCATTATCTATTGGTAGAACAGCACAACCTGTGGATATGCTTGGGGTTTATGTCAGCAGCTGTAGAGCCAACAAACTGAATAACTGTGAGTGGGTTAAGGTCAGTAGCATAACTAGATGTTACTTGGCCCCACAGCAAATTAATTTTAGGGCCCCCAATCTATCCGGTTTCCAATTAGGATTGCCACCTGGCGGGTATTTTACACGCCTGGCCGGTAGAAATGATGGTTGATCCCAATGTTATTAATAGGGAACAAAGATAAATATATAGGAAGACCGGTATTTTTTATCAGAAAAGGTGGCAACATATTTCCAACATATATTGAAATTGCTCATTAATTAGAGCCTCATAGGGCACCCTTTACCTTCTGGGCCCCCCTGCAGCCGCAGGGTCTGCTTCCTCTGTAGTTACGCCCCTGGGCTGAACCTGGTGCAATAAGTGCAGTATATTAAATATGAAATTTTTAGCTATATTACTCTTTAGGGGTTAGTTCTCCTTTAAACCACGCTGATCTCTACATTCTTCTCTATTTATATGTCTTTACATTTCTCTAGCATATACCCCATTTATCTTAGTTTATTTTGCAATTGTTTGCAATGTAATTTTTTTGAAAATAATTTATCTCCGGCAAAATAAGCATATTCCCAGGTAAGTGTATTAACATGCACAGCTAGCTATAATATATTCCTGGTTCGATTTGTTTATTTCTTCCAGTTGCCTAACCTTTCTCTTCCTCCTACCGGTTTATAAGCACGGAGAGATGAAAATAAGAGAAAGTGTATTGTCTCCATCTGAGGGTAGGCTTTGTTAATAATTTAAGAACTCGTTAATAATTAAAGGCCATAGTCATACTGAGGCAATGAGCAGCACCCTTTGTAAGAGTACCATAGGTGCTGCCTTTTGAGTCGCCTGCTTTAAATTCACATAATGTTCTCTTGTCTCTCTCTTCGTCTTAAAGTTAAACCGAAGATATCTTATCCTCAGTCACACTCTGGTTTGGTTATTCCAATATATTCATCCTAAAATGGATCATATACACTCATAATATCACCGAACCTTAAGACTGAGTGTTTCCATCTAATAGCAGATAGCAAGAATCATGGTGGTTCATCTTCTAGATGTATATTCTCACTGTAGAACTTGCTCCTTGAGGTGTGTGGGGGGTGGTTATTTTGCTCTTAGAATACAGCGGCTTTTGTTCTCCCACCCTAAGCTGTGGTCACCTGCTGGTTTATTACTGCCATTATGAGTATGTGTCTCTTTGTTGAGCTTCTTAATTGACTCACTAAATCACCACTGGCCCTGTAAAAGGGTCATTAACTATGAGTAAAGGGAAGGACGAACCATTGTGGTTGGTTAACTGGCCTTTAGGACAACACATTTGTTAAGCTAAGTGAAGATGCATACAGTATTACGTGGGATTTTGCCCCTCTCTTTAGGGTTAGTTCACACGAGGAGATTCGTGTAGATTTTGTCACCTGGCGACTAATCGCCTCTTCTTCTGGGTGACAATCTCCCTGAACTGCCTTTGCGTGTCTTCCCATCCATTATAATGATAAGTTGCCCGAAGGTGCCTCACTTCGGAAAATGAAGCGTCGCGTGTACTTTATTGCAGGCCCAGAAGTAGAGGCCCAGGCCTAGAAGAAGAGGCGATTAGTTGCCAGGCGAAAAAATCTCCTCGAATCTCCTCGTGTGAACTAACCCTTAGGGTCTGGCCACACGGGCAGATTCGGGGAGATTAGTCACGCGGCGACAAATCTCCTGTTCTTTGCGGCGACAAATCTCCCTGATCTGCCTTCCGCCAGCTAAAATGTAAATCACCTGGGGGCAGGCACATGGAGCGCTTTGTTTTCCGAAGTCGCCCGTAATTGCCTCATGAGGAAATCTCAGACGACTTCGGAAAACGAAGTGCTCTGTGTTCCTGCCCCCAGACGATTTACATTTTAGCCGGCGGAAGGCAGATTGGGGAGATTAGTCGCCGTGAAGAAGAGGAGACTAATCTCCCGGAATCTGCCCATGTGGCCAGACCCTTAAGGCAACTCTTTGGGGCACATGCTAGATGGCAGTTTAATTAACTTACTCATAAAAAGAGCATTGGTTGCTATCAGTAGTTGAGGCTAGACCTACCTAGCAAACTTGTCTCGGGATTAGTGTCCATGTAAAATGTAGCATTATGATAGATGGCCCAAACCCCTTTGGAAGTCCTTTGGAAGGGACAGATATAACTCGCAGGCCTTATTTTTGGCATTGCTGACTTAGAAAGCTATCAAGTGTTTTAATTTGATACTGTCGCAGGAGTTTTCTCAGTACAGAAAGATATACCTCTCAGCAAGAGATAATAGCAGATGATGTCCATATCTGGGAACTTTCTAACTATGCTGAACCTGAGAACTTAAAAGCATTAACCCTTAGAATATACCATGCAACCGATGCTATCATGTGGTGGAGGGAGGCAGCAGTTGACTACATCATGCTGTTTGAGGCCCATTTATCAAAGGTCGAATTTTGAATTCATGTGAATTTTTTTTAATTCGTATATACTCACAATTCGACTGGGAGGTTGTTTAAGAAAAAATTTCAATGTCTAATATTAGATCGAATGGTTCCGACCCGAAAATTCGAATTGTATTAGATGCGTACAAATCGTGTTCTTCTAGAATATCAGGAAGGAGATTAGCATCTCCAAATGGTTCAACGGACCTCTGCCATTTACTTGTACATGAATTTGACAGGTTTTAGGTGGCGAATATTTCGAATTAGGACTGTTTCCATGTTCGAGATGTGAATTTTGAAACTCAAAAATTCTGCCCCTTACTGTCATATAGGTATAAATACTCTTCTACGAAGTGTGGCTGTCCTTTACTCAAGCCAGAGTCAATGCGCAGCTTGTATTTTCTATGGAAGTATCTCTCTGTCTCTGATAAGTGGAGGTAACCCATAAAAGAGTGAATGTGCGGTTCCACTGAACTGTCTGCGAGGCAGATCTTGCCAATTCTGTAATACGTCCAAAAATAGCAAAATGTTAGAATTGGAAATTTGGGGGCATCAAATAGGAGTGATCATATCTGAAGACTGCTGTAGGACAATATCCTCCAAGAAAGTGTCTTGGGAAATTCAAGTGAAGTGAGGTATAAATAAGGGGCCCATCCAAGAGCCAGTTAGGTTGAACCTAGTTAGTATGGGAAAAAACAAGTGATATCTCCAAGTTCCTTGTACATTTTGCCTGCCCCTTAATCCTTAGTCATCTTCCGGCACTAACTGGTTAAGGGAGCCCTATAATTACTAGCTGCCAGGCACAGATTTAAAAAAGTAGCCCTTGAAAGTCCATGGGAGCATGTGTAGTAGTAAAGATCAGCAAGACCATTTTTCTTTATACACCAAAAAGATTCCCAGATCAACTTGGTTTATCATTGAAACTACCATAGACTAATGAAACGTTTCTTATCATGTCAATTCTCTCCAGCCCGCTGCTCTTCTGATATTGTTGAACTTCAGTGAATAGTGTCATACTCAGGTCATTGTCCAGTGAGGTATTTGCCGGGGTTTAGTACAATAGGTCAAAGAGGTCTCTGCTGTGTATGTGAGTTGCAACAGATCCTTGTGCTGTTTATACTCCAGTTCTTTGGCTATAGCTCAGGAGATTACTAAATAGCAAGGGCTTTGTGGTTCCGCTTCAGCCTCCGAGAGAGAGAGAGAACAGCAGGATCTCCTATGTTATTCCTCTTGAGAAAAATAAATATCAGCATCCTCTTTATAATCTCTTCGAATAAAGTATGTGCTATGATTTCCTTAGGTTTGAGATACAGTTTGGCATTAACCCAAGTGACTCCAGGGGGTTAAGCCCTTAACTTTGAGGACGATTAGACCTGGAATACTTTGTGTTGAGTGAATAGGTGCACACTGGCCCTTACATAAATGTGCAAAGTACATCTGTATGAAAATTAAATCTCCTGAATGCAGATTATCCCCTTCTCCATTCTGCTTCAGACTTCAATGACTCACATAAGCACACCAGATTCCGCTCTCTCCTCTCTAATGCTGATTGCACGCTCAATACTCCCCCAAAAGGCGACATTAAGTGGACAAAGACAAGCTGAATTGCCATTTTTCACAGCTAATAAAAGTATTTTTTCTGCTTTTGTCACGTTTGACATCACTCTGGCAAACATTTTAACCTGTAAAATTACCACTCACTTTGTTCTTACATAACCCAGCGGGGATGTACATTCATTACACAGAAACATAGTTAATTTGGGTTGAAAAGGATCATTTGTCCATCAGGTTCAAAGCTTCTGTGGCCCACCCAGCATCAATCATCCAGAGAAATGGAAAGAAACACCCATAGTTCTTGCCAACTGTTGTATTAGAGCAGCAAAAAGAAAATGTTTTCCTTACACCCTGATGGCTAGGAAATATTTTCTTCAATCAAACTGATGTTGGGGGTTATTTACAATGTGCAGGGCAGGGTGTAAAGGGCAAAAACAGTCCAAAATTAAATGCAGAGGCCTTCACCCGACCCCTGAATACACAGACATGTTGGAGCCCCTCATCCTACCCCTACCTATCTCTATCTAACATAAATCAAATTGGCAAGGGGCACCCCAAAGTGAATTAACACTAATGGGCATATTTTTGAAGTAGTAAATGGCCCGCACTGTTGGTTGGTGGTTGTCCTTCGAATCATTATCAGACAACATAGTTGATGACCAAGCATTTCTCTGAGTGTTTTCAAAGTGTTTTTTGGGCTACTTCGACCATCGAATGGGCTACTACGACCTTTGACTATGACTTTGAATCGAACTATTCGAACTAAAAATCGTTCGACCATTCAATAGTCGAAGTACTGTCTCTTTAAGAAAAAACTTCGACCCCCTAGTTCGCCATCTAAAAGCTACGGAACTCAATATTAGCCTATGGGGAAGGTCCCCATAGGCTTGGCTAACTTTTTTGATCAAAGGATATTCCTTCGATCGTTGGATTAAAATCCTTCGAATCATTCGATTAGAAGGATTTTATCGTTTGATCGAAGGAATAATCCTTCGATCGTTCGATCGCACTATTTACGCTAAAATCCGATATTCGAAGTCGAAGGATTTTAATTCCCAGTCGAATATCGAGGGTTAATTAACCCTCGATATTCGATCCTTTGTGAATCGGCCCCTTAAAGTCAAAGATAATAGCCCAGTAGGAAACTGACATTATTATTTTATATGCAACCACTTCGGTGGCTGAAAGACCCAAAAATTGTCCTGGCCTTAGAAATATGGTCAGGGAATATTGGAAATTATTCAACAAATTTCTAAGCCATTTTTCTGTGTGTGTATGGCTTCTGAATCCATCTTGCCATTCTCTAGTCATTCTCTTTTAAAAACATTTATAAATAACAATGTTGTGTTAACACTGTACAATGTTTTTTGTCGCTGCAGGTGCAACAATCGCACGCAGTGTGTTGTTGTTGCTGGATCAGACTCCTTTCCTGATCCGTGTCCAGGAACCTACAAGTACTTGGAAGTCCAGTATGACTGCGTCCCATACAGTGAGTATACAGAATGAAACTGCCAAAGCACATTGTGTATAATAATGAAACGGCCACACACACACCGAGATTGTACTGCACAATAAATACACAAGTCCAGCACAGGCGACAAGTGTATCATAAACACATAGATCTTCAGTAACACAAAGCACTATGAAGTGATAATGTAGAAGAACACAACAATCTGAACAGAAGCAAGACATGACATTAATAAAATCTCCAAGCAACACCTCATTCCCAACGACAATATTCAGCACCTGCATTCAAATACACAGTGCTGGTCAAAATTCAGGGTTCCATATACAAATGTCAGGGGATGGGAAAACCCCAAAGGAAACTACACAAGTGATTATCACGCAGCACATAATAACCATCGCACAGAACAACACCTGCAGTATGTAGCACAGAGAGAACCGAAAGAAAATTATATTTCAAGATTATTCAAAGTCAAGGATATTAATATTAAAAACAGAATATAACAGGCAGAGCAAGACCCCCCCCCTCCCAAAAAAAAGTAGTAGACAAACTATAGGTTAAATTCTAGAATTTTTCCATATAATTTTGTTTTAAAAGGACAATGAAAGGCAAATTCAAGCGTTTGGAACCAACACATGTTCATATATGTGCTAGTGCCAAATATGTGCTCATATATTTGCTCAGCAAAATCACTGCAATGCGTATTTGCTGCTCAGTCAACACAAGGCAACATTGGGAATATAGACAAAGATGGCGGCACAGTGACCAACTGAGAAGTAGCAGAGCCGAGTCATGCAAGGGGTTGGGGTTCTCTGTACCTGTGTTGACAGCAGACTTTAAGAAGAAGGCTTTCTTCCTCTTCATAAGAACTGTGACCTGAACCTTCGCTTTAGAATGCAACTGGTACAAGTGCCCCTCTATGGCCCTAATATTGTGCACCCCTTAGTTCTCCAGCACTTGTGCTTGTGGCATTGGTTAGAGAGCTCATCTATCTATTCCTACTAATTGTTTATGAAGATTCTCATTCATCCAGGTCATGGTACATCTGTAGAGATAAGTCAAATCAACCGGACTTGCTGTGTTTTTTCCTTGAAGATGTTTCACCAGTCATCCTGATGACTGGTGAAATTCTTCAAGGAAAAAACACAGCAAGTCCACAGATATTTCCTACTAATTGTTCAGCGTAGTTTAGTATAATGAACAGTGGAAGAATACAGTCATGGCCAAGCACACAATCATTGAGTGCTTTTGGGACAGTGTATGCCCAGTTGTGGTTGCAGTTACTAATGTCTTGATTGAAAATCTGCTGGAAGATATATCTTCCAGCATATGGCAAGCCACACAGATATGGGGAGGGGGCATACTATTCATTTACTACTAGGTGCCACTGGTTGTTTGGACCAATTATTTTTCTATATAGGATAGAATCATGAAGCTGGGGGACTACAGCAAGGCAACTTGCATCTTATCTTACCATGCCCGGAGTACCCTGAGGAATAAAAGTCATTCACATTTAATTGATGAAGTTAATTAACTGATGAAGCTGCAGAGCATAGTGAATAGCAGGGCATGTTATTCCCATTGTTTTTGGAGTTGATCTAAAGTGCTTAGATGCCTATACTATGTTTCAGATACACATCATGGTTCCGACTGGCTTTATGTCCATATGTGTGCTACTTGGACGTCTATACTACCTGCCAAATAGACAGAGTATGGTTTAGATTGGGTGCAATTCCATATATATGTGTATTCAAAATATAGGTGGGGTAAGGATCATTGCTTTCCTTTATCTACTGACTTACTGAAGGTCCACTGCATGGTCTTCAGGATACGTCTCACACACTTCTTTCTATGCGTGTAATATGAGGTGGTACAAAAAGTTATAAAATCTGTAATATTTGTAAGGGAACATCAGCCAGAGATATGAAAAGACCTCCTCAATAATAGTGAGAGGCTGAAGATATATATATCTGCATTCCACCAGCCTCTCAACCATCTGTCACTATCACAACAGTTTTGAGTTGCCACCTTGGACAATAGGGGTCTTGTCTACTGGGTCTTGTTCTAGTCTTTGGGGGAAAGAAGTTCCACTACTGTGGAGTTCTACTCTTTTTAATACTTTGCAGATTTATACCATTGAGTTTCTTGCTAGAAGGTTGGTATAAGTCATGGGCAGAACATAACACAACTAGTAAGTTTTGTTGGCACTTTACAAAACATTTTCGAAAACGCCTAAAACCAGATTGGTTTTGGATTTCTAAAAATACTGTTTCTGCTTGCTGCTATTCCCTAGTGAGTGACAACGGAAGGAGCAGCTGCCTTAGGTAAAGATATTGTTAGGGTAAAATTAAGGGGTTATGTGATTGTGGGAATAAGAGACAGAGATAAACGAAAGTGCTGGAATAGTTACTTTGTTCCTCTTCACATTCACCCACACAAACCAGATGCCCAGCCAGTCGTGCATCCTCAAAAATCTATATAACTGTAAATTTGAGTCATTTTTGAGGAAAACAAATATGTCTATCCTAATCCTAAAGATTTTGATAAAATGCTACATTTCTAACTTGTAAAATAGATGTGGCTCTCTGACTGGTAGTGTGGATCCCTCTCCCTATCTAGATTATGATGTCTTGTAAGGTTGCAATGGATATCTTTAACATCAGATATTTTGTTCAGTAAAGTGGGATTTACTTACTTCTTTTGTTATAATTCGCCCTGATAATTCCAGTTTGGTCTGCTTGCTATTACATTTCTGAAGCAGAAAAATCCACGTTTTTAACTGGTTTGAAGAGGCCCGGTCGGAACGTAACCCCGTCACTTACTTGCTCTTGATTGTAGTTGGTATCATGGTCTGAGGATATTTTGTCTGATTTATCTATTTTAATATATTCAAGTGGATTAAGATTATCTAGGAGGTTTGGCTGGCTTGAAGAGTGCACTGGTACTTGAATATGGTGGATGTATGGTGGCATGCATCATTTGGGATGCCCTACTGCAGAGTTACCACCATTTGTGGAATTTTGGATACCAGGTGGCTATGAGCTCTTCCAAAGACTTTAGCAGAAAGCATTTGCTTGGGCATCTGACTTATGAAGTGGCAAAACAAAGAGTCAGAAGTGGGTTGCTAAAAGCTGCTAAATGGCTCTTGCTTTTGGTAGATCATGATGGTAGGTATGTACAAACTAGCCCGATTTCCTACTCAAGAGTTTAAAGTGAGCAATTTGATGGGCATTAATGAGTGTAGCATGGAAAATGAATTTCTTATTTGTGCTTTCCAATGTCCTAACATCATTATAACACAGACTGAGGCTCATTTATAAACACCGGCAAATTTGCACCTAGGCAGTAACCAATGGCAACCAATCAGTGAGTGGCTTTTTTCAGCCAGCTGCAAATTGAGCAATGAAAGCAGACCTCTGATTGGTTGCTACGGGTTACTGTCCAGGTGCAAATTTGCCCAGTGTTTATAAATGAGCCCCACTGTCCTTTGACACCAGAAAACCCAGAACCACCATTTAATTACCGAAAAAGCACAGGGGGACATTCATCCTGTGAATTTAAGAAATCATATCAAAGTTGTACAGCTTCATAAATTCTTTTCTTTTTTCTGTTCTTTAGATATACCAATACGCTTAACACTAATGACCATTTATCTTGCCCAGCGCAATTTCTTTTCATATCATCTGTTGCTTTAATATCGCACAGCAGGACAGAGAAACTTTTTCCATGCAGATATCACAATGCTGAGATTTAGGATAGATAACTCCAGGACATCAAAGTTCTTTTTTTTCTGACCTCATGGCGAATGGAATCTTTGATACCTTCAGCGGTGATGGTTGAGTCATCACAGCCTTCCATTCTTTCCATGAGAATTGACAATTAAAAAGGCCAATACTCTTAGATCTTCAAACAAACTGCCCTTAGCAGGAGGATGTAACATCCAAAAACCACACACCTCTTGCACTCAACTGCTAACATCCAGGTATACTTCTTTGGGACACTCCACTTCAAACAGGGCACACATTGTAGGAGGATTTTTCTGATGAAATAATAATAAAACCCAAGGTAACCTTAAACATTAGTAATCTCCCTCTTGAATATTTCAAGGATTAAACTTACACAATTTAGCTAGTCACTATGCATCTCATTCCTAGTCATTTGGTGCAATACTCAACAACAGTACTTTTTAGCAGAGTGGTCCATTCTAGACGCAAAGCCCAAAGGCTCTTAGGTCTTTGCACAGAATAAATTACTTTTAAAACACGGGACCAGGAAATGTGCACTGATCAATCCTTTTTTGTATATTTGAAGTTTATTTGGCCCGGTTAGTTGTATTACCATTGCACTAATATTTATACTTTAATTAGCCTTGGATCACTCCCAGAACCCACTCTGCACTTGCTTACACTTATTTGTTTACTTGGCCTTGGAATTTTCCTTCATCCTCATTTGTCTTTCATCAGTCACTTTGGATATCTATGCCCAGTGTTGACCTAAAAGGTTTAGTTTGGGGTCCTTTTTGATATGTATTGGTCCTACGTCTTCCCAAAGCAACTTGTCTAGGAGTGGCGTGTTTACTTAATAGAGACTCAGCTTTACTGACTTTTAAGGAAACTACTTTTACCTCTTTTTCACTTTTATGTCTCTCAATGTTAATTTATGGGTTACACATTCCTTAAAGGAACCTGCCATCACCAGACAAGCCTTGCTTTGTTCTGGAACCCTACTGAGTAATAGCAGCCTGAACCAGGACCTTCTTTACAAAGTAAGAGACTACTAGGTTCTTCAGGTTAGTTGGATGCTTAAACATTGATGCTTGGGCTAACGTTCACCTTTCAGTTAAGCCGGGTATACATTATTAGATCTGCACTGGCAAGGTCACCAAGTAAGCAAATCTTTACCAGATTTGAGCACTAACACACTCAGCTTGATCGTCATGATTTGGTTCTTTGCCTCTGGGCCACTGATTGGATAATAATGGGGGCCTAGTTGTAAGCAGAGGACCACATCAACTTGTCCTCATCCAATAGAATTTTTTTAAAGCCTACCCAATAAATATATGATTTCCATCTGAATATGAGTTTGGCAGAACAATAAGAGGACCCCATATGTGGACCAATGGCCTGCAATCTAAAACAGTAGGCCAAAGTAACATTGATCCACCTCAAAAACAAAAAAAGGTGACAGTCCTACACTGTTACAGTTGAAGCCCTTATCTGAGATGTGTGGCATTGTGTGGGGCAATCCTTAATCCAACAAACCTGAACAACATGTCCGTAGAAGAGTAGGTCAAAATAACTTTCAGTTAGTCTGGAAAGCTGAAGTATACTTAACACAACTTAAAGCAGGGTGCACTACCAAATACTTAAGTGTGCTGATTGAATACATATTTCAGTGACCATATAAAGCAATATTATATAAACAAAGTATGAGTTTCATTGCTTTAAATCTAAAAATATCAGAGAACAACATTGGGGTGTAAGATTTATGATCATCATTCATCAGTCTGAACACTTTTACACTGTATATAATACACAAGAACCAAGAATAACCTCTAAAATATTTACTTACAAATGATTCTTAGTGACGTCATCAATAATAATCAGTTCTTCGTGATGTCACTTGTGTCACACAACTCAACAAAACCACCACAAAAAAAAAATAATGTACTCCTTACTTTAAAATACATGAATGTAGAAGTTACATGAATGCCACTTGTGTTTCTGCCAGAAGACAGAACCCAAGTATGTTTTGTTTGGGTTCTGTGCTTCACTCCCCAAAAATAAAGTATCTATGCATTACCACTAACCAATAAAAAAGAAGAAATAATGCCCCATTAGCTATGAGCCTAAAAACATGCAGTAGGAAGCATCAAATCCTACTACATAACATGAGACATCAACACAACCCACAGAAACATGCGAAGAGCACAGTACATGCTAAGATTGCACAGCACAAGAACCAAACAAGCAGCTCATGATCCTAGACTAATTTGAAAAGCTTCATATATATATATATAGCATGGACAGAGGGAGATGGAAATGGTAGTATGATAACTTTTATTGATTGTAAACATATGCCAGTGTTCTTCTCTAGGTGAAGCCCTAGGCTTGATATGTCATTTGGTGTTTTTTTATGTCAACTTCTTAAGGAGGAATTCAAGTTTTTGTACCTCATGGGGTTCTTCAGGTTTATTTCTATCTTTAAACCTTTGTATGTTTGCAGTCTTGCATGGGTTTCATCAAGTAGGACTCTTACGATGAAGGTGTTGTGTTCTTCACATGAAACGCTTAGCAAGCTTTCCTATCCCCTGGGCTCTAAAGACAGCCCTGTATTTGTATAATATGGAATTCGAGAACCAAAATCTTCTATGGCATGGATTTTTCAGGTAGGACTCTATGTTCAAGGATTTGCCCAACATGGAGTTCTTTATGTGGCATCTCTACAACCAGTGGGTTCTTCTGGTGGAACTCAGTGATGAAGCCTTTATTTAAGAAGGTTTCTAGGATCAGGCTTGGGTTACTGGGTTACTTTTTGTTGTTCATATTTAGGCTGAAGATCTTCTGATTGAAACCGTTCATTGGTGCAATAAATGGTATCCTACTACCTTCTACATCTCTTTATTTTCATATTGGCTCAAAGAAAGGAAAAATACCAGCACATATTTCTTTTTTTCTTTAACACACTGTATAAAACATCCTAGGAAGGAAGTATGGAATGACTAGAATGTTAGATTTACTTGACTACGCAGGGCCACCCAGGGTAGGTTTTTATTCTCATTTTAGCCGTTTTTTTTTTAAAATTTTCCATCAGTATTTCATCAATATCACATAATTCTTTTATCCAGTTCACCACTTCTCTGTCTTTACCTCTAGAGATATTCCCTCCCATGGCCAAGGCAATTTTTCATGGTTTTCCACTTTTTGCTTTATAACCACTTACATTTCCCTTTTTTTGCACTCCTCAATCTGCAACTAATCCTCACCTTCACTTTTTTCTTGTTTACCTTTTGGTTCACCACCCTAGCTTTGAGTAATCCAGTGCATGGCAGGGTCACCTATCGAAATGGATTAGACAAAGTTAAATTAAGGGATGGGACACCTAGATGATTTTCCTTGCTAGGATGTTTTTGGGTGATGGGAAGCATTACATAGTAATCACCCTCTTTAGAGTTTGATCTATTCTGACAGGTATCGCTGACCTCTAACCTTTTACATTTTCAGGCCAGTGCACACAGAAGAACTAATCCACAAAAACCCTTTATAAATTTTAGGGAACAGGGAAAGAGGGAGAAAAGCCCTCGCTCTGACTGCAGAGCCTCTAGGCACCACGGGGGCAATTGTACCGCACTTCAAAACATCATGAAATTTACCCTGCGGAGCATTGTGTATTTGTGTGCAGAGCAATGTATGTTGATACAGTGCTGCACTCTTAAATACCGAGCAAACACAGCCACAGAGATATATTGTGTGCTATACCATTGTCTTGCTTCTGTTGCCATCGGTTTCAGTCCAAGAATTTTACAATGAATCAATAGTTTAGGTATTACAAAGATTTCCAGTTACACTTGGTTTAGTGTATATCCCCAATGTGCCCTACACATATAGTCACATCCCAGGGATATAGCAAGGACTCACTGACAAGCCCACAGAGAACCGCACTTACACACTTCAACATATAAATCACCTTCAGTGGTCAAAGGGTTTCCGGACTTATAAATCACTTACAGTTGAAGTCAGACGTGCAAATCGCCAGCAACGCAGTCACATAATCGATGGCACATATAAATCACTCGTATGTCCTTTTAATTATTTGCATTTACACACTTCATCAGTCAGAGAAAGCAGTCACATCGGCTACCAGATAAATATTGCAGAAAACAAGAGCTTTTGGAGCTAAGCACACGCACAGTTTGGAACATGGGTGCTGTGGTACATTCCTCTGTATACGCAGACATACATTTTATGGCATATTTAGATGCAGTGGTTTAAATGGGGGATATAATTTAATAATATGTGCAATGTTTTATCCATGGCAACCAGTTCAGACATTAGCTTTCGCCAGTCTAGTGCTGTTGGCCAAAAACGCACATATTTGATTGGGCAATTTGGTCAGTTTCTCCATTACTGCTCAATGTCCTTTCTAAGTGCCCGGCTGGGGAACCGGCAGTTGTGCAGCCACACCTTCCTCTCCCTTTCATACTAATCTACTGATTTATATACAGCTATTGGTTTAATAAATCAGATGCGGTTGGTCAGTGGTACGGTATCCGCTTGTAGACCAATTGGTGGGATACTAGTGAAAGAGTCGTTTACAAGTAAAAAGGCATGTGTATGATTGGTTGCTCTGGGTAACTGTTTCTGGGCAAATATTATTACTATATACCCCCTGGTAGGTACATAATCAGACAGCAGTAAGGCTGGATAAGAACATGTATACACACTGCCCCCTATGGATATATTAAACTACTGATTATGATTCACAAGCACTATCCTCTATAATATCACTCTTCACAGAGAAGCTTTGCTCAGCACCACTGCACACTCATGTAGAACACATTGCTCTGCACGCAGACACACATCGCTCTGCAGGCCCTTCTTTTGGCACAGAGCTGCTTGCTTCACCCCGTGCGTAGCCTTGTGCGGAGGCGGGAGGCATTGTGGATATAAATTGTTTAACCCATTGTTTTTGTTTCCAGGCTCTGCATATTAACATAACTGTTCTATCCCCAGGATGCTCTGCCGAGGCTGTTTCACTCTCTGTCTCTTCCTCCCCTATTCTGTTAATGGCTTTTACATTGCTCTCTCACTCACATGCTTTCCTTCTTACTCTTTTGGGCTGTTGCTCTCTGTCTCTCTCTGTCTCTCTCTGTCTCTCTGTCTCTGTCTCTCTCTCTCTCTCTCTCTCTCTCTGTCTCTCTCTCTCTCTCTCTCTCTCTCTCTCTCTCTCTCTCTCTCTCTCACTACTTCTGCCTTTATTGTGCCTGCTATTCACTTTGACTTACAGGGGCGTATTTACTAGTGTGAAGTGCAAGGGCAAAATATTAGTGTAAATATTGCCACCTTAACGCCAACAAAATTCTCATCTTTGCATACCTTACAGCTTAAATTCTCCTATGGCGCCTGCAGTCAATAGCATGTATTCAGGTGCAAGTTGGGCCCACTACATAAGTGATGGCATGTTGGTGGGACACTATTAGTTTATTATTCCATAAATGCGCCTGAACACCACAAATGGGAGTCCTGTATTCAACTGGCTCCATTAGGGCAAAGTTCTTTGTTCCTAATGCACTATTTTTGCCCTTATTAATGCATTTACCATTAGTAAATGACCCCTATATTATGTTTTTGTCTTCATCTTTCTCCTGAGCTTTAGCACCTACCTTTTCTCTCTACTCTGTTCTTACTTATCTGTCCCATATCCAGATCTATCCGATTTCATACCTTGGCTCATGATTGTAAGATAGAAAGTGCAATATCTTGGCCTGTCTGTCATTTGTGTTTCTCTGCCTGTTTCTCTTGCTGTCATCTGACTTTATTACTGCTTATATATGAATACCACTAACTTTTACTTTGCAGATTCCTTGAGTGTGTCCCTTCCCACTCATGCCTGCCCCCCGTATCTACAGCTTTCACATCTCCATTCATTCCTACGTCTCCATCTTCCTGCTGTTTTTACCTTCTTTTTATCTTTGTAGGATCCTTGTCAGCATAAATGAAAAACAAACCCTGCGTATTGGTGGAACTTACCGTCCACAGATATTCCCTTATTCATGTCAAAGTAAAGTATGAAGACATAGCTTATTGTGTGCAACAACCCTCCCATTGGCTGATTCATTCTACTTATAGTTTATTAAGAGAACCCCTACCCCTGACCCAATGGTAATAAAGTGACAGCAAGATTCCACAACTGTCCATGAAGAAGGCCAAGCCTGGCAGCTTCCTACCCATAAAAGAAAAAAATGGACCCATCATACTGTCTCTTTCCAATGTCCCTCAGACCTGAAAACTCAAGGCATGCATACACCAGTGACTTTACTATGGATAACACTGGCAAATTTAGAAACTGATGCCTAGACAAGGCCTCAAAATCATTGTCATAGTATAATGTTAAGATAAACATGTACCACGTATAATGGGGGACAACCCCATATATTAAGTTAAACTCCAACACGACGTGCCTTGTATTGCTGCTCAGTACTGTGGTCACCAGGGAAGCCACTGCACCCACCATATACATTTTTCCAGCTCTCTGGTTTTCTGGCAAACATTAAATAAATGTCCGTTTGTAGGGAAAGCTTCAGTATTCCCACCAGAATGTGGTGTAATTTACAGTGGCAAATATACAGAGACACGGTGCTCTGTGCACACAGTAGGGTATGTCCCTTTTTGTTTAAAAGAACATAAATGTAATATAATAAATGGGGTATAATTTTTTGTGATGTCTTAAGTTTCATCACTATTTCATTAAGCACCTATTCCCTTTACATGTTTGTCCCATTACTTCCATTTTACTTCTTTCTCTCCCTCTTCTGTCTTTTGCTCCGCTTCCCCGTGCTTCACTCTGCCCCTCCATTCTACATGTCAGCTCCTCCACAATATACTTCCACCAATGCCAAATGTTCATTTTTATTTCACCATAGCTCTCTTTAATGTCACTGATTCAACCATCACTTTTATTTAGTGTGTGTTCTGCCACAATGCTTGATGTTTATTAATCTGACATCAAGCATTATTTCTGCATGGTCCCTGCTTTTAAGCTGTTTGCAGGACCTTACCAAGTTGCGCCCTTGGTGTTACACTCTCCCTTTATCCATCAACCCCTGTTTTATCATGGTGCTCCCTCTCTATTTTACCCCCATTATTTTCCTTACATTCCTCCATTACTCCTGCACCATCCATACTCTTCCCTGTTGTTTCCATCTGCTCATCCTTTTCTTTCTACAGGGCCCTCCACCTGGATCCCAGGACTTCCCTGTCCACTTCTCCCACTGCCCCTCTGCATCACACAATGGTATATTAGAATATGAATTGTTTGGTTGGGATTGGGAGGAGGGATATTTGGAATCCATGAATGGGGTGGAGGGAGGTTGTGGGAAAATGACACTCATGAATATCTTCTCTCCTTTTCCTATCCTCTTTTTCATTTGATATTTTTTCTCTCTTTTTCTTTTCTGACGCGTGAATAGAAGTGGAGCAAAAAGGTAAATTTCATTGGTCCCTTCCTGTTACCCTCACGGTGACTCGTTAAATCCGCCCATAATTAATGTTGGAATCCTAACTTTTCCTCTTCTCTCCACCTCACCCTCCTCGTCCTTTCTTTCCTTTTGCTGACCCCGTTACCCCCCTTTACTTCCTTTCACCTTTAAGGATTGCAAGGCTGATATATATTTTCTATATTTATTTTACGTACCATCCCAAAAGGGACTGCCTTGGGCTTAAGGAGTAGACCCTGTAGCAGCCAATGAGATTTAGTGAGCAGGTTGGAGCCATAGGTTTAAGGGTTAGAAGTGCATTTTTGGAACACGAGGGAAATGTAGGTCGCGAATGAGGGTACGATGTAACCATGGAGGCTAATGTTGGGTTAACCACTGAAACTATATTAGCTGTCCATTTTTTCCAATTATTTTTTTCATGAATCAGATTAAAGGGGTAGATGCCTGAGTGGTTTTTGAATGGGAAACTGCCTTTTTTACATGTCTGGGAAAGGGCAAATGGAATAATGTTCTGCAACGACGCAGTTCTGAAAGGATTACCAATGATGCTATGGCAAGGTGACAGTTAGCAGTGCGATAGTCTGCAGCCTATACCCCCACCTCATCCCTCCTCTCCTTATCCGTCATGTTTCCATAGCAACCTCTAGAAACCTGGCCTACCTCAATTATTCCCTTCAGCTCTCTCCTACTCTCACTTCTCCTCTCTATCTGTATAGATCACGCTATCTTTCCCTCTTAATTTAACTATATATTTTGCTTTCTTTTTATTTGGCACCCGCACCCCCTTTTTTAATGGAAGGGAATGCCATCCCTGATCAGGACTTGCATATTTGGCAGGAATGGGTGGCAAGACAGCTGCTCTCTATGGAAAAAGTACCTACTGTGTATATATATATATATATATATTGCATTTATATCAATGCCTTTTGAATAGAAGAGGCGTGCGGGTGTGATACAGACATTTCTGCATGCATCATTTATTCTGAATGCATTTATAAATTATATATAAACACATGGTACATTTTTCAGGCGGGGTATGGCTGCTCCCTCAGGATTTGGGGGGGTTCAGAAAGTGTTTGTGGGGGGGTTTGTGGTGTACGTTGATGACATACAGCACCCTGTGGTGTTAATTAACCTCTCATCTGTCTCCTTCGTGCTGTACTCTGATTACTAACTTCATTAATCTAGTCTCTCCTTCCGTCTGTGCACAGACCTGCGTATAAAAACGGAAATCATTGACAACGGGGCTTTGTCTGGGCCGGGGGATTGATGTTTGCTGATTTGTTTTCTATTGCTGCGTGTATAACTGCTGCCTCTAACTCCATCTATAGCGGTCACCTTTACTGCAAAACTTGAAGTATGGATATTGTATAGATATTGCCTCTACCTGACCCTGTGCTTTTTTGAGACTTGTCCTATAAATGCTCAGGTGCTTTTGTTGCTTCTTGTAAAAGTTTTGCACAGGTATCTTTTAATTCATTTTAATCCACCTGATACTCTGTACAACCTTAACTTACTCTGTACAACACTTCCCTTTAAGTCTTTCTACTGCTCCACATAACCCCTCCCTATAACTCTTCCTATAGTTCCTCCTACTGTTCCATATAGCCCCTCCTTATAACTCTTCTTATTGCTCCATAAAACCCCCCCATAACTCATCCTATTGCTCCATATAGTTCTCACTATAGCTCCTCCTATTGCTCCATATAACCCTCTCTATAACTATTCCTATTGCTCCATATAATTCTCCCTATAGCTCCTCCTATTGCTCCATATAACCCTCACTATAACTATTCCTATTGCTCCATATAATTCTCCCTATAGCTCCTCCTATTGCTCCATATAACCCTCTCTATAACTATTCCTATTGCTCCATATAATTCTCCCTATAGCTCCTCCTATTGCTCCATACAACTCCTCCCTATAACTCCTCCTATTGCTCCATATAACCCTCTCTATAACTCTTCCTATTGCTCCATATAACTCCTCCCTATAACTCCTCCTATTGCTCTATATAACCCTATCTATAACTCCTCCTATTGCTCTATATAACCCTCCCTATAACTCCTCCTATTGCTCTATATAACCCTCCCTATAACTCCTCCTATTGCTCCATATAACCCTCTCTATAACTCCTCCTATTGCTCCATATAACCCTCTCTATAACTATTCCTATTGCTCCATATAATTCTCCCTATAGCTCCTCCTACTGCTCCATATAACCTTCCCTATAACTCCTCCTATTGCTCCAAATCTATTAATCATATAGTCATACCTAATAACCCCTATTGTGCCATAAAATGCTCCCTATAACTCTTCTTATTGCTCTATATAACACCTCCATATAGCCCCTCTATTGCTCCATATTTCCCCTCCTTAAAATTCTATTGCTCCTAATAACTCCTCCAATTGTTTCATATAACCTCTTCTAACTCCTCTTCTTTTCCCAGTAGTCTTTTCCTTGAAACTTTTCCTTTTGCCTTATGATTCTATACCCAACCCCCTTAATGCCATATGCCTATATTGTTTGTTATACTCTAATTATAGCCAATAAATATCATCCCCTTAATTCAAAGTGTAAGGCCTCTTACTTCGTAAACCAAGGTGGGATATCCCAAAATGTTGTTCCATATCGAATATCTACCTAAAAGTGGCCCCTGACACTCCTCCCTCTGTGTGCCTGCCTCATTCACTCAGCGAGGTGGGAGTGACAGATACTGCATGACTGTTTCTCCTGTGTCTCAGCATCTAACAAATTTTTAATGTCAACTTCAGTCACTTTAACAGCTTCCTTTGTGACCGGACAGAATCTAACTCACCAAACGTCGCCCCATTTGTGAAACTTACACAATTGTTTTTTTTTCTACAGGTTTCTGAAATTAACTTAATTTCTTTTTTCCATTTTCTCAGATGTCTAATAAAAAAGCAGAGCTTGTTACAAGAACACCCCGAGAATATTAAAAATGCTCAAGCCTCTATATTACATTTACAGGGGCAGTCAACTTATAGGAAGATATCGTCTATCATAACACTTATGCTATCTATTTTATCTATATATATTTTTCCAATATGTGCATCAAAATTTCTTAATTTGTAAAACAATAGCCGTAAGGAAACTATTCATGGGGACTGTGAAACAAAAGAAAATAGAACTCTAACAGAAGTGTTCTCATAACACAGCTCTGCGTATTAGTATGGCAAAATGAAAAGACTGGGTCTTACCGTGCTTTGGGTGCTATGTTCTGATGTATGTTTTGAGAAAGGAGTCTGAATTTTTTTATCTGGTGTGCAGTGGGCAAAAACAATAAGAGAGTGACCACATTCTTGGGAAATGTTAGGCCCTGAAGATGATGTTCTAAACATCCATTGGTAGGGTATACAATATGGGACTCATCATATCCAGTAGATGCCTGAAATGGCCATAACGGTCTAAGGAAGGGAGGGCTAAAATCTGAGTGAAGTTCTGAGAATGTCATAAACCATCAACCATGGAAAAATTAGATTCCTAAGAGGATTGTGAAGATCTCTCCATAGCTGCCAATAAATTTGCAGGCAGAAGAAAGAAAAGGTTTTCTTTAATTTCTTTAGATGACCTATAGAAGAATCTCCTACCATGGTAGATCAGGAGAAACTAAATAGGGTATTTGGCATACCAGTTGGTTTACGTTTAGAGTTAAGCATTCATTGAGATATGGTGGGACATATGCATCACCAAATTACATTAAAACAAACTCAACCACATCCAGAAAACTTCTGACCAGAATGTGCCCCGGCAGTGTTTGGCAATAGGAACTGTGTTCACAGTGATGCGATGGCTTAAAGAGATCAGCCATATAAAAATATGCAGAGGGTTGTGGAGGTTAGCGACTGAGAAAATATCTACACAGTCATCACTGACTATAATGTTTATTTCAGGGAACTTAATTATTTCTCTACCAAAAACTTCCAGAAAGACACAAAGAAACATTCTGAACTCATAGTCATTTCTATGGGAGGCACTAAAAACCTACCATCCCTTTGGACTGACAGTAGAGACTGTGTGATAGGCCATTGAATAGGATCTCTTTGTGATAAAATAAACCCATTAAAAGTAATGATATAAAATAAAATATAGGGCACTGAAAAGTGATGCAGTGGGATGACTATATTATGTTAAAAAAAAGTTTTTATTATGAAAAGAGTAGACTGATGTTGGAATTTTGGGTCAAAAATCCCAATGAAGATAAACTCTAGAAGCAAAAAAGTGGGGCACTGCACAACCCAGTCTTGAATCTAGAAGAAGAAGACAGGGGGTGTTAAGGGTCTTCAGCCACACAGCAGAAAGAACCCAAGGATGGTTGATGGTGAAATGAAGTGTATCTGCAGTTCTACCAGCCATATAGAAGAGTAAAGATCATCCATAGGTTCTTCAAGTGAGATAGCAGCTTGAACAAAACAAATGCTAAAGATGGGTGAGCCGTTGGTTCCCGTATTCATGTGGGTGAAAGAATCCAGGATAGAGTATTGATTGTATAAGAAGAATTATGTTCCTATAAATCCTAACAGACATTCTGCAAGTAGAACCACAGGAAAGCTTATGATATGATGGGGCATATCCTAGCAAGAATAAAACATTATAAATGCAAAGATATGGAGTTTTCCTTGAAAGGATGCCATTGATCACGTATGGTGCAAACATGGGCCTTCATGTGGATTTTTGCTAAATAATCTGCATCTACAGAGGACACCAATCACATTCATCTACTGAATTAAAAAGCAGATTTTGTTTGGCTGTAGTAAACAGCTTTTGTTTTGTCCAATTAGCTTGCAGGATCCAGTGGAGCTTCTCAGTGGAGGTTCCTCCACTGTGTGATTGTTTAAAAGATTGTCTTGTGACTTTTTGCTTTTTTTTAACCTTCTACCACTACAGCATTGTTACAACAACTATATATGTTAAAATGGAAATGGGAGAACACCACAGTAATGTGGAAAATAGGGGGGCAGAGAAATGTTTAATCAGTATGATCGGAGGAGAAAGGGCTGCATTATCTACGGGTAATGGCACGTGAGACTGTTCTGGGCACAATGATTTTTGGGCTACTTAAAAATGCGCAATAAAAGCACCCAAACCAGCCCCATCTGCCATTGCTCTAAAAGTTGCATGAATAAATAAGCTGTTGTGGGTGTGTTCAAAATAGTATATGAAAAGCATATGTAGGAGACTTGTTCATGTCTGTAATTTAGAGAGTGTAGAAGATTGGAAATAACAGGCCATTAGAGAGGCCATTGTGTATGGTGTGGGTTGGATATTAGGAGAGGGTTTTCTCTTCTGATTCTCTCTCTAATTCTCCTTCCCCTTGTCATACCCTTATCACCTCCCAGAACCATCCTCCTATTATCACAGGGAAACTACAGGGGTGCAAAATGTTCACAAAGCTCACCATAATCTTTTTATCTTTTCCCCACTTTCCCTGTCTCTACCCCCCAAATTTCACCTTTCCTATCCTTTCACCTGACTTTGCATTCTATTTCAACCCCATATATTGTGCTTCATTGTTTTGCTCTACCTTTCTTCTTTGTTAAATCCAATGTGGTGTCTTCCACATTCTTCAATTGTCTATCATGATTCACTTTCTCACGGTATTCATTTCACCATCCTCATGTTTCTCTTCACTCTTTCACAATTCCTTCTCATTAATCTCTTGCCATCTTATTGCTCAAATCAATTTCTTTTCATCTTCAATATCGCCTACTTCTGCTGCCTCCTATCAATCTCTCTCATCTGTATTACACATCTGTATTTTGTTCTTTATTCGATATTTCATCTCCTCTTGCTAAATCTACCCTTGATCCATTTCCCCTTGACTTACATATTTACATATTCCATCAATCTCTCTTCCTCCCTCTTTCCTGTCCCCCTTTTTCCCATTATTTCAGTTTTCGTCTGCCCGGGAACCCTACAGGAAATACTGGAGGCCACATCCACCCATGAGTCTGAACACCAATCAGGAGCATGGTGTAGAGATCCCTTGCAGGCTGGTGAGCGTCTCTATGTAATGCCATGGATCCCCTACCGTACAGACACATTAACAGAATATGCTTCATGGGAGGAGTATGCCGCAGGTCGCCACACCACAACATATCGACTACCTAGCAGAGTGGATGGCACAGGCTTTGTGGTATATGATGGAGCTGCCTTCTACAACAAAGAACGTACACGCAATATTGTCAAGTTTGATTTGCGAACACGGATCAAGAGTGGAGAGGCCATAATATCCACAGCAAATTACCATGACACCTCACCCTATCGGTGGGGTGGCAAAACTGATATTGACTTAGCTGTGGATGAGAATGGATTGTGGGTTATCTACGCAACTGAAGGCAACAGTGGAAGGATGGTGATCAGCCAGCTTAACCCCTACACACTACGATTTGAGGGCACTTGGGAAACAGCATATGATAAACGTTCAGCTTCTAATGCTTTTATGGCATGTGGTGTCCTTTATGTTCTGAGGTCAGTGTATGTGGATGATGACAGTGAATCAGCTGGGAACCGTGTAGAATATGCTTTCAATACACACACAAATCGTGAGGAACCTTTAGGAGGCAATGGAGGAACTGGACTGGATTTTCCTAACCCATACCAATTTGTGTCTTCAGTGGACTACAATCCAAGAGATGGGCAGCTATACGTATGGAACAATTACTTTTTGGTGCGATATGCACTTAGGTTTGGCCCTCCAGACCCAGCTGAAGGTAAGCTGGTACTTGCATCATACAATGAGAAAAACACTAAACTGACAGTTTTAAATATGTAGATGACCACAGTTTAGAGGATATCCAACTTTCAGCCATTCAAAACTATGCTTGAAAAATATAGTTGGCCACAGGCCATGTATGCAACCCTTGGGCAATGGCATGGCATTTTAGCGGGTATGATAGTAATACATTCATGGATTAGTTACAACACTTGGGTAGGTGGTTGAATCCAGTAAAACCACACTCATTCCGTCACCTGGAATGGCGTGCAATACTTTCTTTTCAACTTTTTTACCTAATTGTTTACTGTTGCAAATGTTAGTCTCTCTCTTATACACTTCTATTTTTGCAATATTTGGGATTCTGATATTTACTTTTCCTTAGACTCTCTTCTTCTCCTCTCACTGTCTTACAGGTCCAGTCACTCCCACCCCACCTTTGGTCACTGCCACACTGCCTCAGCCTCCATTAACTGTTACCACTCCCCCCTCTATAACTACCACAGCTCGTCACCCTCCTCTAACAACGCACCCCGTAGGGGTGATAAACCCTATAGGACCTGACCTACCTACACCTGGGACCCGTCGGCCACCTCCCTCCAACCAGCATTCTTACTCAGAGATCTACTGCCCACCTCGTGAGGAGAGACGGGTCCAGTGGCCAGCTGCACAACAAGGCATGCTAGTAGAGAGACCATGTCCAAAGGGAACACGAGGTAAAGCTATAAAGGCATCCCATCTAACATTTCACATGCTTTTCCATCATTGTTATATGAGGACAGTATGGAAGACTGGCATGAACTGTACAAGGTGGCTAGAATATAACCATTAGTCTGAAACCATATTTGTACCTTTTCATTATTCTGTTCCATTTGGATTGCTTTCTTACTGCAATCTTCCCGTCTCTAATTTCAGGGTAGGTTTTGGCACAACATCGCAATCTGTAATTTACATACTGTTTAGCTGCAACACAATTCCACACTTATCTATGCACTCTATAATTCACACATAAGCTCAGTAGTTAATTTGGTTAAGCCTCGTGCTAATTCTCCTGCACTTTTCATGTCACATATATTTGTTCAATTACACCCCACCCAATTTACAATTGCCTTGCGACAGCCTTGGAGAAGGCAGGATTGTCTTTGGTTCAGTGGGTCCATTTAGAAGTGAATATAGAAAAAAATTGATTTATTTCACAGATAAGTTCCCATTAGGGGGAGGCCCTTGGATCCTCATTTTAAGCTGAAAAGGCACATGCAAAATGGACTTTCCACCTAAAAAAAAACATATAGTTAGAAATAGAAATCCAAAAGATCCCACCCAAATATGACTATGAAGATTTTCATTCATCCAGGTCATTGTATATCTAGTATTACTTATACTAGATATCCCACCCAAATTTTAACTTGCTAGAGTGAGAAGGTGGGAGCCTTCATTAGCAAAAACTTGATTGTTGGTAGCAGAAGTACTGCTTTGCCTAGGGTGTTGTGTGTTCTTAAGTGACGTCAATTTGTAATATCACATGGTGGACTTCTATGGTCAAGTAATTTGTTGGCTTGAGTCAGAGAAATCATGTAAGCAGAACACCCCATGTACCTTCACAAAATTGCACTCCACACTCTCAAAATGTCTCATCCTCTGCAGAAGGACTATAATTATCTTCATAACTAGGTCTGCTTTATCATTAAACCTCATGTGGATCCTGGTAGGGCTAGTGTAGTTAAGAGACATAAAGAAGGCTTTACATTGACCAACCATGGCCTACGCATTTCTCCAGCGAAGCCCAGGTACCGTCAGGGAACCCCATGATGAAGCAACTTGATTATTATTATTATTGCAGCTCAATGTATTTCCACTTTTTCCATACAAATCATTGTAGAAGCAATCATCAGACATATACATTTCTTGATTATGTTTCCCAGTAAATACACAATCTATTATTTATGCGCTTAATTCATGTATTACTCGCGAGCGACACACTCTTGGATGCTCAGCTGGAAATGGGCAAAACAAGATTTCTTTAATGCATAATTCATATATTTGCTAATTCAGTAGTTTCCAGTGTTTGGGGGTCTGTTCATCAAAGTGGATAAAGCGTGCGGGAAACCTACTTTCCATGCTCGTTATGGGTTCCATAGTGAGATAGAACTCTAGTAGGCACTGAAGGTTAGACCTTCACTTGCCAGGGAAGTATGGATTCAGAAGTGGGCCGATAAGAGCAGTCTGATATAATCACATTGTTCATGACTGGCAAGGTATAAATATATGCATGACACTGGCAGGAGGGAAGTAGACATGCTGTCTCATTAAAATCTTATGAACCTGCCACATGTTATTGGAGTTGACATGCTGGTGCTCTCATGAAATGGACTTTGGTACAGCTGGTGATGCTGGAAGTAGAGTGCCAGGACCACAGCTAATGATAAGCAGCGGTAACACCTGCCTAGGCTAAACAGTTTTGGGAAAGGGGTCCATTGCAGAAAATAGTTATTGTCCAAATCCAATGAACTAACAATAACAGCTCCTTGTCTATGCCACTAACCCTGATGGTGGGTAATGATGTAGAACCATGGGGGCAAGCACACATTGTCTATTTTGGCAAAGCTCCTCAGCCCTCTGTATTTATATCCCTGTATTGCAAATTAAAAGGTGTCTAAAATGATATCCTGGAATTTACAAAAGTGGTAACCAACGTTATCAAAATATCCAGCTTATCTCACTCGTACCGAAGGCTTCACTAGAAATTTTAGACCCAATCAAGGTCCGAACTCTGTTATGCGCCACTTCATTACAGCTGCACACACAAATCAACATTCATGTCTTTATCTGTGCACTACAAAAGCATACATGCAATGTACTAACACAGACTAAAGGGGTTATTTATTAAAGTCTGAATGAAATCAACTCAAAAAATTCAGGTTTTTAGAGGGAGAAAAAATTAGAAATTTTCGTGATTTATTATACCCCGAGGTTGCTAAAAGTCCGAATCAGAAAATACTCCATCTCCAAGCTGTTGGAGTCCTGTGGAAGTCAATGGCAAAGGTACCATTTCAAATTTGAAGATATCATGGTCTGTGCTGACTTTCAGCCAAAAAATCCGAAAAAAATTGTGGGTTTCGAGCGATTTCACTAAAAATTAGAGCATTTCGGGCATAAAACCTGAAAAATTGGCAAAAACACTAATGTTTTCAGTTTTTTTCCCGAAGCGATTTTATCAAGTTTTTTCGATGGTAAATAAGGTCAAATCGTGGATTCTAGTTTGGTCTGACTTTTTTTTACTTAAAAAAATCTGAAAAAAGGGATTGTGATAAATAACCCCCTAAGACTTCTCTGGTCTCCATATCAACCAGTCTGCAGTTAGGGTTATTGGTCTAGTGCATATTGAATAAGAGTTAAAGCAGCATATAAAAATAAAAATGGGGGGGGTCTGTGCATTCCCTAAAGAGGCACCACTTTTGTGCATGAAACAGTTTATCTATCCAGAAAGAATAATGAAGGAAGCCATCTGCATTGCCCATGTTACTAAATAACCTCCATATTTTATATCTTATGGACATTCTACCTGTAGCTCCCTAAATACATAAACTATAAAGGTTATGAAATAAAATGGCTACTGCATGATCATGTTACTACATCACCCCCCAAGGTTAGAAAGTAGCCACCACAATTGCCCAGCATTCCAAGGTGTTTGGAGGTGCATTTCAGCAGCTTGATGATGGAAGGTGCAAGCTCCTCATAAAAAAGTTATAATAGCTCCGCTGTGATCTGTACACTTGCTAAATGACTCTGTGGTCTCTCTAGGTACCGCTTCTTTTCTCTGTCTGCCTACACTCGGTGTGTGGAATCCACGTGGTCCAGATCTAAGTAATTGTACCTCTCCTTGGGTAAACCAGGTGGCACAGAAGGTAAGGAGGTGGTTGGAATGTGTGAGGTGTATGTTTTTATGGCAATATATGTGGAGATAGCTGGCACTTTAGAGTTAGTATGGGAAGGAAGCTTAGACTAGATCTGCCCACTGCTCCGTGTTTCCTCTTCTTTCATATCACTTATTTATGCTCCCTAGATAAAGAGTGGAGAGAATGCAGCTAATATTGCAGGGGAGCTGGCCCGTCACACCCGGGGGCAGATATATGCCGGCGATGTCACATCATCCGTGCGTCTACTGGACCAACTTTTAGACATTCTGGATGCTCAACTCCAAGCCCTAAGACCAGTGGAGAGAGAGAGTGCTGGAAAGAACTACAACAGGGTATGCGCACTACATTCTCACCAAATAGGCAGTCAGCACAACCCTTTGACAATCTAATAGATCCATCTTCTTATATTACAGATGCATAAAAGAGAGCGGACTTGCAAGGATTATATCAAGGTAGGCTGCTGGGGGTGGAGGGAGGTGGGTGATATCACTCCATCTTTCAGTGCAGCAGTAAAGAGTGACTGAAATTTATCAGAGCACACATCACATGACTGGGGGCAGCTGGGAAACTGACAGTATGTCTAGACTTCAAAATTAAATATAAATCAGTTTGCTCTTTTGAAAAACAGATTTCAGTGTAGAAGTCTGCTGGAGCAGCACTATTAAGTGTTTTGAAAAAACATGTTTTCCCATGACAGCATCCCTTTAATCAAGCAGTTCTGTCACCAGTGTACAATATCATATGTAACAGCATTATGTAGGCTGCCATTCAGGTAGCAATGGCAAATGTAAACGCATACCTTAATCTGTGGTGCAGTTAATAACATGTGCATCGTACCATAGGAATATATGTATATCTGAATCTAATTCTCTTGGTTCATAAAGCAATGCTCTTATGTCTCTCACTCTCACAGGCAGTGGTAGAAACAGTTGATAACCTCTTGCGTCCAGAGGCGCTGCCATCATGGAGGGACATGAACGTAACTGAGCAGGAACACGCCGCGACCATGTTGTTGGACATACTGGAAGAAGGAGCCTTCCTCTTGGCTGACAATGTCAAGGAGCCTGCACGTTTTCAGACTGCTAGGCCCAACGTGGGTAAGGGTCATTTAGGGATGATAGGAAGTCTTCCAACATATTGAGTAAGGACAAGAGTTGAGCAAGAGTTAAATAAAGTGCTGATTATGGGGCTAAGAGAGTGGTTGAATCGAAATACAATTATGCGGCATCTCTGGTTGGTGAGAACATTTTCTTTGCATAAGAGGGCAAAAGACAAAAATCAAGACAGCACATTAGGGAGGCCCAAATCAAACACGAGTTTATCAGATCTCTGAGATCAGTTTGTTCATAATTAGCAAGAACGACCAAGTCATGTGCAAGAACCAGTGGAAGACCCACATCTAATCTCCTACCAATGTTGGTAAGCTTAGTCCTCCTGAGAAAGTTTAGGAAGTACAACCTGGGACACACCAGGGCAATCTTAAAGGTTTAGGGAATTATCGACATTGTGATATAGTTTGAAGATTCATTTAGATGCACAGAGAGCGTGGATGTTTACATATCTCAATAAGTGGGCTTTACAAGTAGGGATGCACTGAATCCCTGAATCCTTTATCAAAGATTTTGCTGAATACCGAACCAAATCCGAATCCTAATTTGCATATGCAAATTAGAGGCAGGAAATGGAAAAATGGGGAAAAAATTACTTCCTTGTTTTGTGATAAAAAGCCATGTGATTGCCCTCCCCGCCCCTAATTTGCATATGTAAATTAGGATTTGGATGTGGTTCAGCCAGGCACAAGGATTTGGCCAAATTTGAATCCTGCTAAAAAAGGCCAAATACTGGCCGAATCCTGGATTCGGTGCATCCCTATTTACAAGTATGTCTAATTCGGAAATAATCAAAGAGAGGGGGCAGTGAGATTTGCACTTTTGAGATCATAGGATATAGAAAGCTGCATGGTATTGAGATGTCCAAAAAATGAAATAGGTGCTTAAAGTGAGACAGAATTATCCCATTGTGGAAATACAGATGGAAGAGGGACCTCTTTAGATCCATTGAGTTTAATTAAAGCTACCATGGTTGTTTCAGTAACATACAAGCAAAGGTCAACCTAACTTGATCATGTGTTTTAGCTTCTGAGTCTATTCTCTCTTACCTCTTGCTCATTCACTCTTTCTTTCATTCTCCTGCACTTCCCTTCAGTGTATCTCTTCACTTTGAATCTCTTTTCATCCTCTGAACTCTGATATAGGTTGTTACTGCTTCAACTTCTTGACTTTTCCTTCGGGATTTCCTTCTTCTTGCATTCTGTCATACTCTGTGTTTTGTCTCTTTGCTCAACATCCTCATTGCTCTCTTTCTTTGCATTCTTACAGTGCTAGAGGTCTCGGTGGTGAACACAGAGGGCTCGGTCACTGAGCTGATCTTTCCTCAGGACAATCTCAGTCTCAGCTCCATCCAGCTCTCTGCTAACTCCATCAAGCAGAACAGTCGAAATGGTGAGATCTTTCTCTACAGCATTGTGTGCCATATATGTATATATATATATTGTCTTTAATTCTAGTTGGGTGCCAACACATAGGAATGCATCTAAACAGAAGAAAAACATGTCTATTATGTTCAACTTTTTGGGAAAATAAAATACAGTTAGAGATAATTTAGGCATAACATTTTTTCCAGAGAAAAACTAAAATTGGTATTTTATAAAGGAGAAATCAAGCTTAATGAAGAAGCAGGGTAGAAGTGCCGTACATATTTTGGGAGGTGCTATACCAGCAGAAGTCAACTACAGGCCTTTATCAATGACGATCTTTTCTTCTGAAGATGTTCCAGTAGCTCCCCATCTTCTTCTCTGTTGAATCACAGCACACGCTCTGGGCTGCTGTCAGTTCCCTGTGCTTAGGGTCAGACTTAAGTATATTAATGTCATGAAGCAAACAAAAAAAAAAATGTCATGAAGCAAGGCTGATTATGTAATAATTCAGATTATCATAACACGGCAGCTCAGAAACCAATGCATTTAGCATCAGAATTTATTATTCAGCCCTGTAGCATCAGGCAAACCTCATTTCCTGCTTGATGACTTCAGATGAACCCTAAGCTTTGCTTCTTGACGGCTGCCCAGAGCACAATGAGCATGTGTGGTGTTGTGACACTTCTAATAAACTAATAAATAAACTTAATTATGAACTTTGAAG
Source organism: Xenopus petersii (assembly GCA_038501925.1). Lineage (NCBI taxonomy): Eukaryota > Metazoa > Chordata > Amphibia > Anura > Pipidae > Xenopus > Xenopus petersii. The sequence continues at coordinate 141,718,849 of CM076676.1, read as the reverse complement.
GCCTATATCATTACTGTTACAAAGATACTGAACCTTTTGGCTCCTGGAGTAGGTTCATACACAATTATCATATGCAGACCAAGTCAGCAGCTTAGTGGCAATTATATGGAGCCAAAAATATGGCCTCAGGCTCTGGTCATCAGTTTGAAAATCCCAGACTGCTTTGGGAAGTTGATGATCCAACAGTTGGGCCAGGGGTTAAAGGAGAAGGAAACGCCTATTTACTTGGGGTGCCAAAAGTAAGGCACCCTCAAGTGATTGTATTTACTTAGCTGAAACCAGATTGGTGCTCCTACCAGCAGAAAACTGCACCGGTCCTGCACCAGTCCTGCACTCTTCCGGCTTCTGCTTTCTTCTTGTTGGTCCACATGTGCAGTAGCATGAAAAGCCGAACTTTAACGAAGAAGTCTGTGCATGTGTCTGAAATTTGAATAGAGAAGAAGGAAGACGATCGCTCCGTGGAGCTCACTGGAATAACTGCTGGTGCAGTTTTCTGCTGATAGGAGCACCGGCCTGGAGTTTCAGGTAAGTACATACAATCACTTGGGGGTGCCTTAATTCTGGCACCCCCAAGTAAATAGGCCTTTCCTTCTCCTTTAAGTGATCTAATTATCTCAATCTGACCCACCATCTGGGTGGCAATATCAGGCAAAAATCTGCTCGTCTGCCAACCGCATCATATGAGAGGGTCTTTCAGTGTGTGTCTAGCTTTTGACTATAAAAAAATAAAGGCAGCAAAAGAAATCTGTAGTTCAGCACATCTTACATATTGAATTGTGACAATGTTCAATGTGCTGCAATGTATTTTCATATAATTCAGTTATAAAATATTAAAAATTCAATCCTGGGGAATTTTATTGTGTGAAACCTATAAAGAGCCCGTGGGAGTATTGTACCTTCTGTATAAATACTTTCCTAGTTTCATACTAATCTCCTCTTATTGCCACCAAGAGAGACTTTTGTTTTCTATATGCTCCATTCAGTAATCTTGTATACGATCTATAACTAGCGAAGTTAATCAGTATAAGGGACTAAAACTGAAGTTAGGTAATAGCTGCCTTACCTAACCAACTACTCTGGCTATGGTTACACCAGTCATATTTGTGACCGTATAATTCACCACAATATGCTGAGAAAGGGAACTCCAAATAAACAGTGGTCTCTTTCAGAATATTCTGTTTATTCTTTGATAAATATACAACAATGGGAGGCCAATCTATTAAAGGTTAAATTTTAATGGTACGGGTATGGGACCTGTTATCCCAATACTTGGGACCTGGGGTTTCGCAGATAACGGATCTTTCTGTAATTTAGATCTTCATACCTTAAGTCTACTAGAAAATCATATAAACATTAAATAAACCCAATAGGCTGGTTTTGCTTCCAATAAGGATTAATTATATCTTAGTTGGGATCAAGTACAAGCTGCTGTTTTTTTATTATTACAGTGAAAAAGGAAATCATTTTAAAAATGTGGGTTATTTGGATAAAAATGGAGTCTGTGGGAGATAGCAGATTCCATTATTTCTGAATAACGGGTTTCCAGATACTGGATCCCACGACGAGCAGATTCGGGGAGATTTTGTCACATGACGACTTATCACCACGTCTTTTGCGCGGCTATCTCCCCGAACTGCCTCAGTGTCTTTTCCCCATAGGCTACAGCGCAAAATCACCTGTGCTAATGCACACGTGGCGATGCGTTTTCAATAGTCGCCCAAACGACTGCAGTTTTACCAGTGCAGGGCAACACTGCATTATATTTTCATTACTTTAAAACACTTTTATTTTTTGATGTTACTGTTCCTTTAAATTGTCATACTCCCCCAGCTCAGCATGAAGGAATGCAGTAGAGATTGTACTAGGACATGACACTACCAATTACAGATAGCAATCATCAAGTCATGCCATACAAGAACATATCCAGTACATCTTTGATCCTTATGTACAGTATTTTAGCTTTTTAGCTTACAGGTGAGGGTGTCATATTTCCCCCCAGAAAAACAGTATCTTAGGGCTACACATTTCTCCTTTTCAAGCGTTTTTGTTGTTGTTTGTTTATAAAGGGGTTGTTCACCTTCCAAACACTTTTTCAGTTCAGTTGTTTTTAGATTGTACACCAGAAATAAAGACTTTTTTTTTCGATTGCTTTTTACTGTTTTTCAAAAATCTTAATTTAAAGGAGCATTAAATGCCCCCAATAAGAAAAGCCCCATCCACTAAGCTAGATAGCAACCCCTCCCTGCTTCCTCCCCAAAAAGTATCCCTGAATATCATGTTCACATATCCATGCAGAGGAGTTCATGGGTGCCATATTCCATATATTCAGTCTTCTTTGGATCCTCTTCCTTCCCTTCAACAATTTCCGGAACTTTTTGTCACCTGGCAGTTTGCACGAATAGCGGCCTGGCTCCAACTGTGCATGCGCCAAATAGCTCAGTGTCAGTGGTGCTTTACAGAAGAAGACCAAAGTTCTGAACTGTTACAATTTTGCAACATTGAGTGGATCCATTTCTCAGCATCTTCTCTGGAGTATTAGCAACTATTGTATCAATTCTAACAGCTGCCTGTAATGAAACCCAGAGCTTCTGCTCAGCAGGGACAAAGATAAGAAATGTATCAACTAAATGTATCAATTTAGAACAATTTTAGGGTCGGCGACCCCCCACCCAGAGCTGCTTTAGAAGGTGAAAATTGAAACTTTACACTTCAATATTAGAAATTAGAACATTTTCACACATAGAAAATAGAAAGTAATTGGAAAAAAGTCTTTATTTCTGGTGAACTGTCTGAAACCAACTGAACTGAATAAAGTGTTGGGAGGTGAACATCCCCTTTAATGGGTGGAAATTTTGTTGGGGTAAATTTATCATTTGTTGAATTTAGTCAGCAAGCCTGGTTAGAAAAACAAATCACTACAAGGAAGGCAAATACATTCCCAGCCTGACCTTTATCTGTCATGAGAAAGGTTTTATTGACAGTAAAACTGCCTTCTGAGGGAGGTTAGTTATTAAAGGAAATTTTTTGTGAAAAACAAGAATGTGCCAGTGTATTACACTCTTTTAAATGTAGAAGAATTGTGTTTTAAAAAGTAGTGTTTTAGGCTGATTTATTGCATATTTCTTAAAACCCGTCCATCTGTTCCACTTCCTGCTGCCTCCTTTCCCAGGCTGTGCAGGAGAGCCTGCAGCACACTGCACTGTAGGATAGGAACCAATCAGCAGCTAGGTTGATCTGATAGGAAACTGAAGCCTATCTTTGCTTGTGTGCATGCAGGGCTGTGATTGGCTGTACCCCTCCTAATGTGCTTCTGAAAGGGACCGTTAGGATACCCCCTCCCCCTCATTTGAAAACACGGACAGGGACCATTAAAGATTGATAGGGGCTATAATAAAGGGGCCATGTTTAAAGATATTAACTTTTAGAACAAAGTGAAACCAGCACCATATATTATTCATTATTACCTTCAAGGGGTTCACTTATACTATATGTCTCCTTTAAGGCTTTTTCGTTTTATGTAACTTGGCACTGGAACTGGCTCTGTAGCTAAATGGGGGCAGCTCCTCACATTTTTGTGCATTTTTATATACTGCATATCTGAAAAGTTCTGTGATAAAGCAATAAAGTAGGGAAAACTCGTGAATCTTGAAGAATCCAATAATGGTTTATTATAGCAGCACTTGACGCATTTCGATCCTCAAGAGAGATTTCTGCTCAGCCAAGTTTTCTGCTAAACAAACTATGATTCACTTATCCCTATAGTATTGGTTTCTAGTTAAGTCCAGAGAGCTGTCTCTATTTTTATATATTATGTGAGATGTCTATAAATGTTTGGTGAGCCATTAAGCATCTCTTTGCATACATTTGGTTTACATATCCCGTTGATGGTGGGTTGTAGAGTAAAACTAAATAGCCTTGGATTAAAATATTGAAAATGCTTGCTTAAAGGATAAGTAAACCTTTAAAATAACTGAATGTAAAATTGATGAGGGTGCTATTCTAAGCACTTTTGCCATATAAACTCATGATTTATTATTTTAGACCTGCTGGTCTTTTTCTGACCAGTCTGACCACTAAGTAGTCAAGGAAGTTGTCAGGAGAAAGAAAGAGGCTGCTCTGAACTTCTTCTGGTTAGGGAGGATTTGAGAAAGGTTTTTAATTTTTTTCCTAAGCAGAAAAACATCAGAGCAGCCTCTTTCTTTCTCCTGACAACTTCCTTGACTACTTGGTGGTCAGATTGGTCAGAAAAAGACCAGCAGGTGGTTCTGTTGTAACAAAATGAATTCATGTTAACAGTACATGTATCCCTTAATATCTTGGAATTAAATAAATAATAAATCTACATTTTATAAGAACTTAGAATAGTACTCTCATCAATTTTATATTCACTTATTTTAAAGGTTTACTTACTACTTTAAACTGTTACTGGACCAAAGTTAGTTTAGTTGTGGCCATAGGATAAAAGAATAAGACATCCTACACAGCGTGACTATGAAGATGTCCATTCATCCAGGCCATGGGATATCTAGTATAAGTAATTTTAAAATAACTAGACTTGCTGACTAATCATTGAAGACTTTTCACAGTTCAACTGAAGAAGCTGCTCGGATGAGTAGTGAAAGTCTTCAATGATTACTCAGCAAGTCCAGTTGTTTTAGAATTACTTATACTAGATACTAGTGATGGGCGAATAAATCCGTCAGGCGAGAATTTGCGCCACCAGCAAATAAATTTGCAAAACCGAGGCGAAAATTCGACAGCGGCAAAAAAATTTGGACGCGCCTCAGAAACTGTTGCGCGTCAAAATTATTATGATACCCATTGACTTTAATGCGGGTGTCAAAATTGACGCAAATTGACGCGTGCGTCAAAATTCGCGTTTCACAAATTTTTCAGGACAAATTCGTCCATCACTACTAGATACTCCTATACAGAGGATTTAGTTTAAATGTTCACTACTAAGGTGTGAGTGACTATGTTGACAAGAGAGGCTTCTGAATGTGTTGATGCTTGGTATAAATATGAATGTGATGAAGAGAGGTAGTGATCCCAGTTTGTTTTGAAAGGGATAATGTCGCGGTAAAACATGTTTTTTTTTTTTAATTGCACTAGTTAATAGTGCTGCTTCTGCACAATTCTGTGCTGAAATCCATTTTTTAAAAGAGCATATTTAATTTTTTAATTTGGCATGGGGCTAGATATTTTGACATATTGTTAGTTTCCAGGAGCCCTCAGGTCATGTGACTTGTGCTCTGATACACTTCAGTCACTCTTTACTGTTGCGCTGCAAGTTGAAGTGATATCACACCCTCCCTTCCCTTCCCAGCAGCCAATTAGTAGCCTATCAACAGATCAATTGGGAACTAACCAGATAACAGCTATCTGACACCTCTGCTGAAGGATTTCTTTGCATTGCTAAAACCCCTGCTCTTTTCCTGCTTGGGTGCTACCCTCATGTCTACCACTAGGTGGGAATATTAAAGGGGAACCCATCACCCAAAAAAATTATTCAAAATTCTATTTTATCACATTAGTCAAGCAAACTTAACTTTAATTACACTATATAAATTATTTGAATCTTGTTTCCTTCAGTCTGGGAATTCATAATTATAACAAGCAGGCAGGAGCCATTTTGTGGACACTGTTATTAAGACAAGTCTTGTATCATCTCAGAATCTTGTTTGTGCACCAGAATGGAGGACCTGATGTCCATCCCCATGTCCTGGCTACATAATTAAATTGTAAAGAGAACAGGGGAATGTGAGGAGAGCAGAGACATCTAGGAAGTGCTGAATGGAAAGTGAAAGTAATTGTCTGCCCCGCCTCTATGCCCAGGGCATAGAGGAGTGGCAGACAATATTTGATTGACAGCTGAGATTTTTAAATGAGTTTACAACAGCTATGAATGCTTTAATACAAAATAGAAATTGGATTTCATGTTTAATTTGAAAAGGACTTTTATTATACAGATTTTTGTGTCTGGGTGACAGGTCCCCTTTAAGAGGAGAAACAATAGCTGCTTCAAAGCTGTTCCATCCTGAAGTGCTGGTTCCTTCTCAAAGCTCAGGATCAGTCACAATGTACTGAGACGGCTGTCTCCACATTAATATTACAGCTAACAAAATACATTTGTTGGTTCAAAAATAACATAAGTAGAGTGAATTATTTGCAATGTAAACAGTGTAATTTAGAAATAAAAAGTACAACATAACAATCCCTTTAAAGGGGTTGCTCACCTTTGAGATTACTTTTAGTATGATGTAGAGAGTGACATTCTGAGACAATTTGCAATTGGTTTTCATTTTTTATTATTTAAGGATTTTGAGTTATTTAGCTTTTTATTCAGCAGCTCTCCAATTTCCATTTTAAGCTATGGTCCAAATTACCCTAGCAACCATGCACTGATTTGAATAAAAGACTAAAATATGAATAGGAAAGGGCCTGCATAGAGAGATGAGTAATAAAAAAGTAGTAATAACAATACATTTGTAGCCTGATAGAGTTTTTTAGAAGGGGTCAGTGACACCCATTTGAAAGCTGCAAAGAGTCAGAAGAAAAAGGCAAATAATTATAAAACTATAAGAAATAAATAATGAAGACCAATTGAAAAGTTGTTAAGAATTGTCCATTCTATAACATACTAAAAGTTACCGTAAAGGCGGACCGCTCCTTTAAGCCTGTCTTAATGTCTTTTATATGTTACCAGGAAAGGTGTTTGTTCTGTATCGATGCTTTTTGGCAAAATACAAAGCTACAGAGATATAAAAAAAAATCCCCCAGCCACTCCTGGGGGACAAGTTCCACAATTTAGGAACCTTATGTTACAGAAACTCCATCGTAATCTGGAAAAGAGTTGTCAAACTTTTTAGGACGTGGCCCAATGTGAACTATGAGACAGGAATCACAGGATAGAACTTGAAGTTTGCACTTCTGGCTGCCTCTGGATATTTTAAGCTGAACTGTCTCTGGATCCTCTATAAGGAACCTCTTTACCTGATATCTCCTTTTCTGAGACACTGTGAGGTCGGCCTGTAAATAGATAGAGCCGCTGTGGGTTTTCCAAGTTTGGTTGAATCCATGTGGAATGTCGTTGTTATGATCCTGTGGATAAATGGCATGAGAACCCTTTTAAGTTTCCTCGTTGATATTCTGCTTGCTGTCTCTCTCTAATTATTTCATAAGGTGTCTCTGGATATTCTGGGCGCCATCTCTCTGAATATTCTCTAAGACATGTCTCTGGGTATAACTGGCTCGGCCTTTCTGAATATTCTATAAGGATAGATAGCCCGTGGGCTGGATAGATTGCCTTTGGGCTGTCTGAATAGATAGCCTGCGCTTGGTCTCTTGATAGTCAAGACTATTGTTTCTCTGTGTGTGCTGAAAGTGTGGCTCTGCACTTGAACTAAATCTAAAAACTTGAGCAAAAATACATTAATAACTAGATTGGTGATTGAAAAATCTAAGCTTTCTCTATTCATACCTTTTCTTCCTAACAGGCATCTCTAAGAGGCTATGGCCCTCAAGCTATTGCTGTACTATATCTCCCAGCAGCCCCCATAAGCAATATTCAAGGGGTTGTTCTCAGTTGTATTTCAATAGAAGTTGGAGGCCAGTCAGTTGGATATTCCAAATTGCAGTTAATCCTTATTTTGTAATTCGGAGGGGTTGAATAATTTATTTTTCGTATTAAAGTTTTTGGGTTTGGAAATGTAACTAGTATGTAACTTAAGCATGACAATAAAACTGAAGCCTCACAAGAAATGAAGAATAAAGAGTGCATCTAAATGAACTTCAAGTTAGAGACCTGCAACAGGTCGGGTACCCGCGGAATACCCGCAATGTGATCGGGACTCGGCCGGATTATACTTCGTGTGGCCACTTTGCAGGTAGCCGGTGAGTACCAGATCTGCTGCATTGGGGTGGGCTACAGGCAGCCATTTAAGGGGTAATAGATGAAAAACTAAGCTACCTAATGTAAAAATCATTTGGTGGAATCGTAAATGATGCTACAGGTTGCACTGGTTTCTGTGCTGCCATGTAGTCATTATATGTATGTGGAATCGTAAATTCCGACGATCACTGTGGTGAGGGGGTCAGGGGGAAATCCATGGGGTTGAGAAGGCGGGTAAGTGTGTCAGGGTTAGGCTTACGGTAAACAGGTATGAGTTGGGTGTGGGCCTTAAAAAAACGGATCGGGAGGGGATCTCTGTGGGTGAAGGGGTTGGATAATGGAATGATCCGCGGGTTTGACACTTTTTCTGATATAATTCAGTTTCTGCAGTAATCAAGCGCTTTAGTGTTTGTTAACCTGGTTCTCGGTCATCCAACCTAATACCACCAGGGAGGGATTCTCAAGTGGGTGAAGGGGATGGTTTGGCATGGTGAAACCAGTGATCTGTGGGTCTGATACTACTAATTCAAGTACCTTAGCGTTTATGTTACCTTGGCTCTCACTCCTTCAACCTAATACCACAAGGGAGGGATCCTCAAGTGGGTGAAGGGGTTGGTTTGGTGCGGGCTAATCCTTGGCTGTACCTGCACATCAATAATACCGCTGCGGAGCGCCGTTCAAAGCAATCACGGAGTCTGGCGAATTAATATGAAATTGCTGGCTTTATTTTGCGCATTAAAATAGTTAGGGAGGGGGGTTACATCTAACGCGTTTCGTGTCAGTAAACCTGACACTGACACGAAACGCGTTAGATGTAACCCCCCTCCCTAACTATTTTAATGCGCAAAATAAAGCCAGCAATTTGATATTACTTCGCCAGACTCCGTGATTGCTTTGAACGGCGCTCCGCAACGGTATTATTGATGTGCAGGTGAAGCCGGCTAGAAGGAGCCGATCTATCGCGAGAGCAGCGGCTTAGCAGGAGTTGGCGCACAAGGGGAGAGCTCCGCCATTAGCCACATCGTGTTTTCGTTTGTAATCCTTGGCTGTGTCTGATAGAAATATAACTTGGCCTACGTGCCAAATTACCACCATTTAGAATCCCAACCACAACCGTGAACCGTCTTAATTGCGCTCAGGGGCGCGCCGCCAATGAGGCGAGTTGAGAAACTCGCCTCAGGCGGCAATGTAGGAGAGGTTTCCAGGGGCGGCAAAAAGCCGCTCCTGGTACCTTTAAGAGCTGAATTTCCGTTTTTTAAACTGGAAATTCGGCTTTACTATTGCGAAAGAGCGCAATTGCGCTCTTCGCATTAGTGTTCCTGCCGGCGAGGGAGGGGCGGCATTGAAGGAGCCGCCTCAGGCGGCGCTGTAAGTAGAATCGGCGCTGATTGCGCTCAGCACATTTCCCCTTAAACCCGTTGCTGCCGTATCAATCAGCCTCCTATACCTAACCTTGTTTTTAATTGTGCTTCCTAGACTTGGTTTTAATGATTTATTAAAGGTTAAGTTTTAACTATTTGCTTCAATGGAGTTTTGCTCAAATGATAAAAGGCCTTTGCCCCAAAGAGTATATTTATGGGGTAAGAAGTCTCTGTATATTCTTTCAAGTGCTCCTACACATTTCTCAATGTCAGGATCCTGTCTGAAATGCCTCTCTCCCTATATATATATATTATGAGAGGTCTCTAGGTACACTGTGAGGTGTCTGATCATTTTGTGCCTGTTCGGTTTCATTTTTCCTGTGTCCCTGTGTTTTGTGAGGCATCTCTGAGAGCTCTTAATGGCGTTCCTCTATATTTTATGAGCAGCCTTTGTGTTTTGTGATCTAAATATTTTCTGAGCAATCATTTTCCATAGGCCTACGCATGAAAAGACAAGAGCTGCATATGGGTCTGTATCTGTTATTCTATCACGGATACTTGGCAGCTTATTGCAGGTGTGTTGGGGTGGGCTCATTTATATGAGCATCTCTTCTGTCATGGAAATGTTTGCTGTGACCAAGGCCCAGTGTATAATGGAAATTACAAAATGAGCTTTTGTACCCCTGATCTTGCACTCTCCTGGGACAAAGTATATAACCTTGTTTGAACATGAAGCAAACCATGGCATGTAGTTTTATATGATGAGCACTAGGCACTGACCGATCAGACAAAAGGGGAAAAGAACATTTGTAATGTTATATCCCTCATGCAGATCTACTGAACCCCCCCTAAAGGAGAACTAAGGCCTAACTAAAGAATTAGGTAGAAATGTTGTACATGATGTTTTGTGCTTCTGTACCAGCCCAAGGCAACCACAGCCCTTTAGCAGTAAAGATCTGTGTCTCCAAAGATGCCCCAGTAGCTCCCCATCTTCTTTTCTGCTGATTCACTGCACATGCTCTGTGCTGCTGTCACTTACTGAGCTTAGGGAGCCACTCACAATATACAGTACACATAGAATAGAAATGTCACAATATAAGGCTGATTAGTAATTAATACAGATAATTACTACATGGCAGCACAGAAACCAGTGCAATTAGCATCAGAATTTAATAACCAGCCCTGTAGCATCAGCTTATATTACAGGGGAAGCTCATTTTCTGCTGGATAATTAGTGACGAGCCCTAAGCTTAGCTTCTCAACAGCCAATCAGAGCCCACTGAGCATGTGAGTGTCACAGACACTTTCCAAGATGGTGACCCCCTGTGACAAGTTTGAAGTCCTGGATCATTGCTGCTATTGACAAGCTGAAACTTTAGCCTCGTGCAATAAGTTCAGTGTATAAAATATGGCATTTTAAGCCACATTTTAGGATTTAGTTCTCCTTTAACCTACTCCATGTGGCCCTCTGTGATGTTAAAAGCATTGCCTCCCCTCCCATGCTAATAACATAGAGGAACATATAAACAGTACATACATATAGGGGATTATTTATTAAAATACGAATGTTAAATTCACAAAAAATCTGTTTTTTTTTTCACTGGAAAACTCAAATTTTTAGAGGAAAAAAAACCTAATTTGTTTGAGATCTAATATACCCCGATGCTGAAAAAAAACCCAAATCTGAAAATCCACCATCGCGATAGTGTATAAGTCAATGGAGAGGCACCACTCTCAATTTGAAGTTATCGTGGTCTGTGCTGGGTTTAGCACGAAAATCCGACTTTTTGGAGTTTTCAGGCAAATACTTGAAAAACTTCCAGCGAATCAGGGAAAAAAGGCCAAAAACATCCCAGCGATTCGATTGATCTTATCGAATTTTTCCACGATCCGATTCAACTGCATTTTTTTTTTATTAATAACTAAGCTGAAATCAGGCATGGGAGTTTGGTTGTGGTTTTTTTACATAAGATATGAAATAAATTTGGATTTTAGAAATAACCCCTTTAAAGTTTCATCCTCCCCACCCCATCCAGTAGTACTATCTCTTCAGATCACATTAATGGCTGTGAACCATTTTTCTTACTCATATTGTTGGTTGCACTGTGTTCCTTAGAGCAGATGTGGGAATGCAGGCGCAGAACTTTTTTTGGGAGTCAGGAATGTACTGCACTGATATATAAGGGCACTGGCTTCCAGGTATTGTGCTGATTTAGCTTTTAGTTTGTAAATAACAAAACACTAATAATGCATTGCATGAATTTTTAGACACGGGGAGACCTTGAAACATAGAATGCCTAAGAGAGATAAATTGCCTTGCCAAAGGTTTTAAAGAGGTGACTATAGAAAGCCACGAATGTTACTGATAGTAGAGCTCATTTACCAAACGAGTGCACAAAGTCACAGTGCAGCATTTTCCACAGAATTCTAGCTTTATTGTGCAATTGCAAACTGGATTAGCTCTTGTGTACTAAAAGCTAAGTAAGAATTTCACAATTTTACCGCTCAACGTAAACAAAAAACCTTTTTGCACCTCAATGAAAAGTCCTTAGGGATTTTCATGGGGCAATGCATAAAAAACAGGTGGAAAGTGCCATGTTATTCTTAGGTGTTTTGGAGCAAATATGGACTTGTTCTTCCCTGATGAATACAGAGCTGCCTTCATTCACCAGCACTGTATTCATAAGGGAGTGTTGGGGGGAAGGAGCAAAGAAAGAACAAGTGTTTATTGAATGAGAGAAACTCTATGCTCCTTATTGCTCTAGCCCTTGTGTCTAGGGTCTTTGCAGACTATTTATCATCTCTTCCCATAAATATACAGTATATCTCTTTTAATACTGGTCAATGCCTGGCCCTTGCTTCTGCTGAGAGGCACTGCTGTTACAGCTTGGTTTATTATCCGCCACTGCCCCTAGGTTCCCTCCATCAAGCAGCCTGTAAAGCTAAGCAGCAAAAAGTCGGAATCCGAAAATACGAAAATCTGTGGAATTCATGTAAAAGTCAACGGCAGAGGTCTCTTTAACCTTTTGAAGATGTTTTTTGTCTTCACAATTTTTGGGTGTATTTGGAATTGGGGTGTTCTCTAGAAAACGCAATAGATTCAAGGTTTTTAAACCTATAAACTAAAAAGTTTGAGGTATTCATAAAAACTGGAATTTTTTTAGGTTTTTTTTCGATCAGTTTTTTTCCAGTTTAATTGTTGGTAAATTAGCCAAATTCGTGGATGGGAGTTAAGTCGAGTTTGTTTCTGGTAAAATATGAGAAAAAAAATTAGTTTTAGTAGATAACCCCCCAAATATCATCAACCTAGGTTTGCCACCTTTTATACTGCCCAAAATCGGGCAAGGGGCTGATGACATCGGAGGTGGGATCGGATCAGTGATGGGACAGGGCCAGTGACTAGGGATGTAGCGAACTGCCGATTTGGTGTTCGCGAACGCCGTTCGCGAACACCGGCAAAAAATGCGAACGTTCGCGAACTTCGAACACCCGCTAAAATCGTTCGATTCGAACGATCGAAGGATTTTAATCATTCGATCGAAGGATTTTCATTCGATCGAATGCTAAAATCATTCGAATCGAACGATCGAACGTTTTAAGCATTCGAACGAATGAAAAATCATTCGATCGAACCTTTTAAAATCGTTTGATCGTTCGATTAGAAAGATTTTTAGCGTTCGATTGAATGAAAATCTCAAACAGGATGATGGACTTACAATCGTTTGAACGAATGGAAATCGTTCGATTTTTAGCGATCGAAGGAATCGAATGGTCGAATGGTCGATTTTTATTCGAATCGAACGCGAACTCAAAATGCGAACGTTCCCAAACGTTCGCGAACATTCGGCGGACGCGAACGGTCGAAGTTCGCGCGAACTAGTTCGCAGGCGAACAGTTCGCTACATCCCAACCAGTGACAGAGCGGGACTGGTGATGTCAGGTGTGGAGCTGGTGATGTGGCAATCAGTGATTGGCTCGTCATTATTTTCAGTGTCCTGTCCAGATTTCCTAATTTCCTTTCAAAAACTGGGCTGTCTGAGTGAAATCCAGACAGGTGGCAACCCTACATCAACCATTTAGCTGCCCAGGTTGTCAAGATCCTCGGTTAAGAAGACACCTCTTAGATGGACTCAGATGTCCTACACAGCTTTGTGTAACCATTAAACACTACAGTACTTTCCATCCCTTTCATCTAAGACATTAAAAAAAGATTAACTATAAGTGGACCCAATACAGAACCTTGAGGACTACCTCTGATTCCTAGTCCAATTAGAGATTGTATCACTGATAATGACTCTCTGTTCTTGAGTCCAAGTACAAACAACATCATTAACACTAACAGACCTTCGTTTAGAAAGCAGTCGCTATGCAGCGCTGTCTCAATAGCTTTGGCAAAATCCAAGCAGATCACATCCAACGTTTAATTTCCAAGAAATCATAAAAAGCGCCTACAAATGTTTGACATAGTCTGTCCCGCATGAAGCCATGCTGATTACTACTTACAATGCCATTCTCCAGAACATCATTTTGAATTTAATCTCTTAACAAAACTCCAAACGACATCAGTTTGTTTCCATGAATCCATTGGAGAGGAAGTCTGAGAAAATCAGAAATAACTGCTCGGCTAACATTAAACCAAGGTAATTAAGTAGCCAAGCACTCATCAAGCCCCATTCACAGTAGCTTTATCCAAACAGTCAAATACCATATCACAACTTATTTGAGCTGAGTCTTCCATACTGCTACAACGTGGCTTCTGTAACTCAGACTCCTCTATTGTGTATAAAGAGGAAAAGAACTGTTTTTAATATTTTATTCATGTTTGCTTTTTAAGAGTTGGTTCTTTGCAATAGCAAGTGCTGCAGCTGTTTATCATTCATAGACAATAGATGGTGCATTCCATTGTTCAGGCCCCACAAATAACTTTTAGTTTTTAAAATAATTTCTCCTCTCTCAATTTTCTCCTTTCTCTCGTTTGGTTTTCTTTTTCTACCTTCCTCTCCCCATTTTTTGTTCTTTTCTCCTCTTTTGCCGTTTCAAATGTTTTACTTGCTTTTCCCTCCATGACGCCTATATTTCTTAGTTCTTAAACTTTGCATCTAAAGCTTCTGTGTTTTCTGCCTAAGACTTTGCACTAATTACTTATTTACTTCATGCAATCTAGCCAAGCCTCATCATTTTTATGATTCTCTCCGTAGGGGTGGTGAAGGTGGTTTTTGTCCTTTACAACAATCTGGGTCTGTTTCTGTCCACTGAGAACTCTACTGTCCGCATCGGAGGAGAGAGCAGCTCCACAGCACACCCTCTGGTGGTGAACTCACAGATTATTGCTGCTTCGATAAACAAAGAGTCCAGCAGAGTCTTCCTAATGGACCCAGTTATATTTACGCTGCCACATCTACAGGTAAAACAAAGAGACGAACTTGAACAAAGACTGGAAGGGGGAATATGATAGAGAAACAAGCTTAAACCACAAGTGACCACTATGGCACAAACTAAAACAGGAAGAGGGACTAATTTAAATATAGAGAAAATTGGAATTTCATGGGCTGTAGAATGATATTAGGCTTCAGGGACAAGGTAATGGTGGAGAAAGGGAAGCACTTTGCTATGGGAGAATAAAAGGAGGTATTTTTAGACAGAGCACACTTTATTGACCAGATTAGGCTTCAAAGAAACCATGGCCATGGGAAAAGTTAGTAGAAAAATATATTTCTAGAAAGAAATGGCAGAAAAATGGATATAAACATGGGAAAAGCGGGTCAGAATGAGGCACATGGAAATAAGAATAGCACGTCTCTAAAAAAAAAAAAGACAACAGAATGAAAAGCAGAAACTACAAAAGATACCAAATTGCAGCTAACCATGGCTGTTCCTATATGAACTACTAAACACAAAGAAATTAAATGGATAGCTTGATATATTTCACACCCATACCGAGAATCCCCCATTGGATGCTATCATTTTTAACTACTTTTTTAGAAAGTGTTGACTTCATATAATGAAAGAGTAATAACTGCAAGACCAGAAGCCGTTTCGTGCTAGAATGCATCATGTGGTTCTGCTAAAATTGTAAAAGCCAAACCAGGTGCAGAAAGGATAGTGTAGAGAAAGGATAAAAGCAACCAAGTATCTCAAACAGGATGATGGACTTAACATCATTTGGAAGATGTCTTGTAATGTTATTGTGAGAATTGTAATGATCTTTTGAGAATCCTGTGTGCACGAGCATGCAATTTAGCGATTGCCCTTTTCTTTACTATTTTTGTTTTTTGGTCGGGTTTGATACATTGTGGTATGAGATTAAAGAGACAGTGATCTAAAGATGGGAAGCTGACCACAAGAAGACTGCTCAGACTAAGGGGCAGATTTATTAAAGGGCATGTAAAGGCAAAAAAATAAAATCCCAA
Source organism: Xenopus petersii (assembly GCA_038501925.1). Lineage (NCBI taxonomy): Eukaryota > Metazoa > Chordata > Amphibia > Anura > Pipidae > Xenopus > Xenopus petersii. The sequence goes on along the minus strand of CM076676.1, from coordinate 141,703,187 downwards.
TTTTACTTTCTTTAATGAAAAAGAAACCTATCTACAACATACTTTAATTAAAAAATGTGTACCGTTTTTATAAGAAACCTGACTGTATGCAGTGAAATTCTCCCTTCATTTACTGCTGTGGATAGGAATTGTCAGATGGTCCCTAACTGCTGAGCAGGGAAACAATCATACTTATGAACAGCAGGGGGAGCCCCCGCCTTACTTCCCAGCCATGCAGAACTCAAGCAGCTTTGTTTATGACTATGACGATCCCTAAGCAGCCCAGACCACACTGAGCATGTGCACAGTCTTAGTCTTGCAAAGATGTTTAACAATAAGTTACAAGATGGTGGCCCCCTGTAGCCAACTTTGAAAGAATAAATTATTTGTTTGATTAGGCTTCCGGTGCAGTAAGTTTATGTTTATATTTAGTATACAAAATACAGCATTTCTAGCCTTATTCTATTTTAGACTTTACATGCCCTTTAAGGGTCGAATAGTAAATTCAAATTCAAATTTTCAAAAATATATATATATATATATATATATATATATTTTGGCCAAAACTCTCAAATTTGAATTGGGAATTATCCAAACTCGATTCGAATTTTAATTTGAATTTCAAGATTTATCAAACCTATACCCTAGCAATAATTTTGATTCAACTATTCGCCACCTAAAACCTGCCGAGTTCATGTATAAGTGAATGGGAGAGGTCCAGTGGCCTTCTTGACATTCAAGTTTTTTTCGGAGAAAAAAACTGGATTCAAGTTAAGTCAAATTGGATTCAAATTGGATTCGACTTTTCGGATCGGTAATACTTATTTGATTTTTAGATACAGTAGAACCCCCATTTTATGTTTTTCAGGGGACCAGAAAAAAATGGTGTAAAATCAAGAAAAATGTAAAATCAGGGAAATGTATTATCCATAATATGTAGGTGGGATCACAAAACAACAATGTCAAATGAGGGGAAACTTAAAATCAGGGGATGTAAAATTGAGGTTCCACTGTATTCTAATTTTTCCTTAAATAACTTCCCAATCGAATTTATTACAGTTAAAAAAACCTCACATGAATTTGAAATTGACCTTTGATAAATGGGCCTAAGTGTCTGCCTATAGAAGTTGAGAAGCTTGTATCAATTGAGAAGATGTTGTGGATAATATCCATTAGATACAAGCATTGCTCATTATGTGTGTTGAGGAGGAAGTACCTTGCAAAAGCATTGACGGCCCTTCATTGTCACAAGACCATGGGGGCATGTTCACTAACGTTGGAGATAAATATCTCTGGAGATGTTGCCCATGGCAACCAATCAGCAATTAGATTTAAAGTATAAAACAAAAGCAAAAATCTGATTGGTTGCTATGGGCAGTATCTCCTGAGATATTTATCTCCAATGTTATTAAACCTGCCCCTATGTGACTTTAGCCATGTACTAGTGCCAATACACCGAGTCAATGATGAGGTTATTAAACCGTTAGTAGCCCTCAGTCAGGTTACTAATGCTCTCACTCAGGGGCTAAAGACTTTTCTTAGAATGGCCATGGAATGCTTAAAGTAAAAAAGAATAGTGTCACATATATTCTGCCTTCTGATCTACAGAATAGAGACAACAAGGAAGTCAGGAGTAGTTTATTATTGGATTGTATAAAAGCATGGTTTTATTTCATCTTAGGCAGATGAATTCCATTTAGACCTCAGAATTACTGGGAGGCATCACACACCAGGGGCATTCATGTAGTCACCAGATTCCACATATAGACTGGATCTGACTGCTTGCATCTGTTTATAACAAATCTCGCCTATTTTCTTCTGGATATGTGATTCCATTCAGTTCAGTTTGGCCTTTTGCCCAAAACTGCAATCGAATCATCCGCATGGACAAGTCTTAATCAACTTCTGAGGGAAACATCCTGTTTATCCTAGTGGATTCTACTGAAAACCACAATCATGGCTAAACAGACATGACTACTTGCTTTAGTAAATATAAAGTGGACATTGTGTAATACCCCAAGATTCCAAAGCTCTTGGCATGAAATCATGTCAAATGTTTTACTTCTCTCATACAACGCACCATTTTATATAGGCAAATAAATAATGTTTCTCAACTGCAAATTGTAAAGAATAGAGCTTACTCTGGTGGTCCAGTGGCTCTCCCTGGTGGGCTAGTGTCCGGCGGGGGCGTCCGCCGTATCTCCGATCCTGATCCGGCCTGTCTGACTATTCTAACTCTGCTTGTGATGGCCCCTCCTGCCTGTTCCACGCTGTGTTGTCTGGTCTGCCTTCCAAGTTGTGTTCTTCCATCCAGTATCCTTGGTGAGACGATCGTGCCCCTTTGCTCTTCCAGAACCTGTAGCTTTGCTCCTCTCTTAGTAAGACCTGGCGGCATCCAATTAGCCGAGGGCTCTTCCCGAGGTGAAAGGCGTCTGTTAAAGGTAGAAGCAAGAGCCGACACCAGGAAGCTTAGCTTGGGTTCTGGATTTAGGGTGCCGTTTGTGACACAAATATAATATCCTCATTGGCACACTTGCCGAAAGCTGTTTGTACATTCCGACCTTAAATACAGGTATTGAAGCAACTACAACTTTAGATATTGAAGGCCTGCCATAAATCAATATTTCCCTGCTAAATTGGGCCTAGTGAATGGAAATATCAGGGCTGGCTTGGGATTCTTTGCATTTCTTTGAAGCCAAACTTAGGAGGCTACTCTTGTCTATCTGCGTATTTTTCCATTTACCATTTTAACAGGTCATAAACCCAATTATGCACCTTTAGATCATATGTCAACCGTTGACTTACTGAGAAGGTATGAGGACTATTATGTAGGGTTCTTGGCAGAAGTTAGAGGGTTTGTGGTCATGCAGTAAAAAACAATGGTATGCAAGACTAAATTGGAATGATGAGTAACACCTTCATAGAAATTGGGGGATTAACAAAGGGAAAATAATATATATATATATCTCAAAGTTCAGTCATTCTAAAAAATGGTTACTGAAATTGTAAGAATGTCCCCTTAGGGAAGACCAAAGCATTGGATGATGCCAGCAAGAGCCATTTGGGATGAATGCTTGCATTTTAAAGCTATGCCTTTGTAGCTCAGTATGGCAGCTGGTTGGAGTAAGATTTGGAGAGAAGACATTTTTACGGCTAAAGACATTCATGGAACTATAGCACCAGCGTTTTCATATTTTTTTGAAACCACACAGAAATAATTAATGACCTAGGCATGTTGTAATCGACTTGGCATGAGTGCTCAGCGAGTAACGCTACAAATGCGAATGTCCTTGGTGCTTTACTGTGATCAGTTATATGTCAGCGCTGTGATTCATAGTTTGTCTGTCCTTGTGCTGGAGAATCTGCTGTGTAGCTATTTTTGTAGCTCATTTCATAAGCTGCTTCCCTGGAGGAATGTCCCTGTTGAGTGAAGGATTGTTTGAGCGTTGTAGGTGTCGGCTACTGAAATGTTTACTTAGGTAAATGCTTTGGTGTGAGAAAGCCTAGATGTATATGTATACGAGTATGGGGGGGTAGGATGTCTGCAGAATTCCCAATTTTTAATTATTTATTTGCCGTGCTAGAGAGATGATCAAGAGCCGAAGAAGCGAGAAATGTTCAGCTTTCTACAACCATGATCTGGAGCACTGCCTTTCATTGGACACTAAATACTGACCTGTAATTCACCAGCCTATTGAAAAATCAAATGGGGATCATTGGTCTGTTTCAGTAGCCTAACTAGTGTAGCCTTTCATTTACCCTTCTATTGATAAGCATTTGAATCTAATTGCCAAAAACTTGAAAATTCCAGGGAAGATACAGGGACTAATTTGATTGTACCTACATATGCTCATTCTATAAAAACTCGAAGGCTTAATGTGCTGAAAAAAAGTAATATAAATAACTAATTCAAGGTCCAAATGAATTCCTAAGAATGGACGTTAATTAAAATATTCAACTCTTATATTGGGGGGAGGTAGACAGTGGTTACTTTTTGTTGACAATGAAACATGTTCCTCAAATTGAAGGTTTACCATTTACTTTACTAGAGCACAGAGACAGCTGATTCTGTAAGTTATGCTGGGCTGAGGGGGGCACAACTTTTTCATAAATTAGAACTTTTATTTAATCCTAAAGAAGGACTATGATGCCCTTAGCCCAGTATGGCTGACACAACCAGCTCTCTAAACTCTTGGATCATGAACTCCCTCAGTTGGCTGGTGGATCTCTGCCGAAAAAAAACTTGAATCATTCGAGTTTTTGGGCAAAATCTTCCTAAATAAACTCCAACATCAAACAGGCTGTTAACATCTTCATGGTTCAAGAGAGCTCTGCCACTGACTCCTACATGACAGGATATATATATGGTGTATATTCTAGTTTTTTTTATACCTGAAAATGTTCGTTTTGACCAAAAATAAAACTTTAAAAACTTGAATTTTCATGGAAAGCACAACTCAAACTTTAATAAACTGCCCCTTAGTTTTCAGTCTAACCGATCAAACCCTAAAGTTATGTGACTTGTAAAGCTCTGGACTTATGACTTTTGCAAATTTTCTGTTTATTTTTAAAAATGTCCTCATATTTAGATATACAGATTAAGATTTGGATTTAGTTCAGTATTCAGCCGAAAACTGAACCATGCCTGAATTGTACTTTGCATATTAAATTAAAGGGAGAATAAAACTCTACAAACTTTGAACAATAAAAATGCTTCATCATAAATAATGAATTTGGTACATACCTAAAGGAAAGATTTAATACTTCTCATGGAAACTTCCTAAAAAAAGAAAAGGCTTAGCAATACATGACAACGGGTACCATTATAAAGAACTTATTAGTATAGAAAAATCTAGAAAGACTTGTATTACCCAGGAAACTTACATCAAATATTGATGTCAAAGTAAAGTAGGAAAATAGCAGATGCTTTGGTTGTTTTAGACACGTCTGTTATATCCATACTATTCATTGTGTCTGATCTTAATATTGGTTTAGTTATTCCGACATCGCACCTAGCGTCCTTCCATCATTCCTGACATGAGTTGGACACATGATGATATGACGTTAGCATGGAGGATAAGCTTGACTTAGGGTGAATGATGTCTTGACCAACTTCTTCTTGTTTCTCAGACCAAGAATCACTTCAACGCCAATTGTACTTTCTGGAATTATTCTGAGCGATCTATGCTGGGTTATTGGTCCTCCCAGGGCTGCCGGCTGGTTCAAACCAACAAGACTCACACGACCTGTGCGTGCAGCCACTTGACTAACTTTGCTGTGCTGATGGCCCACAGAGACATGGTAAGGATGAAAAATGTTTTGTATATATGCTTTTATCATGTCTCTGCCGTTTCTGTTCTTATATACCATTATATATTAATATGTCGGTATCTCATCCATAGCAGTTTGTTTCCGCTTCAACCTGTGCTTCTTTCTTTTTCCATGTCTCAGTATCAAGGTCGTATCAATGACCTGCTGCTCTCCGTCATCTCTTGGGTGGGCATCGTGATCTCCTTGGTCTGTCTTGGAATCTGTATATCCACTTTTTGTTTCCTGAGAGGTCTACAGACAGACAGAAACACCATCCACAAAAACCTATGCATCAGCCTTTTCCTCGCTGAACTGCTTTTCCTCACCGGCATCGACAAAACTCAGTACCAGGTGACCTACTACTTACAACTTTGAGACGTACTACTTCCATGACTTTGTTTTTAGTCTTTCCCCTTTCTTGAATACAAAATTCTATATGTTCGATTCTTACAAACATCTGAAATTATCTCTATCCATACGCTCTTCTTTTTTGTATTTTTGTGTATTTTTCTTAATTACTACCTTCAGTGCCTGTCCAAGAAATCAAAAGGAAGACAGAGATCTTCTATTGTCCCAGGCCATGAGCCTACCCTAAAACAAATGTGGCATGAGCTTCAAATGTTAAAAAAAAAAGTATAAATAAGATGTAACAGGTACGACTTATAAACATAATCCCACTTTAAATAGAACAAAAAGCCGGTGTTTTTTCTTGCTGATGAGATTTTTTGGAATACACGATATGATGTCATTGAGGATGTAGCTTCATCGTATTATTTCGCCAGTGAGAACCTGGCGAAATAGATTTTGATAAAAAAAGAGTAACTGATAAATAAGTGAATTTACAAAAAAGAAAATTTGCCTGTCAAATGCAGCGAAAGTTCTCCAGTGATAAGGTATTCCACTAACGAAGTCTTTTTAGCTGAAATTCATCAAACAACGCAATCCTCTCTTTAGAAAATGTGCCCCTTTGCCTCCATCTTTCTGCATTTGTATTAACTAATTTATATAAACCCTCCCTTGGATTTTCCAGGTTGTATGCCCTATCCTGGCCGGTCTGCTGCATTTTTTCAGCCTTTCTGCATTTTCCTGGCTGTGCCTGGAAGGAGTGCAGCTCTACCTTATGCTGGTTGAGGTGTTTGAAACCGAGCATTCTCGACGCAAATATTACTACCTCTGTGGTTATATTTTCCCGGCCCTTGTTGTAGGGATATCAGCGGCTATAGACTACAGGAGCTATGGGACGGACAAAGCGTAAGTAAAACCTGTGGCAGACGTGTTCCATCAGAGTCATCATATTGCATGTAGTACTGTGCATTTAAAGTATCCATATTACTCTACAATTCTCATTGCATTTATTCTTGGCTATCCTCCTTTCCTGCCTCCCGTCCCCTAGTTCTCACTGTTTCAATTCATAATCTCTGTTCTGAATTTCTCTCCCATTTATTCCAATGTGTTGATTTCAGTTGCTGGTTGCGGGTTGATAATTATTTCATCTGGAGTTTCATTGGACCTGTTTCCCTTGTTATTGTGGTGAGTAAAGCTCTTTCTGTTTACTGACTATGCTAACACTTCTTCCCCTCACACATTTATGCATTCTCCCTTTAGCACAAATGCTAATTTCAGTCTTACTTTCTGATATACACTCTCTCGGCTCCTTGTGCTGCTCTACATTCTAACTAGAACTTACTGGGCAACTTAAAAATCAATGTAAATTGATGCTCTGACCTACCCTTTCTTTCTGATATTCATAAATTGTGGAGGGCTGGTTACTTTGCCATGTGTCCAGAGTCAGGCTTCAAACATCTTTGCTGTATGTTTCTCTGCCTGAGAGGCATATCACTGGATATTAAATATGATGCAGGACCCTCTCCTTAACATCCCCACACAGTGATGTTCTCTGAGATCAACACTTTCTTACCCTTACCCCTTCATTCCAGCCCTATCCCTCCTCCCATTTGTGTGGGATGCTAAACTGAACAGTTTAATCTGCAATAGTTTTCCTTTATAGTAAAAGATCTAATGATTAGGGATGTAGCGAACGTCGGAAAAAAAGTTCTCGAACATATTCGCGAACTTGCGCAAAAATGCGAGCGGTTCGCGAACGGTTCGCGAACCCCATAGACTTCAATGGGAAGGCGAACTTTAACATCTAAAAAAGACATTTCTGGCCAGAAAAATGATTTTAAAGTTGTTTAAAGGGTGCAACGACCTGGACAGTGGCATGCCAGAGGGGGATCAAGGGCAAAAATGTATCTGAAAAATCTGCCTGTGTGTGCTTGGAAGAGATAGTGTAGGGGGAGAGCTGTTAGTGATTTCAGGGACAGATGATAGTAAGTTTGCTGGCTAGTAATCTGCTTGATACTGCTCTGTATTGGAGGGACAGAAGTCTGCAGGGATTTGAGGGACATTTTATCTTAGGTAGCTTTGCTGGCTAGTAATCTACTGTTCTCTTTAAACAACTGCCATACGTTGACCTTGTAGGCATTGTTTGCCCAGTTTTTTTGGACGCAGCCACTGAAGCACAGTTGCCAGAAAAAATATGCCATATAAATGCTGAAAATAGTAATTTTTCGCCATACGTTGACCTTGTAGACATTGTTTGCCCAGTTTTTTTGGTTGCAGCCACTGAAGCACAGTTGCCAGAAAAAATATGCCATATAAATGCTGAAAATATAAATTTTTTTGGTTGCAGCCACTGAAGCACAGAGGCCAGAAAAATTATGCCATATAAATGCTGAAAATATAAATTTTTTTGGTTGCAGCCACTGAAGCACAGAGGCCAGAAAAATTATGCCATATAAATGCAGAAAATATGCATTTTTTTGGTTGCAGCCACTGAAGCACAGAGGCCAGAAAAATTATGCCATATAAATGCAGAAAATATGCATTTTTTTGGACGCAGCCACTGAAGCACAGTTGCCAGAAAAAATATGCCATATAAATGCTGGAAATAGTCATTTTTCGCCATACGTTGACCTTGTAGACATTGTTTGCCCAGTTTTTTTGGTTGCAGCCACTGAAGCACAGTTGCCAGAAAAAATATGCCATATAAATGCTGAAAATATAAATTTTTTTGGTTGCAGCCACTGAAGCACAGAGGCCAGAAAAATTATGCCATATAAATGCAGAAAATATGCATTTTTTTGGACGCAGCCACTGAAGCACAGAGGCCAGAAAAATTATGCCATATAAATGCAGAAAATATGCATTTTTTTGGACGCAGCCACTGAAGCACAGTTGCCAGAAAAAATATGCCATATAAATGCTGAAAATAGTCATTTTTTGCCATACGTTGACCTTGTAGACATTGTTTGCCCAGTTTTTTTGGTTGCAGCCACTGAAGCACAGAGGCCAGAAAAAATTAAACCAGTAGGGTTTGCACCCAAGTTTGTAACGGTGGCGGAGGGAGGAGGACGCTAAAGGACAGCTGTGTGTGGAGTCATGAGGCTTGAAGAGAAGGACAGCTGCATAGAAGTCAGAACAAGTCTTCCGGCGTGCAGTAACCCTCCGAGATCCACCCCTCATTCATTTTAATAAAGGTCAGGTAATCGACACTTTTGTGACCTAGGCGAGTTCTCTTCTCAGTTACAATCCCTCCTGCTGCACTGAAGGTCCTTTCTGAGAGCACACTTGAGGCTGGGCAAGACAAGAGGTTCATGGCAAATTGTGACAGCTCTGGCCACAGATCAAGCCTGCGCACCCAGTAGTCCAGGGGTTCATCGCTCCTCAGAGTGTCGATATCTGCAGTTAATGCCAGGTAGTCCGCTACCTGCCGGTCGAGGCGTTCTTTGAGGGTGGATCCAGAAGGGTTGTGGCGCTGCCTTGGACAGAAAAACATTTGCATGTCTGACGTTACAGACTGGCCAAAGGGCTTTGTCCTTGCAGGTGTGCTCGTGGCAGGATTACTGGCACCTCTGCCCCTGGAATGTTGATGAGTTCCTGAAGTGACATCACCCTTAAAAGCATTGTACAACATGTTTTGCAGGCTGGTTTGTAAATGCCGCATCTTTTCGGACTTGTGGTATGTTGGTAACATTTCTGACACTTTATGCTTGTACCGAGGGTCTAGTAGCGTTGCGACCCAGTACAGGTCCTTCTCCTTAAGCCTCTTGATACGGGGGTCCTTCAACAGGCATGACAGCATGAAAGACCCCATTCTCACAAGGTTGGATGCAGAGCTATCCATCTCCGCTTCCTCATTATCAAGGACTGCATCATCCACGGTCTCCTCCCCCCAGCCACGTACAAGACCAGGGGTCCCCAAAAGGTCACCACTAGCCCCCTGGGAAGCCTGCTCCTGTTGGTCCTCCTCCTCCTCCTCCACAAAGCCACCTTCCTCCTCTGACTCCACTTCTGGCACCTCTCCCTGCGTTGCAGCAGGTGCCTGGGTTCGTTCTGGTGATTCCGACCAGAAATTGTGCGCTTCCAGCTCCTCGTCACGCTGGTCTACAGCCTCATCTGTCACTCGTCGCACGGCACGCTCCAGGAAGAAAGCGAAGGGTATTAGATCGCTGATGGTGCCTTCGGTGCGACTGACCATATTTGTCACCTCTTCAAAAGGTCGCATGAGCCTGCAGGCATCGCGCATAAGCACCCAGTAACGGGGGAAAAAAATCCCCAGCTCTGCAGATCCAGTCCTACCACCCAGTTCAAAAAGGTACTCGTTGACGGCCCTTTGTTGTTGCAGCAGACGTTCCAACATAAGGAGCGTTGAATTCCAGCGAGTCTGGCTGTCAGAAATCAAACGCCTGACTGGCATGTTGTAGCGCTGCTGAATGTCAGCAAGGCGTGCCATGGCTGTGTAGGGACGTCTGAAATGGGCCGACACCTTTCTGGACTGGGTGAGAACGTCCTGGAATCCTGGGTACTTGGAGACAAAACGTTGGACTATTAAATTTAACACATGTGCCATGCAGGGCACATGTGTTAAATTGCCCAGTCTCAACGCTGCCAACAGATTGCTTCCATTGTCACACACCACTTTTCCGATCTGCAGTTGGTGTGGGGTCAGCCACCGATCGGCCTGTGACTGCAGAGATGACAGGAGTACAGATCCGGTATGGTTTTTGCTTTCCAGGCACGTCATCCCCAAGACAGCGTGACAACGGCGTACCTGGCACGTCGAATAGCCTAGGGGGAGCTGGGGGTGCACAGGTGTGGAGGAGGAGAAGGAGGACCCAGCAGCAGAGTAAGAAGAAGAAGAGGAAGAAGACGAGGTAGAGAGCGATGGAGGAGTAGAGGTGGTGGCAGAACCGCGTGCAATCCGTGGCGGTGACACCAACTCCACTGTTGTTGTTGAGCTACCCATTCCCTGCTTCCCAGCCATTACCAAGTTCACCCAGTGGGCAGTGTAGGTGACATACCTGCCCTGACCATGCTTGGAGGACCATGCGTCAGTAGTCATATGGACCTTTGGCCCAACATTAAGTGACAGAGATGCGGTAACTTGGCTCTGCACATGTTGGTACAGGTGTGGTATTCCCTTTTTAGAAAAAAAAGTCCACCAGCTGGTATGGTAAAAGCTGGCGGGCTAAGAGTGCAGACAAGCCAGCTGTCAGACGCCGGGCAAGGGGGTGACAGTCAGACATTGGCTTCTTACGCTCAAACATGGCCCTCACAGAAACTTGGCTGGTGGCAGATGACTGGGAATGGGAACAGGTGGTCAAGGTGGAAGGCGGAGTGGAGGGTGGTTCAGACGGGTCAAGGAGAGCAGGGGTAGAGCAGTAAGATGCTGGACCAGAAGGAGTGTGGCTTTTAGTTTGCCTGTTGCCTTTGAGGTGTTGCTCCCAAAGTGCTTTGTGCTTGCCGCTCATGTGCCTTCGCATAGAAGTTGTACCTATGTGGCTGTTGGGCTTACCAAGGCTCAGTTTCTGACTGCACTCATTGCAAATTACAATGCTTTTGTCAGAGGCACACACATTAAAAAAATCCCACACTGCTGACTTTTTGGAAGTGTGCGATCTGGCGGTAACAGTAGAAGTTGGCGGCATTGGCGGCAATGGCGGGTGCGTTGGCCGGCTGAACACAGGTGCCGATACATGTTGTTGCCCTACTGATCCCTGCGGGCTGTCCTCCCTGCTTCTTCTAAGTCTTATTCTCCTACTGCCTCTCTGACTCTCCGTCTCTCCATCTGAACTACCCTCCTCTTGCTCTCTTCTACTAGGCACCCACAAAACATCAATCTCCTCATCATCATTCTCCTCAGATGCATCAATTTCTTCTGACACATCACAGAAGGAAGCAGCAGCGGGGACCTCCTCCTCATCACTCATCATTATGTCCATCTCTGTCGTGTTCTCTGCCAGAATTAAATCTGGTGTAACGTCCTCATCTCCTTCATCTTCTTCTGGCAATAATGGTTGCGCATTACTCAGTTCAAGAAACTCATGGGAAAATAACTCCTCTGACTCCAGTGAAGAAGGGGCACCGGTGGTGGAGGAAGTGTTACGTGGGGTGGCCATAGCAGTGGAGGATGAGGAGGATGTTGTGGTAAAGTTAGAAACGGTAGAGGATGGGGTGTGCTGTGTAAGCCAGTCAACTACCTCTTCAGCATTTTGGGAGTTCAGGGTCATTGGCTTTTTAAAACTGGGCAATTTGCTAGGGCCACAGGATTGCATAGCAGCACGGCCCCTAGCACGGCCTCTGCGTGGCGGCCTGCCTTTGCCTGGCATTATTTTTAAAAAAACAACAACAACAAAAACTCAGTTGGTTTTTCTGGAAACGATAATACACACAGCTAGATGGCAGTTTGAAGAAAACAGTGTGCAAATAATGCCTACAAGATCAACGTATACACTACTACAGCGGTGGATACGGATTACGTAAAATATATGAATGCTGCTTGAAAAAAAGTAACTCAAGTGGTTTTTCTAGAGACGATAATATTATCAATATTTAGACAAAATGTGAACAAGCTCACACAGCTAGATGGCGGTTTGAAGAAAACACTGTGCAAATACTGCCCACAAGATCAACGTATACACTACTACAGCGGTGGATACGGATCTCGTAAAATTTATTATGGCTGCTTGAAAAAAGTCACTCCGGTGTTTTTTCTGGAGACGGTAATATTATGGATATTTAGACAGAATGTGAACAAGGTCACACAGCTAGATGGCAGTTGGTTGAATAACACACTGGGCAAAAAATGCCTACAGGGCAAATAATGCCTAAAAGGTCAATTTATACACTAATACAGCGATGGATACGGATTACGTAAAATATATTATGGCTGCTTGAAAAAAGTCACTCCGGTGTTTTTTCTGGAGACGGTAATATTATGGATATTTAGACAGAATGTGAACAAGGTCACACAGCTAGATGGCAGTTGGTTGAATAACACACTGGGCAAAAAATGCCTACAGGGCAAATAATGCCTAAAAGGTCAACTTATACACTACTACAGCGATGGATACGGATTACGTAAAATATATTATGGCTGCTTGAAAAAAGTCACTCCGGTGTTTTTTCTGGAGACGGTAATATTATGGATATTTAGACAGAATGTGAACAAGGTCACACAGCTAGATGGCAGTTGGTTGAATAACACACTGGGCAAAAAATGCCTACAGGGCAAATAATGCCTAAAAGGTCAACTTATACACTACTACAGCGATGGATACGGATTACGTAAAATATATTATGGCTGCTTGAAAAAAGTCACTCCGGTGTTTTTTCTGGAGACGGTAATATTATGGATATTTAGACAGAATGTGAACAAGGTCACACAGCTAGATGGCAGTTGGTTGAATAACACACTGGGCAAAAAATGCCTACAGGGCAAATAATGCCTAAAAGGTCAACTTATACACTACTACAGCGATGGATACGGATTACGTAAAATATATTATGGCTGCTTGAAAAAAGTCACTCCGGTGTTTTTTCTGGAGACGGTAATATTATGGATATTTAGACAGAATGTGAACAAGGTCACACAGCTAGATGGCAGTTGGTTGAATAACACACTGGGCAAAAAATGCCTACAGGGCAAATAATGCCTAAAAGGTCAACTTATACACTACTACAGCGGTAGTAAAATAAAAAAAAGTAAAATAAAAAAAAATGAATATTAAAAAAAAAAAAATTAAAGTTGGTGCTGCTGAACTACTAGGAGCAGCAGATTAGCACACCAGTCCCACTCCCCAACACTGCTAGACTAATAGCACTGGGCTCTTATAGTAGTAGTAGTAGTAGTAGTAAAACAACAAAAAAATAAATAAAAGCAGTCCTTACAAGGACTACTGTTATTGCAGCAGTCAGCAGATGAGATCAGAAGCAGGACAGCTGCCCACTGCAGCTACATACAGAGCACTGCAGTAGAAGGTAGATTACTAGCCAGCAAAGCTACCTAAGCTTAAATGTCCCTCAAACCCCTGCAGACTTCTGTCCCTCCAATAACAGAGCAGTATCAAAACGATTACTAGCCAGCAAACTTTCAACTGTCCCTGAAATCACTAACAGGCAGCAGCTCTCTCCCTACACTATCTCTTCAGCACACACAGGCAGAGTGAAAAAAAGCTGCAGGGCTTCGGTTTTTATAGGGAAGGGGAGTGGTCCAGGGGAGAGCTTCCTGATTGGCTGCCATGTACCTGCTGGTCTGGGGTGAGAGGGCAAAAAAAAGCGCCAACAATGGCGAACCCAAAATGGCGAACGTCGCGCGACGTTCGCGAACTTCCGGCGAGCGCGAACACCCGATGTTCGCGCGAACAAGTTCGCCGGCGAACAGTTCGCGCCATCTCTACTAATGATTTGTGACAATGATCTCTCCTTAGTTCCCAAGGATTAGTTGCTGCTTTCCCTGTAGCTCTGGACCTGGTGGGTGGATGCTGGTGCAAACAAACAATGCTTTGCTCTGTCTTCTTCAGCATCCTACTTATCACTATTCCTCCTAGCAAGCCATCTCTAAAACACCAGAAACACAAGTGACTTGTGCAGGGTAACATACCCCTTCAGCTCATAAGGGCACATTGCTGCAAAACCCCACTTCCCAAGGATTCTGCATAACAGATCTCAAACTACCTGTATTTAAATGTTTTTGTACAGTAACACTGCTTCACCCAGCATTCTCAAGCATCATCTCAATCCCTTACTCATAAAAATCTTTCCTTCTCTCTCTTATACTCTTTATCCCTAAATCACATTATTCAATTCCCAAAAATGTTCTCTTTGTCTATTTAGGTCAACCTTCTGATTCTCCTGGTTACACTTCATAAGATGCTACGTTCCTCTTCGGTACTTAAACCAGACTCAAGCCGCCTGGAGAACATTAAGTAAGGACTTGTAGTAAATTTTACTTAGATATTCACCCTAATTGTTCAATCCTGAGTTGATTTACTCCTGCTTGTCTTTCTCTCAACTATCCCAGGTCCTGGGCCCTTGGAGCAGTCACTCTGCTCTTCCTTCTTGGCCTTACATGGGCTTTCGGTTTCCTCTTCATTAATAAGGAGTCTCTAGTTCTGGCTTATCTCTTCACCACCTTCAATGCTCTTCAAGGGCTCTTCATCTTCATCTTTCATTGTGCTCTGCAGAAGAAGGTAAGTTCTGTGTCACAGCCCACACTGTTGTAAGTGCTATCACTACAACATCGTGTACAACACCTGCTAGTTACAACTACTGTGTTTGATGCAAGTTTTGCTGATTATTCCACTAAACATAATTAAGTGGGTTCGCTGATTCAAGAGCTGCAGCAAAGTAATCAGTTCGGATGAGATCCCATCTGTATAGCATAAAATAAAACCATGATCCTGTGCTACCCTTAAAAGCTCATCTTAGAGGAGATATTTCAGAATGGTAACATGAAAAAAACCATGGCAAGATAAGGCATTTACAGACAGCAGGGATGAAACATAATTATACAATGCCTTTCTAATATTTTCATTAATTAACACAAAGATAAAATTAAAAAGAATGATTCAATGACCCTGTAATAAAGGAGCTCTGCTGAGTCAAACAGATAATTGTGTTGATTTTCTACTTGAAGGATCTAATGCAGGATTGATGACCTTTCGTAGGTGTGGAAAATAAGAATTGACACCTTCGTGCACAGTATCTTTTCCATCATTGTGTCCTGCCCGCTATCTCTTTCTCACCATGAGTCTCTCCCTGCAGGTGCACAAGGAGTATAGTAAGTGTTTGAGACACTCTTATTGCTGTGTTAGAGGTCCAGGGGCAGAACATGGGACCTTAAAATCTACTGTCAATAGCCGTTACTATACCCAGAGTCGAATACGCAGAATGTGGAATGATACAGTCAGGAAACAAACAGAGTCCTCTTTCATCGCCGGAGACCTTAACAGTACCCCAACGCTGAATAGAGGTTTGTACTCTGAATTAATTAATTAAGGAAAAAAAGAATTAGATATTAGGACAGCCTGAATCGGAAGAGGCATCGTGATTTTTTTGTTTTTTTACTTTTTTACTTTTCTTCTCCCCCCAAGGCACTATGGGTAACCACTTGCTGACAAACCCAGTGCTGCAGAGTCGCGTGGGAACGAGCCCATACAACACGCTGATCACAGAATCTGTGGGGTTCAGCCCCTCCTCCCCAGGATACAACGCAACCGGTACGACATGTGGAAGCTTCTGTGGTGTAAATATTGTGTATATTTATAGCGTTTTGTATTCATACAGCCATATGTGTTTTTGTCTTATGTTACCCTGTGTTTGCAAGAGAAAGAATCAGCTCAAGGCTCGAAACAACGCTTCCTCCATGAGGTTTATTACCATTCTGGAAAAGAATGAATAATTAATCTACACTCAGATGTTTTACACAGGCACCCTACAATTATAGCTACCCAATTATAATTTAATAACATAATAAAGAAGGTTGAAAAAAGAGACAACAGGAGCAAGCCGATTTACGCCTCTTCCCAATAACTCGTCTGTTGTTTAAATTTTATTTGATTCAGTGGCGAACGATTTCGTTTGTGGTTTTGCTGCTTTTAGTGTCAATATCCTGTGTTTATTTCTACAGTGTGATAAACATCAATATGAGTGATTTGACCAAACAATGCAGTAATGCGTAGTGTGCATTACTGCATTGTTTGGTCAAATCACTCATATTCGCCTACCCACACCGTCAAACCTTACTCAACTTCACTAGTATTTGGATTGACATTGTTTGAAATACAGCGCCTTATTTTGAGTAAAAGTGGCGCCATGAGCCAAAAGTCATTGATGATATAAAGATATTTTTTTTTACTTTTTTTCTGATGTGCCATGAAGGATGCCCACATCCATTTGAAGGTTTGACGGTGTGGGTAGGCGAATCTGTCCCGTTTTGGCGAAAAATTTGCGAAACTCCGGAAAAATAAAATGCACGCAAACATTTTTTCTCACTCCTGGGGTCAGGTTTATAAAGAGAAATTCATATTCAAATTTTATAATTCGTTTTTTGGTCAAAACTCTCAAATTCGAATTGTGAATTATCCAAACTCAATTAGAATTTTAATTTCGAGATTTATCAAACCTATACCCTTGGAATAATTCGAATTCCACACCTTAAACCTGCCACGTTCATGTATAAGTCAATGGGAGAGGTCCAGTGACCAATTTGAAGATGTTATTAGCCTTCCTGACATTCAAGGTTTTTCGAGAGAAAAAATTTGATCAGAGTTTTCGAGTTTATTCGTTCGAGTTTTAGATATTCGATTTTTTCCTTAAATAACCTCCCAATCGAATTTAGAGTATATTCAAATTTATCAGAGTTTAAAAAAACTCACATGAATTTGAAATTGGAGCTTTGATAAATGTGCCTCCCCATGTATTAAAGGAGAAGGAAAGCTCCAAGACAGTTTATTGCCAACAGATTAGCCACAATAGTGCAAGCTAGAATGCTATATTTATTCTGTAGAATGCTTTACCATACCTGAGTAAACAGCTCTAGACACTGTCTCTGTTTGTTTAGGATAGAAGCTGCCATATATGCTTGGTTTGACATCACTTCCTGCCTGAGTCTCTCCCTGCTCACTTATATCTCTGAGCTCAGATTACAGCAGGGATGGGAGGAGGGAGGGGGAGAGGAGCAAACTGAGCATGTTCAAGCCCTAGCCCTGGAGGTTTATGCTGAAAACAGGAAGTATGATACAGAAGCCCATGTGTACGCAATAGAAGGGAAAAAATGCTGTGTTTCTTTAGAAAGAGGATTCAACGCAGCATTACTTTGAGGATTTACTGGTATATTTATATAGACCTTTCTGATAAAGCTTACTTAGTTTTAGCCTTTCCTTCTCCTTTAAAGTCAATAGGCATCAACATTTTTTTCTCAGCAACAATTTTGTTGTGGCGACTTTTTTGTCCAACTGCATTAAAGGCAATGGGCGGCAAAGTTGTTTGTTTTACACGTGAAACGTATTTGTCACAGCTAATTTTTCCGCAGCAATTTTTTTGCCACAGTTTCGCAAAAAAATGGGAAGGTGGCGAAGTACGGAAGTTCACTGCAAATCTGTGCCTGGCCTATAAATTCGCTCATCACTAATGGGTAGATCTCTGGGGTTAGAGATTGTGATATCCCCAAATTTGTCCATTTCATATGAAGCATTATGTTTTTAGTTTGCTTGATACTGTAGAAGTCAAGCGCAGTGCAGCTGTAGACACGAGGAGTTGACTCAATTGTACCAAACATTTTTAAAATGTAAGCTATTGAGCTTGCCTTCTGTTGCCGCCATTTCCCCCACTTGGCTTCGAAATTATGTCTATGTCTGATTCTTTGGGCACAAGTCTGGTGCATGTCTTGATTCATCCCACAGTGGGCACCCTGGAATGATGATAAGCTTGAGGGTGTACTTGCATGAGATTCACAAGGCAAGACTGAGGCAACTGTAGGGAAGTGTAGAGGGTGTCTTTGGTCATGAGTCAATACACGCAACCAATGCATCCGTTTTTTTTACGCGGCCACAGCGGTAAACGAGCCCCCCGTGAGGAGTTCAACTGGCAACTCGTTTTTACCTTTTTTTTGTATTTATCTTCTCAGTGAAAACAAATTTGTCTATTTTTGTGGTGTTAACAAATTTAGCAAGGAAAGAATTCTCCGAAACGCTGTATAAATTTTCAAGGAGTTTAGGGTGATATTTTTTTTACGCCTGCAGCAAATATTACACCTTAGAGCAGAAGTATAATTTGCCTGTGTATTAGACTGACGTGAAATCTTCCAGGTGTGAAATGTCACCAGCTGCTACTACTACTAGTTTCTTACTGTGCGTTAATAAGTGTGTTCCTACATCCAAGTGCCGCATGTGGCTTGTACACAACTGCTTAACATATGGTGAAAAAGGTGCCAAAACTTAAACTTGCACAGCCTAAATCTGAATTATTACTATTCTACATCACCTTGTGTTAGTATCTGATTAGAGAAGGGTAGTTTTGCTCAATAACTCTATGATTTGAAGTCTTTGGACCCCTAAAACTGCTAGGAATTGCTGAACATTTTTATGGTGACCTTCTAAACCTGCCTGATCTTTATAATTCATTGTAATTCAAATATTTTGCTTTTTGTATTTCAGTACTTTTTTCATTATTGGGCTTGGGCTAAAGATTTTCTCTACAAAACCTCTTATGCCTCTCTCGTTTATCATTATATTTTTCTTTCTTCTTCCGTTTCTTCTCCTTCTGTACTGCTCACCTTAGGAAGTTTCCGAGATCCTAGTAAGTATATTTCTATCTTTCTGAGCAAAGGGGGCAAAAGGAGTACCCACTAGTACTGCAATGTAGAGTTGGAGACAGGAATTTATTAAAATCACTATTCAATATTATTTGCCATATATTGTATTAAAAGCTGGAGAGTTAAAGGAGAACTAACCCCTTACACAAGTTCAGTCTCAAAGGTCATAAGAGTAAAAAGGCATTGGAACAGATTATTAATGGCTGTAGCTATGAATGAGAAATTTTTCCACCCCAACTAGACTGACTAGACTGACCAAACTAGTCCAAAGTTCTTAGGGTGGGAAGTTTGACTGCCCCCTTCCAGAACACAAATATAAAATTCAAGTCAAAGACTCACCAAGGTCAAGCAGTGGCCCAGGTGCTCCTGCCCCAGGTCCTCAGTTCAAGGGAGCGCTCAATCCGTTTAGAAACAATAACAGGTATAGGGCACTCTGGAAGTCACTTGCAGATCAGACCAAGAGCATCAGTTAAAAAGTTAAAAAATCTTTATTCAGACAGCCATGTTCAGCTTTACGCGCTTTGTGTCCATCCGACACTTAGTCATAAGCTGCCACCTTCCAGAACCCATAGCCGCGGCTCACCTTCTTCACCAGTGGCCTGATATATCTGATATATACCCTGGCAATGTAACTGCTACAAAATAATTGAGATTTCCAAACAAACTTTAATATATCTGAGCATCCTTTGAGTTGTGCATGAATAAAGCTTCCATGCTTACCAATAGTCAAGGCACTTTTACAAACAGCTGTACTATGAGAGCACCTTCCACCTTTTTTAAGCCTTTCTCTCTCTCTATTTAATCTGCAGAGCATACCTTAAGTCGGGATCCGTGTGGAAAAGACGCACTCCCCCCACTCCCACTCAATGGCAACTTCAACAACAGTTACTCCCTCCGGGCAGGTGATTTTCCCCCTGATCCTTCCAAGCTGGCTGAAGGCACTCTTGGTGGGCGACGAAATTTGGCTGATGCAGCAGCATTCGAAAAAATGATCATCTCTGAGCTAGTGCATAGCAACTTGCGAGGGAAATCGCATGGGGGAACAGCAGAGACAGCAGAAGAGGAAGTCACATCTGGAGCAGTGCCAGAAGGTGGCGAGGTGCCTACACTGGAGATGGAACGCATGTATAAGGCTTTGGAAGAGCCACTCCTACTACAAAGAGCGCAGTCTATCCTATACCAGAGTGACCTGGAGGAGTCAGAGGCTGAAGCTGCTCCCCGTGACTCCCCCAATCGTGACTCACTCTATACAAGCATGACCAACCTCAGAGACTCCCCATACCCAGACAGCAGCCCTGAGACTGGCCTTCCCCCCTCTGGGGAAATGTTGCCATGCCATCAGGCGGTACCTCCACCAACTGGGTCAGATGCCATGTACTTCCCTGGCCGGCTGGGGTCAGTGCCCAGGGGACAGCTTCAGGCATTCTACCAAATGCCCCAGGGGTTTTTGGGCCTGGAGGGTTCAGTGCCCGAGGGCGACGGCCAGATGCAGCTCATCACCAGCCTCTGAACTTACTCGCCCGCCCCTGACACTAACCCCAGCACCCCTGTCAATCAAATACAGTCCCTTTCTCTCTCTACTATAGAAGAAAGCAGGGTCAGATGGAGAGAGGGGCATGTATTTAGGGGCTATTTTGTTGGGGCCGGGTGAGGGCAATTTGCTGTTTTCCCTCATGGACCATTTTGGAAACCAGGTAGAATATTCAAAATACTTGGACTTCCTCTTATTGCCCTTGTGAGTAAGTAAGCGGGTAAGTTGCGTGTGCGTAGACGAGGGAGGGTCACATTTGGCAAGAGGCTATGGGTGCCAAAATATGCCCCTCTTCACGATAACCACATATCCCAAGAAGCTTAGCCAAGCTTACTGATTTAACCTTGGGTTCATGGTGACAGTATCACAGTATTGCTACCCAGCCAATGAAAATACAAACGGAAGAGAGAAGACCAGAAAAAAAGAGTGAGAATCAGCAGCCAATAGAAAATATATATATATATATCTCAAAGAACCAATAATATAAAAAGTTGATGGAGCCATTAGAATACGGAATGCGGTGCCAAATGACTGATGAGGCTGCAGTATAGATGCAGAATACGAAGAGGGTGGCTCGTCTTGAAATCAGAAAAGAAATATGTGCTTGTTACGAATTTAAGACCATCTTTTTCCACACTGCAAAAAAAAAAAAAAGAAAAAAAATGGAAGAAAGGAGTTTCTGAAGCCTTTTAAATGTTTTATCTCTTGATTTATGCACAGAACTGAACTTCTTATTTTAAAGGGTTTTTTTTTTGGAAAAGAGAAGCCCCTCACAACTTCCACTCCTCACCCGAAACGCCTCCACTTGCCGCATTCGAAAGGGAAGGACGTTTTTTTTTCCTCTTGTGTCACCGAGGCTAGGATGGATTTTGATTGACACACACACAAAAAAAGAAGTGTGTGGCCACAGCTTCTTCCCTTTCGCAGGGATGACAACAAAAATGAAAAAAGGAAATGGGGGGGGGTTGGGCTGAAATATGGACTGCAACTGCCCTGCATATTCTTTATTTAAGCACAAAAAAACGCCCCTCTTCCTTTCTTTTAGGGAGGATCATGGGAACTTTTAACAATGGGGGAGGCGAGTGTCTTTTCCGACAACTGTAAATAACGAACTCTCTTAAGGGGGGAGAAGGGAGAGAACAGGGGAGTTACTGCGAACATTCCCCCAAGAATTAACACTGGTGCAGAACTGGTCAGTAGGGGTGTTTTTCTGTTTTTTGTTTTTTTATATTGATCTGCCTTCTGCAGTGCTTCTTGGCTTCCAAAATGGCCTGTCCGCCATAAGCTATCCCTCCATGTTGCTGCAGGATCATGATTAATCTGTGCCATGCCCAAAGAAAACGTCGCGCTCCCAGCATTTCTGTGTGGTTTTTTTTTTAAACGTATTTGTAAGTTTATCGTCTTAATTTATTTAGTCCATGGAAGGGAGGCACGGCAACCATCATTTTACACAGTTGAGCCAACAGACGTCAGTAGGAACTTTTATAAGCTAAAGGGTCGGAGCATAGAGAGAGACGTAGATATGTCACCACCCAACTATACAAAATAGACAGAAGGGATCAAATTAACTGGTATTTTGTTAAACGTGAAAGCATTTACGTAATTCCAGAATGATGTTGACAATAGCGAGACACAGCACGGTGCTGCTAAAAGAAGGCCATGAAGTACAGGGTGGTGCAATAGGGCACTAGGTTAGGGCTATTCATTCACAACTGAAGAGCAGGCCCCTACAGTGCTCATTCAGCAGCGATATCTCAGTATGACCTTGGCTATTAACTGAATAGACGTTGCTTGCCGTTTGGTCACTTAGCGCGCAGCTAAAGCCAAAACCTACAGATAGACTATATCTTGGTTCTGTTTGGCCTGTACAGGTAGATACAGCTCTAAATAATAGAAATATATACATAAATATATATTTACAGAGAGATATTGTGAAGGAAAGAAACTTCCGTCATGAGGACGGATTAAAGATAAATGATTATCGCAACAGATCGTTACTCACTGCCCGTTATTTGGGTCTCTGTCCTTGGTAGGAAGTGGTCAGAAGCTCTATAGTAATGGACATACCAGTTTCTAGAATAGGCAAGTGAGCAAGGCCTTGTTACTGTGCTATATATGACATTGGCCTACAGAAGTAGGGTTCCTAGGAGAGATCACTTAAAAAAAGTGAGAGATATTTCAGGCTTATGGGATGTGATGCTTGGTACCACTAATCAAGTTTGGTGTGCAAGTCCCATTGTAGTCTGATTGGCTGCCCCTACTGTGATGTCACACCCAGAGCAACTCATGGGTGTTAGCTGGGGACAATACTTGTGTTGGACTGGGGGGGTCACTTCTTCTGATACATCATTCACTCTTACCGAGTATCACATTTCTGAATTCCTAGGGGCAAATTCACTAAAGGGCAAATTTTCGCCAGCAAACGCTTCGCCACTTCACCAGGTGCAAATTCATTACCACTACGCAAATTCAGTAATATGCGAAGTTGTGTCTCTGCAGCCAGGAGCTGGCGAATTTTCGATAGCGTTACTCCGGCTGTGCGAACATTTCAGAGCAAATTGCCTAGCAAAATTTCGCTAGTTCTCTTACGCTTAGGTTGATTTGAATAGGGCGGGTACCTAAAAGTCATATGGACGTCTTTATTAGTAATGTAGGTGGAAATGCTTGAAGTGGCCACTTTTTTAAACACACGTCCAATGAGCCATAATTAAGACAAAAGAGATCCTCTAATGCCCTAGACATGAGCCCACCCTAAAACAAATGGGGCATGCCCCTCAAATTATTTTTAAAAAATTCCCCACACATAAATCTTTAATAGTGTGGAATTTTGAAGGCAATCCTGCTTTAAAAAAAGAAAAATCGCCATCGTTTTTTAAAATTTTAATGTATTTCCGGCATACGGGATAGGATGTCACTGACATATAAGTAAGGAAGATGTAGCTTTGTTTTATCAGTTCGCCTGGTTGAGGTGGCAAAGTAAAATCGGGCGAAGTTCAGTAAAATTCGCATCTTAGTGAATTTGCGGAGTAACGGCCGTTCACCAGAGCGAAAAGTCGCCTGTCGATAGGGTGGGAACGAACGCTAGCGTTGGTCTCGTTCACTAGCGAATTGTCCTCTACGCCTGTTAGTGAATTGGTGATGTCCCTGCAGATGAGATTTATGACGAATTGTCGCTAGCAACGGCCACTTCACACTTTAGTGAATCTGCCCCTATGTCTCCTACAGTATGATAAAATAGCAAATGACAATGAAAGGGCATTAAAACAAAGTAAACTATTTTAAATATTTATTCTGAAGAACATTCATATACCACTCAGTTAGCATATCAACACTGCGAAATACGCTTGTCATAAGTATCTGTTTTGTACTTTTTCCGCTGTCGTTACTTTCCGATGTTTTTTTTTCTTCTTTTGATCGTCTGCCAACTCGCCCTCTGACCCCGACGTGAGCAAAGGGTTAAATACCTCTTCACCCCTCCTCTCTCTCTCCCTCTCCCTCCTTCATTTTCTTTTTCATATGCCAAAACCAGAAATGGGTCGAAACGCCATTCAACAAGCGAACAAAAATCAAACAAACAAAAAAAAACAAAAAAAAAAAAAAAACAAATACCGTACGAAAGACTGAAAAGCAGAAATCGTGCAAGGAAAATTCTACAAAAAAAAAAGGCAGAAAAAAAAGAAACAATAAAAAAAAAAATGAATATCGCAACTTGTGGAGTGAAAAAAAAAAACACACCAATAAAATCCTTTTGATTTCTGAGTCTGTGTCTTTATTCCAAACCGACGGCTTACGAGACTGATAGGATGAGCAGCAGATGCTGTTAATATGAGAGCAGTATCTGGCAGTCACTGGGCTAACAAGCAGGACAAGCACATAAGCCCTGAGCTGCCTTAACTCAGGTTGGTGTTCAGGTCAGCATGCTCAAGGGGAGAGCTAGGTGAGTAGAGGCACATACAGTTGACAAGCATCTGCGGCCATTATCAGGGGCCATAAGCCTGCCAGGCCTACTTGCACTCACATGACCTGCTGTCTTTGTAGGCAGAGCTGCTCCTGCTAAAATACCGGCCTTAAACAAAGAAGGCTACTGTAAGATTTATTATATCTTAGCAGAACTGTCTAAACAAGGCATAGCAGAGATGTCAGTCAACTACAGGGCACCAGTGGGATAATGATATACAGTATATATATATAAAATGAAAAGTTTCCAGAAAGCCAGTTAGGGTGAGATTTGGGGAGATGTGTCCTTCTATATACACTTGAAAGCCCAGCTGGAAGAGGTTTAAAAACAGATTTGGTGTTCTGGACCAATGCTGTCCAGGTGTAAAGTGATACTGACATTAAAAGAACTACTTTTTTAAAATATTAATGTACATTAGGGGGCCGATTCACGAAATTCGAGTGAAGGGTTCGAATAAAAAAAAATTTGAATTTCAAAGTATTTTTTGGGTACTTCAACCATCGAATTGGTTAAATTTGATCGAATTCGATCGAATTCGAACGATTCGAATGATTAGAATTAAAAATCGTTCGACTATTCGACCATTCGATAGTCGAAGTACTGTCTCTTTAAAAAAAAATTTGATCCCCTAGTTCGGCAGCTAAAAGCTACCGAACTCAATATTAGCCTATGGGGAAGGTCCCCATAGGCTTGCTAAAGTTTTTTTCATCGAAGGATATTCATTCGATCGTTTTATTAAAATCCTTCGAATCGTTCGATTCGAAGGATTTAATCGTTCGATCGAATGAAAAATCCTTCGATCAATCGATCGAATTTTTAGCGCTAATTCGATATTCGAATTCGAAGGATTTAAATTCCCAGTCGAATATCGAGGGTTAATTAACCCTCGATATTCGACCCTTCGTGAATCGGCCCCTAAAAGTTACGTATAGGTCATGTTGTTTCCTGAGAGGTTTGTTTTTGTAAGTAATTGTTAGTTGAAGTTCATAAACATGACTGTCCCATCTCAGCCTGTCAGTTAAAGTTTCTAATGCTAACGGACTCCTGCTGCACAACTATGGCAGCCCCCTCATAGACAATCACAGGGAGTCCGATCCACTCCAGCACTGTGTCACTATATGAACTGTTCATCGTAGAGTTGTCCTGATAGGTTTCCCTGTCTCCTGTTCCATTCTGCCTGCCCTACGCTCCCTGTGTGTGCGCCACACTCTGCCCCCACTATGCTCCCTGTGTGTGTGCCATACTCTGTCTGCCCTATGCTTCCTATTAGTGATGTGCAGGCCAGCACACCTTTTGCGGGTTGCATGCAGGTTTGGGTTTAGCTCTTCTGCCTGTTCTCCCCGACTATAACCCTACACTGCCGGCTTCCTGCTTCCGGTTTTATATGCGCACGTGCGCCGATAAAACCAAAAGAGCAGGTCTATAAATAGAGCAGGGCAGGTGCGGGCAGGTTTGGGTTGGTTGCAGGCAGGTTTGGGTGGGTTGTGGGTGGGTTTAGGTTGGTTGTGGGCGGGTTTAGGTTGGTTGTGGGCGGGTTAGGATTGGTTGCGGACGGGTTTTGGTCAGGTGTGAGTGGAGTTTTTCTTGATCTGCACATCACTAGTGCATATGGTCTTGAAATTTCTTGTGGTAACATGGTTGTGGTTTAAAGTGGGTGTGGTTTAAAAACAGGGAGCGGTCAACACTGGCTTTCATTAACGGCCCTCCACCATGTAGGCAAGAAAAAATTCCACTTGGTAGCACAGAAGTTAGACAGCAGTGTCCTAGATATTTTAGGCACTAAGGCTGAATATTTGACATATCAATGTTTTTTCCTGTTTATCCTTGTTATGAGATAAAGCTGGCCATAGACGCAAAGATGGTATTCAAACGATCGGACTTCCCCATATCCCCACCTGCCATTAACCATTCAGATGAAATAAAGTAGTAAAAGAACAGATCAGCCGATGTTCTGCCCCTGACAGCAATCGTACGAGAGTTATGTCTGACAAAGCTGGTGACAGTCTCCCACTGTAAAACATACGATCGGCAATACACGCAGAGATATTATCGGCAGCCGACAGAAATCTTTTAACCTGTCTGATCGTCCAAACGACCGAAACGAACAATTTTGTGATTCTCACAGACGGTCCGAAAATCATACGAATCCTCCATTCGTACGATCGGTTCTTTGTGTCTATGGCCGGCTTTAGGCAAATCCTGGGCAAACAATAAATCTCCAAGGGGCCTTGAACTGAAAAATACCATTCTATTAGAGGAAGATCAATACCAGATCTGGAGTCAGTATAAGTCAGCAGTTGCCAAACTTTGAAGCCTGAAACTCAGCTTGAAAGTCAATTAGATACTCTTCAACCATATATTCTTGGAGCTATGGCTGAACGACTGACCATGTTATGAAATAAGGGATTCAGGATAATTAGTACACATCTGCCTGAATAACATGCTGAATGCAAGAGGCACAGGACTCTGTTCCATTATAAACTAATGGTGATGTACTAATCTGCTGCAAATTGACTTTAGTATCAGATCTTGATTGAGTCTTTAACTGTAAAGGTGGCTACAAATGCACAGATATTACCGTACGAAGCGTCATATGATATTCGGTGCGTGTATGTAGGGCTGCCATCAGAAATCACGGGCCCCCTACAAGATAAAGAAAAAAACATTGGTGACAAGTCCCCCCTACAAGTTATTTAAAGAGTATTGGTGGCCAGGGCCCCTACAAGTTATAAAAACAAATTAGCGCCAGGGCCCCTCAAAGTTATTAATAAAAAGAACATTAGTGGCCAGAGCCCCTACAAGTTATTAAAACAAATTAGTGCCCTGCAGAGACCCACGGATTACCAGCAAAAAAACAGGTAACCTGCGGGTTGCAGGTAGAACTTTCGGGTGCGAGTATAGACATGGGTTGGCAGTTTCAAATCTTATCAGTAGCTTTATTCCTTTAAATATGTTTTACTTTTTTTTACTGACCACACCTTCTTCTAATGATGTCACTTCCAGTATACAAAAAACAGAACTTCCTGTTTCTTGATGGTCAGCGGGTCGTGGATCGGGTTGCAGATAAGGCACTTGCAGGTCGGGTAGTGGGTCCAACATGTAGGTTGTGGGTTGTGTTTGGGTATCAAAAATTGGTTCCACGTAGGACTCTACTACAACTTATTAATAAATTGAACATTGGTGGCCAGGGCCCCTACAAGTTATAAAAAAAAATGGTGCCAGGGCCCCTACAAGTTATAAAAAAATGGTGCCAGGGCCCCTACAAGTTATTCCAAAAAAGAACAAAAAAGTCCAGGTAAAGCCCATTGAATAAGCTGGAGGGGAGGTTCAAACTTTAACAGCAACTTTTTGTTCAGGGATCCACACACGATTTTCTGCAATTTTCAGATGAAGGGAGGTTTTACTCCTTGAAAAGTTGATGTGAGTGAGAAAACTTCAGGCCTGCAGTGTACCCATTACATTACTTTGGAGGTTCAAACTTTACCCATCCAATACCCATACGGATTTACCGGGGCTTACACTTCACTGGCAAATCAGAGCAGTTAGAAAAATATGCAGGCACTGGAGGTACTGGCTGCCTTCCCTTCAGAAGTCTGCAGCTCACTGACAATGGGGGCCTGGCTATCCAAGTAAGTGCATTGCGGCCGGCCCCCCTTAATGCCCCAAGTCATCCAGGTCCGGTACAGTTGTACCCTCTGTCCCCCCAGATTGTGGCCCTGCATGTATGGTGGCAGAAGAGGCGACCGATATCGGCAAAATACTTGGATATCAGTAATCTTGTTGATCGGCAGAGATGGAAATTTTTGAAAAGGCTCCCAAACATCGAAACTGCTGAATCGTCACAAAGAGAAGGAATTCTTTGGTTTGTACCTGTCCTGTATATCTGATGATTCAGATCTTAAAGTTTATAATGAAAACGCTCTTTCCTGCTAACCAGATCGTAACTGTAACGTGTAACGTGTACCATAGCTGCAATTCACACACCTTAAAGCCTGATGTGATATTAAGAGTCATGTGACAGAAATGACATCACTGACCACTGATTGTGACTGATGACATCATTAAGCACCGTATATTTTTATTATATAATACAAAAGAGCCATAAATATTGTGCAAATTATTGTAGGGCCATTGTGCTGCACAGGCTTCTGGCTCTTAAACTGTATAATCCTCCAACTTCCCCTCAAGCTTTTTACAAAGCATGATTTTACACCAGAAAATCTTATATATTATTAATAAAGCATAACAGAAACAATAGCAAATATAATGTAACCCCCTACTTCAAAATAGGAACTACAGATGAGCTATGGGGTTATCATGTACTTATCTAAAATGATCATTGGTCCAAGAGCAAAGTTGAATTTGAGTTCTTAAAGAACCAGAGTAAGATAAAACTCGAAAATCGAATCAAACTTCCTAGTCTAATTTGACGGTTTTGACTATAAAAAAACCTAGAAAATTTGAATATATAAATTCGACCCTTGATAAATCTACCCCACAGAGTCAAACTGGGATGTCAGGGGCCTACCAGAAAACTTTGGACCATGGGCCACTTTCCAAACTATTATTCCTCCTCTCCTTGCTGAACCTCTTTATTCTGCTAGTTTTTTATATCTACTCATTATTAAGCATTTTTTCCCATAAAGAAGGAAATAGGGAATGACTATAAAATTGGTTAAATGATTAGAAGCAAGAGAGCCCATGGGAGTTCTCCTGGTATCCCAGTGGGCCAGTCCTACACTTGTTAGACATAAAAGCTAGAGTGACAAATGAGGTGTAACCCTAGTTTGACTTATATAGACAAACACCAACTAGAGGGGTAGCGCATGGGCTACACTGGACCTTCTTCCACCAGGATGGGCTTTCGCTAAGTGGAAAGAGCATGTGAGGGTGTTTGGCACCTCTATACTGCCAAAAGTGGAAAGGGTGGGTTTTTGCAAAGCTATAGAACGGGCTTTATAATATATAATATACTCACAAATGAGGTAGTCCGAAAAAAATGCCAGGTACAATGAAGGCTGTAGCTAGGGTTTCCACCTCTCTGGTTTTTACACTCGCTGTCTGGTTCGAAAATACCTGCCCGGTTTTCAGAAGTCTGAAAACCAAGTAAGCCTGTTCCCTGCTTCCTGACAGTTTTGGCCAATCACGGGCTGCCACATCACAGGCCCACCCATTAATGCCACTGGCCCACCCCTTTGTGTCATCAGCCTGCCTCTGACGTCATGGGTACAGCCACCTGCCCGGATTTCAAATGTAGAAAAGGTGGCAACCCTAGATGTAGCAGACAAAGCTGGTGCTATTTAAAGGAGAAGGAAAGTCGTCTTGCGCTTGGGGGTGCCAAATGTTAGGCACCCCCAAGTGAATGTATTTACTTACCTGAAACCCCCGGGCTGGTGCTCCTATCAGCAGAAAACTGCACTGGTCTGGGGTTATACCAGTGAGCACCATGGAGCGATCCTCTTCCGTCTTCCTACTTCTTCACGCGGCTACAAAAAGAACAAAAAGCTGAACTTTAGTGAAAAAGTTGACTATTTCGTTCAACTGCGCATGTGTTTGCTGGAAGAGGATCGTTCCGTGGTGCTCGCTGGAAGAACCCTGGGCCAGTGCAGTTTTCTGCTGATAGGAGCACTGGCCTGGGGTTTCAGGTAAGTAAATAAAATCACTTGGGGTGCCCCCAAGCGCAAGGCGACTTTTCTTCTCCTTTAAATAGCACCACTGAAGGAATGGCAGGGGAGGTGAAGTATCCCCTTCCAGGGTGTCAGTACCTCATGTGGTCTGGATCCCTACAATAGACGTGGAACAGGGATAGAACATTAACCTGTTTCCCTTGTCAGTACTGTGGTCCCTTCACTAAAGGCAAAGCAGAGCCTGACCAGAGCTACTTCCGTCAATCCTCCTTGGTGGAGCTTGAAGCTACTCTTTTTCATGGGGTCCCTGTTCCCCTGACTTCACTAAAAGGGTTGTCCCTTTAGGACCAAACACTTCTGGGGCCTTGTTGACTCCAGGCTCAATGAAACAACCACCCAGATCAACTGCTGCAGCCAAAGAGGAAGGATCTCTCCCTGCAAAGCACTTTGTTACAGAAATGCAGGATGTGGTCATCAAACTATGGCCAATGAATTGGGTATGTAAATAAGTTACAAAGTGTTACATGGGGTTTAACCCAGCAACAGGGAAATGAAGCCATAAGGGCCATTATACATAATATAACCAATGCTGGATTATTACTCTAGGGCAGTGATCCCCAACCAGTAGCATATGAGTAACATGTTGCTCACCAACCCCTTGGATGTTGCTCCCAATGGCCTCAAAACAGGTGCTTATTTTTGAAATTCAGGCTTGGAGGCAAGTTTTGGTTGTATAAAAACCAGGCGTTCTGCCAAACAGAGCCTTAATGTAGGTTGACAATCCACATAGGGGCTACTAAATGGCCAATCACAGCCCTTTTTTGGCACCCCAGGAACATTTTTCATGCTAGTGTTGCTCCCCAACTCCTTTTACTTCTGAATGTTTCTCATGGGTTCTAAAGGTTGGGGATACCTGCTCTAGGGGAATTAAGCCCAGACAAGCCCTGGAATTTAAAAAGACGCGGGCAATGTAGATCGCCATTGGCTTTCTATCTAACACCGGATGTGTTGCCAAGCTGGGAGGACATGGAAATACAAGGGTCGCTAATAGTGAACAGAAGGAAAGGATAGGCCAAGTTATGCACTTCATTAACCTTGAGTGGTACTTTGAAATCCTGACTAAAACAAAGCAGAGCCATGAGAGAAATCTAGTAGCCACCTTCAGGCAACGGGACATTGTTTGGTGGGCAGCGTGGAAACTTAGGTCAAAGCAGGCGTGCCCAGACACCAGCATAGGCTTGTTGGTCTAGGGGTATGATTCTTGCTTCTTGTGTGAGAGGTCCTGGGTTCAAATCCCCAAGGAGCCCTGGCTTTTAAAACGACCCAGCCACCATTGAGATCGGCATCGGCTTTCCAACCAAGATCAGATGCATTGCCGACCCGAAAGGGCATTGAAACACAAGGATCAATAAGAGACCGCAAAGGCAAGAGCTGCTTATGTGCCCCTGTCGTGCGGCAAACGTTCAACTCTAAGAGGGTCGAATTTCCTAATATTTTTTTATGGTCAAAACTCTCAAATTCGAATCGTGAATCATCCAAACTCGTTTCGAGTTTAAATTCGAATTTAGAGATTTATCACACTCTGGCCCTTTAAGAACTTGAATGCGACTTTTTACCACCTAAAACCTGCCAAGTTCATGTATAAGTCAACGGGAGATGTCCAGGGACCAATTTGGACATGTAAGTAGCCTTCCTGACATTCAAGTTTTTTTCAGAAAAAAAACGCAAATCGATTTTAGTCAAATTCTATTCGAATTCAATTCAAAAATGGCTGTTTGTCCTCTAGGATTGTTATCATTAGTGAAGTAAAGAGGTTTAAAATATGAACCAGATGAATGCTTAAAGGGGTTTTCCACCTTTTTGCAATTTGTCTTCATTCATTCATTATTATTTGTTGTTTTTTTAGTTATTTATCTTTTTATTCAGCAGCTCTTGCAATTTCAGCAAACTGGTTGCTAAGGTCCAAATGACCCTAACAACCATGCATTGATTTGAATAGGAGACTGGAATATGAATAGGAGAGGCCTGAATAGAAAGATGAGTAATAGAAAGTAGTAATAACAATACATTGTAACCTTACAGAACATTTGATATTTGGACGGGGTTTTTATAAGAAACCTGACTGTATGCAGTGAAATTGTTCCTTCATTTACTGCTGTGGATAGGAATTGTCAGACGGTCCCTAACTGCTGAGCAGGGAAACAATCATACTTAAGAACAGCAGGGGGAGCCCCCGTCTTACTTCCCAGCCATGCAGAACTCAAGCAGCTTTGTTTATGATGATCCCTAAGCAGCCCAGACCACACTGAGCATGTCCACAGTCTTAGTCTTGCAAAGATGTATAACAAAGTTACAAGATGGTGACCCCCTTTGGCCAACTATGAAAGCATAAATCATTTGTTTGATTAGGCTTGTGGTGCAGTAAGTTCATGTTTATATTTAGTATACAAAATACAGCATTTCTAGCTTTATTCTATTTTAGACTTTACATGCCCTTTAAAAGTGAACCACCCCTTTAATTTGATCGACTACGAAAAAGGTTAAGAAACACTGATCTAATGGATTGGCACAGCCATTGTTTGGTGGATCAATAAGTGGTCAGGTAACGCTAAGGGCAGAGACATGGTCAGATTCGGGGAGATAAGTCGCGCGGCGACAAATCTCCTCTTCTTCAGCGTGACTAATCTCCCCAAACTGACTTCCCGCGGCTAGAATGTAAATTGCAGGCGGGATGGCTCTCGGATCACTTCATTTTCCGAAAACAAATCAATACGAGTGCCATCCTGCCGGCGATTTACATTCTAGCTGGCGGGAAGTCAGTTTGGGGAGATTAGTCGCCCCGAGGAAGAGGAGATTTGTCGCCGGGCAACTAATCTCCCTGAGTCCGTGTGTCTCTGCCCTAACAGATCCATCTGTGCTACAGTGAGGGCATCCTGAAAATATGTGCTACAGGTGAGTTCTGAATAAGCGCTGCATCTGGCGTACAACAGTTTCTTTGTTGATTTAGTAATAATGTGCTCTCTGTCTAGCAGTCATCCCCTGTTCCCAATCTGCTCACATAATTATATAAACCCATACACAGTAACTGGGAGACTGGAGACAGGAGCTTGTCTGGGATTCTATTGTTTTGCATTTCTGGGAAGCCATGTTTGGTAAATAATCTTGTATTAGCAGCACTGTGTAGAAAACAAAGTTCTTAAGGGGGTATTCGTTCTTTGGCATGATGTACACAGTTTCCAGCTCTTCATTTATTATTTTTAGGGGGTTATTTACTAAACTCCGAATGCAAAAATCCCAAAAAATTCATGATTTTTTTTATAAAATCGAACTTTTAAAAAAGCACAATTTTTTCGGAATTTATTAAACCCCAAGGATGGAAGTCAAAATTAGAAAATCCAGCATCTCAGACCTGTCGGGGTTGCATATAAGTCAATGCGAGAAGTCCCAATGATTATTTGATGTGCGCTGGGTTTCGTGCAAATCCCTGAAGTTTTCTGATTTTTCCGGCAAATAAGCATAATAAATAGGGATGGGCGAATTTGACCAGTTTCGCTTCACCAAAAATTCGCCGCCGGCGAAATGTCGCAGACGCCCATTAAAGTCTATGGGCGTCAAAAAAAATTTGGCGCGCGGCGAAACTGTTTTGACGCACATCTTTTTTTTGACGCACGCCGCCATACAAGTCTATGGGCGTCATTTTTTCGGCGAAACGAGGCGAAAAAATTCGCCCATCCCTTATAATATATCTGAGTTTTAGGGTGAAAAAATCAAAAAAATCGTGAAAATCGGATTTTTTCATGCGATGCAAATTTTCTGGAAAATGAAATAATAAATAAGCATAAAAAACCCAAGTGGATTTGATCGGAGTTTATAGCAGAGAATGTTGAGATAAAATGGTACTTTAATAAATAACCCCCTTAGTGTCATTTAGTCATTTAACTCTTCATTTTCCACAGCTGCCCAGTTTAAAGGGGTTGTTCACCTTTAAATTAACTTTAGAATGATATAGAGATTGATATGCAACTTGCATTTGGTTTTCATTTTTTTATTATTTGTGGTTTTTGAGTGTTTAGGCTTTTTTGTTCAGCAGCTCTTTTTTTTTTTTTGGTTTGCAAGTTCAGCAATCTGGTTGCTAGGGTCTGAACTACCCTAGCAACCATGCACTGATTTGAATAAGAGACTGGAATATGAATAGGAGAGGCCTGAATAGAAAGATGAGTAATAAAAAACAATAACAATACATTTGATTGTAGCCTTACACTGCATTTGTTTTTTTATATGCCCCCCCCCTTTGAAAGCTCAGAAGAAGAAGGCAAATAATTAAAAAAACATAAAAAAGAAGATAAAGAAAAATGAAGACCAATTGAAAAGTTGCTTAGAATTAGCCATTCTATAACATACGTTAACTTAAAGGTTGAACCACCCCTTTAAGATCAAGTTGGCTGTTTGGGTGGCTGATAGCAGCAATCAGTTGGTTTGAATACCAGGCCACTAGATGACTAACAGAGGATGGGAATACAAGATACCGTTATGGGATCCCTTATCTGGAAAGCTCCGGAAAGTGTCCCATAGACACATTCGTTTTTCAGCCATGTATAGTAATTGTAGTCAATGGAAGCTGTATAACCTCTCCTGGATCTGGAGCTGTGCTCCGTATTGTCTCAGTTCTAGTAGTCATGTAATAAATTCCCCTGTATTAGACACTTATCTAAACCCAAGTGTTATAGGAGTGATCCAGGGCAACCCAAGCATGATGTTAGACAAAAAGCCTATCCAAGAAACTCACTACAAATATGTTTATAGTTGGAATGCACTGTACTGGCCACAGGGCCGCCATCAGGGGGGTACAGGAGGTCAGTGTCGTAACTAGAGGGGGACGGGCCCTGGTGCGTGACGCACAGCCAGGCCCCCGCCCCCCTCTGTACACACTGGATTTCAGTGGCGCGCGGGCCCTGGCCCACTCGCACTCCCTGCTCCCCCGGTAGTTCCGCCACTGCAGGAGGTACATGTGTACCGGCCCGGGCCTGAATGGGGACCCGGTAGTGCTGAACTTTTCGAAAGACAGCGCCGAAGCTGTGCCACCTCCTTCCAAAGTCCCGAACAGCCAGTGGAAGTGCCGAAAAGCTGAACAGCCAAAGTCCCGAACAGCCGAAATGCGGAAGTGCCGCAAGTTACGAAGTCCCAAAGCGTTGAAAAGACCGAAGCCGAATCCCGAAACGGCGAAAAGACCCGAAGCCCCGAAAACAGCCAAAGTTGAAGTCCTGAAGCGGAGAAAAGACGAACTTGAAATCCTAAAGCCACGAGTTCAATTCCTCTGAACACCAATGTGTGTTTTTTTTTGTTTTTTTGAATCCGCTGGCCACCAATGTATATAATCTATAGGCCCCTGCCACCAATGTTTTTTTTTTTTAAATATTCTTTGGGACCCCAATTTTTTTTAGCTTGTAGGGGGGGCCCTGGCGCCAATGTTTTTTTAAAAAAATGTTCTTTGGGGACCCAATTTTTTAACTTGTAAGGGGGGCCCTGGCGCCAATGTTTTTTTAAAAAATAATCTTTGGGGCCGACTTTTTTTTAACTGTGAGGAGGCATGAGTGATTTGTGTGCAACTAACTACTCTTAAAGCAAAGGCATAAATAACCACACGGAGACAAAGACTTCCATTCGAATGGGTGAGCGTTGGCCACAGCTTTTGTTTTAAACATGTTATTATTCTTTCCGTTAACCATAAACCAAAAAACTTGCCATTAGATCACCGGGAGGGTGGGTGGGCAGCTCCAGGATACAGAAGGGCCCCTCCACCGCCTGAGGAAGCAGCAGTTGCTGCTGCCCCCCCCTCCCCCAGAAATTCGCTCTTAAAGTACCAGGAGCAGCATTTTTGCTGCCCCTGGTACCTAGTGGGACACTGCCGCCTGAGGCGACAGCCTCAACTTGCCTCATTGGCGAAGCACCCCTGGAAGAGGGTAAGGCACTTCTATTCTTTATAACAACCCTCCCCTTCCGATGCCTACCAATCCCAATTCAGGATTACGCTATCCAGAAATCCCAGCTTCCATACAGCCACCCCTCCTCCCAGTCCCAAGAAACCTTCGCTAGGCACCCTTTGGTTCCCTCCATAACCCAACTCTGTTACCAACATACCATTCATCATATGTATTAATAGATAAACGATTTTCACCCTTTATGCTGGACCACATTTAAAAACTGTGCGCCCCTAGGCCACTCAGCCCCCCCCCCGCACCTAACCCGCTTCCCCCCATACCAGACGCACACCCAACCCGATCTGTTTGTACCCAACCCACTCCCCCCACACGACCCACTCCGCTCGCAACCAACCCTCTCCCCTACTACACCAACCTGCTTACGACCTGCTCCCCCATACCCCACCCACTCGCATAGCACAACTGCTCACCCCCCTTGCCCTCGCAGCTCCGTGTTTGTCGCCTGGAGACTCAAACAACTGCCAAAATCTCCCGCCCAGTCCCCAATTCAGATGCAGCCAGCGTGTGACATGCCGCCCCCAGCTAGGGTTGTCACCTTTTCTGGAAAAAAATACTGGCTTTCCTATATATTTGTCTTTTTTCTCTATTAATAACATTGGGATCAACCATCATTAATACTGGCCAGGACAGTAAAATACAAGCCAGGTTGCAACCCTACCCCCAGCTCTCTGCCACCCTAGGCCTGGGCTTTTGTGGCCTGTTCACAATCCGGGCCTGCCTTTATGGCTGTTAATGTTTAGAACTGTCATGAGCATTGCACGGCTTACGGACCTGTATATGAGTTGGTCAATACGCAAGTGTGTTCTTGTCCTGAGCTGCCACCCAGTGGCCATTATTCCAATTGCACTGGAAAACTACTGGAGATGTACGACCTCCTTATATTTATGGAACCCACCAGATGCAACTATTGAACAACAGCAGACTTACTCAGTCTGGAGGTAATGAGGGCCTTTACTGCAATGTGTACTAATTTAATAGGAGTAGGGACAATATAGACCTCGATCACATTCAAAATAGGCCCTGGCATTTTGGGTACACAGACAGTGTCAGACTGGCCCACCAGGATACCAGGAAAACTCCCGGTGAGCCAAAGTGTAAGTGGGCCCTCATGCTGCTAAACTTTTGGCCTATTTCATGGCCATTTTATGAGAACAAAGAGGCTAAATAGATGGAATAATATATTATAGTATGTGAAGAAAACAAACTAGTAGAATAGAGGTTGATTGAGGAGATGAAGCATATTAGTACTTACAGTGGGCCCCTGGTCTAAGGTTTTATGGTGGGCCCCTGGTCTAAGGCTTTTGGGTGGGCCCCTGGTGTCCCAGTCCGACACTGTACACAGAGGCCCAAAAAGCCCCCTGCCAGCCCCATGAATAGTGGCTTTCTATGGCATCTTATAGCTGCCCCCCTGGCTCTTTGCCAGAACCCACAGCTGGCCAGTCCGGGCTTGGTTTACAGCATAATATCAGATCGCTTTAAGATAAACTGTCCCTTGGATTTAGCTGTAAATAATATGAGATAATTACACGGCTGCACTAAGGAAGCATCAGCAACTTGATTATTATAAGGCAGAAGGCTTTACAGGTTTGACTCAGCAGTTCAACTGTATTACAAGAGTGTTAAAAGTGATGCTTTTTGAATGAAGGCATCTACCTTTTTCAAATAAACAAAAATAGTGTGCATTTGGCTCTTGAAAAAATATATATATTTAGTATCCGGAAATGTAAAATCCCCATATGGTCTCGTAATCAAACTCCAGTTCCAGGTTTACCAAAATTGGATTGATTCAAAAATAATTGAAAGAGACCCATGGTATAGTAAATACAGTTGCAAAAATCATTTTAAAAATGAAAAGATATTTACCTTTTTTCCCCCACCCCAAGGGGAGGTGGCACTTTCATTTCTTCTGAGCCTTGCAACGGATCGACATGTCGGTATCAACGAGATCCAGGCTTTTGGCCGCGACCTCCTCAGTCCTCTGTCGACCATCAAAACAAAAAGTAACCGCTTACTGGACTTCTAAGGAGTGCTGAATGTGGGGACAAACTTTAATGCCTAATTAGTAAATTGCAAGGAGCATCCTGGGTACAAACATTATAAATACAATAATCTCGATTATGTTCAACCGCATACACCATATTGTCAGAAACCATAGTGCAATGTACAATTACGAGCTGAATCCCTTAGACACTTTATTTTCACAGGAAGAAATACTCAAACAATTAAATAATGGCAAAGTTAATGAGGCCCCTGGGACAGATGGTATTCACCCAAGACTAAGCACACAACTCACAAACTGTTAGGCGCTTCCTTTTCATTTACATGGACTCTCAATAGCATAAAGCAGATGCTGAGACAGTAATTAAGGAAGGCTGGAAACTAGGGAATTGTCAACCTAAAAGTCTAACGTCAGTAACGGAGAAGCTCTCAAAAAGAGCCTGTGTTCCACTATAGATTACTGACAATAGTGATATATTATATATCAAGCAGTTGAAATGAAAATCTAGCCATGGCAAACATGAGTGCCCTTATTTATCAGTAATTTGGAGTAAATGAGAAATTTGACAATAGGAAAAGATTCTGGCACCAGGGAAAGAATTTAGTTCATCTTTGAAATAAATGTTAGTACCGTATATACTCGAGTATAAGCCGTCCCGAGTATAAGCCGAGGTACCTAATTTTACCTCCAAAAACTGGGAAAGCTTATTGACTCGAGTATAAGCCGAGGGTGAGAAATGCAGCAGCTTCTGGTAATTTCAATCTCGTTTTTGGATGACTATTCTTAGGCGCCGGCTACTATTCTAAGGCGCCGGCTACTATTCTAAGGCGCCGGCGAATATTCTTAGGCGCCGGCTATTATTCTAAGGTGCCGGCTACTATTCTAAGGCGCCCGCGACCGTTTTTGCGCTTGACCCGAGTATAAGCCGAGGTAGAGTTTTTCAGCATATTTTGGGGGCTGAAAAACTCGGCTTATACTCGAGTATATACGGTATGATGTAGAGATTGAAATTCCATGACAATTTGCAATTGGTTTTCATTTTTTTATTATTTGTGTATTTTGTGCCATTTTGCTTTTTATTTAGCAGCTCTCTAGTTTGCAATTTCAGCAATCTGGTTGCTAGCGTCCAAATTACCCCAGCAACCATGCATTGATTTGAATAAGAGACTGGAATATGAAGAGTGGAGGGCTTGAATGGAAAGACGAGTAATAAAAAAAAAGTAGCAATAGGAATACATTTGTAGCCTTACAGAACATTTGTCTTTAAGAAGGGGTCAGTGACCTCTATTTGAAAGCTGAAAAAAGTCAGAAAACCAAGGAAAATATTTAAAAAAACTTTTAAAAAATAAATAATGATGACCAATTGAAAAGTTGGTTGTCATTCTATAACATACTAAGGGGCAGATTTATTGAAGGTCAAGCTGTTTTTTAAATTCGAGTTTTCAAGGCTATTTTTCAGTCAAATCTTGAAATTTTGGGTTAAAACAAAAACTTGAAAAATCACGAATTTTTTAAGATTTATTATACCCCGAAGCTACAACTAGCTTGAATCTGAAAATACACCATCTAATACCTGTCGAGGTCATGTAGAAGTCAATGGTAGAGGTCCCTTGAACCAGTGGAAGATGTTAATAGCCTTCATGTGAGTTTTTTTCAGTGGGTTTCGCTTGAAAACTCGATTGATTAGAGGTTTTTTTTCGCTGAAAACTCAATCAATTTGAGTTTTCAGGTTGTTACTGTCAAGAACCTTGTCCGGAGCGCCTGCAGGCACGTCTATTCCTTGCGGCACCTGAATCAAGATGGCAGCGCCCATAGCCTGCACATGGGCAGCAGGGGCGTCGGCATGATGACGTCATGCGGTTCGGCGCCAAATTAAAACTTAAAAGACGCCCAGGACGCCGGTTCAATGACAGTGTATAAGTTCTATTTGTTAACGTTCCTGGGTGCTCTATAATTCTATTTGGATTGATTACTAGATTTTGATATTGCCTGGACCATTATTTATTCCACCTGCCTTAGAACTCTTGCCTGGATTTGGATCACAACTTTGCCTGAACCCTTTTGTACTGCAATCTTGGACTTTACTCCTAAAGATTCCTCCTTGGTCCTGACTACTCCCCGCAGGGAGCCATTGACAGTTACACTGATTCGAGTTTTTTACATTCGAGAAATCTTTCATGTGCTGTTAATATGAATTAATCTCGTTACAACAGCGCCACCTGCTGGTCATTTTCTGACCAGTCTGAACACCAAGCAGTCAAGGAAGTTGTCAGGAGAAAGAAAGAGGCTGCTCTGATGTTCTTTTGCTTGGGAAAAAAATTTAGAAACCTTTCTCAAATCTTTCCTAAGGGGAAAAACATCAGAGCAGCCTTTCTTTCTTTCTCATGACAACTTCCTTTACCAATTGGTGGTCAGAAAATGGCCAGCAGGTGGCGCTGTTGTAACCAACTTCATTCATATTAACAGCACGTTTCCTTTAATATCTTGGAATAAAAAGAAAATAAATAATGAAAAAATGTAAATTGCTAAATTTCTTAGAATAGCACCCCCATCATTTTTACTTTCTCTAATTTTAAAGTTTTACTTATCCTTTAAATGACAAGTGTCTTATTTTAATTAGAAACCCCCTGTAGTATAGTCATAAGAGTATTTTCCTCCAAGTCAAAAGAGACAGACATGATATAAAACAAAAACTAGAAGTAGCAACGGGATTTGCATTTTCACCTAGAAGGATCCTGTAGGCACAATAATTCACTTCTGCATGCTGGGTATAAAGGATACTGGTCAGGGGTGTCCAAACTTTTCGCTTCCCTGGGCCCCTTTGGAAAAAGAAAGATTGTCTGGGGCCAAACATGAAATACACAAACACTTTTGATTTGTAAAAGGAAAGAAAATACACAGAAAAGAACTACAATACCAGTTGGATAACCAGATGGAGCTATACACTGGAATATGGTACACCTGGATAATAAATAGACTTATTATTACATTATTATGATGTTTCCTGGGGAACTGAGCGTTTCAAGCTGGGCCGCATTCATATCCATCCTGGGCCTCGGGCCACAGGTTGGACACCCTTGATATAGGTGATCGGATAAGAAAACCTACGAGCTCATAGATTTTCCCGTAGTAATTTTCAAAGGTGGCAGTAGTCTAACGGCTCAGGAGGGTTGAAGGAGAAACCATGGAGGAAGCTGTATATAGAAAAGTCCAATTCATGGGGTTCGAGGGATTAAGAGTTCACAGTCGATTTCCAGGCAAAAGATCAGGTCAGATTTCTTGTTAGAGGCCACCTCCCCTGTCCAGTCACACGCATGCACACCTATCAATTTGACGCAAGACAGGAAGCACAGGAGATTTCTTGTGCACCTAGACCTGAGTGCCCCATGCAAGCTTAAACGGCATGTAAAGGCAAAAAAATAAAATCCCATTTTTACTTTCTTTAATAAAAAAACCAGACTGTATGCAGTGAAATTCTCTCTTCATTTACTGCGGTGGATAGGAATTGTCAGACGGTCCCTAACTGCTGAGCAGGGAAACAATCATACTTATGAACAGCAGGGGGAGCCCCCGCCTTACTTCCCAGCCATGCAGAACTTAAGCAGCTTTGTTTATGACGATCCCTAAGCAGCCCAGACCACACTGAGCATGTGCACAGTCTTAGGGGCAAATTCACTAAACGCCGAAGCGCCTAACGCTAGCGTGAATTTGCCAGCATTTTCGTTAATTCGCAGATTCATTAACGGACGCTGGTGTAACTTCGCTAGTGTTACTTCGCAACCTTACGCCTGGCAAATTTGTGCAACGGACGTAACTACGCAAATTCACTAATGTGCGCATTGTTCTGAACGCTACCTTTTACGCCAGACTTCCTTCGCCACCTCAGACCAGGCGAAGTGCAATAGAGTAGATAGGGATTGCTTCAAAAAAAGTGAAAACATTTTCTAAGTCCCAAAAAACACTGGCGTTTTTTAATTTTTTATGGGTGATAGGCTGAAAAAGATCGAAAAATTTTTTGGGGCTCCCCTCCTTCCCCCCTACATTTCCTAACTCATGGCACATTAACTATACAG
The DNA here is from genome assembly GCA_038501925.1 of Xenopus petersii. NCBI lineage: Eukaryota > Metazoa > Chordata > Amphibia > Anura > Pipidae > Xenopus > Xenopus petersii. The sequence goes on along the minus strand of CM076676.1, from coordinate 141,661,054 downwards.
TGGGCACATGTGTAGGGCAAAATACAAATTTTATTTGCTGTTTTGAAGGTTTCCCAGGCTTGTGTAGTGCTGCTACATATACCTCCATTGTAACTTCAATTTGGCGCCGTATGCAAATTATTATTGCTTAGTGAATTAACACTAGTGCAACTTCACATACTTACGCTTCCCCTGAGCGCAACTTCAGATTTTAGCATAGCACTGGCGAAAATACGCCTGGTGCAGCAAAGCGGACGCTGGCGCAACTACGAGGCTTAGTGAATTTGCCCATTAGTCTTGCAAAGATGTATAACAAAGTTACAAGATGGTGACCCCCTGTGGCCAACTTTGAAAGCATAAATTATTTGTTTGATTAGGCTTGTGGTGCAGTAAGTTCATGTTTATATTTAGTATACAAAATACAACATTTCTAGCCTTATTCTATTTTAGACTTTACATGCCCTTTAAGGTGCAGCTGGGCGGCATGTTGCCTCTTAATATGCACAGCCCTGGGCCTAGGCCTTTGTTGCCTTGCCACAAATCCGGGCCTGATCAGGGCAGGCGGATAATAGCAAAGTCAGAATCAAAGTAAGAGAAACCAGTAGAACAAAATAACAATTTAGAACAAACGGGAACTTTTAGCAAGAAGGACCTATATTCGGGCATTGAACCCAGATCACTGGCATTCTTTTATTTTGAATTTTCAAGCCGATGAAGTCAGTTCACGGCCATGATCGCAAAAAATGCTCTTGTTCACAGCAAAAAAGTTGCTGTGAACAGGAGCATTTTTTTGCAATCATATGTTATCCTCTGCAACAGAACTCAATTGAGACAAAACAATTTGGGATTTTTCACACAGTTGCTATTGTGATTTGTTGTGATTATTCTCTATTCTATTTTCTAAAGTGGTCTTGGCAAACGGGCACTCTAATGTTCAGCTATGCAGGTTGGTTCATGGAGGCCCATATTTTAGTGGTATTTGAGCTTGTTGAAACCACGATTAAACTCAATTTCTCTAAAACCAAGAATGCCATGAAAGTTTTTAAAAGATCCAAATTTAAAAAGTATAAACGGGAAAAAAACACTGATGGGCAGATTTAAAAAAAGATTTTCGAGCTATTTTTTGTGTACTTCGACTAGGGAATACTCCAAATTTGATTTTCATTTATTTATCATGTACTGTCTCTTTAAAAATTCGACTTCAACCATTCGCCATCTAAAAACTGCCTAATTGCTGTTTTAGCCTATGGGGGACCTCCTAGAACCCATATGGAGTCAATTGGTGAACTTTGAAAAATCTAAGTTTTTTTGGGAAAAACGTAGAAGCGAATTCGATCGAATGCGCTATTCCTTCAAATGATTCGAATTCGGCCGAATACGGACCAATTCCTTCAAATGATTCGAATTCGGCCAAATACGGACCTATTCCTTCGAATGATTTGAAATTCGGCCGAATACAGACCAATTCGTTCGAAAACTGACCTATTTGACCAAAAAAAAACTTCGACTTAATTTCGGTTGGCCCTTTTGAATTCGAATTTCTAAGTTTTTTCAATTCGAAATTCGATCCTTGATAAATATGCCCCTGAATGAAAAAAAAATGAATATCCCTAATACCTCTAACAATTTGAGTTTTTAGAACAATTATTAGCAAAAATTTCAGATCAGTCAGGTTTAATGCTGACAGTTGGTGAACAGAAAATTTTTAAGTCTTGCCCTATTCTCATCTTGATTGAGGCGTAGGATCTGACTGAGCTATACTAAGGCATTCAACTTCTTGGTTGTAAACCACTCACTTAGCTCTGGCTCTGTGTTTAGTATCACTGTCCTGCTAGAAGGTGAACCTCTGCCCCGAGTCACCTTCTGATCAAAAGAGCTGAGTATTGTTGGTTTGCATTTTCTAGGCAGAGTCATAGTAGTCTGCTTCCATTCCATCTGCGTTTTGGGAAATTTTTAGTAATCATCTGTATTAATTACTAATCAGCCTTATATTGTGACATTTCTATTCTATGTGTACTGTATATTGTGAGTGGGTCCCTAAGCTCAGTAAGTGACAGCAGCACAGAGCATGTGCAGTGAATCAGCAGAAAAGAAGATGGGGAGCATCTTTGGAGACACAGATATTCCCTGCTAAAAGGCTGTGGTTGCCTTGGTCTGGTACAGAAGCACAAAGCATAATGTACAGCATTTCTAGCCTACATTTTTCGTTAACGTTTAGTTCTCCTTTAAGCTTGGCTCTTCCTCTCTAGCCTCTAGCCTATGGAAGGATTGCTCTGTTCCCAGCCCAGCGTCACTGAAACTGCAGAGGTCTTTTAGCCATGTCAAAGGGTCGGGTCAAAGCAGGTTCGCAAGGCTGGGGGCAGCTTTCAGGGAAAATATTCCGGGTGCAGCAACTACTTGATACTGACACGTTCTTATGATTTTTTTTATAGGAAACTGTCGGTATTGCTTTAAGCTATGTCATCTGGTATGGTGCCTATGGATTGGAGAAAAGCTGATGTTATTCCAATATTTAAAAAGGGATTACGATCTCAGCCTGGCAAGTATAGGCCAGTAAGCTTGACATCTGTGGTGGGCAAATTATTTGAAGACTTGTTAAGGGATCACATTCAAAATGTTGTCCTAATGAATGGCATTATGAGCAACAATCAGCATGGCTTTATGAAGGATTGGTCATGTCAGACGAATTTGATTGCATTTTATGATGAGGTAAGTAAGATTCTGGACAGTGGGGGGGCAGTAGGTGTGATCTATTTGGATTTTGCCAAAGCGTTTGATACTGTGCCCCACAAACGACTGCTTTCTAAACGAAGGTCTGTTGGGCTTAATGAAGTCGTTTGCACATGTATAGGAAACTGGCTACAGGATCGGGTACAGAGGGTGGTTGTTAATGGGACATTCTCTACTTGGAGTAAGGTTCTTAGTGGGGTCCCCCAGGGCTCAGTATTGGTCCACTTTTATTTAACTTGTTCATTAATGACTTAGGGGAAGGTGTTGTAAGTAATGTATCAGTGTTTGCAGATGACACAAAATTATCCAGCCCAATTAATTCCATCCAGGATGTGGCACTTGCAACAGGATCTTGACAAACTGGCAATCTGGGCAGCTAAGTGGCAAATGAGATTCAATGTTGATAAATGTAAAGTCATGCACCTGGGATGTAAAAATATCCACTTATACCCTTAATGGGACTGCACTAGGCAAATCCATTATGGAAAAGGACCTTGGAGTCCTTGTAGATGATAAACTTGGCTGTAGCAAGCAATGCCAGTCAGCAGCATCAAGGGCAAATAAGGTCTTGAGCTGTATTAAAAGGGGCATAGAGTCAAGGGAGGAGGGGGTCATTCTTCCACTGTATAGAGCACTTGTAAGGCCCCATCTAGAATATGCCGTACAGTTTTGTTCTCCATCACTCAAACAGGACATTATTGTATTAGAGAGGGTACAGAGAAGGGCAACTAAGCTGGTAAAAGGTATTGAAAATCTTAGCTATGAGGAAAGACTGGCCAAATTGGGGATATTCACGCTGGAGAAGAGGCGCTTAAGGGGTGATATGATGACTATGTATAAATATATAAGGGGATCATATAATAATCTCTCTAATGCTTTATTTATCAGTAGGTCTTTCCAGCTGACACAAGGTCACCCATTCCGATTAGAAGAAAAGAGGTTCCGCCTAAATATTCGGAAGGGGTTTTTTACAGTGAGAGCTGTGAAGATATGGAATTCTCTCCCTGAATCAGTGGTACAGGCTGATACATTAGATAGCTTTAAGAAGGGCTTGGATGGCTTTTTAGCAAGTAAGGGAATACAGGGTTATGGGAAATAGCTCATAGTACAAGTTGATCCAGGGACTAGTCCGATTGCCATTTTGGAGTCAGGAAGGAATTTTTCCCCCTCTGAGGCAAATTGGAGAGGCTTCAGATGGGTTTTTTTTGCCTTCCTCTGGATCAACTGGCAGATAGGTAGTTAATAAAAAAAAAAGGTTGAACTCGATGGACATGTCTTTTTTCAACCTTACTTACTATGTTACTATGTATTCTATCCCTCATCTTCCCTCTCTGTTGCTTTCCACATTCTATGTCGTGTTCCACAGTTCCTCCACTGCCCACAAGGGCTACTACTTCAACTATCCACACTGTTTTTCTCTTGATGTCCCCTTGTTACTCAGTCTGAGCTTCACAACAGCTTTATCTCCACAATCATGAACATTACCAGCTCTGAAGGCAGGCTGGATTATATACTCTGCCTTGTGACGTCCCAATTTTATCTTGAGAGACTGTGACATTGAAAAACGTGGCGGAAATAGGGTAGCCACGTTTTTTTGAAAAAAAGAATACCGTCCTTCCTATATATTTAGATATTTTACCTATTAATAACTGGGGTCAAGCACATAGGGGTTGAGGAGGTTACACAAGCCAACCCACACACCACTAGCATACCTCCCAACTAGGGCGGCCACCTTTTCTGGAAAAAAAATACTGGCCTTCCTATATATTTATCTTTTTTCCCTATTAATAACATTGGGATTTTGCCGGTTTGGCCAGTAAAAATGATGGTTGATCCCAATGCTATTAAAAGGGAATAAAGAGAAATATATAGGAAGGCCGGTATTTTTTTTCCAGAATAGGTGGCGACCCTACTCCCAACATTTAGCTGAAAACATGATTTCCTTAGCAACTTTCTCCAATTGGCTTGGTAACAACATAAAACTTGCTTAAAGGGCATGTAAAGTCTAAAATAGAATAAGGCTAGCAATGCTGTATTTTGTATACTAAATATAAACATGAACTTACTGCACCACAAGCCTAATCAAACAAATGATTTATGCTTTCAAAGTTGGCTACAGGGGGTCACCATCTTGTAACTTTGTTCAACATCTTTGCAAGACTAAGACTGTGCACATGCTCAGTGTGTATATATATATATATATATATAGATATTCGACCATCGAAGTAGAATAGAATATCGAAGTCGAAGGATTTACCACATTTAGTTCGATTGAACGATCGAAGGAAAAATCTAACGATTTTCCTTCGATCAAAAAATGCTTAGAAAGCTTATGGGGAAGGTCCCCATAGGTTAACATTGATGCTCGGTAGGTTTTAGTTGGCGAAGTAGGTAGTCGAAGTTTTTTTTAAAGAGACAGTACTTCGACTATTGAATAGTCGAACGATTTTTACTTAGAATCAAAGTCGAAGGCGTAGTCGAAGGTCGAAGTAGCCAAAAAAAACCTTCGAAATTCAAAGTTTTTTTCAATCGAATCCTTCACTCGAGCTTAGTAAATGTGCCCCTAAGACTGTGCACATGCTCAGTGTGGTCTGGGCTGCTTAGGGATCGTCATAAACAAAGCTGCTTGAGTTCTGCATGGCTGGGAAGTAAGGCGGGGGCTCCCCCTGCTGTTCACAGTACACATTTTTTAATTAAAGTATATTGGGGATAGGTTTCTTTTTCATTAAAGAAAGTAAAAAATGGGATTTTATTTTTTTGACTTTACATGGCCTTTAAACTGAATCCTCTGCTATAGTATCTCCTGCCCACTCAAAATAGCCCCAGATCAATGCCGCTGCCTCTAAAACATTGGCAAAAGACACTTTTCATAAACATAAATGAAAGATACTAATCAATAAGTGATTAGCAGTGCCCTCTGCCTCCTCTATAGTTACAGTCCTGTTCTTCCCGCTTCCCACCACACACATTTATTCTAATTTCCCGCGCAATACTCCCTTAACCGGAAGTGCGTACGCCTGAACAGGAAAAAAAAAAACACCTGACGCGGCAACAAACGTCAAGTCGCGCGGGAAGAAAACAGGATTATCCAATCAAAAGTAAGAGCGGCTGCGTGTCCCAGTCCACGTGATCGTAGCAGTATAATCTTACGGCCATCTTTAATGTGGTTATGGAATAAATGTTGGCTTTTAGACATCGAAGACCTTTTTAATGGATTTGGTTTTGTAAAGCGGAGTCATAGATATTTGTGTAGAACCCTTATACCTCTGTTTATAAGCTTGTTTCGATAAGTGGGTGGTAATGCGTTTCACGCTGGTTGACCTCTACCCAGCACCGCCTTTTCCACCTCATTGGCGAGTCAGTCAGAAGGAGGGGCTTCCGGCTCAGAGGGGGCGGGTTTTGGGGGCGCGTTAGGAGAGGGGTTGGAAGTGAGGCGCCGGCGCGCGCGGGAGACAAAACGGAGGGCGGGAAAGAAGGAGCGGGGTGTGTGTGAGAGAGCTGCACCGAGTGTTACCGGACAAGGAGGAGAGACGGAAAAAGGTGATTGGCTGTTGTTTGTTATTCTGTTTATACCTCACTTCCCTGTCACCTTTGGACGCTTCCAAATGGCTCGTGTCCAACGTGTGGCCCTCCAGCTCTTCAGCTTCAACTCTCTGTAGTGTTTGAACTGAAAGGGCCACAGGCTGGGCGGCATGTACTCTCTGTCTAGCAACTGCTATTACTATTATTATCATATTATTGCAATTATCTGGTGTATTACAACATGGGCGTGGCTAATATGTCTCATTTGTAAGCATCCCCCAATTACTTTCATTTGAGCCCCCATCTGGACCATCATTGGCTTATTCACATCAAAAATACACTTTCCTACAACTTTAAAGTCCCATTTGGTTCTGATTAGAACCCTGGAAAAAATATATCCGTATTTATTATAGATAGCTATTGATATAAATAGATATCGGCAGTTCCCTGGCAGGTGCAATGTGGCAGTTGTACTTCATACAAACATACATAGCAAGTTAGGTTTAAAAAAAAAAAAAAGACACCCGTCCATCAAGTTCAACCGTAAAACAGGTGGTTGACCTTCATCGTGATAACGTTTAGTATGTTCTAGAATGCCCAACTTTGCCATTGGTCTTCATTATTTTTTTTTTATTATTGATTTGCCGCCTTTTTCTGACCCTTTCAAACTTTAAAATTGGGGTCGCTGACCCCGTCTAAACAACCAATGCTCTGTAAGGCTACACACGTATTCTTAGTGCTACTTTTTACTACTTGTCTTTCTATTCAGTCCTCTACTATTCATATTCCAGTCTTTTATTCCAATTAGTGCCTGGTTGCTAGGGGAAATTTGGAAATGCAAACTGGAGAGCTAAATAACTCAAAAACCACACATGATAAAAAATAAAAACCAACTGCAAATTGTCTCAGAATATCACAGTCTACATCATACTAAAAGTTAATTTAAAGGGGATGTAATGACAAAAAAATAAAACCCCATTTTTACTTTCTTAAATGAAAAATAAATCTGTAATGCAGTTTAATTAAACAATGTCTACAGTTTTAATAATAAACCTGACTGTAATTCCCCCTTCATTATATTTGCTCTCACAGCTGCGACTAGGACGGTCCCTAACTGCTCTGCAGGGAAACAACCATACTTTCCCACAACTCGAGCAGCTCTTTGTTTGCCTGTAGAGATTTGTATCCGCAGACCAAGTGCAGTCTGTATATTCTGATTATTAATCAGTCTTGATGTATCCGCTTCTGGCAGATATTATTTGACTTGTGCTGTTTTGATAATTTATGACAATCCCTAAGCTTAACCTCCCAAATGAAGCCCAGACCACACTTGAGCATGTGCACAGTCTGGGTCTTGCAAAGATGTATAACAAAGTTAAAAGATGACAGCCCCCTGCACCAACTTTGAGAGCATAAATAATTTGTCTTATTAGGTTTCTGGTGCAGTAAGTTCATGTTTATACAAAATACAGCATTTCTAACATTGTTCTATTTTAGACTTTAGTTGCCCTTTTAAAGGGCATGTAAAGTAAAAAAAAATAAAATCCCATCCCATTTTTCTTCGATGTAAAAGAAACCTATCTCCAATATACTTCAATTAAAAAATGTGTACCGTTTTTATAAGAAACCTGACTGTATGCAGTGAAATTCTCCCTTCATTTACTGCTGTGGATAGGAATTGTCAGATGGTCCCTAACTGCTGAGCAGGGAAACAATCATACTTATGAACAGCAGGGGGAGCCCCCGCCTTACTTCCCAGCCATGCAGAACTCAAGCAGCTTTGTTTATGACGATCCCTAAGCAGCCCAGACCACACTGAGCATGTGCACAGTCTTAGTCTTGCAAAGATGTATAACAAAGTTACAAGATGGTGACCCCCTGTAGCCAACTTTGAAAGCATAAATCATTTGTTTGATTAGGCTTGTGGTGCAGTAAGTTCAAGTTTATATTTAGTATACAAAATACAGCATTTCTAGCCTTATTCTATTTTAGACTTTACATGTCCTTTAAGTCCATATATAACCTTCCCAACTGCCAGTTGATCCAGAGGAAGGTGAAAACCCCTATTTGAAGCCTCTCCAATTTGCCTCACAGAGACTCCCAAGATGCAATTAGACCAGTTTTTGAATTAGCTTGTACTATGAACTGTCTTCCATAACCCTGTAGTAAGACTGAATACAGCTTCTAGCATGACTGTCGGTGCTGGGAGTTTTAGTGCAACGGCTGTTGTGCAATGGGTGATGGAGAGGAACAGGGTAGTGTGTAATTATGCCACAATTCAGGTATTGTGAGATCCATCTCCAAGTAAAGCAGTGGCTTAAAAAGTAGGGATGCACCGAATCCACTATTTTTGATTCGCCTTGAAAGATTCAGCTGAATACCGAACCGAATCCTAATTTGCATATGCAAATTAGGGGTGGGAAGAGGAAAACATTTTGTACTTCCTTGTTTTGAGCCAAAAAGTCATGCGATTTCCCTCCCCACCCCTATTTGCATAAGCAAATTCAGATTTGCTTTCATGTAGCGAGTCCCTTCGTATTGTGGCCTTCGCTAGCAATTGTTCAGTGCAGGATTCCGTTAAATCCATAAGTGTTAAGCCAGATCAAATTCAATCCTTAAATCGACGGGCCATTAAAGAGGAAGTAAAGTGTAAAATAGAATAAGGCTAGAAATGCTGTATTTTGTATACTACATATAAACATGAACTTACTGCACCACAAGCCTAATCAAACAAATGATTTATGCCAAACAAATGATTGGCCACAGGGGGGTCACCATCTTGTAACTTTGTTCAACATCTTTGCAAGACTAAGACTGTGCACATGCTCAGTGTGGTCTGGGCTGCTTAGGGATCGTCCTAAATTATCAAAACAGCACAAGTCAAATAATATCTGCCAGAAGTCGATACAGCAAGACTGATTAATAATCAGAATATGCAGACTGTACTGAGTCCAGTGTTGTCAAGTAATATAGTAATGTGGATTTTATAGTAATCGAATCTTATAGTTTTTGTATTGTTTAATATGAACTTTCTCCAATTCTGCAGAACCAGTGGCTGCAGCAAAAGATCCTCCAAATAAAATTCCAGTTTATCTGTTTTAAAGGCAAAAATAAAATCCATTACAAATCTCTATAAAGTAGCTGACTGCTCTACAGGGAAACAAACAAAGCTGCTTGAGTTCTTCATGGCTTGGAAGTAAGGCGGGGTCTCCCCCTGCTGTTCATAAGTATGATTGTTTCCCTGCTCAGCAGTTAGGGACCGTCTGACAATTTCTATCCACAGCAGTAAACAAAGGGATAATTTCACTGCATATAGTCAGATTTCTTATAAAAACGGTACACTAGAGAGGTTTCTTTTTCATTGAAGAAAGTAAAAATTGGATTTTTTTTTTTTTTTTGCCTTTACATGCCCTTTAAAGCTCTGGTTAATTGAACGTGGCAACTGTTTCTAGTTTACAGATGGAGTTTGCATTTTTCTTTTAGTTCTGGTTTAGAATAGGTCAAGTTTTTGTTGGGTTAGCTGCATTTGGCCAAAACAAAACATGATGTATACAGCGCCGGATTTAACTTCTGCGCGCCCCTAGGCCGCGCGGTCCGACCAGGCGGCCGCGCGGTCCTAGCGCCCGCCTTCCCAGCGCGCCGGCGAAAAACCGCCGGCGCAGCTGGTGCAGTTGAACGGCGGCTGGGCGGCATGCCGCCCCTATTTCTTTGCCGCCCTAGGCCCGGGCCTTTGCGGCCTTGCCGCAAATCCGGGCCTGGATGTATATGATGCATCCCCTACTAAGCAAGCATGGCAGGATCTCCCCAGTAATGTCTCTGCAACTGATTCTGAGGAATGAGAGGGGGAAGGTTTATTGTAAGAAATAGAGGGACCCCCTGTTGAACAAACTGGTTAGTTCAAAGACTTTGGTTTCTGGGGTGCATGGCCAATGTGGCTCTCAAAATGGAGGAGGATGAGTTGGAGGAGGGGAAAGGGTTTTTGTAGCGTAAAGGTATTTAGTTTGTTTTATTCAAGTTGAAGAAGGGTAAGTTAAGATTGCAATGAAGTGGGATGGGACAGAAGAAAATAACTGCTTTAAGTTCAATTCTGCAATTCAGAATGGAGTTTCTTGCAGAAAAATGACTCTTGTCTTTATTTATTTTTAAACAAATCAATTAAAGATCACTTTTGCATCTCTTGCCTTGACCCACCATTTTGTGATGGTCTGTGTGCTGCCTCAGAGATCACCTGACCAGAAATACTGCAGCTCTAACTGTAACAGGAAGAAGTGTTGAAGCAAAAGACACAACTCGGTCTGTTAATTGGCTCATGTGACCTAACATGTATAGTTTGTTTGTGAGTACAGTGAATCCTACGATCCCAGGGGGCGGCCTTTATTTTTTTAAATGGCAATTTTCTATTTATGATTACCCAATGGCACATACTACTGAAAAGTATATTATAAAAATATTTTTTTATGGATGCACCGAATCCACTATTTTGGATTCTGCCGAACCCTTGAATCCTTCACGAAAGCTCCAGCCTAATCGAATTGGAATCCTAATTTGCATATGCTAATTATTGGTGGGAAGGGGAAAACATTTACCTCGACCGAATCCTGCTGAAAAAGGCCAAATCCTGGATTCGGTGCATCCCTACTTTTTTTTTTTTTTTTTTTTTTTTTACATGAAGCAGGGTTTTACAAATGAGCTGTTTCATGCAATATATTTTTATAGAGACGTACATTGTTTGGGGGAGGTATAGTTTTCCTTTAAACAAATCATATAAAGAACATATTTTACTGTCTTTGAAAGAGCAAAGTTACACGTTGCAGGCCTATCTCTCTCTCTCTCTCTGCTGATAGTCAAACTAATTTCCTATTTGTTTCTTACTTAATGCTTTACCCTTGCTGAAATATTGGTGGCTATGGGGCAAATTCACTAAGCGCCGAACGCTAACGTTAATTCGCTAGCGTTTGGCATTTTCGTTACTGCGCAAATTCACTAACGAACGCTGGCGTAGTTTCGCTAGTGTTACTTCGCATCCTTCCGCCAGGCGAATTTTCGCTAGCGGCGTAACTACGCAAATTCACTAACGCGCGCAGTGTACTGAACGCTACCTTTTACGCTAGACTTCTTTCGCCACCTCAGACCTGGCGAAGCGCAATAGAGTAGATGGGGATTGTTTCAAAAAAACTCACATTTTTTTCTAAGTCCCAAAAAACGCTGGCGTGTTTTCTACATGATGGGTGATAGGCTGACAAAGATGGAAAATATTTTTGGGGCTCCCCTCCTTCCCCCCTACATTTCCTGACTCATGGCAACTTACCTAGACAGTGGGCACATGTGTAGGGCAAAATAAAAATTTTATTTGCTGATTTGAAGGTTTTCTAGGCATTTGTAGTGCTGATACGTGTTCCTCCATTGAAATTTGAATTTCGCGCCGTATGCAAATTAGCCTTCGCTAGCGTAACTTCGCTTTACATAGCGAATCAACGCTAGCGCAACTTTGCAACGTTACGCTACCCTTGTGCGCAATTTCGGATTTTAGTGAATTTGCGGAGCGCTGGCGAAACTACGTGTGAATTTGCCCCTATAAGTCTCTCTCTCTTACTGTTTTAATGTGAATAATAAACCTACTTTTTATATCTTTAGCCTCGTGACAGAACTTCACTGGTATTTACGGCTTGAGAGGCATCATGGCAAAAGTACAGATCCTGAACATGGTGGTGTTGGATAACCCCTGTCCCTTCCACAACCCTTTCCAATTTGAAATTACCTTTGAATGCATAGAGGACCTGCCAGATGGTGAGTGGCTTTCTTTCTTTTTTTTTTCCACTAACTTCCACAGTGTAACTCAGGAGTGCCCATACTTTACTAATGCGAGGTCTACTTTTAGTGATATTATCCCATTATGATCTACATCCATAGTATCACTGTTAGCATTCTGTTCCATGGAAAATATTACTTTCAATATTATATTGATTGATAAAAGAATTGATATTACTATATTTGGGGGAAAAAACGACCGTATATATTATGTAACAGTAACATAATAAATATCTGAATGAAAAGAATAAAAGGAGGATAATTTAGACAAGCTGTTTGTTGACAGTGTCTTGAGATCTACTGATCACCAACTAAAGGTCGACCGGTAGATCCCAATCTACCTTTTGGGCACCCTTGGAGTAACTATGGTACGTCCCAGGTTATACCAAGCCTTTGTCGCCAAGCTGTTGTTTGTACCCACAGTTGGTCTGACAGGCTCAGGACATTCAACTGCGTGTGTCTGTATATAATACACAAAATCCATGAATATCTTGTAAATTATGTCCTAATAAACGGTGAGTAGTGATGTCATCCGTTAAACACAGTGAGTAGTGATGTCATTTTTGTCACATGACTCACTAAAACGTGTGTATTATAATAAATAAAGTACCCCTTGTTGGAAAATGAGTATATTAGAAGTTACCTCGGAGTTCCATGACTTGTATAAAAAATAAAAAACCCTTCGGCCTTGTGCTTTTATATGGTCATGGAACTCCTGACTTATAATATCCTTATATTTTACAGTAGGGGGTATTTTATTCACTACATATTCAAAGTATTTTTTAAAAACAAATACAAGTTTGCTTAATGAAAGAATATATAATTCTATTTTCTAGTACATGTATGGGAGCTGTTATCCAGAATGCTCGGGCCTGGGGTTTTCCAGATAACTGATCTTAAAGGGGTGGTTCACCTTTGAACTTCCTTTTGCTATGTTATAGAATGACCAATACTAGGCAACTTTTCAATTAGTCTTCATTATTTATTTCGTATTGTTTTTAATTATTTGCGGTCTTCTGCTGATCCTTTCCAGCTTTCGAACGGGGGTCACTGACCCTGTTTAAAAACAAATGCTCTGTAAAGCTACTAATGTATGTACTACTTTTTTTTTAATGCAGATCCTCCCCTATACATATTCCAGTTTTTTTATTCAGATCGGTGCATAGTTGCTAGGGTTATTTGCACCCTAGCAACCAGATTGCCAAAATTAAACTGGAGAGCTGCTAAATAACTCAAAAACCACAAATAATAAAAAATGCAAACCAATTGCAAATTGTCTCAGACTATTATACATACAGTACATTTTAATGTGAACAACCCCTTTAACGTGTATGCGGGGATTTTTAGCATATTCTATTTTTTGCATTTGATACATTTGCCAACGCAATGTAAATAAATGTCCTCAGCCTCTACTACATACATTAACATGCGTGCAAGGGTTGCATGTTTATACCTGAAATACTCACTTGTCCCATTGAGTGCTTCTCTGCTGCTTAGTATCATAGTTGTGAGCCCTGTGCTTCCAGAAAAAAAGATCCTAGAATTCATTACATCTTTATTAAAGGGGAACTATCTCGAAAATGTAATAAGCTTCAGCATACTCAATAAGAAACTTTAGAAATACAATCAAATAAAGGCAACATATAGGATAAATGAAGAAACCCTCATTTTGTAGTCAATTATAAGTAATACATGGTGTTGCTGTTAAAAATTATTATCTTCAAAAATAGCCCCTTTATTGGAGCTCCCTATAGATGTTGTCTGGTCCCTCTCTGTGTTTCAAATGAGGGGTGGGCGTGTCCTAATGGTCCCTGCCAGATGCACAGTAAGAGGGGGACAGCCAATCACAGCCCTGCAGTCACACAAGCACAGACAGGCTTCAGTTCCCTATCAGGTCCTGCTAGCTGCTGATTGGTTCCTGTCCTACAGTGCAGAGAGCCGCAGGCTCCCCTGCACAGCCTGGGAATTCAGGGAGGAGGAAGTGGGAGGGATTATTAGGGTTTTTGCAGAAATATTCAATAAATCAGACTGAAAAACTGCATTTTTAAGCACAATTCTTCTATATGTAAATGAGTATAACCCACTGGTACATTCTTATTTTGTCTCCTTTAAATATTCTGTACCATTTCTGAAATCAAGTTTATCTTCACTATCCCTTTCTCAGCATCTGTTTCTCTTCATTCTCTCTTCATGCAGCTGTTGGGTGTCAGATAATTCATTGACAGTTAGATCCAATATATCTAATAGGGGGGCTCCTTTTGCCTAGAAGATGTATTAGAGCTCACTCTATTAAAATCATCAGACATCATGTCTCTACATGCCGGATTTGTGCAAAAAAAAGTCAGTTCTTTTGTTTCTACTGGAATCAGTTGTGAGTGAGCTCTAATTCGTCTGCTAGGAAAAGAAGGCCCGGCTTTGAGATATATTGGATCTAACTGTCGATTATTGTCTGACACCCAACTGTTGCATGAAGACAGAATGAAGAGAAACAGATGCTGAGAAAGGGATAGTAAAGATAAACTTGATTGTTGCAGAAACGATGCAGAATGTTTGATTGCATTTAAAAAAGTTTTAGTTCAATATGATGAACCTTATATTAAATTTTCATTCCGCAATAGTTCTAGTTCCCCTTTAATCTGTGTTCATAGGTGGAATGTGAATGATTAGTCTCGAGCGATATTGTTGTACTGATTGTATATTATGCACTGCTTCTCCCTAGATCTGGAATGGAAGATAATCTATGTGGGATCTGCTGAGAGCGAAGAATATGATCAAACACTGGATTCTGTCCTGGTGGGGCCTGTCCCTGCTGGGCGCCACATGTTTGTCTTTCAAGTGAGTGTCAAAGTGATGACATGGATTCTGTGCGTCTCTTACATTGCGCTGTGATGCCTGTGGCTCACATATAACAAATTGCCATTGTTTGTGCACCATGACCTTAAAGGGGTTGTTCACCTTCCAAACACTTTTTCCGTTCAGTTGTTTTCAGATTGTTCTCCAGAAATAGACTTTTTTCAGTTGCTTTCAATTTTTTATTTGTTACCCGTTTTCCGAAATCGAAATTTATAGTTGTATGTTTGTGTCTCCGGTGTTTGAGTCTGACAGCTCAGTAATTCAGGTGCAGATTCTGAACTGTTACAATTTTACAACATTTAGTTGATCCATTTCTCAGCAGCATCTCTGGAGTATTAGCAACTATTGTATCAATACTAAGGGCAGAGACACGCTGCTATTACGGGAGGTTAGTTGCCCAGAGACAAATCGCTTCTTCTTCGGGCGACTAATCTCGGAAGTTGCCTCATGAGGTAACTTCGGGCGACTACAGATAGCTGAATCGATCAAAGTGCCATCCTGCCGGCGATTTACATACTAGACGGGAATCCAGTTCGGGGACATTAGTCGTCTTCCCGCCAGCTAGAATGTAAATTGCCGACGGGATGCCTCTCGGAATGCTTCATCTTTCGAAGTTGCCCGAAGTTTTGCTTCTTCAGGCGACTGATCTCCCCGAACTGCCTTCCCGCCGGCTAGAATGTAAATCTCTGGAGGGATGGTACTTATTACGTTTAATTTTCCAAAGTTGCCTCACAAGGAAATTTCGGGCAACTTCAGAAAGCTGAATCGATGCAAGTGCCATCCCGCCGGCGATCTACATTCTAGCTGGCAGGAAGGCAGTTCGGGGAGATTAGTCGAACGCAGTAGTGATTTGTCTGTGGGGAGACTAATCTCCCAAAATAGCAGCTTGTGTCTCTGCCCTAACAGCTGCCTTTAATAATACTCAGGGATTTTGCTCAGCAGGGACAAAGATAGAAACAGGTTACAGGGTCTGCGACCCTCCTCCCAGAGCTGCTTTAGAGAGGTGAAAAATTAGATTTACACTTCAATATTAGGAAAAAAGTTCACACATAGAAAGTGTTATTTCTGGTGAACTGTCTGAAACCAATTGAACTGGAAAAAAGAGTTGGAAGGTGAACAACCCCTTTAGGGTCTGGCCACACGGGCAGATTAGATGTGTCTTATGATCTGTTTAATTTATTGAGCCATTTTTATGAAGACCGTTGCAATTATATTTACAGCAATAAGGCTTACAATTGATCAGATTCAAGTTTCTCTTCTTGGTACATTTGAATTTATTGGGCTAGATTGTCCTTTTTTTTTTTTTTCTTTTGAAACAACAGAGGTTACTATGTATAACACAATAACTAAGTTACTGCAAACCTGACTGAGTGTGTTCCTCTGCAGGCAGATGCTCCGAATTGCAGCCTTATCCCAGAGTCGGACGCTGTAGGAGTGACTGTAGTGTTGATTACCTGCACATACCGTGGTCAGGAGTTCATCAGAGTTGGATATTATGTAAACAATGAGTACTCTGACCCAGAACTACGGGAGAACCCTCCTCTCAAAGCACATTTTGGACAGGTACTTGTATAGCTCTGTGTGTCTGTATTTAAAGGGAATGTCCATCTTTTTGTAAGTCCCTGTAAGCTAGAGGATGAGGGCACTGACTCCTGTCTCCACTACTTCTTTGCAGCAGGTAATGGAAACAGTGGTGCAGCTTCAGTCTTGCACATGCTTTTTACCTTACTCATTTGCATAGGATGAATGTTATTGCCAGCCCAATACCATTCATGCTATGTTAAAGGGGACCTGTCACCCACACATAAAAAGCTTCATAATAAAAAGTCCTTTGCAAATTAAACCCATATTATTTTCATTAAAAAAAATCCATACCTGTTCTAAAGGTGTGTAAATATATTTGCTCTCAATCAAATATTACCTGTCCCGACTCTATGCCTGGTGCAAACACAAGATTTTGGGGTGCTGCACATCTTGTCTTAAGTGTCTACAAAATGGCGCTTGCTGCGATTGTGTAATTCCAATACAGTGTAAATAAAGTTTTATTTTTCCGCATTCTGTCTGCACTATGGTCTAGATCAGTGCTGTCCATTTCTGTGGTACAGAGGGCCAGAATTTTTCCCTTTTCAGAACACACGCACATTAAACCACACCCTTGTTATCACAAGAACATTTAAGACCATGTACACATTACGGTGGTAGTACACCAAAAAACATAAAGGTTGGTGCTCACTGCAGGTGTACCACTTATGAAAAAAATGTAAGCAATATTTAAACATACCCTTATATCCATATGCCTCCTCCTCCCCTGAGGATAACTGCACCCCCCCAAGCACATGATTAAACTCAGGAGCCCCTAACAACAATTTTCAAATGCTAACAAACCCCCAAAACAATTAGTGTTATGTTCCACAGGCAGAGTTTGTCACGCACAGGGAGCATAGGACAGGCAGTGTATGGCACACACAGGAAGCATAGGACAGGCAGTGTATGGCACACAGGAAGCATAGGACAGGCAGTGTATGGCACACACAGAGCATAGGGCAGACATAGTATGGCACACATAGGGAGCATAGGACAGGCAGAGTATGGCATACACGGAGAGCATAGGGTATGGTATGGCACACACGGAGCATTAGGGCAGGCAGAGTATGGCACACACATGGAGCATAGGGAAGGCAGAACAGAGCTGGAGACAGGGAAACCTATTTGAACTGCTGGTGCCCCTTTAGCAGTTTGTATGAGAACAATGTGGGCAGTTTGGGTCTGAGCAGTGAGAAGTACTGGGTTTTAGGGTGTGGACAATAGAGGGGTTACAGGTGTGAACATTGCAGGATTTTGCAGTCTGAATTTGAGTTTTTTTGACCTTTTAAATCTTACACATGGTAAGCAGACACAGCAGGCAGATTTTCATATTGGGGGGGGGCATATATATAATTAGCATTATAATTGTGTTTAACAGCCACCTAATATCTTCCTCAATCTATCCACAGCTTCAAAGAAATATCCTGGCATCAAATCCTCGTGTCACCCGCTTCCACATCAACTGGGAATGCACAAGCGAGGCAAAGATGGAAGATATTGAGAATGTGGACCCCGCCTCTAATACCATGTTGCCCCCTAACTGTGCCCCATCTAAGGGTCTCGCAGCTGCACTTAACACTCTCCCAGAGAATTCCATGGACTGTATGTGATCCCGGCAATAGAGGGGCATTATGAGTGGCAGCAGGGAAACTGCCAAGAACTCTCTAGCACGACAGTCTCGGGGCTCCTGGCTTCTACAATCACTGCCAGCTTACACTTCTGCACAGTCTCTCCTGTGTCTCGCTTGCTGGTAGTTCCATATGCCAATTAGAAGGATTTTTCTCTACACAAAACCAGTCTTCCTGTGTTAACAAGACACCTCCTGCCTTTCCACATCACTATTGTGTTTCGCCTGACAACTTTTTTTATTTCCAATACTCCCAGGGCCTTTCTATTTAAACTTTCTTAGCAGACTTCATTCTGTCAAACATCTTTCTTTGTCTTTCCTTTTTTTTTTCCTGTAAAAATAAGGCCTTGATCTGCATATAATGGCCCTGGAGTTCTATTAGTAGCCGTTAATAGCTTCCATGTCTACCTATTGTCTGTCACATTTTTTTGCCACCTATACTGCGGGATGTCTGTACATTCAGTGTGGAAAGACCTCATTCCCTGCAGTTAAATCTCACTGCAGTCTGGTGCTAATTGGTCATACTGTCTCTTACCTTGGCTAAACATGGGCTTTGTGAGTGATCACTGTTAAAGGGGAACTATCGTGAAAATGGTAATGCAATATAAGCTTCCTCATACTGAAATAAGAAACTTTCTAAATACAATCAATTAAATATTCCGCATTGTTTCTGAAATAATAAAGTTTATCTTCGCTATTCAGCATCTGTTTCTCTTCAATCTATGTTCATACAGCAGTTGGGTGTCAGATATTCATTGACAGTTAAATCCAATATATCTTAGGGGGGCTTCCTTTCCTAGCAGATGTATTAGAGCTCACTCATAGATCCAGTATAAACAAAATCTAACAAAATAACTGCCTATTCCACAAATTCTGCATGTAGAGAGACATGATTTGTGGTGATTTTAATAAAGTGAGCTCTAATGCATCTTCTAGGCAAAAGAAGAGAAACAGATGCTCAGAGAGGGACAGTGAACATAAACTTGATTATTTCAGAAACAATGCAGAATTTTCAATTGATTGTATTTAGAAAGTTTGTTATTTATGCTTATTTTCATTTTTGTGATGGTTCCCCTTTATCTTGTTGGAAGCCAGTGTATTGCCTGTTAGGTAATGCATATGATTTAGTCTATAGCACAATTGTCTTGCATTCAGCATTTTGGGATCCTCTTTCTACCACACATACATGTGCAGGGTTGGTGTAGTGTTTTCCAGGAAATATCAAACTTGTCTGCGGATATGGCACCTTCTGCAACAGACTTTTTCTTTTCTAAATGTTACACACTGTTGCTCTCCAGCTGCAAAAAAATCACCATCTCAAGGTCCTTGAGATATTTGGAGATCCCCAGAGGGGCAGTAAATGACTCCTCCCAAACTCCAGGAGCCTATCTTGTTTTGTATTTTTGTTTGGCCGCCTTAACTGGCTGTTAATGGTTGATGACCATTCATTTCTTATGTGTTTTTTTTTTTTTTTTAAGAAAAAATTATATATGTGAGTAGGAATTTGCTTAAATAAAAGCACTTAGAGCAAACTACTGTCAACTTGAATTCTGATGGTAATTTTATTGCCCAGGTTTGTACAACTGAGGAAGGTACAAGAGTATACCAGCAGGAAGACCAACTGCATACAAGTTGTGCTCACAGGAGTGTAGCCGTCATAAAGGTAGCCATTTCTTGTTGTAGACTCTGCTGTAAAGTTTACTGATCATTAAAGGAACACTAACATCAAAAATGAGTGTTTTAAAGTAATAAAAATATAATGCAGTGTTGCTCTGCACTGGTAAAAACTGTTTGCTTCAGAAACGCTACTATAGTTTATATAAATAAGCTGCTGTGTAGTAATGGGGGCAGCCATTCAAAGGAGAAAAGGCTCAGGTTACACAGCAGATAAGCTCTGTAGAAC
This sequence comes from Xenopus petersii, assembly GCA_038501925.1. NCBI lineage: Eukaryota > Metazoa > Chordata > Amphibia > Anura > Pipidae > Xenopus > Xenopus petersii. Next base: position 141,641,048 of record CM076676.1, on the reverse strand, counting down.
ATAATGGTGTTATCTGTTATCCACTATTTAACCTGTGCCATACAGAATTTTTTTTCAATTTCCACCATTGCTACACAGCAGCTTGTTTATATGAACTATAGTAGTGTTTCTGAAGCAAACACACCAGTTTTACCAGTGCAGGACATCAGTACATGATATTTTCATTGCTTTAAAACACTAATTTTTTTGGTGTTACTGTTCCTTTAAGGGGCAGATTTATCAAAAGTCGAAGTGAAAATTTGTATTTCGAGCTAATTTTTGTGTACTTTGACTAGGGAATAGTCCAAATTTGATTAGAATTTAAAAAAAATATGGAATTTTGAAATGTATTCTGTCTTAAAAAATCGACAGACCATCTAAAAACCTGCAGAATTGTTGTTTTAGCCTATGGGGGATCTCCTAGAACATATTTGGGTCAATTGGTGGACATTGAAAAATCTAATTTTTATATATATATATATATATATATATATATATATATATATATATATATATATATATATATATATATATATATATATATATATTTTATATAATTAATTTTTTTTTGGAAAAACTTTGAATCGAATGCGATATTACTTCAATTAGTACGATTCGAATTTGATCGAAAACTGACCTGTTCGATCTAAAGAGGACCTATTCAGCCAAAAAAAAAAAAAAAAACTTTTCATTTAATTTTGGTTGGTCTTTTTCGAAGTTTTTCAGATTGGAAATTCATCCCTTGATAAATCTGCTCCTAACATTTGATTACTTATTATTTAGGAAAAGGGTGGTCACTCATATTTTCTACTTATAACTAGGACTGGCCGTTTTATTGAGAGGTTACCCATATATATCTCCTCGTTTAACGGCATCACCAATCGAGCGGATCTTTCCCCCTATTTGCCCACCAACGGCAGGGCTATATCCTAGAGCAGAACGATTGGATTACGAGGAGCAATGGGCTCAGATGGGTCGATCGGCTGAAAAATTAAACCTTCCCAATCTATATCATGGCCAGATATCGATCAGACTGACCCATCGGAAGCCCCCATACATGGGCAGATAAACTGCCGAATTGGTCTGAAGGGACGATATCGGTAACTTTAATCTGCCCCTGTATGGCCACCATTATTTAGCTTTTTATTCAGCAGCTCTTCAATTGGCATTTTAAGCAATCTGGTAGCTAGGGTCCAAATTACCCTAGCAACCATGCGTTAATTTCGAGAGACTTGAATATAAGTAGAATGATGAGAAATAGAAATTAGCAATAACAATACATTTGTAGCCTTACAAAGCATTTGCTTTTTAGATGAGGTCAGCGACGCACATGAGTCAGAAGAAAAGGCAAATCTTTATAAAACTTAACATAAAAATAAGTAGTGAAAACCAAATGAAAAGTTGCTTAGAATTGGCCATTCTAAAAGGTGAACCACCCCTTTAACTTTGTTTGTTATAGAAAGGCCATTTCTTAGCAACTTTTCACTTGGTCTTATATATATATATATATATATATATATATATATATATATATATATATATATATATATATATATATATATATATATATATATATATATATATATATATATATATATACACATTTTTTTAAAAAGAATTGGCCTCTTAAGTGTTCAAATGGAGGGGTGAGTTCAATGACCTCATCTAAAAAAAACAAGCACGTTGTAAATCTGCAGATTTATTGTTACTTTGTATTACTCTTTCTATTCAGCCCTCTCCTATTCATATTCCAGCCTCTTATTCATATCTGTGCATGGTTGCTAGGGTCTTTTGAATCCTAGCAACGAGACTGCTGAATTTGTAAACTGGAGAGCTGCTGAATAAAAAACGAAATAACTCAGAAACCACAAGTAAAAAATTAAGACCAGTTGCAAATTGTCTCAGAATATCACTCTACATACTAAATGTTAATTTAAAGGCAAACAACCCCTTTAATAATGCACAGCCATTGTCTGGCCCTGCATAGGCTTTGAAACAGGGGTCTTCTACCCCCTCAATTTGGGAGTTGTAGTCCAGCAACTTCTGGTGACCCAAGATTAAGTAATGACGATCCAAGCCCCAATAATATGACTACTAACTGTCCTTCCAGTGCAAAGTCTGTGTGTAGAGCGAGAAGGGTTCGGGGAGTTAAGAGTAACTTCAAACTTCATTTGTCAAAAAAAGTCTATACTTTTTAGTGATCATATCTGGAACTATGCATGGCATGATGCTTATTACATGTTTATTTTCAGAATGGGTTTCCTTTAACATACTGATACCCTATGCAGGTATTTGTTCCATTATCCGGAAACCCGTTGTCCAGAAAGTTCGGAATTACGGAAAGGCTGTCTCCCATAGACGCTTATTTTTATCAAATCATTCAAATGTTTACAAATGATTTCCGTTTTCCGTGATAATAAAACAGTATCTTGTACTTGATCCCAACTAAGATATAATTAATCCTTATTGGAAGCAAAACCAGCCTATTGGGTTTATTTAATGTTTACATGATTTTCTAGTAGTCTTAGGGTAAGTCCACACTGGGCGTTTTGGGGAGATCTCCCCAAACGCCTTCCCTCGCTCTGCGCCAGCTGAATTGAAAAAATGCCTCACGAGGAAACTTGTGGCGACTTCGGAAAACGAACCGCCGCAGGTGATTTGTGCTGGCATTTTCAATTTTAGCCGGCGAAGAGTGAAGGAAGGCGTTTGGGGAGATTGGTCGCCGCAAAGACAAGGCGATTAGAGGTGAACCACCTCTAAGAGGGAGACAGCCTTCATGTAGGTAATTTGTAGCTTTCTGGGTAACAGGTTTCTGGATAACTGATCCCATACCTGGGATCAATTCGACAGCTTCCTCTTCCACAAATAGGTAGTGAGCAATCGGACGTCTGCCAAGAGAATTCATCCTCCCTCACTGGTAACTGGCCCGACTATAGTACTGCTGAGGGCACTGCTAGTATGTAGCTGATAGGCTTTAGTGATGTGCGGGTCAGGTTTTTCCTAACCCGCCCTCCCTCAGCCCCCGCCCACATCCGGGTTCCTTTACTAGGCAAAAGAGACGAGCAGGTGCACGGCTATGAAGTCGAAAGCCAGCATTTGATGGTGGAGGAGTGCCAGGGGCCCTGCGGGTATCGGCCGGCCCACACATCACTAATAGGCTTATAGTAATGGCTCCAGACACTCTGCTGAAATTGCTCTTCACATAACAAATGACTTGAGCACACGCAGCGGTGGGCCCCGACCCTCGTGGTTAGGCGCCCTCTCCCGATTTGGGGGGGGAGCTTTCGGAGCTGAGCGACGCAGCTTGAGCATGGCGCCGTTCATGCATGTGCCCTGAGCGGCGCCCTCACACAGCAGTGCCAAGCTCGGTGCACCACAGTAGGGGGCCCTGGACCAGAAGTTGCGGTGGGCCCCCCAATCCGACCCTGAGCACATGTCTCCCAGTGAAAGAGCTTCCCTGTTACAAAATTTACAAAGGAATTGTAACATATCTGGCTCATACTCATAAACAAATGTCAGGTGATCAATATGGGGAGCATTGAGTTCACACGTGAGGCCATGAAATGTTTCCCCTGGTGAAGCCTCTCTCTTAGAGCGGAGAATCATAACTGGAACCGACTAAACCACATGTGCCAAACTCAAGGCCCGCAGGCCAGGACCTGCCCACAAAGGGATTATCTTTGGCACGCATGATAATTTCTAATTATTATTATATCTGGCCCGCCGGTATATTGCCTCCACACTATTAGAACTGCAAGTCCCACAATGCACTGTTAGTGTGACGCAACGTCAATCAAATGTTCCGCCTGTGGAGCTGGCGTTACCCCTCTCCCTGAAGGTGGACTCGGCTCAGAACCTGACCGCAGACATAGATGAACTTGTATCCAAGATGAGACACCAAGGGTATTATTTACTAAACTCCGAATGCAAAAATCACGACTTTTAAAAAAAATCACAAATTTTTCTGAATGTGTTAAACCCTGAGGATGGAAAAGTCTGAATCTGAAAATCTGGCATCTCAGACCTGTCGAGGTTGCATATAAGTCAATGGGAGAAGTCCCAATGAGTATTTCCTGTGCACTGGGTTTCGTGCAATACGCCATCGTTTTCGGGCAAAATTAAAAAAACGTAAAAATCGGATGGAAAAATCCCAAAAAGTCATGAAAATCTGATTTTTTTTTTTTTTCCCCCGAAGCAAAATTTCGGGAATAATCATAAATAAGCGTAAAAAAATCCAGAGGATTTGAGTGTGTAGCAGAAAATATCGAGGTAAATTTGGAGGGTTCCTCTGGGAAATGTTTTCACTTTTTTTATTATTAACGTGTATTTATATATAGCGCCAACATATTGCGTATCACTGTAAAGTAATTGTGATTATACAACTACATCACATGAATTACATATAGAATATATGGAGTAACAAACATCACAATCAATACAGGTACAAAAAGGTGAGGAAGGCCCTATGCATAGGCATACAGTCTAAAGGGAAGGGAGTAATACACAAGGTGTGGGAGTGGGCAAGATCGAAGTAAGTGGGTGACAAATGTGGTATTGTATGTGGTGTTGCGTTTGGTAGTTAAGCAGAGTGAGGGTAGGCTTCTCGAAAGAAGTGCGTTTTCAGAGATTTCTTGAAAGCAGAAAGGTTGGGAGAAAGTTCCAGAGGAGGGGTGCAGCCCTTGCAAAGTCTTGAATGCGAGCATGTGAGGAGGTAATGAGAGAAGAGTTGAGTAGCAGGTCAGTAGAGGAGCGTAGGAAGCGATTGTGTGAGTATAAAGAGATGAGTTCAGAGATGTAGGGTGGGGCAGAGTTATGAAGTGCTTTGAAAGTCAGTGTCATTAATTTGATTCTGAAAGGTAGCGGAAGCCAGTGCAGGGATTGACAGAATGGCGAGGCAGAGGAGGAGCGGTTGCTGAGGTGTATGAGCCTCGCAGCAGTGTTCATTATGGACTGGAGAGGTGACAGTCTCTGGAGGGGGAGGCCAATTAAAAGAGAGTTACAGTAGTCTAGATGCAATATGATGAGAGAGTGAATAAGAATTTTGGCAGCGTCTTGGGTGATAAATGATCGTATTTTGGATATATTCCTTAGGTGGAAGTGACATGATTTAATAAGTGACTGGATATGAGGAGTGAATGACAGGGCAGAATCTAGGATAACCCCAAGGCACCGGGCCTGGGGAGAGGGGGTGATAGTGGAATTGTTAACTATGATGGATACTTCCGGGATGTTACTGGTGTTAGTTGGAGGAAAGAGAACCATTTCAGTTTTAGAGTTTTAAATTTCTCTATATAAACACTTCATAAAGATTGATTTGTTTGATAGGAAATAACTTCTGTGCTGTTGTAGTTCCAGGTTCAATATATACAATAAGGTCATTTCAATTTGTTTTCAATAAACAATGAACCTGTTCCGGCCCTTGACTTGGAGCCGTTTTTTTTTAATTTTGGCCCACTGTGTATTTGAGTGTGACACACCTGGACTAAACTGATCATTTCAGAATCCACCATGTCGTACTGGTCTAGAGGGGATGGGACAGGTCACACCAAGTTTTGGAGGGTAAGGGGGACACATTTTGCTGTGAATTTCCTGGCAGCTGTTAGATTTTAGGGGTGTCTATGCCATTACATACTATGATTTATATAATTTTTGAAACCAGCCAAAGTTGTCTACAAAACCAACCCAAAACTAGCCAAGAGCAACTTGAAAGTAGCCCAAAAATAGCACAATGTGTGCAGTTAAAAAAGTCTTAAAAATAAACAAATAGATGTATAAATACTGCTTTTTAAATTTTTACTGATTTGCACATTTTTCCATGAAGCAAAATAGGAAAGATTTGCCCCCTTCACCAGGGGCGTAACTACAGGAGATATAGGGGTCCCTAATTCACATACAATTTCAATAAATATTTGTAGAACAGCTCAACCTCTAGACATTTAGGTGGCCAGCACATTTTTTGCCCCAAGGTTGTCTGAAATTGAAGAAAGTCACAGGAAAAACTAACGAATGCTTCAGAGTGACGGGAGACTTGGGGTACCGAGCCCAAAATCTGGTAACTCCCAAGACTTCTGCACGTCAGCCCCGTTGCATGCTGGGGATTGTAGTCTTACCATTAAACTTGGCAAATTGTTAAACAAAAACTACATTACCCCGCATGCACTGGGAGATGCACATTAGTACAAGAAATAACTTTAGTAGGTTTCCAAAGTAAAAACCAGCCAAAGGCCCAAAATGTAGCCCAAATCTGTACCTTGGCTAGTACTTCAAAACCTGCCTGGGCTTTAAATTAATAGGCCAATTTAGCTGGTAACCCTGCGGGGTCATTAGATACTGTGAGACTCTCTCCCATACTGATGACGTATTACATAGTATTGATCATCACATGCAGGGGGCGGGGCAGACCCAGTGGCTGTAGGGGAGGGGCCTAATTCATATACACTTTACATAAATATTGGTAAAACCTATAGACGTTCTTTGGGCCTAAATAGATCATTTGCTGTGGGACCCGGTCATATCTAGTTACGTCACTGGCCACATGATCACGTGTCAGCACATCACAGCGCCAACCAATCAGAACTACAGACCCCAGACTGTAAACATATTTACCGCCTGTCTGGTATAAAGAAATGTGTTGCCAGGCGATAAATAGGCTGCAATTAGGAATGTCAAAAACATTACGGAAATAAAATGTCTAATTCAGGAGCCAACTAACAAGCAGATCGCCCACAATGCTGTGCGCGCATAGGCAAAGTACTAACGCACATTGAAACGTCAGACTAAATTGCGCATGCGCTCCCGCAGCTCTAGCGGTTACAGAGTTAACAACCCTGGAGCTGAAAGAGGCGGGATCTGGGTACTTTCTATAAATATCCCGATGGCGTCAAAGCAGCAGCTGATCCAATCATTAACCTGCAGATTTGTCCCGCCTTTCTGCTGCCAGTCAGAGCGAGACTATAGGCAACGACCAGCGTTAGGCGGAGACTCTAGTTTCCCACGCCTTCTCATTGGCTTCTTTCCTGCGTGACGTCAGGACACCCGTCTCCTGGGTGACAGGGAGGGGAGGTGGGATTAGGCCTTACCTCTTTACCGGTGATCGTCAAAAAAGGGGTGGGATTTACGGGGAGCACTAAGGGAGCTCGATTCGAAACGGTTTGTCCAGAAGGCGGGAGGGGCTACGTACCGTGATTGGGTGACAAGGTTTGAGTGACGACGAACAAGGCGGAGCTAATCAGGTGAGTGGGGGGGTCTTACAGGGTTCGCAGAGGAGGAGGGAAAAGGCTCCGCGGCCTGCGGGGTTCTAGAGGTGAAAAGGGAGGCGGCGAGCGGGTGCTGGAGGTGTCCGGTGGGAGGAGAGCCAGCAGGCCCGTTTTATCACTTCCCACAGGTATCCGAGCTGGGCTCTTTGGCTGATGGATGGACAGGCCCAAGGCGTTATTAGTAGTGGCTCTGTACCCTCCTCTGATTAGCTTGCACTACACTTCCCAGCATTCCTTGCCAGCGCTACGAGGGGATGCTGGGAGTTTGTAGCAGCTGTAAGCGCTAGTTACCTGACTGCACATTCCAGCTATTCCTGCTTCCATGTTATATGACATTAGGGGCTGCTGGGATTTGCAGTGCTGCAGATAAAGAGGTGTGTTTGTTTGTGTATAACTCAAGGGGTGCTGTGCTGTAGGGGTGCTTTACTAAAGGGGTAGTGTACTGTAGGGGTGCTTTACTAAAGGTGCTGTGCTTTACTGAAGGGGTGCTGTAGGGGTACTGTGCTGTAGTGTAGGGGTGCTGTCCTTTGGGTATGCTGTACTGTAGGGGTGCTGTAGTGTAGGGGTGCTGTACTGTAGGGGTGCAGTGCTTTACTAAAGGGGTGCTGTGCTAGAGGTGTGAGGGTGCTGGGCTGGCCTGTGGGGATGGGATGCCCTTGATCAAGTCCCAGGGTGGGGAGTAAGGCAGGTTGTATCAGTGACACCCCTCTTCTATTCAGGGGGAGGTACCTGAGTACCACCATGTAGTCCTGGAGATTGTCCGTATTGTTATTCTTTATTTATATATATCCTGCAGTGCTTCTGCATCATTTCCTCCACTCACTGACCCGTGGAGCTTGCAATCCAAGGCCCCTCTCACTCATCAGTTTCCGCATTTGCCAGTTAACCCGCCTTTTATGTTTTGGGAGTTTGGGAAGAACCAGGAGGAAATACACAGGTATATAGCGCTGTGGCTGCAATCTGATCTAGTGCCCCATGCTATCAGGCCACAATTCTACCTCCGCACAAAGTCCATGATCAGAGCTTGGCATATTTTAGCCCCTCCCAGTATCGCTGATGAGTGTGATGAGGGTTACTGGGAGATGTAGTGCATCTGGAGGAACACTGTGTTATAGTGTCTGTTCTCGTTTACAGCCGCGAGAGCACCTTTATTTACATCATTATACAGGCCAAGGGCTAACGTGGAATGCTATGGGGCAGCAAGGACATGTATTTAACCAAAATCTAAATTATTATGTGCTATTAAATTGGAAACGGGGCCATAAAAGCAACTGTACTTTCAGCTGACATGTTGGCCAGCTTTCTACCTACAGACTTGATGGTTGGAATGGAGATAGAAATCTGGCAGCTGAAAGGCCACACGTGAGGTGTTCCTGATCCTGGCATAATTGGGCACAGCCAGACTGACAGCCATAAATTCATACTTGGCAAAGCTGTTGATGTTGAATCCCTCGATACTAATATATTAAGGCTTTACATATGGACTGTGTAACCCAATGGTAATGGAATGATTTCTCCTCACAGGTCTTAAACTTATCGGTGGGGGGCGTTTGTCCAGAACTTAGAGGACCCGTCCGCCCCCCACCATGGGCAACGCGGCTACCGCGAAGAAGGGGGGCGAGATTGAAAGCGGTGAGTACTCTCCTCTCTTGGCAGCACTCATTGTCGTATTCCTTTCCCACCTACTCTGTGTAGCATTGCTACTAAGTGCAATAGGTACTAACTAACAACAGTGCCTAGTACGACAAAGCCAATGGCAGCCAATCAAATTGTGGTGTACAACTAACTCCCCACTGGATACCAGTAAATGCTTACTGCGATTTGGCTAGTAGCATTTGGCATACTTTGCTTATGTTTTGAAATTCGCTCTGCAGAGACAGAACCTTGCACTATTTTTTCCATACACAGATTAGTATGATCTCCCAGGCTTACTCGCTGTCTGCTGCATCTAATCCTTACTGCACTTCACTTTAAGTGCACCTTCTTCTTATGTAGTACTTACTCCTTCCGCCTGAGTATGGGAGGGATACACTAATAACCCCTGGAGAGGAAATAAACATGTATATTGACTTATAATACATAAAAGCCATCAATATCCTTTAAATTATACCCTTATAAACGGTGAGTACTGATGTTATAAGTTATAAACGGTGAGTAGTGATGTCATTTCTGTCACATGACTCACTGAAACTTGTGTATTATAATAAAGTACCTCCTGATGCGAAATATGAGGATATTAGAAGTCACTGTCGGCCACGTTTATGTTTTATATGGTTGTGAAACGCATCTGTAACTTATAATATCCTTATAATTTACAAGAGGGGGTACTATAATATTAGAGGGGTTGTTTGTCTTTAAATTAACTTTTAGTATGACGCATAGAATGATATTCTGAGACAATTTGCAATTTATTAGTGTTTTTTGAGTTATTTTGCTTTTTATTCAGCAGCTCTCCAGTTTGCAATTTCAGCAATGGGGTTGCTAGGGTTGCAAAGTCCCCTAGCAACCATGCATTGATTTGAATAAGAGACTGGAATTTAAATAGCATAGGGTCTGGTTAGAAAGATGATTAATAAAAAGTAGCTATAACAATACATTTGTATCCTTAGAGCATTTGTTTTTGTAGGTGGGGTCAGTGACCCCCCCCCCATTTGAAAGCTGGAAAGAAGAAGACAAATAATTCGAAAGCTATAAAAAGATAATATTGAAGGTCAATTGAAAAGTTGCTTAGAATTAGCCATTTGCTGAGATATGAAAAGTTAACTTAAAGGTGAACCACACTTTTAACACATTTATATTACATGAACATATTCTGTAACACTCTAATGCTGGTGTACAAGTAAATCCAATCTCTCTAAGCAGTGAGACTTCTGGCACATGTAGACTTCCTCTGCCAGTGTATTTCATTCTGCCCCCAACACCCACCATGTACCTACCCTCTCTCATTCAAATGAATGGCAACTGTCTGTCCCTGCTCGTGACATCTCTGTCTTTGGCCACGTGCATTTTTGGACAGGTGAGTGACAGGCGGCTTCCATTCATATGACATTCGGCTTGTGGGCTGGTAGCCAACGGCTTGGCAGATTTACCAGGGAACTGAAGTTTATCTTAAAGGGGTGGTTCACCTTTAAGTTAACTTTTAGTATGTTCTAGAATGGCCAATTCTAAGCAACTTTTCAATTGGTCTTCATAATTTATTTTCTATATTTTTCTTTTTAATTATTTGCCTTTTTCTTCTGACTCTTTCAAGCTTTTAAAAGGGAGTCACTGACCCCATCTAAAAACAAATCCTCTGTAAGGCTACAAATGTTTTGTATTTTATCAATCATCTTTCTATTCAGGCCTCTCCTATTCATATTCCAGGGTCTTATTCGAATCCGTGCATGGTTGCTAAGGTAATTTGGACTCTAGCAACTAGACTGCTGAAATTGCAAACTACAGAGCTGCTGAATAAATAACCACAAATAATAAAAAAATGAAAACCAATTGCAAATTGTCTCAGAATATCTCTATCTACATCATACTAATCGTTAATTTAAAGGTGAACAACCCCCACAGCTGTGATGTTCTACACACTCCCTTCTGTCCTCCCACCGCTCATTAAAGGGATACTGTCATGGGAAAAAATTTTTTTTTTTCAAAATGAATCGGTTAATGGTGCCGCTCCAGCAGAATTCTGCACTGAAATCCATTTCTCAAAAGAGCAAACAGATTTTTTAATATTCAATTCTGAAATCTGACATGGGGCTAGACATATTGTCAATTTCCCAGCTGCCCCAAGTCATGTGACTTGTGCTCTGATAAACTTCAATCACTCTTTACTGCTGTACTGCAAGTTGGAGTGATATCGCCCCATCCCTTCCCCCCCCAGCAGCCAAACAAAAGAACAATGGGAAGGTAACCAGATAGCAGCTCCCTAACACAAGATAACAGCTGCCTGGTAGATCTAAGAACAACACTCAATAGTAAAAACCCATGTCCCACTGAGACACATTCAGTTACATTGAGAAGGAAAAACAGCAGCCTGCCAGAAAGCATTTCTCTCCTAAAGTGCAGGCAGAAGTCACATGACCAGGGGCAGATGGGAAATTGACAAAATGTCTAGCCCCATGTGAGATTTCAAAATTGAATATAAAAAAAAATCTGTTTGCTCTTTTGAGAAATGGATTTCAGTGCAGAATTCTGCTGGAGCAGCACTATTAACTGATTAATTTTGAATTTTTTTTTTCCCATGACAGTATCCCTTTAATCATATCACCCCATCTAAACAACAAATGCTCTGTAAGGCTACAAATTTATTGTTATTACTACTTTTTATTACTCCTCTTTCTATTCAGGCCTCTACTATTCATAGTCCAGCCTCTCGTTCGAATCAATGCATGGTTGCTAGGGTCATTTGGAGCCTAGCAACAAGATAGCAAACTGGAGAGCTGCTGAATAAAAAACTAAATAACTCAAAAACTACAAATAATAAGAAACAAATGAAAACCAATTACGCTTTAACAACCCTCATATTCGAAAGTGAAGGCATCCCACCTGATTGCAGAGGAATCAATGATGCAGAAATTCGGGGGGGGCACTACCTCATCAAATGATAATTAAAAATGTTTTAATTTAAAGTTCTTTAGTACTTTTTTTTTTCCTGCTACGAGGGTGGTGCTGTGCCGTGGCATTATGTAAAGCAGGATCAATGCATTTAGCGAGGCTAACTTGAAGGCCGTTATAAAACTAGTCTCATTCAGGATCAGAGTGTATTGCATTCTCCTATAATCCTTTACATATTTGGTATTCGTTTACTTTAGGGAGACGCTGCCATTGCTCTTCATACTTTCTTTTGCTTTGTTTAAATAAACTCCTGGGAGCTTTAGTGTACCCAAATGAATAGCCTGGCTGGACTGCAATGGAGGCGTTATTATTCTTTATATAGCACCTTACACAGATTATACATCCTTCACATCAGTCCCTGTCCCAGTGGAGCTGACAATCTAAGATACACACTGGTCGGCGTGGGAGTAAACTGGAGTACCCCAAGGAGGCCCAGGCAGGCAGAGCGAGAATATAAATAGTGTGCAGATAGTGTCCTGCCTGGAATTAAACCTAGGACCCAGGTGCTTAAAGGCAGTAAAGCCATGTAAAGACCAGCCATTCTCCTTAAAGGAGAACTAAATCCTAAATAAAGAAGTAGCTAGAAATGTTGTACATTATGTTTTGGATTTCTGTACCAGCCCAAGGCAACCACAGCCATTTAGCAGTAAAGATCTGTGTCTCCAAAGATGCCCCAGTAGCTCCCCATCTTCTTTTCTGCTGATTCACTGCACATGCTCTGTGCTGCTGTAACTTACTGAGCTTAGGGACCCACTCACAATATACAGTACACATAGAATAGAAATGTCACAATATAAGGCTGATTAGTAATTAATACAGATAATTACTACATGGCAGCACAGAAACCAGTGCAATTAGCATCAGAATCTAATAATCAGCAAACCTGTAGCATCAGCTTATATTACAGACCAACCTCATTTTCTGCTGGATAATTAGTGACGAGCCCTAAGCTTAGCTTCTCAACAGCCAATCAGAGCCCACTGAGCATGTGAGTATCACAGACACTTTCCAAGATGGTGACCCCCTGTGACAAGTTTGAAGTCCTGGATCATTGCTGCTACTTACAAGCTTTAGCCTTGTGCAATAAGTTCAGTATATAAAATATGACATTTTTACCCACATTAATTTTTAGGGTTTAGTTCTCCTTTAATGACACGTGCTTGTCATTAAAGGCAAGTCAGTGGCAGTTTGTGTATTTATAATATAGTTTATATTTAAGCCGCATTGTTCTGCTTATCTTGTTACATAACCATAAATACACCCATTTAAGAGTGATCTGAAAAACTGGACTTTCCACTCCAAAATGAAAATGGCCCGTAGCAATTCTGCCTAAATGACAGTCAGTTCAGCAGTCTCCCATAGAAACACACATTTGTAAAGCGATACTGAAAGCAAGAGGAAAAGGCAATGACAAAGGGTCTTTATCCCCTAATAACCTGTCATTCACCTTTACATTTGCTGCAGCGGCGGTCTAAAGCATCCTGGTAGCTGCTCTTTATTTTTTATATTTTGTGGGTTTTGAATTTTTTTTTTTTTTTATAATACAGGTATGGGATCCATTATCCGGAAACCCATTATCCAGAAAGTTCTGATTTACGGAAAGGCTGTCTCCCATAGACTCCATTTTATCCAAATAATCCAAATTTGTAAAAATTATTTCCTTTTTCTCTGTAATAATAAAACAGTAGCTTGTACTTGATCCCAACTAAAATATCATTAATCCTTATTGAATGTAGAACTAGCCCATATGGTTTATCAAATGTTTACATGGTTTTCCAGTAGACTTTGAACTTAGAAGTTTGAATTCAAAAGACCAACCAAAATTAAGTTGAAGTTTTTTTTTTTGGACGAATAGGTGCTTATTTGGCCAAATTCGAATCATATGATTCGAAGTAATGGCGCATTCGATCAAATTCAAATCAGAGTTTTCCCCAAAAAATACTTCTATTTTTCAAAGTCCACCAATTGACTCCAAATGGGCAGGTTTTAGATGGCGAATGGTCGAAGTCGAATTTTGATACATGATAATTTTTCTTTTTCAAATTCTAATTGAATTTGGACTATTCCCTGTACACAAAAAATAGCTCGAAATTTGAATTATTTTAATCCGAAAATTCACCTTGACCGTAAAATCTTATAAATCTGCCCCTTAAGGTATGAAGATACAAGTTATGGAAGGATCCGTTATCTGGAAAGCCCCAAGTCCGGAGCATTCTGGATAATAGGTCCCATACCTGTATTCTTTTTTTTTTTTTTTTCATATGCTGTTTAGTTTGCAGTTTTGGTTGCTAGGGTTCAATTTATCCTAGCAACCAGGCAGTTGTTTCAGTAAGAGACTGGAAGATGGAATAGCAGACGGTCTAAACAGATGATAAAAGAAAGTACAAGTATGGGATCAGTTATCGGAAACCTGTTATCCAGGAAGCTCCAAATTACAGAAAGGCCATCTCCCATAGACTCAATTTATCCAAATAATCTTTAAATTACAGTAACTTGTACTTGATCCGAACTAAGATATAATTAATCCTTATTGGAAGCAAAACCAGCCTATTGGGTTTAATTAATGTTGACATGATTTTCTACTACATTTAAAAGGGTGGTTTACCTTTTAAGTTAACTAAGGTTATGGAACCTGTTATTCAGAATGCTTGGACCTGGGGTTGTCCAGATAAAGGATCTTTCTGTAATATTGCTCTTCATACCTTCTCTTCTAAAATAAGATTTAAATATGGATTAAACCCAGGAGAATTTTTTGCCTTCAGTGATTAATTATATCTTAGTTTGGATCAAGTACTGTTTTATTATTACAGAGAAAAATTAAATCATTTTTAAAAATTTGGATTATTTGGGGAAAAAATGGCATCTATTCGAGATGACCTTTCCGTAATTTGGAGCTCTCTGTATAATGGGTTTCCGGATAATCCCATACCTGTATTAATGTCCTAGAATGGATAATTCTAAGCAACTTTCAATTGGCATCAGTTTATTTCTTTTTTTTTAATAGTTTTTGTTTTATTTGCCTGCTTCTTCTGACTCTTTCCAGCGTTCAAATGGGGGTCACTGACCCCATCTAAAAAAACAAATGCTCTGTAAGGCTACACATTTATTGTTATTACTACTTTGTATTACTCCTCTTTCTATTCAGGCCTCTCCTATTCATATTCCAGTCTCTTATTCGTATCAATGCATGGTTGCTAGGGTAGTTTGGTCCTTCGAAACCAGATTGCTGATATTTAAAAAATAATGGAGAGCTGCTGAATAAAAAGCTTAATTACCCAAAAACCACTCATAAAAAATGAAAACCAATTGCAAATTGTCTCAGAATGTCACTCTCTACATCATACTAAAAGTTAATTTAATTTGAACAACCCCTTTAAGGTATGGGATCCGTTATCCGGAAACCCGTTATCCAGATAGTTCAGAATTACGGAAAGACCGTCCGTCTCCCATAGACTCCATTATAATCAAATAATCCACATTTTTGAAAATGATTTCCTTTTTCTGTGTAATAATAAAACAGTAGCTTGTACTTGATCCCAACTAAGATATAATTAATCCTTATTGGAAGCAAAACCAGCCTTTTTGGGATTATTTAATGTTTACATGATTTTCAAGTAGACTTAAGGTATGAAGATCCAAATTACGGAAAGACACGTTATCCGGAAAGCCCCAGGTCCTGAGCATTCTGGATAATAGGTCCCATAGCTGTATAAAGATCCAAATTATATGGAAAACCCCAGGTCCTGAAAATTCTGAATAACAGGTCACACGTCTGTATAGTAATAACGGTAAAATCATAGCCCTGCAGATTAATAGCACATTACCTGCTGGGACCAGTCATCCCCAAAATCCAGACTGCATTTTAAACTGTAATCTAGAGAGAGGCCGAAGAGGGGGGTCAGTGATTCAAAAGGTATAAAAAATGGAGATCAATTGAAAAGCAGTTAAGAATAGGAAATTTAAAGAGTAACTTAAAGTGCAACTTAACCCCAAAATTCAAAATTGCCAAAAGAAAATATAATTCTAAGCAAGTTTGCAATATACATTTAATAAAAAATGTTCAGTGCTTTTATGTTATTTGTAAAAACCATTGCTATTG